>CAUDMG010002589.1:325000-970000 GCA_958450375.1 Homarus gammarus
TAAGCATTTGTCTATGAAAGATCTAGGGTATTTAAGGTTTGAGCCAATATTATATATATATTTGTATTCCTCATCGATGAATTCCGGACTGCAAATTCTCAAGGCACGTAAAAACATTGTTGTAAATACTGACTGTTTGACTTTATTATGGTGGGCAGAATAATAATGAATGTATGAACACATATTGGTTGGTTTTCTATAAATACTGAACTTGAAAGTGTTACCCATTCTGTGTATCAGACAGTCTAGGAATGGCAATTTACAGTCTTGCTCTAATTCCACAGTGAATTTGATCGAGGGGGCTAAGTTGTTAAGTTGTGGTAGGAAAACTTTTAGGTCCTCATTACATGGCCAGAGACATAATACATCATCAATATGGATCTGGTTGATAAACTCAATAACTTGCACATTAATCATGATTTTAAACTGGTCAGCTTTGATGTAACGTCACTTTTTACAAAGGTCCCAGTTGATGATTTACTAGAGTTCCTCATTGATTCCCTGGATAACATTTCACTGCCCGTCTCGAAAGATGACTTCATCGAACTCATCAAACTATGTATTAAGGATTGCAAATTCGAATTCAATGGGGAATATTATGCTCAAAAATTTGGTATGGCAATGGGTAATCCACTCTCACCTGTATTAAGCAACCTATATATGGAATTCTTTGAAAAGAAACTATTAAGTAATATTTTACCACCCTCAGCAGTCTGGTTTAGATATGTTGATGATGTATTATGTCTCTGGCCATGTAATGAGGACCTAAAAGTTTTCCTACCACAACTTAACAACTTAGCCCCCTCGATCAAATTCACTGTGGAATTAGAGCAAGACTGTAAATTGCCATTCCTAGACTGTCTGATACACAGAATGGGTAACACTTTCAAGTTCAGTATTTATAGAAAACCAACCAATGTGTGTTCATACATTCATTATTATTCTGCCCACCATAATAAAGTCAAACAGTCAGTATTTACAACAATGTTTTTACGTGCCTTGAGAATTTGCAGTCCGGAATTCATCGATGAGGAATACAAATATATATATAATATTGGCTCAAACCTTAAATACCCTAGATCTTTCATAGACAAATGCTTAAACATTACTAAGAAAACTTTTTATAGAACTGATCCCAAGCCCACCCATGACCATAAGAATATCTTAATATTACCATTTCACAAAAATTTCTCACACATTCCGGCACAGCTAAAATCTTGGAACGTCAATGTGGCATTTAAAAACTCATGCACTGTTAAACAAATGTTAATCAAGAACTCCCCCAACAACACAATTGGTTGCATTTATAAAGTTCCTTGCAAGGAATGTAATATGTTTTACTTAGGCCAGACAGGTAAAGATCTTGTAACTAGAATTAAACAACACAAATACAGTGTCAGGACAGGCCAGGAATCCAATGCTCTGTTTGTTCATTTGAGGGATAACAAGCATTGCATTGACTGGGATAATGCCTCCTCAATATTACCATGTAATTCAATTGATAGTAGGAACATCATAGAATCAAGTCTTATTAAACATACCGAAGCATTCAACATGAATTTGAGTAACGGCTTGTACAAGCTGGACAACTTTGTAATTAAGAAGATTTGTGATCAGGTGAGAGGGCGGGTCACTGTCCCATCTGACCCAACCACCAACCGTTGTGTGCCATTTAAAGATTAGTAGGGTCATTACCTGACCATTGTGGACCTGGTCTCACCCTCCTCTGTATATATTCATCTTGTTCTGCATTACTCTATCTAGTCTGTACTCACCCCTGAAGATGTGAATTACACGAAAGCGCTTGGGAACTTCGTGTTTTCTTCTTTCCTGCTGGTTATCAGCATATACCTAGATCACGCGCACCTACAGTGATTTACTTGCATATATATATATATATAATATATATATATATATATATATACATGTATATATATATATATATATATATATATATATATATATAATATATATATATATATATATACATATATATATATATATATATATATATATATATATATATATATATATATATATATATTTATTGAAGTGATAATCGTGGTAACATTATGAGATGTACTTATTACCACCATGCTACTGTACTATTCCAGATGATACTAAATGTTACATAATACTTCCTTGAGATAAATGTATAGTATATATCAGATGCCTCAATGAGAGCGCAGGTTCTCAACTGGCTCAGCCATGTTAATATTGTTATTATTATCCACTCTGTATCTGTGTTTTTCTGGCTAAATAAACTATTTCAATCAATCAATCAGTCACAAGAGGAAGACGCTATTTGAGAGCCCTCGTGGATGGCTCCGTCTTCCCTCGAGGGAGGACGACGTGCCTATTCCGTTCTCCCTCGATGGGTCACTACTCATAGGACTCTCCCTCAACACCTCACATAGGAAGGACGTCTTTAAGCAGGTATATTTACATAGCCGCCTTCCTTCTCTTAACACTCATAGTTACAGTGATTAGTTACGGTTGATTTACATTTTGGAATTGTCTTAGTTGTTCCTGAATAAATGGATAACAGACAACTTGGGTTTTGCTACTAATACCCAATAAAATATATACGTTCCAGCCAGAACCTTACAGTAACACACTATGACAAGGTGGAGGATGTGTTGGTGTTGAGTCTTGAGGTGGAGGATGTGTTGGTGTTGAGTCATGAGGTGGAGGATGTGTTGGTATTGAGTCATGAGGTGGAGGATGTGTTGGTATTGAGTCATGAGGTGGAGGATGTGTTGGTGTTGAGTCATGAGGTGGAGGATGTGTTGGTGTTGAGTCATGAGGTGGAGGATGTGTTGGTATTGAGTCATGAGGTGGAGGATGTGTTGGTATTGAGTCATGAGGTGGAGGATGTGTTGGTGTTGAGTCATGAGGTGGAGGATGTGTTGGTATTGAGTCATGAGGTGGAGGATGTGTTGGTATTGAGTCAAGAGGTGGAGGATGTGTTGGTGTTGAGTCATGAGGTGGAGGATGTGTTGGTATTGATTCATGAGGTGGAGGATGTGTTGGTATTGATTCATGAGGTGGAGGATGTGTTGGTATTGAGTCATGAGGTGGAGGATGTGTTGATATTGAGTCAAGAGGTGGAGGATGTGTTGATATTGAGTCATGAGGTGGAGGATGTGTTGGTATTGATTCATGAGGTGGAGGTTGTGTTGGTATTGAGTCATGAGATGGAGGATGTGTTGGTGTTGAGACACGCGGTGGGGGATGTGTTGGTGCTGAGACATGTGGTGGGGGATGTGTTGGTGTTGATACACGTGGTGGGGGATGTGTTGGTGTATCTCAGGACTGTTCCCTCCAAGTTCAAGCCAATCGCAGCGACCTGTGAGAGTGAATGCCTTAGGCCTGGACCAATAAGAGAACCTGTAGGATGTGACGTCATGAAGATGTAGTGTCCCTTTGTGGGTTATACAGTTTGAAAAACTCTGTTTTTGGAGAGAGTGAAGTGTGGGTGTCGTCTCACATGGCGGGGTATAATGTGAGTACCTTTTAGGTTGTATCCCTTTCACGAAATGTATTGTGATTCATGTGACACCTGGTTAGCTAGCTAGGAAGATAGGCTATTATTTTGAAGTGTAACTGTTCAATTTGAGTAATGTCATTAATAAATGAAGAACCATTATGATTAGTTCTCATTTCCCTTTTGTTAACTAAAACATTATCATGCATGTCTTTGGTATAATGCAGTGATACAGCGAGCCGTAAGAAATAACATAACCTCATGCCTGGTATCCCTGTTCCTTAGTTATCACCGGTTATGCCATTATTCCCCTGTTTTTCTCTCTCTCTCCCCTCATATCAGCTTACCTCCTGGTGTGAGGGCCTGCATTAACAAACCTCCCTCAATCCCCAGTCTCCCTCTCCCTCTCCACCCCTAACCACACCATCTCACAAGTACAACGAGGAGAATAAAGGAATTAAGAATAGGGCAAGATAAAGAAAGAAGTAAAAGTAAATAAATGTAAATAAAAGAAATAAAGAATAGAAAAGGGAGAATAAATCCATTCTTTATATTCAGTATATTATTGTTACAGTCGTGAGGTGGAGTTTTTAGTTTAACAAATTTATCGGCAAAGCTTGTAGTACAGTTTGCCTATTCTGAGTAATTCAGTCAGGTTTTGACACTGAGGGTGGTATCACTTCTCACTGCCACGCAGGACAGAGGTTCATACACAAAGAAATACATCATATTCATTAACAGCTATACATGTATAGAGGTCAGATTCATGTGGGTAATGTCACTATTCACTGCCATGCAGGACAGAGGTTCGTACACAAAGAAGGAAATACATCATATTCATTAGCAATATATATAGGTCAGTGGATCACATACATTGGAGTCATATTCTAATTGAAGACTAATCAGTGTGGGCTAGCAAATTTGGGATAAACAGCAAGAATGTCCTCAAGCACCCCTCATTCAATGTAGTAATTACATAGTTCAAGATACATTAAGTCAGATGGCCTGAAGTCTTTGACAGTGTCACATTCAATAATATAGTGTTCAAGTGTACGCTTTAGAGGTTTATCACAAAGTTTCCGTGCTGAGTGTTTAGGATGTGTTGGTGTTGATCACCTGGTGGAGGGTGTGTTGGTGATGTGTCACGAAGTGGAAGCTGTGTTGGTGTTGAGTCATCAGAGTCATGAGGTGGAGGATGTGTTGTTGTTAAGTCATGAGGTGGAGGATGTGTTGGTGTTGAGTCACGAGGTGGAGGATATGTTGGTGTTGAGTCACGAGGTAGAGGATGTGTTGGTGTTGAGTCACGAGGTGGAGGATGTGTTGGTGTTGTGTCATCAGAGTCATGAGGTGGAGGATGTGTTGGTGTTGAGTAACGTGGTGGAGGATGTGTTGGTGATGAGTCACGTGATGGAGGATGAGTTAGTGATGAGTCATGTGGTGGAGGATGTGATAATAATAATAATAATAAACTGTTTATTGAAAAGTTTGCAGCCCGAAGGCTGAAAATATACATTGGACATAAGTGACTTATTACATACATTGGTGGTTTAACAAAAGCCTTCATTAGAGAAAGGTGACGAAACATATACAGTGAACATACAGATTAATGTTTACACACGTAGATCATGTGAGCTGAGGTGTTGAACAGCAAACACGTAGTGTAGTAACTCCCTCACAGATGGCGTTATGAGGGGCATCACGTGGAGTACTAGTTCCCTCACAGGTGGTGTTATGAGGGGCTTGACGTGGTGTAGTAATTCCCTCACAGATGGTGTTACGAAGGGCCTGATGATGTAGTAGTTCCCTCACAGATGGTGTATGAGGGGCCTGATGATGTAGTAATTCCCTCACAGATGGTGTTATGAGGGGGCCTGATGTGGTGTAGTAATTCCCTCACAGATGGTGTTATGAGGGGCATCACATGGCGTAGTAATTCCCTCACGGATGGTATTATGAGGGGCATCACGCGGTGTAGTAATTCCCTTGCAGATGGTGTTACGAGGAACTTCACATGATGCTGCAGCAACTCATTCAATATGTGGTGTCGTGCATAATAGGGACACCACGCTGTCTGTTGTCACAGGACTTCACTCACTCAAGTGGGTGAGGTGTGGTCCCAGGCCTCTTTATCGTGGAGTCTTAGGGGAATTATCACTGGGTACGTGGGACCTCACTGTGTGAAGGTTACCTTGGCTCAGACTCAACTGCCGAGTTGTTTTTCACTGACTTAAGCACTGTTCACAAATTATTCAACACTGGTTCCATTCCTTTCCCAAATGAAATAGTAACTTCTGGCGAGAACTTGTTGATATTCCGGTGGGGAGGAGGTTCAGGGGAGGGAGTTGGTATGGGCCAACATAACAGTTGACGTGGCTGCTGCTGAGCAGCGCCAGGTGCGTCTGACCCGTCTTGACCCGTCGGTGGTTAACATAAGAACACAAGAATGGAGGAAACTGCAGCGGGCGTATTGGTCCATACTGGGCAGTCCTGTTTACACCCAACCCCTATTGCTCATATAAGCATCCAACCTATGTTTGAAGCTATTCAGCGTATTCGAGTTAATGATGATATTTGGTAACTTGTTCCATTCATCCACTACTCTGTTTCCAAACCAGTGTTTACCTATTTCACGCCTAAATCTAAATTTGTCTAATTTAAAACCATTGTTGCCAGTTCGCTCCTGGTTGGATAGTTTGAGTACCTTTGTAATGTCCCCTTTGTTTAGCCCTGACTTCCACTTATACACCTCTATCAGGTCGCCCCTCACTCTACGTCTCTCGAGGGAGTGCAAATTAAGGTGCTCTAACCTGTCTCTATACTCAAGGTTCCTAATGCCCGGGATTAGTCTTGTCATTCTCCTCTGAATTCTTTCCAATGACTCTATATCCATTCTGTAATACGGTGACCAGAACTGAACTGCGTAATCCAGGTGTGGTCTCACAAGAGCAAGATACAGTTTCAGGATGACCTCGCTAGTCTTGTAACTAACACTCCTTTGCGTGAACCCAAGTACTTAATTAGCCTTGTTACGAGCAAAAACACATTGTTTACTTGGCTTAAGGTTCCTACTTTTCATTACTCCTAAATCTCTCTCGCAGTCGGATTTCTCTATGGCATCGTTGTTCATCTGGTATCTGGTTTCCCTGTTTACATCTCTTATACTGAGAACTTTACATTTGTCCACATTGAATTTCATCTGCCATTTTTCAGACCATTCGAAAAATTTGTTTAGATCTTCCTGTAGTTTTGCTGCGTCCTCGTCAGATTTAATTACACGTCCTATTTTAGTGTCATCAGCAAATTTAAATTATGTTGCTGTCTATGCCGATATCTTTGTCGTTTATGTACATAATATATAATAATTGTTCAAGTACTGAGCCTTGGGGAATTCCACTTGTGACGTTGCTCCAATGGGACTTAGTGCCGTTAATGCTCACTCACTGTTTCCTGTCCTGTAACCACGCCCTAATCCATTTAAGGATGTTACCTTTGATGCCATGAGCTTCTACCTTTCTAATTAGTCTTTCATGGGGGACTCTGTGCCCCTCGTCCACCGATTCGAAAACTGATGAAAAGAATGTTAATAGATTAGTTAGACAAGAATGTCCGCTTGTGAAGCCATGATGGGAATCATTGATCAATCGGTGCTTCTCCAGGTGATTTCGAATAGAGTTTGAAATGATTGCTTCCAGTAATTTGCCTACTATTGATGTTAGACTGATTGGGCGATAGTTAGAGGATAGTTGATGAGTCACGTGGAGGAGGATGTGTTGGTGATGAGTCACGTGATGGAGGATGAGTTAGTGATGAGTCACGTGGTGGAGGATGTGTTGGTGTTGAGTCACGTGGTGGAGGATGACCTAGTGATGAGTCACGGTGGAGGATGAGTTAGTGATGAGTCACGAGGTGGAGGATGTATTGATGGGTCACGTAGTGGAGGATGTGTTGGTGATGATTCACGAGGTGGAGGATGTGTTGGTGATGATTCACGAGGTGGAGGATGTGTTGATGAGTCACGTAGTGGAGTATGTGTTGGTGATGAGTCACGTGATGGAGGATGTGATGATGAGTCATGTGGTGGAGGATGTGTTGATGAGTCACGTGGTGGAGGATGTGTTAGTGATGAGTCACATGGTGTAGGATGTGTTGATGAGTCACGTGATGGAGGATGTGTTGATGAGTCATGTGGTGGAGGATGTGTTGTTGAGACTTGGTGGAGGATGTGTTGGTGATGAGTCATGAGGTGGAGGATGTGTTGATGAGTCACATGGTGTAGGATGTGTTGATGAGTCACGTGGTAGAGGATGTGATGGTGCTGATTCACGTGATGAAGGATGTGGTAGTTGTGAGTCACATGTTGGAGGATGTAGAGGGATGTGGTAGTGGTAAGTCACTTGGCGGAGTTACAGAACGATGCTGAGTCGGATGAAAAACGCGACGGTATTGAGTCACGTGTTGATGGTCGTATGATAGTCACCGGGTTGAGGGTGTGGAGTAACAATGCGGTTGAGTCGCGTGATGAAGAGTATTAAATGGAGGAGATGGTTCAGTTTCAATATAATTTACCTCGCCAAGGATAACTCCAGATGGGTAGTGCGTTATTAAAGGGGTTTCACCATGAGTACTGTAGTTACAAAGTCAATCCACTCAGCAGATCAACAGTTTTTGTGTAAATAGGAAGAGGACAGATACACTGATATCCTGAACCGTCTCTTTATCCATAAGAAAGACAGTCATCTACTGCATGTACGATCCAAAACATGACCCCTGGGCACGGGTCCAGCAATTGGTATGGTAATTTGTGGACTAGCTTGTCATCCACCTACTCATCTACTTTGTCTTCATCTTAAAAACTCGACATCAAACAAAACACCGCCATGTGGACTATCTTTGGCTGCCATTTGTCTGCGTTGTGTTACCAGCGTGAGAAAAGAATAACGTCTTGCCCCAAACATTACAATCCCCCCCCGAACTCCCGCTTTCTTCCAATACCTTTAGTCTCGCTTCTAAGATCCCAATCGCAGAGTGGAACCCCCGTCAATCTCTGCTATCTCATATGAGCTGATACCTATCTTCACTCCTACCCCACACCTTAAACCTTGACCAATTGAGGCCTCTCAATTCATAATGTGGCGTTACAAAACCACATGGTAGAGGTTAAGTTTGTGGAGTGGAGAGGGAAGACATGAAGGTGTTCATTCACGTCATGGAGTTATATGAAAATAAGTGGCTTGGTGGAGGATGTGGAGTGACAAGGTGTAATGAGTGACGTGGTGTAATGAGTGGCGTGGTGTAATGAGTGATGTGGTGAAATGAGTGGCGTGGTGTAATGAGTGACGTGGTGTAATGAGTGGCGTGGTGGAATGACGTGGTGGACTGATGTGGTGTAGTGACGTGGTGGAGTGATGTGGTGTAATGAGTGGCGTGGTGGAATGACGTGATGTAATGAGTGGCGTGGTGGAGTGAGGTGGTGTAATGAATGACGTGGTGTAATGAGTGTCGTGGTGGAATGACGT
This sequence comes from Homarus gammarus, assembly GCA_958450375.1. Taxonomy (NCBI): domain Eukaryota; kingdom Metazoa; phylum Arthropoda; class Malacostraca; order Decapoda; family Nephropidae; genus Homarus; species Homarus gammarus. Next base: position 334,004 of record CAUDMG010002589.1, read on the forward strand.
GATATAATGAGTGGTGTAGTGACGTGGTGGACTGACGTGGTGTAATGAGTGGCGTGGTGGAGTGATGTGGTGTAATGAGTGACATGGTGTAATGAGTGGCGTGGTGGAATGACGTGATGTAATGAGTGACGTGGTATAATGAGTGACGTGGTGTAATGAGTGGCGTGATGTAATGAGTGGCGTGGTGGAATGACGTGATGTAATGAGTGACGTGGTATAATGAGTGACGTGGTGTAATGAGTGATGTGGTGTAATGAGTGGCGTGATGTAATGAGTGACGTGGTGTAATGAGTGACGTGATGTAATGAGTGACGTAGTGTAATGAGTGACGTGATGTAATGAGGCGTGGTGGAGTGACGTGGTGTAATGAGTGGCGTGGTGGAGTGACGTAATGTAAGGAGTGGCGTGATGTAATGCGTAGCATGGTGGATAATGTGACGTAATGTGACGTGGTGTAATGAGTCATGTGGGGAGGTTTTGAGTCAGGTAAGGGAGGTGGTGAGTCAGGTGGGGGTGGTGCTGAGTCAGGTGGGGGAAGTGCTGAGTCATGTGGGGGAGCTGTTGAGTGGTTAGCATCAGCAGTGACCTCCGTGGCATTATCAGTGACAAGTGTCATAGATAACATGTTAGCCTCACCTTAAGGTGCTGGTGGTCAGATAGCTCAGTGTTGTATTATAGTGTTTCATCACCCTTGATTGTGGCACAGTTACCCCTGTATACTGTACTGCACCGAGAGCTGTACAAATACACCCGTTACAGTAAACATAATATCCAGATTCAGACTTTAAGAACTACTCAACTTTCATCAGTCGTCCGATCATATATATATATATATATATATATATATATATATATATATATATATATATATATATATATATATATATAGATCTATCTATATATATATATATATATATGCAAGTAAATCACTGTAGGTGCGCGTGATCTAGGTATATGCTGATAACCACCAGGAAAGAAGAAAACACGAAGTTCCCAAGCGCTTTCGTGTAATTCACATCTTCAGGGGTGAATTACACCCCTGAAGATGTGAATTACACGAAAGCGCTTGGGAACTTCGTGTTTTCTTCTTTCCTGGTGGTTATCAGCATATATATATATATATATATATACAACAAAGAAGTATGTCTGTGTGTTTGTTTGTTTGTGTGTGTGTCCGCACGAGAATCTCGGAAACTACTTTACCGATCTGTAGTGATGATGGATAGTGTTATATGTAGTGATGATGGATGATGTTATATGTAATGATGATGGATGTTGTTATATGTAGTGATGTTGGGTGGTGTTATATGTAGTGATGATGGATGGTGTTATATGTAGTGATGATGGGTGGTGTTATATGTAGTGATGGTGGGTGGTGTTATATGTAGTGATGATGGATGGTGTTATATGTAGTGATGATGGATGATGTTATATGTAGTGATGATGGGTGGTGTTATATGTAGTGATGATTAGGCAATAAAATAATAACAGTTTAATGCTAAAAAAATTTTTTTGATGTACCGTTGTAGTGGAACTTACATACACATTCAATGAACTATTGATGGAAGAAGGTTTTGGGGACTGAACAGTAGTTGCAAACAGGGAGTTGCTCAGAGAGACAGTTGAAGTTCTGGTGAATTTTCTTGAAGAAAATGAGCCTCACCTGGTGCCTGATCAAGCAAATGCTTATGAACAGATCTTGCAAGCGATACAAGCGGAGCAGGGAGGTATGATCTTTCTCGATGCTAATGGCAAAACCAAAAATGTGGTCTACCTTAATGCACTACAGTGAGACAATGTGGAGCCTCCCGGAAGGTGGCGTCCTACCGTGGCCTATCGAAAGAGCCACCCTCCGGGAGGCTCCACATTGTCTCACTGTAGTGCATCAAGGTAGACCACATGTTTGGTTTTGCCATTAGCAGCAAGTATGTACAGATTTTTTCCAGTTCCCACTCTGGAGCATCCAACATAGAACTGTCCATGAGAGTAGCAAGGAAACACCAGGTTTAGGCCAACCATCTTTAGGGACTGCCCCTGGCTTTTGTAGATGGTCATGGCAAAGCTCACTTTAACCGGGAACTGAAGTCGCTTGAACTCAAATGGCAGGTCAGTGGTGATGATAGGTATTCTTGGTATAAAAACGTCCTCTCCTTTAGCTTTTCCTGTCAGTATTGTAGCTTCCAGTACATGTGGCATCATGTTCTTCACCACCAGTCTTGTGCCATTGCAGAGGATTGGTGGTTCAAGATTTCTTAAGAGCATTATAGGAGTTCCAATCTTGAGAGTTTCATTACTTGGTGCCAGAATTGCGCGTTCACGCAGCCACTTGTGATCCTTTTAGTGGTGGATAATGTTTTGGTAGACCATGTTAGTGAGTTCAGTTGAGGACTTTACAACACTTCCACATCCACAAAGAGAGAGAAAGAAAGAGAATATATACATTGGGAGAATTACTAGGGAAAGAAACAGAGAAAATTATATAAAAGACTGAGAGAGAAAGACATTTATAACTATTCAACCTTACCATATTAACGTGTTTATCATCTGAAGTCTTATATATGAGTGGTAGTTATAACCTTATATCTTAATAACTCTAATGTTTTGATCCTTTCTTATGATGTTGAGCCCAAATAATAATGAATGAATAATGTGTTTCTTTCACACGCATAGGTAGTTATTGGGAGCCCTCCTCTCCCTTCCCCTACCCTCCCCTCCCCTTCCCTACCCTCTCCTCCCCTCCCCTCCCCTTCCCTACCCTCTCCTCCCCTCCCCTCTCCTCTACAAAAAAATTCAATATTTATAATGTAATAATTCAGCCAGATCAAGACATGGGCATGTGGTAGACCTCGGTTCTGCCACTCAATGGAATACATGTAGCACTGTGTAGGGCCAAAGATCAATAGTTCATTAACGGTGTATGTAAGTTTCACAGTGTTTTTCACCACAGCGGAACAGCAAAGTATATTTTTTTTAGTATTAAACTGTTATTATTTTATTGTCTAATCATCACTACATGTAACATCATCCATCATCACTACATATAACACCACCCATCATCACTACATATAACACCACCCATCATCACTACATATAACATCATCATCCATCGTCACTACATATAACACCATCCATCATCACTACATATAACACCACCCATCATCACTACATATAACACCACCCATCATCACTACATATAACACCACCCATCATCACTACATATAACAGCATCCATCATCACTACATATAACAGCATCCATAATCACTACATATAACATCATCATCCATCGTCACTACATATAACACCATCCATCATCACTACAAATAACACCATCCATCATCACTACATATAACACCACCCATCATCACTACATATAACAGCATCCATCATCACTACATATAACACCATCCATCATCACTACAGATCGGTAAAGTAGTTTCCGAGATTCTCGTGTGGACACACACACAGACATACTTCTTTGTTATATATATATATATAGTATATATATATATATATATATATATATATATATATATATATATATATATATATATATATGCTGATAATCACAAGGAAAGAAGAAAACACGAAGTTCCCAAGCGCTTTCGTGTAATTCACATCTTGGGAACTTCGTGTTTTCTTCTTTCCTTGTGGTTATCAGCATATACCTAGATCACGCGCACCTACAGTGATTTACTTGCATATATGGGCCGTGGGTTCGAATCCTGGCGGGTTGAGTTGTTGATTATATATATATATATATATATATATATATATATATATATATATATATATATATATATATATATATATATATATATATCTTGATAAAATCACACGGGAAAATGGAAACAACGGAGTACCTTAGCTTTCGTCTTTATTCAAGACATCTTCAGAAGCAACTGGACTACATGGACAGAGAGAGGCTTAAATATACAGGGTGACCTTAAAAACATGAGGTCAGGTCATAATGATGTCATCCACTAATCCCCACACCAACACACACGTAGAGGAGCTTAAGAGAAGGGGGTGACGTGACTAATCAGGTCAGGTCAAAAATAAGGGACCCACAAAATAACTATCATACATCTAGATCAAAGGTTTTCAAAGCATTTTTAACCTTGGGCCACTGACAAATAAGTTTATGTAACATATTATCAGTTTTGAACTGACCATCACTAAGGTTTATTGATTTTAATTCCTTAATCAAACTAGCTTCAACCAGAAGTCTTTCTGTGACACAAGATGATTTAAATACTTCTAAGCTTTTTTCCAAGCATTGGGGTGATTATTATTCCTAACATGAACGAACAAGGCACTGCTTTCAGATGCTGTTCTGATATTATACTTATGTTGTTTGATTCTGAGCTGCAGTGGTTTTCCTGTTTGTCCTACATAATTACAATTACATTGTAATTATGTATATATGTATATATATATATCACTACAGGGAATGTACCGAAATTAACGCCCTAAATTTGTTCTTGTTCTGTTAATGGTAAAGAACTATTAACACGCCCTTGGCTTTTTAAAGTTAGGAAAGTTACGCATTGCGGGGTTTACACTGCACGATAGTGAATTCTGTATGTGGGGTCAGCGAGTTATGACTGAGTGGAGGAAAGTGTACACTGTACACCTTATGGTAAACTACCTAACAAATTTTAATATGGAGGTCGACTTAATGGGTTTACACAGGAAGTGAGATCGAGCTAATACTGTCCTCGCCTAGCTTGATGCCATGCAGTGAGTGTTAAAAGTTTTGTATTCATCTAACCCGGCCAGTTGCCCCCCTCAGAGGTGATCTCTGTACGGTACTGAAAACGCTTAAGTTGTTAGTGTACTGTACAGGAATCTTAGTGATGACTCCCATGATCTCGGTACCGGTATATACTTCTCTGGTGGAATAAATAGTTGAAGATATAAATTAAGTTGAAAAGTAGAGGACACTGGAGGCTGGGCCACGAGTCCCTTCATGTATGGTACCTGTAGTTTTCTTTTATCGACGGAATGTATTGTTCAATGAGGGAACAATATACTGCTGTAGACTTCACCAGGAACAATATACTGCTGTTGACCTCCACCAGGAACAATATACTGCTGTAGACCTACACCAGGAACAATATACTGCTGTAGACCTCCACCAGGAACAATATACTGCTGTAGACCTCCACCAGGAACAATATACTGCTGTAGACTTCACCAGGAACAATATACTGCTGTAGACTTCACCAGGAACAATATACTGCTGTAGACTTCACCAGGAACAATATACTGCTGTAGACTTCACCAGGAACAATATACTGCTGTAGACCTTCACCAGGAACAATATACTGCTGTAGACCTTCACCAGGAACAATATACTGCTGTGGACCTTCACCAGGAACAATATACTGCTGTAGACCTTCACCAGGAACAATATACTGTTGTAGACCTTCACCATAATTTTTCTATCGGCCAGTAATAATTCTGGGTGCATACAGTACAGTGTTCGCCTTCCCTTCTAAGAGTTTGGTTCGTAACTGGGACACCCTCAGTCTACCCAGATGTGAAAGGACACTTAACATTATATTTGGGCAGTGAAAATGGTCGAGTGCAGTCTCGGCCACAGTACTTCCTATAGTATAATATACTGGAAGGTAAGTATTCTGTGAGCTGTAATCCCGTTGCCTGGGACTCACTTTAAACTCTTCCACCATGTATACAGTAGCAGTATGATTTGTGTTCCTTCCGTCTGTACTTCCGCTCTTCACTTGGTATTTTCTATTCATTTAAATTTGAGAAACATTCAATGGACAATATCCAAAATATCTTGGTTTGATTTCCAGTTGTTTCCGTCTACTGTATATGTTACGGCGTTAGGGCCTACTAAACACTTAAAATGTAAAATTGGTTTATGGTCTAAAACAAACCTTTAATTTATTTTTTTTTATTTTAATTTCATCACTTATCAGTTAATCAACTGTTCAGCCGGTTATCTGTTCGTTGTTACTGTATAACCGGACACAACTTTGTAGGTCATCTTTATCACAGTCATTTCCTGGGCGTTATTATCCACAAAGGGTCACTGAAAATGTCTGAGTGCGTCGTCCACATAGTCTCCTACGCCATGAAGACCGTATTACCGAGTTACTACCAAGAGCACCATACACTTCGTGCTTTCCTCTTTTTCAGGGATATTTATTGTACATATTATGTGTTCAACTCTATAATACATTGCCTCTTGGACAGGAAGGATTGTTGAAATTTAATATAATAAAAGCCGACGTACAGTTTTCAAACTATAATGACACTTTATCTTCAGTAGTAATGGGAAATGGAGTGAAGAGCCATGGTGGTAAGTAGTAGTAGTAATAGGAGGTGGCGTGACGACCCGTAATGGTAGTTAGTAATGTGATGAACTTTTCTGGTGTATTCAGGAATTAAGACCATCAGTACCCACACGTGAGGGAGTTGGTGTCTTGATTTTGTATGCAGAAAGTTTGAATTGGGTAACTTATTATTTTTTGTCATGATCTCTTGCATGTTCGGAGTTGTCGAGTATCTGTACAGGTGGACTGGACTGTATATTATCTAGGCTTTTTCTTTGTTGTATACAGCAAGGCCATAAAAAATTTTTAGAATGTTATATTTAGTATGATTTTTTCATCCCAACCTTGTTGACATTAGGAATGTGATCAGCAGTTGAATGCGAATCATCAGAATAAAAGAAAGAATAAAGAAAAGATATTATCAATCCTGAAGTTGGTTCCAATCTACATATTCCTAATGCCAGTTGTGTTCTGTTTACAAATTATCGCTGGACGAACTTTGATCACAATGTCAGAAGAGATATGAGATGAAACTCTGAGAGTATGAGTTAAGATGATTAGTTACAGAGATCCCACTGGTGGTCAACGTTGTCAGGAAAACATGTGAGTGTGTTAAGTACACCATCTTGTTGGGTGTGAGCAGATTACGTGAACCATTCGATGCCCAGCATATTTTGACACGGGGAATAGCCCACCCGGGCACGGGTCATCGACCCACAACGGGACCTAGGGGGCGAAAAATATTAGTAAAAATAAATTAAAAATAGAAAACATTATACTTAAAGCTATTTTATCTTTCTAAAGAAAGATACAATTTTGTAGTTCTGTATTTATTGCATTAACAATACAGAGATAATTAATGAACAGAGAGAAGACTCTCAGGACAAAAAGTTCATACCCCATTAAGTATAGTCTCACTGAATGTATAAAAAAAAGTGTATAAATGAAGTCGAGTGGTTACAACAGTCACTTCCGATCCTAAAGGTTGTTGGTTCTCGTCCGGGAACCCCTATCCACCAGGAAATGAAGGTGGTCGACCTCACTGTTACTTGTATACCCAAGGCTCAGTATTAAGCGCTGTACGCATACTATTCCCGTCAACCGTCTAGCCTATCTTTATGGCACCCACTGATACTACACGTTAAGAGTACGCAAAGTGCTTAAATTTATACAGGTAACCTTTCGAGTGTAATTCTGAATATTTATTATATCTTAAGTTGGTTAATGTAGTGTTAACGCTTTAACAAAACAGTAACGCTGGGCTTACAAGGTCAGTATTACTGTGACCCTCGACCAGGAAGTGGCTTCAGTGATGCCTCCTTTCTTTTTTCAACTTTTCTTCTACTTCTATATTTGTCTTGTCTTTTCTAATTCTGTTCTTTCTCTGCATGACCAAACAGTTTTTTTTTAGGTTTTATCTTTTATTTTTATTTTATCATCTTATTTTATCGTTATTTTTCCAAATTTATTGCTTTAGTTTTAATGGTGCGGATGATTGACACGATTGAATAGTTAAACTAACTTCGTTTCAGTATTTGTGATTTGATGTGATTGCACAGTATACTTCGCTACACTACTGTAAGTAACACCTTAATCAATTGACTGATTTTGACAATGACCATTACGTTTCTAATGTTTTTAATTGACCTGTAAGAAATATTTTGGGCATCCGATAGATATTTCTTCAGTTCAGTTTTAATATAATTTTATTGAATTTTTTTTATCATTTGTTTTGAGATATTTTACAGTTAGTGTGGTTCTATATACGGGAAAGGAAGGCAAGGATAATTCGATGTACAGCTAAGGCGAATGATGACTGTTGCGTTAATCATTCTATGGGAAAGAATTACAGGGTTTTCCGTCCCTCGCATTCATCCTGGACTAGTACTCGATGTGTTTCGTAAACACAAACACAACTTCAGCTCCCAAGAGAACTGAGTGGTCTGTAAATTCCTTTACTGTTTATTGTGTTACTTTGAGTGTCATGGCATACGGGTATTTGAGGCTGCGAGCATTTTAGAACTGAAAATTTTCCGCTTTCTGTATCTTATTGTGAGAGTTGTAGCCTTCTGTATGCGGATGACTCATCTTGTTTCCACTGTGCAAAATGTGGAGAAATAATGTTATTGAGAAATATATGGCATTGCTGCAGGATGATTCATAACGTGGAACCTGACGTACAGTATAAGATTATTCGTACTGCTAATGCCAACGAGTATTTTTCATGCTTAATGGCGCATTCATTATCAAGCATTGTCGTATATTTCCCAATGACATTATTTCCCTACATTTTGCACATTGGTATTATTTAAGTTATATCCAAGAAATGTATTCTTTGGCAACCTCCGATCATAAATATTAATTAACTAGTCATGTAAAGCATAACTGTCAACTCTTCCCCACACAGTGTGTTACCAGATCACCCGTCTCATACCATGCAGGTTGGCTGGAACGAACTTCAGCTGTTGACTGTACCTTTGTTATATCACCTTTGTTTAACCCTGACTTTCATTTATATACTACGATCATATCGCCCCTCACTCTACGTCTCTCGAGGGAGTGCAAATTCGTATACTTTAATCTGCCTGTATAATTAAGGTACCTAATGCCCGGGATTAGTCTTGTCATCCTCCTCTCTGTTTTCTAGGGATTCGTTAACCATTCTGTAGTACGGTGACCAGAACTGAATCGCATAATCCAAGTGAGGTCTCACAAACGCTAGTCTTGTAACAAACATTTCTTTGTATGAACCCAAGTACTTTGTTCGCCTTGTTTTGAGCAAATGACCAGTGTTGTCTTGGTTTAAGATTCCTACTTACCGTTACGAACCCCTTTCGCCCCTTACCAGCTTCCACCGCTGGTTACCAGCTGCCAGGTCGTATATATAGAAGCAGTAGATATGTTACAAGTGTCGTCTTCCCTCCAGTCTCCGGTAATTTCCCGACGATCGATATCGGTGTACAATCAAACAACAGGCAGGTATATGTCCACCAGGTCACAGAAACACACTTGTAAACAGTAGTCTTCTTTATAATCATTAAATCTTCACAAAACTTTTCACAGGGAATGTCCTTACAACTTGACTTCTCATTTCGAATATATGGAGTAGTGTGCAGCAGGGAGCTATCAAACAGGGAGGTACTACCGCCTGGGAAGATATTGGAAGCAAAATGCGGTGTCTAATAGTAGACCCTGCTGCCATATGGCATCACAAAAATTGTGATCAAGTCACAGGCTGATAATCTGACTTCTTGCCTCATTTACACACAATTGCAGGTCTCAGTTGTTTCTCTTACTATTGACAACACAATATTCATACTGTATATCGCTTCTCAGTCTTGATTTATTTTATTTTTTTATTTATTATTATATTTTCGCCCCCAGGCCCTGATGTAGGTCAGTGACCTGTGCCCTGGTTGGCTAATCCCGTAAAAAAATGTACAATCCCTTAGTCTTTTCACTTCATATCACTCACAACAATTCCACAATACTTGAACATCAATTATCTTAGGTGTCATGAGGCTTGTATTTCACATTCTGAGCAGAAATGGGCGACTCTTCACCAGACATCTCGCTGGTGTTTATATACCATCTAGGCATTGCAGGTCGGAACAAGATACACATGGGAAGTTCTAGAACGTTCTACTCGGATTTAAGCTTATAATACTTAAGTAAATCATAAAATAGATGCAATACTGTAAGGGCGGTAACGATCTTCCTGCTCGTTACCGCTGCTCACTCGCTCGTTTGCTGGCGCGACCCCCCACTTGGGGGGGGGGGGGTTAGACGGAGGTGAGGAGGTCGCTGCCACCAGTGTCACCGGGAGACATTACCCAGTTTTCAAACTAGACACACCTCCCCCGCTGCTCTTCCAAATTCTGGTGGTGTTCTCATCAAAGGCTCTGGACTCGTGGGCTGCAAAGTCCTCGCCAGTTCCTCTCTACCGTCGGTGCCCCAGTGTTTCTCCTGCCGTAGCAAGACATTGGCCACCGCTATCGCTCGTGTGAGGAGCTGAATGGACCTTCCCCAAGGCCGCTGCCTTAGGAAATATCTGTTCATTGTTTGATTCCATTAATTGCTGACTCCCATTGATTGTTTGATTCCATTAACTGTTTGATTCCATTAATTGTTGACTCCAATTAACTTGTTGGTTCCATTAATTGTTGATTCTCTTAATTGTTTGTCTCCCGCAATTGTTATTTCATGTTTGTTGAGTGGTGTCAGAGTTTTGCTATATTTTTATAGTAAAGGGATGTCAATCTCAAACGGCTGTTTGTTATTCCTCGGAAAACCATGGCCCTTGATTTTCCTTTTTTAAGATCATGATTAGGCTGGTAAGGGATTTCTATCCCTAAGTCCCAGGCCTTTACAAATACATTCTAAAAATCCTTACAAAGGTAATACATCAATATATACAAGAAAATCTCCCCCAACTTGCCAAAATAATTGCTGCCTGTAATAGAAAATAAAACGCCTAGTTCACAAAAAAATATATAACTAAATTATTCCTCGGCATTAACACTGTTATTACCACTAAGTCTTTTTCACAGTCGTATTTCTATATATCAACGTTGTTCATCTGGTTTCTTCATTTTCAGACCATGTGAATTTTTTTTTAGATCTTCCCGTAGTTTTGTTGAGTCCTCGTTATTTTTCATTACACTACCTATTTTAGTGTCAACAAATTTAGGAATAATCATCATCCCATTGCTTGGGAAAAAAGCTTAGAAGTATTCAAATCATCTTGTGTCACAGAAAGACTTCTGATTGAAGCTAGTTTGATTAAGGAATTAAAATCAATAAACCTTAGTGATGGTCAGTTCAAAACTGATATGTTACATAAATTTATTTGTCAGTGGCCCAAGGTTAAAAATGCTTTGAAAACCTTGGATCTAGATGTAGGATAGTTATTTAGTGGGTCCCTTATTTTTGACCTGACCTGAGTAGTCACGTCGCCTCCCTTCTCTTAAGCTCCTCTGCGTGTGTGTTGGTGTGTGGATTAGTGGATGACATCATTATGACCTGACCTTATGTTAAACAAGGTCATCCTGTATATTTAAGCCTCTCTCTGTCCACTTTGTGAGAATGAAAGAATATCAAGTTCATGGGATTCTTAATATACTTCACAATTTTATCATCCATTAAGTGATCCCCATTTCCCAGTATTCGAACTATCTTAATATGTTCTTGCTATATAGTTACCTTTGCTTGGGTGAAAATATTGATTTTGGCAGAAGTCTCACGTAGACAGTCGGAAATTTGATGATGGCTTGCCCCGGCCTGGATCTCGGTAAGAGACAAACTTGCAGTAGAAAATGAAGATTTTCAAAATTATGTCCGTAAAACTGCTAATAGAGAAGCAAAATACTAGATTCAGGAGAGTATTTCGGCAGGAGGACGCCTCGACGTTAATCTTCGGAATTTAGAACTGGATGCACCTATGCAAGTTTGCAATATTCCACACGTATTTCTAAACAAATTCTGAGTGCAATCATTCCTGAGACATGCCAAGCTATTTACAAAATATTCGAAGACAACTTCTTTCTGTGTGGACATGCAAAACCGAGAGTTTTTTTTTTATATATATATATATAATACCGGGATTAGCCCACCCCGGCACAGGTCACTGACCCACTTTGGGGGGTGGAAATGTAATAATAATAATAATTCAGATAAGTAAAATTAGCGTTCGCAACAAGGCAAACAGGATTCTTGGGTTCATATCTAGGTCTGTGAGTAACAGAACTGCTGACGTTATCTTGAAACTTTACCTAGCATTAGTGAGGCCACACATGGATTATGCGGTTCAGTTCTGGTGTCCTTATTATAGAATGGACATAGATTCTTTGGAGAGAGTACAAAGAAGAATGACAAAAATGATCCATAATATTAGAAACCTTCCATATGAAGAAAGACTGAAAAGCTTAGGCTTACATTCATTAGAGAGGCGTAGAGTTAGGGGAGATATGATAGAGGTGTACAAGTGGGTAAGTGGGATTAACAAGGGTAAAATGGAAGATGTTCTGAAGCTCAGTAATAACGAAATAACTAGAACAAATGGCTTTAAATTAGATAAATTCCGATTCAGAAAGGATATAGGCAAGCACTGGTTTGGTAATAGAGTTGTGGATATGTGGAATAGGCTACCGAGTGCTATAGTAGGATCGGGGACGCTAGGGAGCTTCAAGACGAAGTTGGATAAGCACATGGAAGTGCTGGGATGGGTGTGAAAGGGATCTGCCCTGTATGGGCCAGTCGGCCTCCTGCAGTATCCCACTTTCTTATGTTCTTATGTTAAAAAAAATAAAATAATAAAATAATAACAATAATAATAATAATAACACTGCACTAATAATAATAAAGAACCATAAAGAAAAAAAAGATCAAGAGTGAGAAACAATATATGTACTATCGTGGACAAAAGTTCGCTTCTTCCCAAACTGAAGCAGTATCGACCTGCACCAGATAACAATCAGGGTAAGTCAGTTCGGAGACTCATTCCCGTGTCTCAGTTTCACTACAGGGAGCGAACTTTTGTCCACCATAGTATGTTGTGTTGTCAATGTACAGATAACCTCTCGCTGCAGACCCATCCCACACACACTGTGTGACTGTCGTGACTGACAGTTGTGGCGTCCTGATCGCGTAGTGATCAAACATCAGAAAAGCCTCCATTGATCAGGCACGAGCACCAATTTGTGTCGGAAAGTGGTTGTTGGACAGTCATGCCTGACAGCATGTCGGCAGATGTTTACTAACCTTAACAGACAAGGCTTCTGAGTCATGATCTTATTAGCTGGTCTCCTCCAGTCCTCTCCTTGAAACTATAGTTTAAGAAGTTCTTTCTTTATGCTCGGAAAAATACCCGAGGTTGACAAATCATACAATTACCTTTTTCGTGTATATATGTGAACTCTGATAAGATAATTTTCTGAGGTGGGAGTATTTTTTTGGCCAGAATTTCCCCGAGTTTTTGGTAGACCTGTTGTCTGTCAATATGGGAGTGGAAGGTTGACAGTAACTGTTATATTCTGGGATATTTAATACTGAACCGTACCTGGGACTTCAGTATGTCGATGTCACATGTGACGTGTGTGACCGACGCTCTCAAGAGGAAGTGTCTCCTACCAGACATGATATTAATAATGTGTGCAAACTAATATATGGCCCTAAGGTGTCCCTTCCTCCCTGGCCAGCTATTTATTGCATGTATATTGTTGCCTCGTGTGTGCGTGTGTGTGAGACTACATCCAGGAGTGCGACGAACCTTGATCCCGTGCCTCAAGTACTTTGTATGGGCGTATATAAACCACGATAAGTGTTATCGGTTAAACATGCTCTATGTAGGTGGAGACGAAATGAAGGCTTAGGGCTCAGGCCGAGTGAACTCACACACAGAGTACACTGAGAAGTTAGTGTGGTACACAAGAAGTGTGTAAACGCCTTAGTTAAGGACGTTCAGGTGACGGGCAAGTCGAAGGGAATGATTGAAACACGTCTTTTGACGCATTCATTATTTATTGATGTGGTCAAAACCTGCAGAGAACAAGGCGTTCATTAGTATTACATGGTGACCTATCTGATACATTATTAGTTAGTCTCACACAATTTATCGTAATTATAATTGATTATTGAGCATGATCACATGATACAAAGTTCATGACTCTATTAATCTTAGCTACACTTCATTCCGCGTTGTCTTATTGCTCCAGATTAGGCAGGAACGAGTGGGCATAATTAGTCCACAATATTTCGGTACTGAGGGGCATGTCATCACTTTGGCTGTACTTATAAGTGCGGGTCAATGCGAACCAGTATGGTGTTCCAAGGGAAGATAGTACTGTGTAAATTGTTCCAGTACAAAAAACTCGGCCAGGATTGGGAGTTGTTGTTCACCACTGCTAGCAGAGTGTTGATCCTCACAGCATCACTTGAGGGGGTAGTCTCCAAGAGTCCAGGTGGCCACGCCGCCTTTTAAACCATACATTAGCAGAGTCAGGACCTCTTCTCCGTAAACACCGCCCACCCCCTAATCTTTGTTCCGGTAAGGCAGCAAAAACGTCAGCACTGACACTAGTGCTGACGCCAGCTGTGAAAACACCCCCGGCGATGCCAGCACTTACGCCAATGGCGATGACACTCCCGGTGGTAAACACCGCCCCCCCCCCCCCCCGCCCAGCTGCCACATCTTTAGAAAGGGTAAAAAATTACGAAAAACAATGGAAAATCCAAACCAGTCTCCCGAAATTCACAGTGATACCCTTATGCAGAAGGAAAACCCATCCATTAGTAACCAATAATGCCCAGATAGAATACAAAAGCAGAGGCACCCTCCAGGGCCTGCATATATCCACGACAGGTTACTCCCATCATGTCCACACCAGGAAGGAAAAAGCAAGAAGATAGCTTTGAAAACTATACCACTTTAAAGCACTTCCTGAGAAAATAAAACTCCGCCTAGTGACATCATTTATCACACAGATATTAACCAACCCAGCAATACCTCTTCATACTATGAGCATCACTCAAATATTAAAATTACAGGTGGTCCAAAATGAAGCCCTAAGATTCGTCACAGGCGAAAGATACTCTTTCACCAGAACCACAGCCGAGATACAGAGACCTGAGAATGAAACCCATCAACCAGCAGCTGCACACCCTGGCCAGCAGAATCTGGCAAAAGATAGAACGATCAGAGCAAGAACTCCTTCAAAGACTCCCATCAGATAATGACAGCAACCATACATGGTTCCCAAAAAGTTACCAAATCTCAAAAGGTCCATTACCACCCGCGATCTACACGGCCAGGCAGTAGACAACCTCCCTAGACCAACATCCGCCAGTAGGGTCGGCGGAATATGAATTAAGGCCCTTAAAACACCCATATATGGGGTAGGGTAGGATGTCTAGTGCCTGTACCGACAGACAATAACTAACCCATGACACAACCCTAACACACTATTAGCTTAGCTAGGCGGTCAGCCGGCTCTCTCTTACCTCCTTCTAAACTGCTTCAATTTCCCAACTATAACTTCCTTCCCTCACCTCTAATCTTCTTTCACCCCTCCTTTCTCTACAAAAAAAAAGGTCGCGAGGTGGGGGGGGGGGGCATCACTCGAGAGGGCGATCTGTGTCATGAGATCCATGACACCCTCTCAGCGCTCACGCCAGTGGTGATGACACTCCCGGTGGTAAACACCGCCCCCTCCCCCAGTCGCCACATCTGGTGTGGTAACAGGCCGCGTGTGGGGTGGGGGAGGCACGTGGTTGTTGACACCAACGATAAAGCCAGCGGCGATAACAAAGTGTGTGAGGCGATACTACACTTGCTCAAAAAAATTCAAAGTTGTACTGCCCTTTACAGTTAATGTTGCTTGTATTGTAATATGAAAGGTAAACGACCGAAAGAAATTATAATTACAATCGGTAAAGAACCAGTCAATGCATCTAGTCGTGTGAGAAGTCGCTCGGCCAATCACAGGTCTCAGCGGGACAAACAAGTGTTGCCATCACTAGGTCACCTCGACCAATGTTGCCCCGAGATGGTGTTTGTACTGTACAGTGAACCAAAGATACACTGACCCCACCCTGGTCTCGTGCTAGCAATTTTACCTGCCAATACTTAGTAAAGTAAGGCTGTATTAATGGTGATTGTGATTGGTGGATCTATTTTTGGCTCTATCACTGTGAGGATAAGTATTAAAAAAACTTAAGGTAACATTTTTATAATAATAAACTATTTATCATTATTTTAGGTCATAAAAAGTTTCCAAATGTTCGTATATTTGCTTAAATAACGAAGAAAATTGTATTAATGAACTGACAACTCAACTACAACCACAGCTGCCACAAGATTCTCACATCAAATTTTCTTCATTATTTAAGCAAATATACGAACATTTGGAAACTTCTCATGATCTAAAATAATGATAAATAGTTTATTATTATAAAAATGTTACCTTATTTTTGTGTATCTTTGGTTGACTGTAGTCACCCAAAAAAGTCCCGTCGCCTCTCATCCTGAACCACGAACCCCGAGATTCAGACTCGTGAACCCGAAGCAGTAGACACTGATACATTATTCTGTCCATAAGTGTTTCGGATTCAAGAGTCTGAATCTCGGGGTTCATGGTTCAGGATGAGAGGCGACGGGACTTTTTTGGGTGACTGTACTTAGGAGTGTTACATTACATTGATTGTGGTGAGTCTGGGAAGCGCTGTCAACTGATACTTTAGTGCTCTTACCGCGTACTGTATATATAGTATCGCTAAAAAAACTTGGCAATGTTTGTGAATTGCTAAAACAAATGTACGTATTAACACACACACACACACACACACACCACCTCCCCTATCTCCCTTAAAGCGTTATTAATTTATCTGTAAAGGTACTGGTGGATACAGGGGAGGGGGGGGGGGCAAGGTAGCTGCGGGCCCACATGGAATAATATAATCATACGTTTACATGAATTGGTAATAGAGTTTCTACAGTAAATATATAAGGATTGTGAGGAAGATTTAAATATATTACAGTGATATTAATTTGAAATAAAGTAAATATTATTCTGCATTTATTGTTGTCCACTGATTTCCCTGTTACCAGTTGGGTCTGTGAGTGCCTCCCATTGTTGAGTGCCTCCCATTGATGAGTGCCTCCCATTGATGAGTGCCTCCCACTGATGAGTGTCTCCCATTGTTATGTACCTCCCATTGTTGAGTGCCCCCCATTGATGAGTGCTTCCCATTGACTAGCTCCCCATTCAGAAACCCTGCTTCCTTCTATGATTATTCTGGTTAAGGTTGAAGGAAGGGTTAACATATTATATAAAGGGTTGGATGGAGGTGGTTAACCTATAGTATAAAGGGTTGTATGGAAGGAGTTAACCTATATTATATATGGGGTGAAGGGAGGGGGGATAACCCACATTATAAATAGATGCTGTGACATACATTCGATAAAAGCGGAGAGAGAGAGAGAGAGGGGGGGGTGTGACCTAAACGATAAAGGAGGGTGAGGGGGAAGGGGTGATCTACACTAGTCGCAGGGTGGTGGGGGAGTGTAACCAGACTAGGATGGTGAGGGGCGGAGCCTTACCAACATATCAGTAGTTGACCCCGTGTGGCCCTGAGGGTGACACGTTCTGTTATGTCACTAAGCAGTGTTTTGGGGGGGTTTTCATTAGGGTCAAGCAGTACAGATGAGAGTAATGAGCAGTTATACGAGGACAGGTGAAACATTAGGGTTGTCATGCAGGACGAATATAAGGAAGTACTCTTTCACACAGAGGGTGGTAGAACAGTATCAGCTCAAACTGTGCATTATAGCAATGATTGTTAACAACAGCCTACATAACAAGAACATATTTCACTCTGGTAACACTACTCTTAGGCTCAGTTAATGCCCTTAAAAATACATAGTTAGCAAGTATATGCATACAATATTGCATCTAGTCTAGCTTAAAGCGCCCCTACAAGTACAAAACTAGAGTTCATTGATATTAAAAAAAAATGTAACTTAGATTATTATGTCATGTATTTCAGTAAAAAAAAAAATAACGAATATCCAAAGAAATTACTGTAGAGCCATGTATGGCACCTCCCCAAGTTATATTGTACAGTGATCAAAACTGGCGTACTCCATATTGCTTAGATACTTTAAATTATTGATCAAATAAAGGATGAAATTAACCTAGAATTCACCGTGGCAATACTAAATTAACACGTATGAAACACAAAATACATAATTAAGAAAGTGTCCTTTATTCTTATGTAAACACCCATGTTATCTCCACACACACACGCCGTGAGGTGAGGTGAAGTTTAGTTTTTAGATTAACAATTTTATTGACAAAACTTGGAGTACAGTTTGCCTATTCTGAGTAATTCAGTCAGGTCTTGACACTGAGGGTGTTATCACTTCTCACTGCCACGCAGGACAGAGGTTCGTACACAGAGAAATGCATCTTATTCATTGACAGTATATATAGGTCAGATTCATGTAGATAATGTCACTGTTCACTGCCATGCAGGACAGAGGTTCGTACACAAAGAAATACACCATTTGACAGAGTACCGCATCAGAGGCTTCTGAGAAAAATTAAGGCTCATGGTATCGAGGGGAAAGTTTTAAATTGAATAAAATTATGGCTCACCGATAGAACGCAGAGGGTCAGCGTAGATAGTGTTAAATCTGAGTGGGGCCGTGTAACCAGTGGGGTTCCCCAGGGGTCAGTACTAGGCCCACTCTTGTTCATAATCTACATAAACGATCTAGATACTGGGATCAGCAGTGACATAAGCAAGTTTGTGGATGACACCAAAATAGGGCGGCAAATTAATTCAGGGCAGGATGCAAATGCATTACAGGAGGATCTAAATAAACTGCAGGGGTGGTCTGAAAAATGGCAAATGAAATTCAACACCAGCAAGTGCAGCGTACTTAATATTGGAAGAACAAATACTTATAATGTATACAGCCTTAACAACATCAACCTAGATAAGTCGACTTGTGAAAGAGACCTAGGGGTACTTGTAAGCCCGGACCTACGGCCTAGAAAACAGTGCGTTAATGTTCGAAATAAGGCAAACAGAGGATTGGGTTTTATATCTAGAAGTGTAGGTAACAAGAGTGCAGAGGTCTTATTGCAACTATATCTTGCGCTAGTCAGGCCGCACCTCGATTATGCGGTTCAGTTCTGGTGCCCCTATTATAGAATGGATATAGATGATTCCGGGACTTAGAAACCTTCCATATCAGGATAGGTTAAAGAAACTTAACTTGCATTCCCTAGAAAGACGAAGAGTACGGGGAGATATGATAGAAGTATTTAAGTGGGTGAAAGGAATCAATAAAGGGGATATAGATAAAGTTCTTATAATATCCGAGCAGGATAGGACTCGGAGCAACGGATTCAAGTTGGATAAGTTTAGGTTTAGGAGGGAGATAGGAAGAAACTGGTTCACAAATTGGGTGGTGGA
Organism: Homarus gammarus; assembly: GCA_958450375.1. Taxonomy (NCBI): domain Eukaryota; kingdom Metazoa; phylum Arthropoda; class Malacostraca; order Decapoda; family Nephropidae; genus Homarus; species Homarus gammarus. The sequence goes on from CAUDMG010002589.1 coordinate 353,288, forward strand.
CGAGTGGAACAAGCTTAGCAACTTTGTAGTAAGTGCGGGAACTCTGGAAAGTTTCAAAAGGAGGCTAGATAGATTCATGGATGATAGAGAGTGGTAGTAACTCTCGACAGGAGCTGCCATGCACAGGCCAACCGGCCTATTGCAGACTCCTTATTTTCTTATGTTCTTATATTCATTTGCAGTATATATAGGTCAGAGTCGTGTGGGTGATGTCACTGTTCGCTGCCCTGCAAGACAGTGGTTCATATACATTGGACGTCATATTCTAATTGAAGACTAATCAGTGTGGGCTAGCAAATTTGGGATAAACAGCATGAATGTCCTCAAGCACCCCCGATTCATTGTAGTAATTACAAAGTTCATGATACAATAAGCCAGGTGGCCTGAAGTCTTTGACAGTGTCACATTCAATAATATGGTGTTCAAGTGTATGCTTTAAAGGTTTATCACAAAGTTTACATGCTGAAGGAGGCAGCTCGTGTCCTCACAAACCTTGCTCGGCTTCGGGGGTCTGGTCACTTAACCTAACCTAACCAACCCGGTTTATGGTATTTAACAGACAATCGTCTCAGTAAGAATCGTCCAAGTAGGATGACACTTGGCCACCAACCTGCAAGTATGCTTAAGCTATTTAAAGAATGTTAATATTTCCCCCTTAATGTCACTCTTCTCTGGATTGTTGATGTATTCCTCTTGCTTTCAGTAACATGCAGGGCTGGCTGTGTGTCTTTGCTATCCCTGGTGCTTCTCACACCCGTTACTGTAGACAATCACATGGCCCAAGAATTTGGGAATTATCATAAATCACTGTACAACATACTCTTGCTAATTATACACCGCACCCCCATCCTGTTCCTCGGTAACGCGCGAAGCGCATACTCTCAGGATAAGAGTTCCGAAAAGGTTGTCCGGGCGATATGTCAAATGTTTTTTGACGTCGGAAGCAGAAATTTGGGATACCATTGAGGTTTTGATATTACCCATACTGTTACCGTATGTACAGTCTCGTTCAAGATTCTTCGAACACTGCTGGAGACAGCTGGCAACTCAAGGCCGTTTGTTTACTATAGCACGTAGTATAATATAATACGACATAACAAAGCCCAACCATTAAATTAAGCAACGGGGAACTAAGTAACCAATCACAGATCACTTTTACATTTATTCATAATTATTACTACGTACTATAGTAAACAAACGGCCTTGAGTTACCAGCTGTCTCCAGCAGTGTTCGAAAAATCTTGAACGAGACTGTACCTTCGATATGGTGTGCGGCAGTATACAGTGAACGTATCACTATTTCTTTTCAAATAGCTTCACACTGGTGGAAAAAACACATACACAATTTTTAAGATAAACTGAGGCCAGTTTATGTAATTTTATGAATTACGAAGCAGACACACACAGAAATGTTTTTGCCCCAGACTTAACAAAGTATAGAACACAGCTCCTTCTCACAAGTCACATACTGTATCATAATAACAATTTACAAATAAGTCATTTTCATTATGAAAACATGATTATAACTATTTATTAGAGTAATTCCGCATTATATTCTTATGAACTATGTCGTTAAGTATATACATATATATATATATATATATATATATATATATATATATATATATATATATATATATATATATATATATATATATATATATATGCAAGTAAATCACTGTAGTTGCGCGTGATCCAGATATATGCTGATAACCACAAGGAAAGAAGAAAACACGAAGTTCCCAAGCGCTTTCGTGTAATTCACATCTTCAGGGGTGAGTACAGACTAAGGAGAAGTAAAAAAAAGGTGTATATATACAGAGGAGGGTGAGATCAGGTCCACAATGGTCAGGTATTACATAATGACCCTACTAATCTTTAAAAAGCACCGCAACGGTCGGTAGTCAGGTCAGAGGGTAAGGTGACCCAACCTTCTCACCTGGTTACAAATCTTCTTAATTACAAAATTGTCCAGTTTGTACATGTCATTACTCAAATTCACGTTGACTGCTTCGGCATGTTTAATGAGACTAGATTCTATGATGTTCCTACTGTCAATTGAATTACAAGGTAATATTGAAGAGGCTTATTATCCATCAGATGAACAAACAGAGCATTGGATTCCTGGCCTGTCCTAACACTATATTCATGTTGTTTAAGTCTAGTTACAAGATCTTTACCTGTCTGGCTTAAGTAAAACATATTACATTACTTGCAAGGAACTTTATAAATGCAACCAATTGTGTTGTTGGGGGAGTTCTTGATTAACATTTGTTGAACAGTGCATGAGTTTTTAAATGCCACATTGACGTTCCAGGTTTTTAGTTGTAAAGGAATTTGAGAGAATTTTTTGTGAAATGGTAATACTAAGAGATTCTTATGGTCATGGGTGGGCTTGGGATCAGTTCTATAAAAAGATTTCTTAGTAATGTTCAGGCATTTGTCTATGAAAGATCTAGGGTATTTAAGGTTTGAGCCAATATTATAGATATATTTATATTCCTCATCAATGAATTCCGGGCTGCAAATTCTCAAAGCACGTAAAAACATTGTAGAAAATACTGACTGTTTGACTCTATTACGGTGGGCAGAATAATAATGAATGTATGAACACACATTAGTAGGTTTTCTATAAATACGGAACTTAAAGGTGTTACCTATTCTGTGTATCAGACAGTCTAGGAATGGCAATTTACAGTCATGCTCTAATTCCACAGTGAATTTGATCGAGGGGCTAAGTTGTTAAGTTATTAGGAAAGCTTTTAGGTCCTCATTACTTGGCCAGAGACATAATACATCATCAACATATCTAAACCAGACTGTTGAAGGTGGTAAAATATTACTTAATAGTTTCTTTTCAAAGAATTCCATATATAGGTTGCTTAATACAGGTGAGAGTGGATTACCCATTGCCATACCAAATTTTTTAGCATAATATTCTCCATTGAATTCAAATTTATAATCCTTAATACATAGTTTGATGAGTTCCATGAAGTCGTCCTTCGAGACAGGCAATGAAATATTATCCAGGGAATCTATGAGGAACTCCAGTAAATCATCAACTGGGACCTTTGTAAAGAGTGATGTTACATCAAAACTGACCAATTTAAAATCATAATTAATATGTAAGTTATTGAGTTTATCAACTAAATGCATATTATTCTTGATATTAGAGTTAGAAATGTTGCCAACTAGGGGATTTAGTAAAGAAACTAACCATTTAGATAATTTATAAGAGATTGACCCAACTGAGCTAATGATGGGTCTTGCTAATAATAATAATGATAATAATAATTAACGGTTTATTGAAAGAACTTGGCAGCCAGAAGGCTGAAAATATACAGGTACATATTTGGGTAATGGGTTTCGAATTACAAATAATATACAAGTAACATAAGTGATATAAATAAGATATATAATAACTAGATGGGGAAAAGCTCAAACTACAGTGCATTTCAACATAGTGACAGTGCAAGGAGTAGTGTTTACTGGGAGTGAATACACTGGTCTATTACAAGTTATTGATAATTTTTACAATGGTTGGGACTGGGCTGTTCTTATAGCGATCAGTTCGTGCACGTATGGGCTGGATGCGGTTGTGGTGTCGAACAGCAATTCTCGGGCTAGGGATCTCAGGTGGTAGTAGGAGCCGGTGTCGAGGATGGTGTAGAAGCTTCTTACCAAATTTGCAGATGAGGTCGTGGTGATGGTCAGTGAGAGTCGAAAGGGTCAGTGTGTTGAGCGCTTCTTGATATGTGGAGTAGGAAGGGGAGAGAATAATCTTGCATGCCCTCTTTTGCACTTTTTCTAGGTCTTTACGTTGTGTGGCATTTAGGGAGGAAGACCAGGTGGGGGAGGCATAGGTGAGCTTGGGAAGTATGAATGTTGTGTAAACATTGAGGAGCTTGGGTGCAGGAACTCCGAGGGACTTGAGTCGGCAGAGGAGGTGGAGACGGAAACTGGAGGATTTGACAACTTCACTGACGTGTGGTTTCCAATTTAGTTTGTTGTCTATGGTGACGCCGAGGAGCTTCGTGGAATCTACAACCTGGAGTGTGTTCGGACCTAGAGCAATGGAAGGAGGTGGGACAATGTCGGAGGGGAGGTTGATGTGCATAACCATGGTCTTGGTATGGTTGATGGTGACATGGTTGTTGGTGGCCCAGTTTTGGAGACTGTTCAATAAATCCTTAAGGGCGGTATAGTTGGGAGCAGAATTGTTGACGCTGATCCCAATGGTGGAGTCGTCGACATATTTCCAGCGAGCAGGGGTTTCTCTTAGGGCATCATTGATGAGCATAAGGAAGCAGAGTGGTCCCATCTTGGTTCCTTGGGGGACGCCACAGGTGAGTGACTGAAAGGTGGAGACAGCCCCTCGGAAGCGTACAGCTTGGCGTCGGTCACTGAGGAAGTCTGTAAGCCATGATATAAGACTTCTCCGAAGTCCGAGGTCAATAGCTTTGTTGATGATTATATTGTGGTCGACTAGGTCGAATGCTTTAGTGAAATCAATGAAGGCGACAGCTACAGACGTTTTTCGTTTCTCGAGATGGCGGTATATGTAATCGAGAGCTGACAAGACAGTGAGTGGTGGAGGAAGTTTCATGTTGCCAAATTGCTGAGGGTCTACGACTCCTGCAATGTCAGCATAAGCCCAGTCGAACACAAAACTTTCACAGATTAGGCTGGGTATTGGGGTGATTGCAATAGGTCGTAGCTGATTTATGGATTGTGGGCTGGTTGACTTGGGCACTGGTGATACATAAGAGGTCTTCCAGTCAGCTGGGCATCTGGCTTGACTGAGAGAAGAATTGATGATGGAGCATAGGGGTTTAGCAAGCTCCGGGGAGAACTCCTTGAAGAGTTTCATTGGTAAGTCAATGGGGGTGGTAGAGCGTTTTAATTTTAGTTTGTCCAGGCGTTTTGCTACTTGAAATTCTTCTACTAAGTCAGTGGGAAGGGGGGCTGGTAGGTAAGCAGGGAGAGCGGTTGTGTCAAGCCGGGGAAGTGTCTGGCATATAGTAGCGAAATGGTTATTTGTTTGCTCAGCTGCGTCAATATTAGTGAGATGGCTAAGGAAGGGGAGGGGGTGTGTCTTATTGTTTAGTCCACAGAGTTCTTTAAGCTTACCATACCATTGACTGATGTTGGTCTGCTTCAGGTGTTGTAATTTGGTTGGGTAGTGGGACTTCTTTGCAGTGCGTATTTCGCGGATGACTCGGTTGCGAAGGGACCTGTAGCGGATGTGGTCATTGAGATGAAAGGCTCTGTCTCTCTGTTGCATAAGTCTTTTGATCCGAGGTGTGCAGGGCAAGTCAGCTGGGTGAGATCTGACGGACTTCTCGGGGAAGAAGTGGTGGTGCGCTTCCGTGGTGGTGTTGGTATAATTTATCCATTTGGTTTCCACGTCATCCACGCTAAGTACTTCAGTCCAGGGATGGTGAACTATCCACTGCCCGAAGAGGCGCACTGCAGAGTCAGTAATCGGCCTGTAGGTCTTGATGTAGGGTCTCTCTACTTGAGTGGGAGTGACAGCTGGGGACCAGAGCACTGATAAGTGTGTGCTACACCCGATAGGAGGCATTGGTTGAGGTGGTTGGTACTGGTCCGCTAAGTCAGTTAAGATAAGGTAAAGGGTATTTTGACCGTGTGTGGGGAAGGTCACAACTTGTGATAGTGATAGCTGGTCCTGGATATCAGTGGTGTCAATTTCATTATAATCCCCACATAATACTGGGTTATTATAATCCCCACATAATGCTGGGTTATTAGGCTTGTGGGTCTTGATTACACCGTACATGTATGGCAGTGGAGGGGACGTTGAAGTAAGATGGTTAATGAGAGTAGCTTTGCCTCTCAATAGAGACTTCAGTTTCTTGTTGAACTGGGTGTTAACTGTGTTGAGAGGATTATTTATGTTGTAGTATCACATAAAAGGTCATTAAGAAGATTTGTAACCAATGTGAGAAGGTTGGGTCACCTTACCTTCTGACCTGACTACCGACCGTTGCTGTGCTTTTTAAAGATTAGTAGGGTCATTACCTAATACCTGACCATTGTGGACCTGATCTCACCCTCCTCTGTATATATACACCTTGTTTTGTACTTCTCCTTAGTCTGTACTCACCCCTGAAGATGTGAATTACACGAAAGCGCTTGGGAACTTCGTGTTTTCTTCTTTCCTTGTGGTTATCAGCATATACCTAGATCATGCGCACCTACAGTGATTTACTTGCATATATATATATATATATATATATATATATATATATATATATATATATATATATATATATATATATATATTACAAACTTAACAACCACCGCCAGGTTTCGGATGATTCTTACATAAGTCTTTTGCATTAGTGTTGCAAACTTCAAATCGCTTGGATGCCTTCTATAAAATCTTGGTATATACTTACATCTCTTCTCCTTGATACCTTGATTGCTACACTCTAAAATAACGTGATATTCATCTCCAATTACATTGTAACCACATTTAATACATTTTCTCTCTTATCTAAATTTACAAAAGATTGATCTGAGTTTTTTTTTGGGAAACCTTATTAAATATTATTCCAACTTGAAAACAGTTTTATAAGTGACATACCTACTACCTGATGATGCACTATGCAGGTTAACATGCCATTGAGTAATTGCTTATCTTTCAATTTTCTTTCATTTTTTTTACCATACGGAATTATGTTGGTCTTGCATCACCCATATACCTGCACAGTAAGTGGCATACCGCATTTATTTAGTACAGATGTAATTTGGTTCTACCATGAAGAAATGAATCAACCCTTTTCTTTTAACTTTCCAAAACACTGACACACACAAAATATAGCGCAGTTTGTTCTGTTTGCCATTTATTGTATTAATCTTGTCCATTATCCTACCATCCCACGTTATATATATATATATATATATATATATATATATATATATATATATATATATATATATATATATATATATATATATATATGCAAGTAAATCACTGTAGGTGCGCGTGATCTAGGTATATGCTGATAACCACCAGGAAAGAAGAAAACACGAAGTTCCCAAGCGCTTTCGTGTAATTCACATCTTCAGGGGTGAGTACAGACTAGATAGAGTAATGCAAAACAAGATGAATATATACAGAGGAGGGTGAGACCAGGTCCACAATGGTCAGGTAATGACCCTACTAATCTTTATGATGTGAATTACACGAAAGCGCTTGGGAACTTCGTGTTTTCTTCTTTCCTGGTGGTTATCAGCATATATATATATATATATATATATATATATATATATATATATATATATATATATATATATATATATATAAAATAGATATATATATAGAGAGAGAGAGAGAGAGAGAGAGAGAGAGAGAGAGAGAATTAGGTAGATGGCACATACAGTATGCTAATATATATATATATATATATATATATATATATATATATATATATATATATATATATATATATATATATATATATATATATATATATATACTGTATGTGCCATCTACCTAATTCTCTATATACTGTAGTACAACATAAGATGTATTTTTATTAGCATTAAATACATGTTTTATGAATTTTAAACGAAGATTTTTCTAATTCCTTATAGATATTATATCCTCACACCTCGTCATAATTGGTAATATTGTACTGTATTATTGAACAAAAAGTTCAAGCTGCAAGGCAAATACATGGGTTTTTTTGCTTGTGTACATAAGTCATGTTGATTTTTTTAAATACGCCATCATTTTATAGTTCAACAAAACACCTAGATATTTATATTCATGAACAATTTCAATTTGTTCTCCTTTAGACATAAAATTATATATTTCAGCTGCACATTTCTTTCTTTCTTCCAAATACAGCTGTACCTTTGTTTTGTTTTTTATGTTTATGTCTGACTTCCGTACCATTCTATACTATGTTCATCCATATCCATAAGAACATTCACAATACCTTTCTCACTATTGGCCAGGAAAACAGTGGCATTCTGCATACATTAGAACTGTATTGTACTATAAATTTCAACGTATTATTTAACCATTCTTTCATTAAACTTAAATATTCACAATTTATTTCCATCATGATCTCTTCGAGATCATTAACGAGATGGTTCGTGTTGTGGTGCCTATTACAGGGTTCTGGTACCTCACACACAAACCCGTAACTTCAGTACGCGGAGTCTCATTTTATCTCGATATCAAAGTTCTACTCAACGTCCTGTGGCACACTAATAAACTTTCAACATTTGTAAGTACCTTTTTATGTATTGTTCTTTTGTACATTATTTTATATAATCGTGACAGTGCGAGTGTCTGCACGAGGGATAGATTACAAGTTGATAAGAAGGGATAAAAGACGTCCGGTCAGAGGAACTACACTATTGTACATAACAGCCAACAACAACAACAATACCAACTGCACCTTTACAGTTTTATACAATACGACACATCGGACCAAGAATTCTGAACAACACTTATTTACTAGGGTGGTCCCTGTTAATTTCTCTGTATTAACTACACGTGATATACAGGATCATCGTATTGGTTACACAATTCATCACACAGTCAGAAGTACCAACCTTACCAAATGAACATGGCCTTAGTCAGTGATTGTTGTGAAGGCCGCCAGAATCCAGAGGGCAGAAAATGATCTTGTTGAATTTACTGTTCTTTCACTTCAATAGTGCGTTTACAGGGACTCGTCGTGTAAATATTCCACAAATCATCTTTGAGATATTTGTTTAAATGTTGTTTTAATTTGATTCTATAATATGTTTACTAGTGCGAGTTTCTTTTTATCGAATGTAAACAAACACAGATCTGACACAGTGCGCAAAACCTAACGATCCCCTGTAAACGCACTGGTGAAGGGGACTGTACAGTCACAATCCAAAGTTTCGACACCCCCCCCCCCCTCTGGCTGGGTGTTCGCCGAGGCCAGGGTTGAGGTAAGGCTGGGTGATCGGACGCAGACTAGTTCAGCAATTTTACATTTTAAACTCAGTGAATTGTTCATTAGTGTGTTTTTTTTTTCTAGTAGGTCATTGTCCGCACAACTTTCTTCTTGGCAGTAACCAGGGGTTTTGTTTTTGTGGTGCCGGAGGCCCCCCAAAGTACATGGCAGTGAAACGAGTGTTGGTAAACAAGATAATAATAGATTTCTTTCATTGCTGCAAGAGTGACTGACTGATGAGCGTTGTCGTAAAATGTATCGCGAATTATGTACATATAATTTTAAATAAATCTCTAGTTATTCCGACAAGGAAACAAAATAAATGTATAAATATGCCTTGAAATGACTAAGATATTTAAGGAAACTTATTTGGCAGCAAGAGAAAATTTATATCTTCTAAACTAAGCTTTGCATACATACCAAATTTAATAAAATCTTACTGCTTAATCTAATTATAAGTTTGTCGAATAAAAACATATAACTTTTAGCTTAGAAGGTAAATAAAATAAAGCCCAAGACATTTCCTGCGAATGCACTTTCGGAGAGCGCGGCCTCGAAGCGACAGAAGGTCACCTGAGAGTCTTGAGCAATGACACTGATTGGGTAAGAACGTGCGCCGGTGCTAGAGACCAGAATCAACAAACCACTAGGCCTAGATGTTCTAGAAGCGTCTCTCAACTAAATATTGCAGCAAATCGGTTTTATTTTTATTGTGCAGCTGAAGACTTAGTATTCATCATGTCGTGACCTTCTTTAAGAAGCCAACGTAGTCCAAATGATTCTCTGATCACCTTACATGTATACAAGCTAAGGAACCCTTTTTTACTTGTTTTATTTTAGAGTTTTATTTAGACCATCAAAACTGGCTGGGTAAAATTCTCGTTTCGGTCAGAATCATTCAAAGCGTCAAAAACCACCGGAAAAACATATTTTCAATTAAACCTAACCTAACCGAACTTAACCTAAAATTTGCCGGATGACCGAAACTATTATAATATCCTTCGTGCCAATATGCAAGGACAATCCAGTTGCGACGATGTACAGTATACGTCAGTGGTTCTCAACCTTGTTTGCCCCATGCACCCCTTTCACCATATATCAGAATGTCATTCCTCCCTCCTTTCCAAGATTGTCTGCCTCAAAAAATTCCAAATAATATGCATATAATACTGAAAGTCCTTTATTTTTTCCATATTAGTATCAGTTTCCCCCCCCCCCCCCTGAAAACCTGAGGGGGGGGGGGAAATTCCCCCCCGGTTGAGAACCCCTGGAACACGTAGTCTTAAGTTATAATGTTTCGAGGCGTCGTACAACATCAGACGAGGGTTACTACCACTCTCTATCATCCATGAATCTATGTAGCCTCCTTTTGAAACTTTCCAGAGTTCCCGCACTTACTACAAAGTTGCTACGCTTGTTCCACTCGTCCACCACCCTATTTGTGAACCAGTTTCTTCCTATCTCCCTCCTAAACACCAACATGGCTGAGCCAGTTGAGAACTTGAGCTCTCATTTACGCACCTGTTATATACTATACATTTATCTCAAGGAAGTATTATGTAACATTTAGTATCATCTGGAATAGTACAATAGCATGGTGGTAATAAGAACATCTCATAATGTTACCACGGTTATCACTTCAATATTTATTAATTTTATTTATATATTTTTATTTATTTTTATATTTGTATATATATATATACAAATATATATATATATATATATATATATATATATATATATATATATATATTTCATTTTCAGTCCATATAACACGCGGACTTTGAATAATCAACGACCTCACCAGCCAGGACTCGAACCCTCGACTTAATGCATGGGACCAGGGAACGTTACCGACCATACATATATATATATATATATATATATATATATATATATATATATATATATATATATATATACTTCATTTTTAGTCCATTTAACACGCGGACTTTGAACATATAATCAACGACCTCACCAGCAAGGAATCGAACCCTCGACTTACTGGGTGTGACTGGGGAACGCTTACCGGCCTAGCCGGTAAGCGCTCCCTAGTCACACCCAGTAGGTCGAGGGTTCGATTCCTTGCTGGTGAGGTCGTTGATTATATATATATATATATATATATATATATATATATACAGTATATATATGCTGATAACCACAAGGAAAGAAGAAAACACGAAGATGTGAATTACACGAAAGCGCTTGGGAACTTCGTGTTTTCTTCTTTCCTTGTGGTTATCAGCATATACCTAGATCATGCGGACCTACAGTGATTTACTTGCATATATATATATATATATATATATATATATATATATATATATATATATATATATATATATATATATATATATATATATATATATATATATATATATATACACATGATAATTTCCGATAAAACGGTTTTGATGGTACAATAAAAGCAGGTACTGTAAATATAGTAGGTATTACAAGAAATATATATACTTAGACAATAGATATTTTTTAAGAGACCATTTAAAGGAAGGGAGCGTAGTCTTTGCTCTGATGGGTGGGGGTAAGTTGTTCCACACCTTCACACTGTGATATTTTATGGAGGTCTGGGACTGAAAGGAGGGCATGGGGGAATAGTCTTAGTAGCTCTCGGTGCCTTAAGTTGTATCTTTGATTATTCCGGAACTGGAAATAATTATTGTCAAGCAAGTGATTGATATATTTGCAAACACAGAGGGCACAGCAGTAGGTGTTAATATCTTCGAATTTTAACATTTTCAATTTAGCAAATTTTTCGTTTGTGTGATCTGTTTTTGTATTTTTCAAGTAGGTCATTGTCCGTACAACTATCTTTTGTACAATAACCAGGGATTGTGTTTTTGAAGAGCCAGAGGCCCCCCATAGTGTGTGACAGTGTATCAGGTGTTGGTAAACAAGATCATGATAGATTTCTTTCATTGCTGTGAGAGTGAGTGACTATCGAGTGTGATACATGATACCGCACTGTTTATTGACTTTACTGTGAATGGCTTGAATGTGGTTTCTCCAGTTAAGTTTCTCATCAACAATAACTCCGAAGAATTTAGTATTTTGTTCGCGTTTGAGGACTGTATTACCAAGGTACAGGGGGTCCAAGTCTGGGGGTAAGTTTTTCCTTCTGTGAAAGATCGTGTTGTGTGTTTTCTCAAGGTTTAAGGTCAGTTTATTACTTATTACCCAGGTCCTGACTTTAGTCAATTCCGTGTTCATAGTTCTCATCAAGGAATGGAGGTCTGAGTTGCTGGCATAGAGATTACTATCGTCTGCTAATACGTTGTATTTTATGAGTGTGCTGGCATGGACTATGTCGTTTATGTACAACAAAAACGGTACTGTACCGAGAATGGAACCTTGGGGGATCCCATACAAGATTGGCGAGGAGTCAGATTGGTGATTATTTTAGCAGACATACTGCATCCTGTTGAACAGATATGAGGTAAACCAATTGTGAGACAGGCCCCTAACGCCGTAATGTTCAAGGTTTGAAAGGAGGATGGTGTGGTCGACAGTATCGAAGGCTTTAGAGAGGTCCAAGAATATACTGACTGTGAACTGACTGACATCAAAGGAATTTAAGATGTCATTAGTAAAGGATAGCAGAGCACTGCCAGTCGACTTTCTAGCTCTAATCCAAACTGGGAGTCTGTAAAGATGTTATTGGCATTGCAGAAGGGATTTTGTCTATTACACACTAGCTTCTCCAGTATCTTACTCAAGACTGGGAGTACTGATATGGGGCGATAATTCCTTTGTCCCCAGATTTTTTATATGCTGGGTGAAGTTTAGCAATTTTCAGTTTATCCGGAAAGACACCACTAGTGAAGGAGGAGTTACAAATGTGTAGGAGAACAGGTAGTAGTAAGTGGGCTACTTTCTTAATGATGCTCATTGGTATATTGTCTTTGCCTGCAGCTGCATCTTTGGATATTTTTATGATGGCCAGTAATTCATCTGCTGTGACAGGGAATAAGAACAGCTCATTTTGCTGTCTGTTTTGCAGGTAGGCTCTAAATTCCTCATGGTGATCAGGGATGCTCTCTGCAAGATTTTTGCCAACATTAATAAAATATTCATTGAAGTGGTTGGCAATGGGGGAGGGTTCCGTTACAACTGAACCATTTATCATAAAAGCTCAGTGGGGGGCTGAAGGCTGAGTGTTCCTGTTCTGAATAGAGTTTATGACATTCCAGGTTTTCTTACCGTCGCCTGATGTCGACTGGAGCTTATTTGTATAATAGCTACGTCTGGCATTTCTAACTGCTTGAGTTACTCTATTTCTGCTACTTCGGTAAGCATCACCGAAAGTTAAGGGTGTTACGACCCTTGGCCTCTTAGATTGTAACAAAATCACAAATTCAACTTCTCTTTGTTTTATAGGTCCTAGGAATAGGTCCCACCAAAATCATCACCTCATTACTATGGGGTATATTGAAATTCATTTAGTAGGTTTAATTACAGAATATATTAACAAATAAAACATATATATCAGTATGTACAAAAAGAAACAAATACAAATGACTCAACCGAGTGACAAAATAATGAACATAAAAGTAAAGATTAAACCCTTATTTAGTCTAGAAACTACCAAGAACAACGTGGTCTATCCACCACACGAAACCTCATAAATAACAAGTTACTTTCCGTGGAACTCTTAAAATATGATTAACAATAATCTTAAACAAATAATACTTTACTTGGTGTTATAAAAGTCGAGCAAGGTTTACACGTTATACCACTAGAAATATACTGTACAAAAAGAAAGGAGATACTCTGTACTTAACTTATCACTGCCGTCCCAATACTGCTGTCACGCGGCTTGGGATGTAAACAAAGCGAGCAGAAATGACGTGATAAACAAAAGACGTTCACGTTGCAAATCCACAACCAAAGATTGAACTCTCACTCGTAACATGAGTCTTTTTGCAAATTTCCTTTGGAGATTGTGTTTTTCATTTCTCATGTTCTTAATTTCGCTTGTGATATAGGGTTTGGAAATGGATACAATTTTCACTGACTTAGTCTTGAGTGGAAGCATTTATCAAAGCAAGCATTGAAGATGCAAGAGAAGTTGCAGCTGTTCACGTTAGGGTTGTCGGAGGCATAGACAAGATCCCAGTTAGCATTCATTAGGTTGTTTTCAAAAAGGAGCATGTTATCGGTGCAGTAGTCTCTGTATTGTATTGAGACTCTACTGGACCTTTCAGGTCTTGTGGCTGTTTTATACATGGCAAAAACTGGAAAGTGATCTGAGATATTGTTATAAATAATTCCACTTGCAAGATTGTTAGGAGTGTTGTTAGTCCAGATATGATCTATCACAGTGGGTTTGGTTATAGTGTTGAAGAAGAGTTTAGAATGACAGGTAGCAAGGTCTAATACTGAGGTGTCGGATTCTGATTTTAATAGATCAAGGTTGAAATCTCCTGTAATGTAGCAACGTGTCTTCTCTGAACTTATGATAGTGATAAACTCCGAAAATTTATAAAGAAAATTCCTTACATTAGTGTGGGGTCTTCTGTAGATTACTCCTACTAGGATCTTTCGTGTGTCATTACGTAATTCAATTAAAACACTCCTCCTGAACCTTTAAATCATCTCTTGCAGAAGTGTTGTATTTGATATCAACATATAGGGCGACACCACCACTGTGTCGTGACGTGTTGACGCAGTGTCAATTATAATTAGGAATGTTATGCAAGTGTTCAATATCGTTGTTGAGTTTGGTCTCACAGAACCCAAGTACATCAAATTTGTGGGTAATAGAAGATAAACACTGATCTAAAGAGGTATCTAGATGAAGGGGAATACTGCTGAAGTTATGGCTAATCAAGGAGAAGGAATGAGGTACAGTAGTAGGAGACTAGAACTAAACTCGGGGTAGTCAGGAAAGTAATAGTTACGGTTGGAGTTGGTGTTCCCCGGTGATTGATTGATACGTTTATTGAGATACAAAAAAACATTAATACATCTCAAAGGGATGACGTGACATAAGTCATCCTCACCCCAGTCCAGGAATGTCCCTCTCAGGACTCACATAAATCCCTAATATTTCATATAATTAGTTATAATACATAGTTATATTCTAGATGCAAAATTTCTATATTTCTTTAATATTTCATCTATTTTCCCATTTCCAAACATCCACTCTATTTGCATGGGGACATTATTTATATGGGCATTTCTATATACATTAAGCAATGGGCATTCCAGTATATAATGTGGCAGGGTATGGGATCTGGATGTTCTACAAACTCTACATTCTTTATCCTGTTCACTTCTCTCAGCTCCAAGTTCCCAATAATATTTATATCCTAATCTTAACCTCATATACACTGAATCTTTCCACCTACTCCTATCTTTCCCATATGTAAATTTTGTGTTCATGAGAACATCATGGTAATGTTTCATTGTTTCACTTTTCTCGTATATTTCATTCCTTTTGAAATTATCTTCTGTTGATTGTATTTTCCGTAATTTGCTCCTTAATTGCTTCAAGGTTTTAGTACATATCATGTCGATCTCGGCCTTTTCCGTGGCTCTTTTTGCTATTATATCTACTGCTTCATTAAGACCAATCCCCACATGTGAAGGGACCCATACAAATTGAACATTATGGCCATTTTTCCTTATTGTATTTACTTATTTTCTACATGAACCAATAATGTGTCCAAAGACTGGACTCCCACTGTTCAAAGAATCCAAAGTTGCCCTACTATCAACAAAAAAATATGCATCTTTATACCTCTTTACAACATTTTCCAATCCTACTAACATTGCATATACTGTAACGCAGCTTGTGTTGATGAAATAAAACCGCTCAACCGAAGTCCAATTTTGATGTCATCATTTCCTTGTTCTGTGTACTGTCTTATAAGGATCCCGCACCCTGCCCTGCCACTTGACATAACTGAACCGTCACAATATACATGCAATGTGTTTATTTTAGGCAAATTACTAATCTTATTCCCATATAAAGCCCTTAACTGTCCTGGTTCATGTAATGATTTCTTCATTGTGAGAGGCACTATGTCTAACTCTACTTCTCGTTCTTCCCAGGGTGGATTCATACAACTTTTCTGAACAGCTGTACACCAGTCTGCCAGATTACATTTTTTAATAATATTTACTAATCCATTCTTGTATCCTCCCTTGCCTTGCCTGCAGAAGGTCCTTTTATTTTTAAACCATCATTTATATCTTGTACAAATTTACCCCCGCTGTTCCCTCTCATTAATCGAACTGCTGCAACTGTATTAATTTCATTGATCCTCTGCGAAATGCTCTGTAACCCTAGTTCCATTTTCATTATCTCAATCATTGCATTCTTTTGACACCCTAAAATTATTCTCATTGCTTCATTTTGCATGATCTCAAGCTTCCGTAGCCTTCCTTCACCAGTACAAGAGAGGACAGGTGCTGCATAGTCTATAAGTGATCTGATGGTAGAAATATACATCATTCTCAGTATGGGTACCCCAGCACCTTTACCACAACATGCTAGAGCCTTCAAGGGCTGTAATCTTGCTCTACATTGAGTGAGGACATGATATATTTCTGCCTCTTTACTTTCACTAGTAAAGCCAATATACATTCCTAAATATTTATACTTTGACACTTTCTCAACAATTTTTCCATTTAGAAAAACGGATTCAGTTCTTCTTCCTTTACATTCACACTTGGTTTTTTCTTCATTGATAACTAAGCCCATCTTTTGAGCAAGAACACCAAAATTATTTCATGCAATCTGCAAATTTTTTACAGAGTTTCCTTGAAATAAGATGTCATCTGCATAAATGATGGTTACAACTCCTTTGGGATATTTGTGTGAGGCTATCTTGTTCATTAACACATTAAATAACATTGGACTCAATACTCCCCCTTGGGGAGTGCCTAGTTCAAGTGCTCTTTCCTCAGACAAACATCCCTGATACCATACACAGATTCTCCTTCCATGCAAGTAGTCACCTATCCAGTGTAACAACTTTCCTGATACCCCTAGAGCAGCCAGTTCATTCATAACTACTTCACTGTGAGCTTTATCAAATGCTTCTTGTAAATCCACAAAAACTCTACATCTGTCTGCATCATTTGATAAACATTTTATAACACAGTCTGAAGTACATTTCCCTTCCAAAAAACCAAATAAATTACGAGATAGATTTCCCCCCACAATATATACAAGCCTATTTAATAATACTCTCTCCATCATCTTGGAAAAACAAGATGTTAAAGACACTGGCCTGTATCCACCAGTTGCCTTAGGGAAACGAATAACTATCGCTTTCTTCCATTCTGTTGGTAATCTACCCTCTGTATAGCTCATGTTGAATAAATCTAATAATGGACTATTTTCCATACCAACTAAGCAGTTCAAAATTTCATAAGTCACACCATCTTCGCCTGGTGCTGTAGATTTTCCTTTTTTAACAGCATTTAATAACTCATCTTGAGTAATATCTACACATGTTACATCACAAATATTTAGAGCTGATGAAATAAATCTTCTTCTTTCATTTTGCCACTCATCTAATGATTCTTTTGTCCTGTTAGGCAGGGAGGCAACACTAGCAGCTTTAGCCCATTTGTCAACCAGTTTATTAGCTTCTTCCTCTGGATGAGGATGGCTAATAAAATTACTCCTTTTTCCTCTAATTTTGTTAATATCCTGCCATATTTCTTTGCCATATTTCTTTGAGATTTTTACTCTCCCCAATGTGCTGTGCAAAATCTTGCCAATATTTCTCCCTTGCCTCCTTCCTAGCCTGCCCAAATATTTTGGCTATATCCATGAAGATTTCCCTATCTTCTTCTCTTCTACCATTCTTTACCCAATCTTTATGTGCTGCCCTTAACATTTGTGTCCATCCCTTCAACGTTTTGTCATTGGTATAGCAGTGTTTCCTAGCCCCATGTCTCTTATCATTTATTTTTTTCTGTGTTGACTTAGTTAAATATCTTTCTATCTCCCCAACTAAGTCATTATAAAAGCTATCCATACAGACTGGTGTATAATTTCTGTACCATTTCTCTATATTTTGGGTAAACACTTCTGTGTCATCCTTGTTTAGTTTCAACCTCTTCCTCCTATACCTCACCTGTCTCTTCCCTAATGGTAATTGAACATACACAACAAAATGGTCACTGACTAGCTCCCTTATTATCTCACATTCTCCCTGGACTCCCTGACTGCTTATCATGCAAGCATAGTCTAACCTTCCTCCTTTAATATGAGTCACTTCCTTATTTCCTAACAAGTAAGCATCTGGGTGATCTTGTAAAAATTGCCAAAATTTTATACCATTACTATTAATTCTCCCCATTGTTTCGAGTCTTGGATGTCGAGCATTAAAATCGCCTACAGCCAAAGTTGAGTCCAAAAACATGCACTCTGGTAAGA
Source organism: Homarus gammarus (assembly GCA_958450375.1). Lineage (NCBI taxonomy): Eukaryota > Metazoa > Arthropoda > Malacostraca > Decapoda > Nephropidae > Homarus > Homarus gammarus. The sequence continues at coordinate 371,675 of CAUDMG010002589.1, forward strand.
AGTTGAGGTCAAAACAGCCTCCAGAAATATACAAATTTGCTATGTTCAATTCTCCTTCCTTCAAATATAACTTTACACAGACACTTTCTATTCCTTGTACTCTACTCGGGCTTCCAACTAGTTCTGCTGGTATGGAATTCTTAATGTATGTTGAGACCCCTCTTATACCTTCACCCGAATAGAGATGAAATCCCTTATATCCAGACAGTTTAAGCAGGTCGCCTTTCCTGTCCCCAGTCTCTTGAAGGGTAATTATGTCAATATTATTTTTAAGGGTAAAGTAATGTATATCTGTCACTCTATTTTGTAGACCATTAACATTCCAGGACATTACCGTATCTTAAGGCTAGCTAGATCCAGGATTAATATTTACACATTTTATATCCTTTCCAATCAGATTCTTTAAGAAGGCCCAATCCTCCTGCACAGATTCCCATTTCCTCAAAAGTTTTTCTTTATCAGCATCTTTACACTTTACCAACACCTTTTTAAAACTTTCAGTTGTTGCTCCCTGCACTACACAATCTTATATTTTCCTCTCCTTCCCTTTAATACTTATTTTAAGCACTGAATTTTTCAAAGGCTTGAGCTCTTCACTTTCCTCTTTCCCTTTTAATTCTACATTATTCACAGCTTTGTTTTCCCTTTCTTTATTTATCACTGTATTAAGTCTTTTCTCTATCACTTCTATTTTCTGACCTAACTTTTGCAAAAGCTGAAACATCTTAAGCACCTCTTCTCCCAGAATTTCTTGCACAGTTTTATCACTAACCTGGAGGGCTGCACCACTACTCTCACTTGCTACTTGTTTATTACTCTGTTTGTTCCTGGCATCAACAACGCTTCCGGCCGCAAGCGCAGTCCTTATCCTTCTTGAATCTTCATGCCAGGCATTCTCAGGAATCACTGTCTCCACTGTCTGTGTGTTCTCCTGCTGTCTTGTCACTGTCAAACCACAGCGTACTTCTTCAGTGTTCTCTGAATAATTCCTTTGTTGGTCACTTCTCATACGTGGCCTCATCTCGCATGCAATTGAACTAGCATTGTGAGTTTTACCACAATTACAACAACAATGCTTCACTTTCTCTCCTGCTTTGATCTTGTCCTTACAGTTGCTAGATTCGTGCCTCTTGCCACAGAATCTACAACGTGGGTCCAGTTGACAGCTCCAGGCCTTATGTCCCCATCTGCAACACTTGAGACACATTATTGGTCCCTCCACATATAGTGCCACCTTCCTATGCCCTGCTCCTGTGATGAACACTTTCTCTGGAACCTTTCCTCTCATTAGAGCACTAACCTGGCTTCTCTCTTCGCCCCTTATTAAATGCCTCTTGACCCAAACAAATCTTTCGTCATCCAATAAGTATTCTGGATCTAGTATTACAGGGTACCTGAAGATTATTACCTTTGTAAGTAGTATGTCGCTCTCCTCTGGCAAAACCATCAGTAATCCCTTGTACCCAACAGTTGTCAACATTTCCACAGCCTCCATGGTCCCCACTGTAAGATAAGGCTTGTGTGTGCCTTCTTTCAAAAGAGGCTCAAAGCTGCGATGCTCCCGTCCTAGTTGTACTGCCCATTTTAATTTTTCAAGGAAGGTCATCGGGCATGACTGTGGAAAAATTAATCTCTTCCTGACACGACCAACTTCACCTTGTGTGTGTTCTTGTCTGCTTCCTTCAAATTCCATACTTTGCTCTGTTCTTGATCCATTCTCCACTATCTCCTTTCTGTTATTTCCATTATTATTACCACCCACACACGTTTTTTGTCCTAGATGTTTTTGTCTCTTCTCCTCTCTCACTTCTTTGCTGTCACTGTCCTCATGCCAGCTTGTCTCCCTCATTCTTTTAGAAATTTCTTTCTTTTTCACTACCTCTTGTTGTAGCTGTATTTTCTCACTTTCGAACTTCCCTTGTGCTTCATCACTCGTATTAGACTCATCACTACTCAACTCAAGGTCTTCAAGAACTTCGTCCAATACTATCTTTTCTTTACTCTTCCATGTAGAGTTCTTAAGCGAAAATTCACTTTCCATTGGGGCAATGTTGACATCCCACAACACCCAGCCAGGAGTGATGGGACCCCGAGCAGTTATTTTCGTAAGGTAAACAATAAGTTCCCAACACCAAAGTTGCTTGACGATACTTATCTTATCCTCAGGTCCTTTTACACAAGTAGGTAAGTCTATATATCATTCAGATAATGTAATAGGCTCGAAAACATCCCAAATTTGGGAGCTAGCGCTCACAGCTGTGTTTACCAGACCAAAAAATGGCCGCTCGTGGTACCCCGGTGGGTTTTGTAGAAAGGCATCAGGATCGATATGAGGGAGTATTGTGTCGACACCATGGGTAAATGGGGTGTAACACATACGATCTAGCACATCCACTAGCATCACCATTGTGGGAACAATGATACTCAGGGTCACTGAGGTGTGAAAAAGGAAGATCTATGAAAATTATAATAGTGGGGGGTAAAATACTCACAAGTGCTACAGCCAACAGAATTAGGATGACCGGTACTGTTGAGAGTGATTCCCAGATAGAATGGGAGGTGCGCCTGTCACTCGGTTTTGAGGGTTGCTGGCTTCCACCACAGAGGGTAGATGTGTAGTACTCGAGTTGGCAGGCAGGGGGGAAACTCCTCAGGTGATAGCGACAGTGGCTGGTTCCTCCTCAGTGGGGAGGGGGTTCTCGGGGGGCTTGGGGGGGTTGGTACAGGGGGTGGGTGAGTGGGCGGGTGTCCACTTAAACGATCCCTTGCAACAAGGGTTTTATGACTGAACGTCACATGTTTCCCTTGTTTCCTGGCTTCTTTAAACTGGTCTATTTGCTGTAGACGGGCCTTAGTCGTACCTGGGCAGAGATCCTCTTTGACGAAGATAGTGGTGCCTTTCAGTTTATTGCGTTGATAAAACACTTTGTCACGGTCAGAGGGGGATGAGAATTTTGTTATGATGTCGCGGGGGCGGGAGGAATTGGGTTTCCCAACGCGTTGAACACGGTCAAACTTTACTTCAGGAAGTTTAAAATGTTCATTCAACAGGCGTGAAATTTTGCGTTGGGATGACTCCCAGTTCTCGTGGATATCTTCAGGGATACCGGCAATCCTAAGGTTGTTTCGCCGTCCTATGTCATCCAATTAATCCACCGAGTCTGCTGTTGTCGTTAGTTTCGTTTTGAGGTTGGAATTCTCCTCACTCAGATGTTGAACTTGGGTCTTGAGTTCGGTTTTCTTCAGCTTCATCGTTCAACTTTGCTTGTAAGTCACTTATTTCCCCTTGCGATAATTCCAAGCTTCTTTTAATCTCACTTAGCTGGTCAGTGAGACGCCGGTCAGCTTCTTCTAGCTTCCTGGTGGTCTCCTTATTCATTTGTTGTATGATGTCCTGTATGAGAGTCCGTTGGACTTACCGTTGGACATCAGTCAGCTGTTGTTTCGTGAAATTTGAATGTTTGATACTAGCAGCCAACTTAGACATATTGGAGCAAGTGAGGGCTGAGTTGCTGGTCTAGTTGCGAGGTCAGCTGGGTGGCCTGGTGGGACGGTAGGGGAGGGTGGACGGTGGTGGTGGACAGGGCTCAGATTACAAGCCATGGCACTGAGGGGAGCTTGGAGGGCCTACACCTCTCTTGGTAGACACAGATTCACCAGTAAATTGACAAATATATCTACTTAGGGGGATCAAAGATATATATTGTACTGGTCACGACACTTACTAGACACTCACGAAACAGATTTCCTAGAAATCAGACTGGGTACTCCTGGAAAGACCCTGTTTTTCGACGAAAAACACGGAGCTCCCACACATACGTCCCACTACCTCTTGGAACCACGGTGGTGGTGGTGTGAGGCTGGTGGTAGTGGTAGTGTGAGGCTGGTGGTGGTGGTAGTGGTAGTGCGAGGCTGATGGTGGTGGTAGTGGTAGTGTGAAGGTGGTGTTGATGTGAGGGAGGTGGTGGTGTGTGAGGGTGGTGATTTTTTTTTTTTTTTGATTTTTGCCGCTTGCAGCGGCTACTTTATTGTGCACCCCACACTCATCCTGTGAGCGGTAGCGCAAAAGGATTACAGAGTAGGGTTTACAAAGGGTCATAATAATTAACCCCCGTTGTCAGGATATTATGGCACTGAAAGTTACACAGTATTTCATTTACATTATTTGTTTAGTTCTATACATAAAGGGTAACTTATTCACAAATGCGTGAGAACAGGCGTGTGAGGCAGTATGTCTGGCCTCACACTTTGTTATTCACATTTACGTGGGAGGTATTCAAGCACATTGCGTATTTGGTTCTGTACATGAGAACTGACATAGATACTAAGTGCAAAAAAGTGGATACAATCTTAATATGTCGGCTATCTTGCCATTAGAGATGAAGTGTTGTGCCATTTCACACACAGTGTGCTTGGACCTGTCCCTAAAAGGTTCTATCTTCACACAGTCGAGGACGTAGTGTTCAAGTGTGTGGCCATATGTATGGCCACACACTTTACATTTAGTTTTGTTTACATCTGCTTGAGGAACATACTGCCAAAGGTACTTATATCCTAACCTTAATCTAGCTGTTACAACATCTTGTAATCTAGTGATCTTGTTACTTGCTCCATAAACGTGTTTCACTTGATACATCTCATCATGGTAAACTATGGATTGACTAGTGCCTGTTTGCACTTGTCTACTTGCGTCAAACTCATCAATAAGTTCTTTCCTAATTACAGTTTTAAGGGTTCTTTTTGACAGACCCAAATTGTATTCAACGGTGTCTTTGTTAGACGCGAGTTTGGCGAGGGCATCAACTCTGTCATGTTTTATGAGGCCTATGTGAGAGGGGATCCACAACAGTTTGACCCTGACACCCCGGTCAACAAGGCACGCATATTTGTGTCTGGCTTCAGAGACAAGAGCGTGACAACCTGAGTCGAGGGTACCAAGGGCAAGTAGTGAGGATAGAGAGTCAGTGATGATGAGACTGTCAGTAAAAGTGGTTTCAATGAATTTAATAGCTGTGAGTATGGCAACTAATTCAGTTTGTAGAGTGGATGCCCAGTTGTTAATTCTAACTCCTTTCTCAATTATATTACCGTCAGGTTGAGTCACAACAATAGCACTTCCAGCCCTCCCACAGGCGGTGTTTAGAGACCCATCAGTGTAGATGGTCTGTGTGATATTATCATCAGTCTGTAGAGTGTGTGTGTGTTCAAGAGCTCTCAATTTGGCAGTGTGTTGGAGATAAATGCTTTGTATAATTAATTTTTTAGGCGGATACGTCGGTATTGTGATATCGAAGGGAACTGTCCGCCAGGGTGGCAGGAAGCGCTGTTGTGTCTCAACTTTGTACAGGTGGTCTAGTCCAAATATCTTCATATGTGTAGCTGTAGTTTGGATCCATTTAGACTCAGTAGTCCCATGGTTCATACATTCTAGCAATTTTAAGGAAACAATGTTATCAGGATCACCACGCAGAAGCCTCAGGGCTATCATGAGGTTGACTTCAATTATTCTATCTTTAACACTGGGTATACCTAGTTCTTTCCTCATATTAAGTACTTTAGTGCTCATGGGACATCCTAGGATAATTCTGAGGGCTTTATTTTGCATTTTCTCGAGCTTGTCAACGCCTTTCCCGTCACGAATGACCAGGGCTGGTGCGTGGTAATCTATCAGAGATCTTATATAGCCTAGGTACATTGTTTTAACAATTCTAATATTAGCACCATAGTGCGGGCTGTACCCCGCTACACTTCTAAGAGGTCTCAGTCTGTCAGTACATTGGCGGGTTAGCTGTTGTATGGCAGGTAGGGTACAAGGGACGGAAACACCAAGATATTTAAAAGAAGAAACATAGTCAATAGTGTTGTTACCTATCTTGAACTTGGCGGGGCCGCGTTTGCGGTTCCCAGCTTGTTTGTTGAACACCTTAGTTTTGTCAGTGGAGATAATAAGACCGAGGTGTTCACAGGCTGCGTATACATGGTTCAGGGTGGTTTGCATTTCACGATGAGTTTTAGTATGTATAAGAATATCGTCAGCATAGCTGATTGAGTGGTGGTGATATGCGGGGGGGGGGGGGGTGATGTGAGGGGGGTGGTGGTGGTGTGAGGCTGGTGGTGGCGTGAAGATAGTGGTGGTGAGAAGGTGGTGGTATTGTAAGGCTGGTGTGAGGGTAGTGTAGTTATCAGTCCAGAAGGTCGTCACACAGTAGCTATCACCTGAGGCCGAGGCAGGGCAGCCACATGTTAGTCACCAAATAGAACACAATAATATATTACAAAAATGCGCATTGAGCGGTGTTATTTCTGCTCCAGCAAAGTCTACCCAGGCCACGGGATTCAATTTGTGAGGAATGATTCGAAGGTTAGTGACTATTAAATATTTATACAGTATGTACAGGTAGTGTAGGGAGCCTCATGGTCGTCTTGACCAGAACAACAGGTGTACAGGAGAGGAATTTGTTAAGATTCGGAAGAGGACGTGAAGCTGCAGGGTCATCCCAAGGTTATCACTCAGTAGTTATCAGTCCACCATCTTCCTCACCTACATGGCCATCTACCTACCACCATAATACTTGCCTACCTGGCCATCCTATGCACCTCATATTCTTAGAACATAAGAACATAAGAAAATAAGGAGTCTGCAATAGGCCGGTTGGCCTGCGCATGGCAGCTCCTGTCGAGAGTTACTACCACTCTCTATCATCCATGAATCTATCTAGCCTCCTTTTGAGTGTGTTGGCCTCGTGCAGGAGAGACAACCCCCTCCTCCTCCCCCCAGCCAGAGCCTCATGTGTTAGCGAGCCAGTATAGGCCAGCCTCGTTATAGTGACTTGTTTAACTTGTCTCGACCCGCGCTTCAATGACCTCCTTTCTAACCTGACTGACCTTGGTGTTGTGAACAAAATTTTAATAGATTTTATGATCAGGGATGGTGAAGTGAACAATATTATGATCAGGGATGGTGAAATGAACAATATTATGATCAAGGATGGTGAAGTGAGCAATATTATGATCAGGGATGGTGAAGTGAACAATATTATGATCAGGAATAGTGAAGTGAACAATATTATGAACAGGGATGGTGAAGTGAACATTATTATGATCAGGGATGGTGAAGTGAACATTATTATGATCAGGGATGGTGAAGTGAACATTATTATGATCAGGGATGGTGAAGTGAACAATATTATGATCAGGGATGGTGAAGTGAACAATATTATGATCAGGGATGGTGAAGTGAACAATATTATGATCAGGGATGGTGAAGTGAACAATATTTTGTTCAGGGATGGTGAAGTGAACAATATTATGATCAGGGATGATGAAGTGAACAATATTATGATCAGGAATGGTGAAGTGAACAATATTATGATCAGGGATGGTGAAGTGAACAATATTATGATCAGGGATGGTGAAGTGAACAATATAATGATCAGGGATGGTGAAGTGAACAATATTATGATCAGGGATGGTGAAGTGAACAATATTATGATCAAGGATGGTGAAGTGAACAATATTATGATCAGGGATGGTGAAGTGAACAATATAATGATCAGGGATGGTGAAGTGAACAATATTATGATCAGGGATGGTGAAGTGAACAATGTTATGATCAGGGATGGTGAAGTGAACAATATTATGATCAGGGATGAAGTGAACAATATTATGATCAGGGATGGTGAAGTGAACAATATTATGATCAAGGATGATGAAGTGAACAACATTATGATCAGGGATGGTGAAGTGAACAATATTATGATCAGGGATGGTGAAGTGAACAATATTATGATCAAGGATGATGAAGTGAACAACATTATGATCAGGGATGGTGAAGTGAACAATATTATGATCAGGGATGGTGAAGTGAACAATATTATGATCAGGGATGGTGAAGTGAACAATATTATGATCAGGGATGGTGAAGTGAGCAATGTTATGATCAGGGATGGTGAAGTGAACAATATTATGATCAGGGATGGTGAAGTGAACAATATTGTGATTGATATTACGTGAATTGTAGTTGTGGTAAAGAAAATCAAACGAATTAGTTTACAATGGCAAGAAATGGAATAGTTTTAACCCACTTGTATAAAGATAAACTGCGCTATATTACCCCCTCCCCTTTATGTTTGTATCAGAGTAGCGTCCTCATATCAGAGGGTTGTTGACAACAGTCCTCCACTCTAAATTTACTCAGGCTGTTCTTACCAATCCCCTTTAGGTTTTGTATCTCTCTGGGGACCGAGTTTTTAATTTCATTCATCCATCCCAGTCCTTGGCCCTCTTACCCTCAACTTTACCCATTAATATTTCTGTTATTATCCTTTATTCCTTAATTATATTACGAGCATATCTCATTTTTCTTTTTCTGTGCAATTCTGCTCATTTGCTAATCTTAGTACCGGGTACTTCTTCATTTGTTTTCTGTCAGTGCAGCTTATTCTTTGTATTACACCTATAACATTACATTTCAAATACTTTCAACCTCTTTCGGCTGTCTACTGAAAGAGTTCATGTTTCTGACCCAAACATCAGTCCTTGTCATATAAAGCCTTTCAGCAGCCCTTTTCTCAAATTGAATTTAATGTCCCTTTTGATTTGATCTTTTATATTATTAAATGCTGTTTTGCTTGCCCTATTTTTTTTCTTCCGAACATCTACCATCACAGCTAATGTTACTTCCCAAATACACCAAAAATTTCCATTTGTTGCCTACCATAATTTCTATTTTAGGATTTATTTCCAATTTGGAAACAACCATTACCTGCATTTTCGCCTTTCAACTAATCTGTTTACGAGTTTTTGTAATGCCTTTTCACTCTGTGATAAACGCAGTATAATCAGCATAGCCTTATATTTCATATTACTGTACTTTACCATAAGCGTTTAGTCCTTCAATATCACTTATAACTTACCTTATTAGGAATTCTGAATATATATTATACACAATGTTGGAGACAGAACACAGCCTTGTTTTTGTATACCTGATGTTAACATGTTTTCACTGATGAACCCCGCCATAATGAACACGTGTCACTAGAACCCTGTAGGCTGCCGATATCTAGTTCACAGTTGTCTAAGGTGTTGTGTGGCCTCGATGTCTTCCACTATAATTTGTTTAGTTTTTTATCTGTGTGTTTGTTATTTTCTTTCTCCAGGTGTTCTTATACTGGGTATTATAGTACTGTAATCCTGCCTTTTTATTAATTTGTGTTATTAATCTACACTAATGATATTTTTTAGTATATATGTGTTGGTATTTTTTCTGTTGATATTTTTTGGAGGCGCTGTATTCTTTTTTACTTGTTTATAACTACAGTATATATATATATATATATATATATATATATATATATATATATATATATATATATATATATATATATATGTGTGTGTGTGTGTGTGTATATATAAGCTCGTTGAACAGGCATTGTGTGAAATAAAACAAAGTCTAGTACTGGTATTAGTATCCTAGTGGTCAAGCGGTTAGCGTTACCCGGTCACTGTCATGGGCTAGTGGGCCGTGGGTTCGAATCCTAGCGGGTTGAGGTGTTGATTGTATGTAGAAGTCCGCGTGCTATTAGGCTAATGAAATATATATATATATACAATATATATATATTGATAAAATCATACAGGAAAAAAGGAAACATGGAGCACCTTCGCTTTCGTCTTTATTCAAGACACCTTCAGAGGCAACTGAATTACAAGGACGGAGAGAGGCTTAAGTACACAGGGTGACCTTACTAAACATGAGGTTAGGTCATAAACATGACATCCACTAATCCGCACGCCAACACCACCACAAACACAAAAGGAGATTAACAGAAAGGGCGACGTAACTAGTCATGTTAGGTCAGCAAAAAAATATGGGACCCACTAATCATCTATCCTACATCTAACTTTATTGCTTTCAAAGCATTTTTAACCTTGGACCACTGATAAATAAATTTGTGTAACATATTATCAGTTTAGTACTGACCATCACTAAGGTTTATAGAATTCAATTATCAAACTTGATTCAACCAGAAGTCTTTGTGTGACACATGATGATTTGTACACTTCTAAGCTGTTTTCCCAATCCATGGGATGATTATAATCATCCCATGTTAGGAACAATAATTATTGTTCCGAACATGAACGAACAGTTCACTGCTTTCAGATGCTGTTCTGATATTGTATTTATGCTGTTTAATTCTGAGTTGCAATGCTTTCCCAGTCTGTCCTACATAATTTCCATTGCAATTGCTTCATGTAATGCAGTAAACACTTTCATTTACATTCAAGGTTGGGCTATTCTTGATTTATATCTTAGTAATAGTTGAGTAAGGGCTGTTTCATCAGACTGTTGAGTGGTACACTGAGGGGGGGGGGGGGTGATCTGATTATCTTCCTCATAGGCTGGTTCATTAATGATTAACCTAACTGTTGCCTCGAAAAGTGTACCTTTTTGCTGACGACCCCAAGATGTTTCGACTTGCACAATCAGACCAAGAGCAAATATATACTTCTTGAGAGGGCCTTAAATATATCATGTAAATCCACTGCTATTAAGTGAAAGATGATGATTCTTGGCAGGACAGGGGAAAAATACAGAACGTATTGTATAGAGATTGAGAAGAAGGTAACTGCGTCAGAAGACAAACAGAGAGCTTGCTTGTGATGAGAGACGTTAACAAGGGTTGGTGGGTCAGACCGGTCGTCGTTCACCGAGATGAACAAAACTTGAAATTATCTGCATAAGATCACGGTTCGTCGTCATTTAAAGTAAGATGCTATAGTGTAGCATCCTTTCAAGATGAATGGCATCCAAGCTAATGAAAGTGAGGATAGAATCTCATGAAAAACACTTTACACACACATGTATATATATATATATATATATATATATATATATATATATATATATATATATATATATATATATATATATATATATATATAACCGCCAATCAAGCGATTAAAGGATTTATTGAAACTTGTGACGTTGGACTCAAACATTATAATTTGGTCAAACCTGTTGGATACAATTCCTTTTAGTATTTCACATAAAACATACATAGGCAATCACATAAATGTCTAATCCAATATATATTTGTATAACAATCATAGCTATGTAATCAGTCTAATCTTAACACTTATAATGAGTTCTTAAGTTTCCATATTATTATGTCGTTACAATGATAAACGAAGCAAAGGACACAGTCTACCTGTGTATACAATAAGTCTCAGTTAAACGTACGTGTTGAAAGTCTCAAGAGAAACCAGGTTAGGTGTTGCCTCTGTGGTCTGAATAGCTACAGTGATACACGCTGCCCCCTCACCAACCCTCTCTCCATGGGTGAGGGCTGCTGAGTCAGGCAATTACTGTATACACAAACAAGCTCCCTTACTACCACCCAACACCTCGCCTCCTCTAGGTCTCTCATCTTCAACCATCTCAACACTCTACTGTACATACTGTATACGGGCAGGCACACAAGACATGAGTTACAGCCTAACATAACGTTTGTTTATGTCATCATAATTATGTACCGCTTGCGGTAACAATATATATATATATATATATATATATATATATATATATATATATATATATATATATATATATATATATATATATATAGTTGGTGACAAAATAATATTATTCATCTAAGTGAAATAATTATTGAGATTTTAGACAAACCAATACTGTACAGGTACACTGTTAACATTGTACTGTACTGTTAAATGTTGAATTATATGTACCTTTACTCCATTGTGATCCTGCATCCGTAATCTTGTTTTCGAATTAATAAATGAAGAGAAGTGAAAGAGCAGTAGGGGTACAGTAGGTGAGGCTCCACACGACCTGCTCGCCTCATGTTGACGTCTGCCAGCCGCCACAGTTGCCAAATGTTATTTATATGCACATCCGTGCCATATACGGAGTCAGCTATATCTTAAAAACAACTTTTTTTTATTTTTTATTCTTTTACGGAGAATAGCCCACCCGGGCACAGGTCATCGACCCATTAATTTGTGTGCAGGGCTTGGGTTACGTAATGTGTTATTTTGTAGTGTAAACAGCTACATGGTTTACATATAATGAAATGGGAGAAATGAGTTTCACGGGTAAGAAAAGAGTCAAAGACGAACTGTGGGATGAAGATACCCCTGGCATTCTCCCGTCAAGGGCTGAGTTGCTAGCCAGGGAATTTATCACGTCGGGTCACTCGGGTGTGTATGGCTCGCTCTTTGTCTCTTAGTTACTGATGGACGGACAAGGGAGACTTAGAGGGGAAGGGATGGGGATTGTAAACCGAAAGGTATTGGTGGGGACTGAGGAGGGAGAACCGGATGGCACAGAGGGGTATAGGGAGGGTTCGGTGATATATATATATATATATATATATATATATATATATATATATGCAAGTAAATCACTGTAGGTGCGCGTGATCTAGGTATATGCTGATAACCACCAGGAAAGAAGAAAACACGAAGTTCCCAAGCGCTTTCGTGTAATTCACATCTTCAGGGGTGCGTACTCACCCCTGAAGATGTGAATTACACGAAAGCGCTTGGGAACTTCGTGTTTTCTTCTTTCCTGGTGGTTATCAGCATATATATATATATATATATATATATATATATATATATATATATATATATATATATATATATATATATATATATATATATATATATATACAGTGTGTGTGCATAGACTGCAGGTATACAAGTTCACCTTCTTAGGATCCAAGTTGGGCGAGTGTGTGCACTTTGGAAGATTTAGATTGCCCACAAGGGGGTTAGTTTATTGGGCACCCCCTTATATCCTGTGCAAGGTGAAATGCGGAAGCGTTTACAGCGCCCATCTGGGAAGCATGCAGAGTTCATGCTTACCTTTATGACTCATGCATTAAGGGCGTAAAAGCCTGAAGGGTCATGGATTTTTTCAGCAAGTTTGGAAAGAAATCACCAAACTTAGCCCAGATGACCTTTGATATGTCCTCTTCAACATCTGATATAGGGCACAAACTTTACATCTCATAACATACCCTATTATTATTATTATCATTATTATTATTACTACATTTTCGCCCCCCCAGGCCTCGATGTGGATCAGTGACCAGTGCCCGGGTGGGCTAATCCCCTTAAAAAAAGAAATAAATGAAAAAATGGCAAAAACAAAATGGTCGCCACCATGCAGGGGCGTTACTTGGAATGGTGTTTATTTTGACAGCTTCAACTTCGATTTTCATATATTTGGTATGGAGATTGATAGTTTAGATGATGAGAAAGCAATTGGAACAGATTTCATGACCTTATGAGGTGAATATCATTGAAAAATATCAAGGTCATTGTTATTTTTGGTTAATTTTTGGCCCAAAAATTGCTATCAAGTGCATATCTGTATACCAGAAGCTCTAAACTACACTTATTTTGTGTGTGTACATTTTCTAATTAAAAGAGATACTATTTCAGACTCTTTGAGTGATACCCTGGGGGAGTAAAGGCTGTATTAAGGGTTTCGTGTGTTTGGGGTTAATTACTGTAAGTCCTCAGGGCCTATCTCAGGCTATTTGTATAGACTAATATGTATTGTATGTATGTATGATTGTATATTATATACTGTATGTATGTATGAATATATGCTTGTATGTATATTTTATAGCTTGTTTATTAGGGCTACGAAACACCGCAAACACACGCAGTCACCCACGTAGTGACAATACATTATCACCGATCAGAATACTAGCTTAATTTACATGTATATAATTAGGGCAATAATTGAGTTTTAGGTTACTTATCTATTACACCTTCTTCATTATATATACACTATCATTAGCAAGTGTCATCAGTTATAAACTTCTATTTTATAAGTATTTTATCACTCGAAAATCAGACACTCACTCTCAGCTGAAAGACCGTAAACAAAATCCCGTCTCCAGCAATTGAGAAGCTCCAAACCTTCATACTTTGGCCAATAGCATTAGACTTGTCATCAAGAGCCAATCACAGCTCTAGAATTCTTCTCCTATTTGCCAACCCCAAGGCGGGAATACTCTTTTGCCCAGGCCGGTAAATTTGAACGTTAGCGGCGCAAAATATAAACAGTAATGATATCTAAAATAATGATTGCCAGCCGGAAAAGCTCTCTGATATTTCAACTCACCCGCCAGGATTTTCTGTCGCCTGTGGCGACCGGACTGGCTATTTTGTGCTAGTCTAAGAGACCTGTTAGAGAAAGGGCTTATACTTTTGTAAAGAATTTTGTGGGTCTATTTTTCTAGTGGGCCTAGGGCTACAGCTCAATATGTTTTTTAGATGTTACCTAGTAAAATAATTATTAACTACTAAATATATTATACAATATTTGCAATTCTAATTGGCAGTGGTTGTAAGATCGTGTAGACCTTGATCCTGTCCTATAAACTTGCGGGTAATCCGTTCAAATAGAGAAAATGGTCATCGTACTTGATACAAAGGAGGCAATGAACAAAGAAGTTGGAGACAGCATTTTCAGCGGTGAAGAGAAGGGAAGAGAACTGTATGCAACATCAGTAGAAGAGTGGCTAGAGAAAAGGTCGGTACCTGTAACTGACCCAATCAAAATTAAACAAAAAATTTCCTTACCTGGAATTCTTGCTAAAATGAATAATAAAATAAAAAGGAACCGCGCCGCATGAAAAATTATATGCACCTCCTTGGGCAGCTCTACATTTCTATGCACGTCAGAGAGGGCAATGCCAACCGGCTATTCGAACTTGAGAATACATGGAAAACTAAGAAGTGGACAAAAGGCAGATCTAGTGCCATGTCTCGAAACTGAAGCAAAGCATGAAAAGGATGTAAATGTTGATGCCAAACTAATATACGGAGCTGCCATGAAGCATATCCTTAGACAGAGCTGCCATGGTACATATCCTTAGAGGGAGCTGCCATGGTGCATATCCATATACGGAGTTGCCATGATGCATATACTTAGACGGAGCTGCCATGGTGCATATCCTTAGATGGAGCTGCCATGGTACATATCCTTAGACAGAGCTGCCATGGTACATATCCTTAGAGGGGGCTGCCATGGTGCATATCCATAGACTGAGCTGCCATGGTGCATATCCTTAGACGGGGCTGCCATGGTGCATATCCTTAGACGGGGCTGCCATGGTGCATATCCTTGGACTGAGCTGCCATGGTACATACCCTTAGACTGAGCTGCCATGGTGTATATCTTTAGACGGGGCTGCCATGGTGCATATCCTTAGATGGGGCTGCCATGGTGCATATCCATAGACGGAGCTGCCATGGTACACATCCTTAGACGGAGTTGCCATGGTGCATATCCATAGACGGAGCTGCCATGGTACATATCCTTAAACAACAACCGATCAGAAGGCATTCACCAACTGTGCCACACACAAGGTAATCTCATACATCAAGCATCAGCTCATCTCAGCCAACAGGGTGGACATTATAGTTGATCGTTACTTCCCCAAGAACTTGGACGATACTGCCAGAGGTAATAGAGGAGAAGGTGTGCGGACAAAGGTTACTGGTGGAAGAAAGCTACCTAAAAACTGGGACAGTTTCCTCCGGGACATTCATAATAAATAAGAGCTGTCTGCTTTGCTAGCACATGTTAATGTACATTCAGTATTTTGTGATATCTACATGTGGTGAAGGTGTCCTGGTGAATCATATAAACACCAAGGGAAGCCTAGTATTCGCTCAGAGTACTCATTGAGTAACTGTAATCATAAGGAGTTTGACACCGGAGTTATGTTCCATGCAGCTAATGCGGTAGAGCAAATGACACAAACGTTGTTGTGCTCACAACATCATTCTTTGATGAGACTGGAGCTGATAATCTCTGGATTGCATTTGGTATAGGAAAGTATTTCCGTTATATAACTGTTCATGAAATTTGCTTAGGTATGTCTCCCTCCAAAGTTAAGGCACTGCCTACATTTCATGCCCTGACCGACTCGGATTCCACCTCATTTCTGTCCGGTACGGATAAAAAGTCAGTCTTTGAGAAGTGGTCCATACGACCAGAGCTTACTCCTGCCTTGTGCAGATGGTGAAAAGGCCGCTGGAAATATAAGCTGAAGATGTGACGACTATAGAAAGTTTTGTTGTGTTACTCTACTCATCAACTTGTCCCTTCAGCGATGTCAATCAAGCACGACAGCTTGATACTACATACTGTAGTTTCGAATATCTTCCTCCAACTAAGGCCGCTCTGATAGAGCATATTAGAAGAGTTACGTATCAGGCAGGCTATGTGTAGGGCCAGTCCCGATAGTTACGAAGCAGGAATTGCCTAGTCTTAGCTCATGAGGATGGGTAGAGAAAGAATCTGGGTGGGAACCTTACTGGACCCCTCTACCTCGAGCTGTCAGGGCTTTAGATGAGTTTATTCGGAGTGAATATGGAAACAGCTGTACTGGTAAATGTTCCTGCTTCAGCAAGGGCTTGCTCTGCTGTACTGCTCGGTGCAAGTGTGGTGGTACTTGCCAAGGACGCTGTAACCCACCTCCACCAATGCCTCTAGAGACCTAGTAATCACGTAGGAATGTATGCTTTAGCTTATTTGCCATTTTCACATAATGTTGTAAGAATATTGCGTTTATATTTTCCTAGTGTTATTATTTTGTAATACCATGATGTTTTTAGAGATGATATCAGCATGTGTAAGCAACGTTTCATTCATTTAACAAATACTGTAAACATTTCCATATTACTATGTCGTTTTATTTTGTATTCCATTGTTTAGTAAGAAAAAAATTAGTGACAGTGGCATTTTTTGGTAAATACTTGGAAAAAATACCTCTGTGACCTATCCACTTTACCTTGACCACTTAATCACATTAAATAAACTCGAATTGAACTCCATCTAGTAGTTGTATGTAGTTACTACTAAATATGTGCAATTTGGAACTGTGGCACTTGAAAATGATTATTATAGTTATTTTTGCCCCAAAACAACAATAACCTTCATATTTTCCAATGATCTTAACCTCATAAGGTTATGAAATCTGTCCCAATTGCTTTCTCATCATCTAAACTATCAATCTCCATACCAAATATATGAAAATCGAAGTTGTAGTTGTCAA
The DNA here is from genome assembly GCA_958450375.1 of Homarus gammarus. NCBI lineage: Eukaryota > Metazoa > Arthropoda > Malacostraca > Decapoda > Nephropidae > Homarus > Homarus gammarus. The sequence continues at coordinate 388,780 of CAUDMG010002589.1, forward strand.
AATAAACACCATTCCAAGTAACGCCCCTGCGTGGTGGCGACCATTTTGTTTTTGCTAATTAGGGTGTGTTAATGAGATGTGAAGTTTGTGCCCTATATCAGATGTTGAAGAGAACATATCAAAGATCATCTGGGCCAAGTTTTATGATTTTCCAGGGTGCACACAAAACCCCTTACTGGGTGGAATATACAAAATGTACATAGTCTGTGCAGGTATAGAGTACAATTGCATAGACTGTGTAGATATACACTGTGTGTGCATAGACTGTGCAGATATACACTGTGTGTGCATAGACTGTGCAAGTATACAATGTACATAGTCTGTGCAGGTATACTGTGCATAGACTGTGCAGGTAAACACTGTGAATAGACTGTGAAGATATACAATGTGCATAGTCAGTGGAGGTGTATAAACAATGTACATAGGCAGTTCAGGCATGTAGGAAATTTACGTAGACAGTACAGGTACACACATGTTGAACATAATAAGTGCAAGTATACAATGCACATAGACAGAACATATATTCAATATACATAGACAGTGCAGGAACAGAGTGTACATAATGCAGGTACAGAGTGTACATAATGCAGATACAGAGTGTACATCTTGCAGGTACACAGTGTACATATTCCAGGTACACAGTGTACATATTCCAGGTACATTGTACATAATGCAGGTACACTACATAATGCAGGTACACAGTGTACAAAATGCATACTAATGCAGGTACACAGTGTACATAATGTGGGTACACAAACAGTGTACATAATGCAGGTACACTGTACATATTGCAGGTAAACAGTGTACATAATGCAGGTACACAGTGTACATACTGCAGGTATACAGTGTACATACTTCAGGTACACAGTGTACATAATGCAGGTACAGTGTACATAATGCAGGTACACAGTGTACATAATGTAGGTACACAGTGTACATAATACAGGTACACAAACAGTGTACATAATGCAGGTAAACAGTGTACATAATGCAGGTACACAGTGTACATAATGTAGGTACACAGTGTACATAATACAGGTACAGTGTACATAATACAGGTACACAAACAGTGTATATAATGCAGGTACACAGTGTACATAATGCAGGTACAGTGTACATAATACAGGTACACAAACAGTGTACATAATGCAGGTACACAGTGTACATAATGCAGGTAAACAGTGTACATAATGCAGGTACAGTGTACATAATACAGGTACACAAACAGTGTATATAATGCAGGTACAGTGTACATAATGCAGGTACAGTGTACATAATGCAGGTACACAAACAGTGTACATAATGCAGGTACACAGTGTACATAATGCAGGTACAGTGTACATAATGCAGGTACACAAACAGTGTACATAATGCAGGTACAGTGTACATAATGCAGGTACACAAACAGTGTATATAATGCAGGTACAGTGTACATAATGCAGGTACAGTGTACATAATACAGGTACACAAACAGTGTACATAATGCAGGTACACAGTGTACATAATGCAGGTACAGTGTACATAATGCAGGTACGCAAACAGTGTACATAATGCAGGTACAGTGTACATAATACAGGTACACAAACATTGTACATAATGCAGGTACAGTGTACATAATACAGGTACACAAACAGTGTACATAATGCAGGCACAGTGTACATAATGCAGGCACAGTGTACATAATGCAGGCACAGTGTACATAATGCAGGCACAGTGTATATAATGCAGGTACAGTGTACATAATGCAGGCACAGTGTACATAATGCAGGTACACAAACAGTGTACATAATGCAGGCACACAAACAGTGTACATAATGCAGGTACAGTGTACATAATGCAGGCACAGTGTACATAATGCAGGCACACAAACAGTGTATATAATGCAGGCACACAAGCAGTGCACATAATGCAGGTACAGTGTACATAATGCAGGCACAGTGTACATAATGCAGGTACACAAACAGTGTATATAATGCAGGTACACAGTGTACATAATGCAGGTACACAGTGTACATAATGCAGGTACACAAACTGAGCTACTGTAAAAAGTAAGTCTTCTCTTCTCTCATTTTCTCTCTTCTCTCTGTCTTCTACTCTTTTCTCTCTTTCTTTACCAGCCTTCTCATCCTACCTCTCTTTACCTCACCTCATTGTCTTCCTCTTTTTTCATCTTTTCCTTCGCTTCCTTTTTCACTTTTCTTCTTAGCATTCTTCTCTTTCCTCTTCTCCCCTTTCACATTTTCTCCATTTTTCTAAAAGATTTACCTGGACTGGTAGTGTTGGAATGAGCGGAGAGGCCGGCGGAGAGAGGGGGAAGGGAGGGGAGGAAGGCAGGGGAGGAGATAAGAGAGGGAAGTCGGGAGAGAGAGGGTAAGGGGAATGTGGCAGGTAGGGAGGATGGAAGGCAGAGTGAACATTAATAACAAGTTGACATGGTTGAGCCAAATGAGAGCTGGGCTCTCTTAGTGGCACCTGATATATATTGTACATTTATCTCAAGGAATTATTATATAACAATTAGTATCATCTGGATTAGTACACGTAACATGGTGTTTGTAAATACATATGAAAATGTTACCAAGATAGTCACTTTTTTTACATATATATTTTAAGTATATACATATTTTACAGTCGAGCTGATATAGAGTAATCTGTAAGGTGAGGGCAGCAATACAACATGGGTTGGATTAAGGTGAAACAAAGGGACAGACAGGATAATAGCTTGACTGTAAACATAAAATTATTGCAATGGTTATTTGTATCTTCCTGACATTACATGTCATAATGGTTTTGATGGTAAGGTAAGTGTTACAAAAATATTAATACTTGGACAGTCGATTTTTTTTAAGAGATGATTTAAAAGAAGGGATTGTGGGGATTTTTTCGGATGGGTGAGGGTAAGTGGTTCCACGCCATCACAAAGCTTGGAGTACAGTTTGCCTATTCTGAGTAATTCATTCAGGTCTTGACACTGAGGGTGCTAACACTTCTCACTGCCACGCAGAACAGAGGTTCATACACAAAGAAAAAGATCATATTCATTAATAGTATACATAGGTCAAAGTCATGTGGGTGATATCACTGTTCACTGCCACGCAGGACAGTGGTTCATTTACATTAGAAGTCATTCTAATTGAGGACTAATCAGTGTGGGCCAGCAGCAAATTTTGGATAGACAGCAAGAATGTCCTCAAGCACTCCTGATTCAATGTAATAATTACAAAGTTCATGATACAATAAGCCAGGTGGCCTGAAATCTTTGACAGTGTCACATTCAATACTATAGTGTTCAAGTGCATGCTTTCAAGGTTCATCACAAAGTTTACATGCTGAGTGTTCCGGTATGGGTACAGCGTCACTAACGTGCCAGATGTGTCTGTATCCCAGTCTAATTCTGGCAACGACTACATCACATTGTCTAGTTCTGTCCTTATGCTGGCCATACCGGTACCTCTTGTCACAAAATTTGCCATATTTACTAATGCTACAACTGCCAGGTCTCTTTGCATTTCTCATTTCTTCTAGATCAGAGTTCATGAATCAGACTTGAATGTTTTTGAGTACAGCATTGGATAGGCCAAGGTCACAGTCAACATTTTCTTTCTTGCACGCCTCTTTGGCCAGTCTATCAGCACGGTCATGATACCTAATTCCATCATGGGACGGAATCCACACAAATTCGATACGAGAGTTGTTCTCATTGGCAGTTATCACAGCAAAGTAGGTACCTGCTCTAAATCGAAAGTTGCGAATTCGTATTCAGGGACAAGTTGTTGGAGCTTCCGATAACTTGCTTAGACATAAACCAGTGTCTCTTCAGGCTTCTACGCCCTTGACTCTTCAGGCTTCTATGCCCTTGACTCTTCAGGCTTCTACGCTCTTAACTCATGAGACATAAAGGCAAGCATGAACTTAGCATGCTTACATGTTGGGTGCTGTAAACGCTTCTGCGCTTCACCTTACACAAGGATGTAGGGGGGGGTGCCAAAAAAAAAAAAAACTGACGGGCTATTCATTGATTTCAAAGCACTTTGAGAGTCACAGAATATCACCCCACCTTCATTTTCTTTAAGTTAGTCTGTAGCTAAGTAGATTCCAGTTAGTTCAATTTGTGTTGTGCTCGCCCAGTTGTTCAGCCTTTGCTCGTTTGATACTATCATCTCTTTTTCTGTAAAAATTACAATTGCACAGCCTGTTCTACCTATGTTTGTCTGCACAGAACCATCAGTAAAAGCATAACATTCACTTGATTCAATACTCTTTATGTGTCTGTTAATAGTTTCTAGTGTGACACATCTCACCACATCGGTGTTTAACATTTGCTTACTACCAACGGGAATGTAATTAATAGGACCTGATATATCCAGTCAAAGAGGACTGGCATTAATGGGTTCGTCTGGGGTGATTGGGGCATTCAGTTTCAAGAGATCTGCAACACTTTTATAAAGCCACGCCCCAAAGAGAGTCTTTTGTGGAAGGTTAGCGAGATAGTCGGGATTACTTAGAACATCAACTCGGTTTGAGCTGTAGTTTGGGGACCATTGGTCTTCAAAACTTTGACACAAAACATGGTATTAAGGAGAGCTATCCTCTCAGTCAGGGAGGGCAGTCCGAGCTCTTTCCTCATGTTTACAATTCTGGTTGATTTTGGTCATCCTGAAAGGATGAGCATGGCTTCATTTTGCACTACCTCAAGGCTGTTGAGTTGTTTAGGCAAAATAGTCACAATATGGAGAGCATGATAGTCAACAACGAATGAAGTGAAGATAGAAAGTACGAGCATAGGTGATGTTAATTCCATAGCCCTTGCCAACAAGGGTACTGAGGGGTTTAATGCGCTGCATTAGTTTGGCACGAAGGTTGCCTACAAAGTTTGCATCATTCACACAAATTCCAAGATATTTATAAGAGCTACATAGTTCCAAGGGCATGCTGTTAATGCTAAAATCAAGTGGCAGAGGGTGAGCAGGACGAGGATTGAGGACCTTCGTCTTGTCAATAGATATTATGAGACCACATTCCACAGTCCTAGCAAATACATCCAGCAAGGCTTTCAGCCTAAGCTTGGTCTGTGTCACAATGCAGATATCATCAGCATAGCATATTACAGCCTCGTTTGGCTGAACTGGAATGTCAACAATAAGCTTGTGCATCAGTATATTAATGAGTATAGGACTTAACACTCCTCCCTGAGGCGTGCCAAGCTCAAATGATCTCATTCTGGCACTTTTGACTCCCTAAATAGAACACTGGCATACCTGTTGGACAGATAACCCTTTATCCATGCTAGGAGGTTCCCTTGGATGCCAAAATTAGCTAGTTGCTCAAGTATCATGTCTCTATTAGCTACATCAAAGTCTGATTTAAGTCTATGAAGGCTGCTTATGTCTTATCTTTTGAGTGAACAAGATATTCTGCAACGCATGTCTGTGTGCTGTGCCGGGGCATGAACCCATACAGACTAGGGGCCAGTTTGTCTTTGACTTGAAACATGAGACTGTTGAGAACAACTCTTTCAAGGACTTTACACATACAGGATGTGAGTGAAATGGGCCTGAAGTTTGGAGTTAGCTTTAGGAATTGGTACTATGTTTCCATTAGTCCATGTCTTAGGCAGAATACCCTGTATGTGGCTCAATTGATACAGGTCAAGCAGTGGATGGTTAGCGACCTCATTTAGCAATCTCAGGGTGTTATAGGTTATGCCATCTTCACCAGGGGAGGATGATTCACCTTTTATTAGTGCTGTTGTTAGTTTGTGGTGCATTATAGGAAACTGGTCGGTAAGGTCTGGTGAGGAACAGGCTATTTCAATATTGAAATCCCTATTAATGTGTGTGGTTTTAAGATATTGCTGTATGTCAGGGGGCAGGGAAGTGATTTGTGACTCACTAGACCATTGGTCTAATAGCATGTCAGCATATTCTGCAGGGCTGTGATAAAGTTGGACTAGGGTGGGTGACTTGGTAATGGCTCTAATTTTGTTCCACACTTCTGCTAGAGTGATTGTTCTATTAATCCCCTGCAAGAATTGTTTCCAATTGGTGTTTCTCACCTGACCTTTGAGTTCACGAAATGCTCTCGAGGGAGTGCAAATTAAGATGCTTTAACCTGCCTCTGTACTCAAGGTTCGTAATGCCCGGGATTAGCCTTGTCATTCTCCTCTGAATTCTTTCCAAAGATTCTATATCTATTCTGTAATACGGTGATTAGAATTGAACTGCGTAATCCAAGTGAGGTCTCACAAGTGCAAGATATAGTTTTAGGATGACCTCGCTAGTCTTGTAACTAACACTCTTTTGTATGAACCCAAGTACTTTATTAGCAAATACACATTGTTGACTTGGCTTAAGATTTCTACTTATCATTTCTCCTAAATCTTTCTCGCAGTCGGATTTCTCAATAACATCGTCGTTCATCTGGTATCTGGTTTCCCTGTTTACATCTCCTATACAAAGTCCTTTACATTTGTCCACATTGAATTTCATCTGCCATTTTTCAGACCATTCGAAAATTGGTTTAGATCTTCCTGTAGTTTTGCGGAGTCCTCGTCTGATTTAATCACACGCCCTATTTTAGTGCCGTCAGCAAATTTACTTATGTTGCTGTCTACGCTGATATCTATGTCGTTTATGTATACAATGAATAATAATGGTCCAAGTACTGAGCCTTGGGGAACTCCACTTGTGACGTTGCTCCAATGGGACTTAGTGCCGTTAATGCTCACTTGCTGTTTCCTGTCCTGTAAACACGCCCCCTAATCCATTTAAGGATGTTACCTTTGATGCCATGTGCTTCTACCTTTCTAATTAGTCTTTCGTGGGGGACTCTGTCGAAGGCTTTGCTAAAGTCGAGATATACCACATCATAATTGTGCCCCTCGTCCACCGATTCGAAAACTGATGAAAAGAATGTTAATAGATTAGTTAGAAAGGAACGCCCACTTGTGAAACCATGTTGGGAACCATTGGTCAACTTGTGCTTCTCCAGGTGATTTCGAATAGAGTTTGAAATGATTGCTTCCATTAATTTGCCTACAATTGATGTTAAACTGATTGGACGGTAGTTAGGATAGTGATCTATTTCCCTTCTTGAAAATCGGTATTACATTTGCTATCCTCCAGGATTCTGGTACTACACCCGTGTTTAAGGACATGATAAACAACTTTCCTAAGGGCATACTCAACTCTTCCCTACATTCCTTTAATACTCTGGCAAATATCTCATCGGGACCTGGTGACTTATTAGGCTTGAGTTTGTCTATTTGCTTACTAACATCGTTACTAGTCACTGCTGTCTCACATAATATATTTTCTTCACTATCTCTGTATAGAATCGGTGCCTTGGGTATCATGTTTAAATTTTCGGTGGTGAAAACTGTTGAAAAATATTTATTCAGATTATTGCTCATTTCTTCGTCTTTATCAGTTAGCTCGCCGGTATCTGACCGTATTGTTCCAACCTTTTCTCGTGTTTTAGTTTGAAACATTTGAAAGAATCCCTTGGGATTTGACTTCGCCTTCCTTGCTTCCTTCAGTTCATTATTCCTCTTTGCTTTTTTTATCTCAGTCTTAACCCTACCGGCCAATACTTTATAATAATCTCGGAGGTAAACTTCACCACGATTTATTCTCCTACCTATAGCCTTCCTTTGTCCAATAAGATTCTTTAAATAATTTTTTATCCATTTAGGGTCATTGTTGTTTGATCTTAGTTTTCTGTATGGTATGTTCTGCCTTTGTGCATCAAGAAACCCATTATTTAAGTTGTTGTGGAACTCGTCAACCTCAGATCTCGTTATTAGGTCATACTCAACCGTCAGTCTCAGGGTTAGGTGAGGTCGCCCTCTGTGGGTACATTGTGTGAGGTCACCTCATGTGAGGTCATGTAATTCACCCCCAATTGTGATACCCCTTCTCTCTGCTGCCTCTTCAAACTATCAAAGTTTGCCCTTCTGAAATCTGGGACTTCAGTGGAATTTTCCTTGTGTCTGCTCTGAAATTCTAACTGGAATCTAATTTCTTTGTGATCGCTGTTTGCAAGTTCGTTCCCTACCTCAGGAGGTTTTCTCTGTTTGACAGAATTAAATCTAGTATATTATTACCCCGGGTGGGTTCGGTTATATGTTGGCTTAAGAAACAGTCCTGGGTTGTTTCAAGAGAATCCTCTGATTCTGACTTACCCGTAAGGTCAGTCCAATCTATTTGGCTAAAGTTAAAGTCGCCTACTATACTGACTTTGCTATGTAAGGAAGCCCAGCGCATTTCATCCCAAATAAGTCGCTCATTAACTCTATCAAGATTAGGAGGTCTATATATTACTCCTGTGATTAATTTTTCCCGACCATCGATTAATTCTATGCAGATTCTTTCTGTATTCCACTCAATTTTTATTTTTTTATTTATTTCACACTTCAGATTATCCCTGACATATATTGCTACTCCGCCTCCTTTCCTAATCTGCCTATCGGTATGGAATAATTTGTAGCCTCCAAATTGGTATTCGACAGGTAACTCATGTGAGTCTAGGTTTATCCATGTTTTGGTGAATGCTATTATATCGATTTTTTCGGTACATACCAACGCCCTGATTTCATCCATTTTTGTTTCTCATACTTCTACTGTTTGAGTAGTAGACATTTAAGTTAGTTGTGTTCTGAGTACTCTCTTTGTCGTGTTTAGGTTTTAACTCCCTGCCTAATTTAGTGTTTGTTTACCCGCTCCCGCTGCAGTCTCCTCCACCCCTGTGCTCATATGTTCTCCTAAGCTAACCTTCACACAGTGAGGTCCCAGCCTCAGGTACCCAGTGATAACTGCCCCTGAGACTCAACAACACCAGCTATTGTACAGTATATGTTAATCCGTCCACGATAGGGAGGCCTGGGACCACACCTCACTCACTTGAGTGAGTGAGGTCCTGTGACACCAGACCACGTGGTGTCCCCATGATACTACGACACCACGTAGTGAATGAGTTGCTACAGCATCATGTGAGGCCCCTAATAACACCATCTGTGAGGGAATTACTACACCATGTGAGGCCCCTCAAAACACCATCTGTGAGGGAATTACTACACCATGTGAGGCCCCTCATAACACCATCTGTGAGGGAATTACTACACTATGTGAGGCCCCTCAAAACACCATCTGTGAGGGAATTACTACACCATGTGAGGCCCCTCATAACACCATCTGTGAGGGAATTACTACACTATGTGAGGCCCCTCATAACACCATCTGTGAGGGAATTACTACACTATGTGAGGCCCCTCATAACACCATCTGTGAGGGAATCACTACACCACATCAGGCCCCTCATAACATCATCTGTGAGGGAGTTACTACACCATGTCAGGCCCCTCATAACACCATCTGTGAGGGAATTACTACACCACATCAAGCCCCTCATAACACCACCTGTGAGGGAATTACTACACGTCAAGCCCCTCATAACACCATCTGTGAGGGAATTACTACGCCACATCAAGCCTCTCATAACACCATCTGTGAGGGAGTTCCTACACTACGTGTCTGCTGTTCAACACCTCAGCGCACAAGATCTACGTGACTTCCACTGTAAACATTAATCTGTATGTTCACTTATGTTCCTTTACCTTTCTCTAATAAAGGCTTTTGTTAAACCACCAATGTCAATATAGGTAATCAGTCTTTTATGTCCAATGTATATTTTCAGCCTTTGGGCTGCAGAACTTTCTCAATAAACCGCTAATTATTATTATTATTATTACACACACACACACACACACACACACCTACCTTAACGCACCCCTTCACCGATTTGCTTCCTTACGCTCGTATGTAAAGTTCACCCACACAGCCTCTGACATTCTACACCAACGCGTCAGGCCTCTCACCGAAGTTTTCTCACCCACTTCTCCTGGCGTGAAAACTTCTCACTGGTGGGTGGTGTTACTCCCGCCCCCTAGCAACAAGACACACCCTTCACTAGTATATTTCAGTTTGTGACTAGGGATAATAATCGGGATGTGTGAGTCTGGTGGAGGTCACACGGTTAACCTTTAATGTAAACATATGCAATAGGAAATCAGAATTATTGATAAATGATGGTAACAAGTGAAAGGAGGTAATTAGTATGAATTAAATATCACATAGATTTTAACTCCTGAACCGTGGCTCTCGGGTGAAGGTGGTGACGTAACAAAGCCGGCTATGCGCTATATCCAGGAGAAGCATTAACTGTTATCAGCTTATGTAACCTCCCGGTTGCCACACCTGCGGCCGTATTTTTCAGCTGATCAGAGGAGAGTTTGAAATGCTAGTTGTCAATTTCTTATAAAATCGTATTTAATTTCTTACCATCCGCAGTTGTATAATCAGTTATGATACGGTATATTAAGTCTGGAGACGATTGATTGTGATAAAGTGATGAGGACTCAAAGATGTTTGTGTTGGCCTCAGCGTGCTGGCAGAGTTAGCAGATTAACAAGATGTGTGTGACCCACTTAAGGGTTGCCAGCTGCTTCAATTATTTACAGATATTGGAAAGGCGGAAACACACTGTCCCACTTCTAATGTATTTTAGAGATACAAAATTATACTGTAATGATGTGCATTTTGTGTGGGTGGTGGTGGCGACTACCTTTGCCCTCTCCCTTTTAATTCCTGCCATAAACTCCTAACCCCCCCCCCGTAAACGATACAAGCTTCACCCACTCAAACCTTCTCTCCCTGTCACGTTTTACGCTACTATAACGATATCCTTAATACAATTATATTTTCACTGATATTTATCTAATTCTCTTTATGGTTATAGGGAATAAACGTATTGCACATAGTATCAGGAAAACTAATGGCATTATGGAAGCATCTGAGGACATAGGCGTTGACACCATCTGCTAAGTCACAATATTTCCTATAATGCAGAGCGTAGCCTAAATATTACCCGTAATTGTTTGGCATGTATGCAATAGCTTCGTATTATTTTAACAGTTTGCCAATCACCTTTAAACGTTCCAAGTTTTGTTACTCTCTTGCGTTGTTTTGAAACTATACTATACAGTTTTTGCAATTTTAATTCTGCTTATACTTCATATTAATGTATAATGAAAGAAGTGACAGTGTTTATTAATGTCACTGGTGACAGCCACTCTGGGTTCAGGTAGCATGGTCACCACCACCATTACATACTACATTAATCGTAGTAGTGCAGCACTTCCTACCTTAAGCCCCCCCCCCCTCCGTTTCTAGAATGCAATTTTGTATTAATTTGTATTTAATCATTTAACAGGAAGAATAAACGCATAGACGTAGGGGTGGATAGGTGTAGAAGGTGATCACGATACAAGCACCTCTCTTCCCTTTCGTTCTTTCCTCCCTCCATCAGTCCACCCTTCCCCCTTCATTCCCTACCTGCTTCTTCCGGCCCAACCACACATACGGTTTCGCCATGCATATACTGTATCTATGATCCATATAACTAGATTATAGGTGTTTTTGACATTATTTGCACATCATAAATTTATCTTAATTACTCGCAAATCATCTTTCAATGATGAGAGATAGTTTTATTTACGTTTGATGATAAATATCACCATTTAAAAATATGAATACGTAATCTTGAGGTTTTTTCAGTCATGCAGTATTTCGTAGTCTCGCCATTTTTCATTTAGGCGACTTGATCCGTTTATAATTATTATGAGCAGAAGATATTATTCCGCCGTTTTTTAGTAGTGTGTACTGTAGTTGCTTTAGATAGTAATTTTAATAACTTTGCCCAAAAGAAGCATTCAACTAGTCTCGGCCAATCACCATCGCCCTTTGCATCCATGATACGTCCATTCAGTGGGTGTTACTACACGCGCGTTACCAGTTATTGATACTGATATATATATGGGAGGCCAGAGAGTTTTGTCCGAGACTGTAGTGTACCTCCTGACTTATGGCGAGTGTTCCCTGGTTCCTTTTAACGTCTTCATCCTTTAATTAGTAATTAGACATACAAGAAAGTCATTTCAACCTTTAAGAAGCTCACAATTCCGTACTGTCGGAGGGGTTGACTTATTTTGGACATTTTTACTTCCTTTCCCCCCTAAGCCTACCCCATCCTGAGCCGACCCCTTCCTAAGCCTACCCCCATCCTGAGCTTACCCTCTCCTGAGCCTTTCCCATCCTGAGCCTACCCCATCCTGAGCCGACCCCTTCCTAAGCCTACCCCCATCCTAAGCCTACCCCCATCCTGAGCTTACCCCCTCCTGAGCCTTCCTCATCCTGAGCCTTCCCCATCCTGAGCCTACCCCATCCTGAGCCTACCCCCCTCCTGAGCTTACCCCGTCCTGAGCCTACCCCTTCCTGAGCCTAACCCAATCCTGAACCTACCCCTTCTGAGCCTACTCCATCCTGAGCCTACCCCATCCTGAACCTACCCCATCCTGAACTTACCTCACCCTGAGCCTACCCCATCCTGAACCTACCCCTTCCTGAGCCTACCCCATCCTGAACCTACCCCTTCCTGAGCCTACCCCTTCCTGAGCCTACCCCTCCCTGAGCCTACCCCTCCCTGAGCCTACCCCATCCTGAGCCTACCCCATCCTGAACCTACCCCTTCCTGAGCCTACCCCTTCCTGAGCCTACCCCTTCCTGAGCCTACCCCATCCTGAGCCTACCCCATCCTGAGCCTACCCCATCCTGAGCCTACCCCATCCTGAGCCTACCCCCATCCTGAGCCTACCCCATCCTGAGCCTACCCCCATCCTGAGCCTACCCCATCCTGAGCCTACCCCCTGACAGTAATCGTTAAAAGAACCAGAGGGCGTTAACACGTAACCCACGACAAACAGAAAATTAAAAATAAGATGATTTGGTCATATAATTAGGGATGAGGGATAATAACAGAAATATTAATAGGCAAAGTTGAGGGTAGGAAGGCCAGGGGAAGGCAGAGACTGGGATGGATGAAAGTGGAAATTAAAATCTGGGGCCCCAGAAGATACAAAACCGTAGAGGATTGGTAAAAACAGTCTAAGAACGTTTACAGTAGAGGACTGTGGTCACCAACCCTCAGATATGAGGACGGTACTTTGATTGATTGATTGATTGCTATTATATGACTATTGTTGTTGTTGTTGTTATCTAACTTTAGTTTGTTATTCCCTCAGGTAAGCGTCAGAGCTTCGCGTTAAGTATGACACCATGACATCATGTTCGGGAAGAATATATTTAGGTAAGTTATGGTCGATTATATTAAGTTTATTTGTGATTGGTGGGTCATTATTAGAAAATTAATAATGACTTAATAACGATGTTTAGGGAACAGTGAAGAGCTACGAGGAGGTCCAATTGATATGTAATTCATGGGTTCGAATGTCACCTGAAAAGTAATAACAATCATAAAAGGACAAATCATGATACATCAGTAATCATCTTCATTTATCATCATTAGCTCGATCTATTCAACCTTGACTTCTGATTGAGTGAAAAATTGTGAGAACTTTGTGATTAAACATTTCACAAAGCCCCTCAGCCGTCAGGGGAAGACGGCTGAGGTGAATCGGTACAAGATAGTAAATATAAGCAAGAAAGATAATTGAGATGAAAACATATTAGCTGGATCGATTAAGGATAAAAGTGGCACATAATTAACATCCTGTGCACGTGTGTAATGTAAGCATGGGTGGAATATACGGATGTTGACGGATGATCAAATTTAAAGATAAGCAAATAAAAGAATGATGTGGAATAATGATTCAAAGATAATAAAAAGTGAGAGAAAGTGAAAACGGCGGGAAATATGAAAGTTGATATTTGCTATGAACAAAAGATTATAATAAAACGGTGTTTTATTTTTTTAAGCTGTTGAATGTAACAGGTGTAAGAGAAGCAGATTTGCCATGTATCGGACGGTTACAAATGGAAAAAAATAGTTAAAAGAGGAAGACAACGATAGACGAGAGATTGGGCAAGTTTATGAATGGTTATGCGTCAAGTGGGGATGGAATCACTTTAGAAATGTTAAAGACAAACTGGGAAGAGTAAATTGTTTACCTTATGCAGTTCCTCTCTCGGATAAATTAAAAAAATATACATATATTCTCATCTCTGTGAAATAACTGAAATCATGATGGTAATTTTTTTTAACAGCATTGCACTCTGGAGGTAAGACTTACTGACCCGTTGCTGTATGATATGAAGTGGGTATATGAATTGTAGGGTGCCTGTTAATGGAAATATGTGAGAGGGAAGGGAAGTCCATAGCGGAGAAGTGGGAGGAGTGAAGATTTGATTTTGCCGCATACAGCGGCTACTTTAGTGTGCACCCCACACTCATCCTGTGAGTGGTAGCGCAAAAGGATTACAGAGTAGAGTTTACAACGGGTCATGATAATTAACCCTCATTGTCAGGATATTATGGCACTGAAAGTTACACAGTATTTCAATTACATTATTTGTTTAGTTTTATACATAAAGGGTAACTTATTCACAAATGCGTGAGAACAGGCGTGTGAGGCAGAATGTCTGGCGGCACACTTTGTTATTCACATTTGCGTGAGAAGTATTCAAGCACATTGTGTATTTGGTTCTATACATGAGAACTTATATAGTCACTAAGTGCAAAAAAGTGGATACAATCTTAATATAACAGCTATCTTGCCATTAGAGATGAAGGGTTGTGCCATTTCACACATAGTGTGCTTGGACCTGTCCCTAAAAGGTTCTATCTTCACACAGTCGAGGACGTAGTGTTCAAGTGTGTGGCTATATGTCTGGCCACACACTTTACATTTAGCCTTATTTACATCTGCTTGAGGAACATACTGCCAGAGGTACTTATATCCTAACCTTAATCTAGCGGTTACAACATCTTGTAATCTAGTGATCTCGTTACTTGCTCCACATACATGTTTCACTTCATACATCTCATCATGGTAAGCTATGGATCGACTAGTGCCTGCTTGCACTTATTTACTTGCGTCAAATTCATCAATAAGTTCTTTCCTAATTACAGTTTTATGGGTTCTTTTTGACAGACTCAAATTGTATTCAACAGTGTCTTTGTTAGACGCAAGTTTGGCGAGGGCATCAACTCTGTCATGTTTTATGAGGCCTATGTGAGAGGGGATCCACAACAGTTTGACCTTGACACCCCGGTCAACAAGGTACACATATTTGTGTCTGGCTTCAGAGACAAGAGCGTGACATCTTGAGTTGAGGGTGTCAAGGGCAAGTAGTGAGAATAGAGTCAGTGATGATGAGACTGTCAGTGACAGTGATTTCAATGAATTTAATAGCTGTGTGTATGGCAACTAATTCAGTTTGTAGAGTGGATGCCCAGTTGTTAATTCTAACTCCTTTCTCAATTATATTACCGCCAGGTTGAGTCACAACAATAGCACTTCCAGCCCTCCCACAGGTGGTGTTAAGAGATCCATCAGTGTAGATGGTCTGTGTGATATTATCATCAATCTGTAGAGTGTGTATGTGTTCAAGTGCTATCACTTTGGCAGTGTGTTGGAGATAAACACTTTGTATAATTATTTTTTTAGGCGGATATGTCGGTATTGTAATATCGAAGGGAAATGTCCGTCAGGGTGGCAGGAAGCGCTGTTGTGTCTCAACTTTGTACAAATGGTCTAGTCCAAACATCTTCATATGTGTAGTTGTAGTTTGGATCCATTTAGACTAACCAGTCCCATGGTTCATACATTCTAGCAATTTTAAGGAAACAATGTTATCAGGATCACCACGCAGAAGCCTCAGGGCTATCATGAGGTTGACTTCAATTATTCCATCTTTAACACTGGGTACACCTAGTTCTTTCTTCATATTAAGTACTTTAATGCTCATGGGACATCCTAGGATAATTCTGAGGACTTTATTTTGCATTTTCTCGAGCTTGTCAACGCCTTTCTTGGTGCGTGGTAATCTATCAGAGATCTTATATAGCCTAGGCATATTGTTTTAACAATTCTAATATTAGTACCACAGTGTGGGCTGTACCCCCCTACACTTCTAAGAGGTCTCAGTCTGTCAGTACATTGGCGGGTTAGCTGTTGTATGGCAGGTGAGGTACAAAGGACGGAGACACCAAGATATTGAAAAGAAGAAACATAGTCAATAGCGGTTACCAGCTTGTTTGTTGAACACCTTTGTTTTCTCAGTGGAGATAATAAGACCGAGGTGTTCACAGGCTGCGTATACATGGTTCAGGGTGGTTTGCATTTCACGATGAGTTTTAGTATGTATAAGAATATCATCAGCATAGCTGATTGTGATATTGCTGGGGTTGTCTGGTATTAAATTTGATAATGCATTCATAAGAACATTGAACAAAGTGGGGCTAAGTAGTCCACCTTGAGGGGTACCAAGTTGCATATCTTTAACTTCACTTTTGTAACCCTGAAACAGTGCAGCAGCCCTTCTGTTGGTTAGGTAACCACTTATCCAGTGTAACAGCCTACCTCCTATATCCATTTTGGCTAGTTCGTACAATATCAGTTGTCTATCGGCAATATCAAATGTAACTTTTAGGCCAAGAAATGTGGTGTATCTGTGCCTTTCATCACCATGCACAGTTAGGAATGTGGTGATGCAATTTTGTACACCTTTACCATGGGTGAAGCCATTTATGTTAGGAGACATGTGTTCTCTGATTCTGTATAAGAGTCTGCCAAGAACCATCCTCTCAAAGGTTTTACACAGGCAGCTGGTTAGTGATATGGGACGAAAAGCATCAGGCTGTCCTGGTTTCGGTATTGATACAACAATACTGCTGGTCCATGATGCGGGTAGTTGGCCCTCGGCATGACTCATATTGTACGATACCAATAATGGATTGCCCGGTACACGCCTTGGTAGTCTAACGATGTTGTAGGTGACTCTGTCTTCTCCAGGAGAAGTAGACCTACCCCTGGCAAGGGCGGCGTCAAGCTCCCACTCAGTATATGGAATCACACTCATCGTGCTGTTTGCCCAGCATAAAGTTGGTAAGATTACTTCTCTCTACAGACTTCGCATCAAGGAGTCCCCGAGTCCTAGCTGGTAACATGTCATAGCTAGACACATGAGCCCACTTTGTTATTAGCATAGGGTTTGGATGAGAGACGTGTCTACTGTTTTTACCTCTGATTGTGTTTATGTCTTTCCAGGCTTTGCTGAGGGGTGTGTGTTGGTTCAGGCTGTTGACATATGTCTCCCATGCATTTTGTCTGAGTTCATTTACACGTTGCCTGACAGCAGCAAGGGAAGCTTGATACAATTGTAACATTTGAGGTGTCCTAATTTGTTTGTAACCCTTACCCACCCTCCTGACTCTAGCCCTGAGGGTTTTTTTTCTTCAGTTTAGGGTCTTCATAGCACTGCTGTTACCTGTTCCCATTAGGCTAGGATACAGACACATCTGGCAAGTTAGTAACGCTGTACCCATACCGGAACACTCAGCATGTAAACTTTGTGATAAACCTTTAAAGCATACACTTGAACACTATATTATTGAATGTGACACTGTCAAAGACTTCAGGCCACCTGACTTACTGTATCTTGAACTATGTAATTACTTCATTGAATCAGGTGTGCTTGAGGACATTCTTGCTGTTTATCCCAAATTTGCTAGCCCACACTGACCCATATATGCTGCTGGTGAATGTGATGTATTTCCTTCTTTGTGTATGAACCTCTGTCCTGCGTGGCAGTGAACAGTGGCATTACCCACATGAATCTGACCTATATATAGTGTCAATGAATATGATGCATTCTTTGTGTACGAACCTCTGTCCTGTATGGCAGTGAAAAGTGACATTACCCACATGAATCTGACCGACGTATATGTATGTATGTGTGCGTGTGTGCATGTATATGTACGTGTACATGTATATGTGTATGTATATACGCATATGTATGTATATGTGTGTGTGTGTGTGTGTGTTTACATATATGTATATGTACTGTCAATGAATATGATGCAAATCTTTGTGTACGAACCTCTGTCCTGCATGGCAGTGACATTATCCATATGAATCTGACCTCTATACATTTATAGTTGTTAATGAATATGATGTATTTCTTTGTGTGTGAACCTCTGTCCTGCGTGACAGTGAGAAGTGATACCACCCTCAGTGTCAAGACCTGACTGAATTACTCAGAATAGGCAAACTGTACTACAAGCTCTGCCAATAAATTTGTTAAACTTAAAAACTACCTGTTCCCATTATGCTGACCACGTTTTCTCCTTTTTTTTTGGAGGAGGCATTGTTGGTGAAGTATGTATAAGTCCTATCTATCAGATCGTCATGGAAACTTTGGTAGTTGTCAAGCTTGTCGTCCTTGTACTAGTCATGGATGAAGTCTATGAACTGGCTTTCATGTTCTTGCTTGACTGTGATTGTACGTCTGTTGAGTTTACCACCAGTGGGGGTGTCATTGGCTACATGTATACTAGCTTGGATTGGGCTGTGGTCAGACATAAGATCAGTGACAACATCAGAGCTATGAGTTGTGTATGACAGATTAAAACCAATACACTTGTCTAGAGCCCCGCCATAGATTTGTGTTGGTTTATTATTACCTATAATTTGAACATCTTCATATGCGCTGAGAAGCGAGATAAGCCTCCTACCATTAGTGTTAGTGGAGGAGTTACCTAATTTCGTGTGTCTAGTATTCATGTCACCCATCAGGACAGTGGGCTCAGTGTGTAAAAGGTCTGGGAGATCTGTGTACTGAAGCTGATCTGAGGGAGCATAGGCGTTTAGCACGTTGAGTGTGGAGTTGCCCAGGTGGATAGTGATCCCATGGTACTGAAGGTTGGTAGTCTTTTTGGATACAAGAGGTACATGAGGGAGTGACTTCTTAACATACATCAAACATGTGTCAGTAGAACTAGGATCAGAATACACATAATTGGGCAGACTGGGTGGGGGCTTAACATTAGATGCGAGACATTCCTGCAGACACACAATATCGATGTCCTCAGTCACAACTTTGTGGTGTAGGTCAGGATATCGTTTTCTAAGGGATGAGATGTTCCAACTCATCACCTTCACCGCTCTGTATCTTTGTCTGGTATTAACACTGGCCATTATGAACTGTATTTGGAAAGAAGCAAAAGGCGCTGTATGATACTGTTCTTTTCTACTCTGCCTGTCCCTTCGGCAGGCAATAGGCCATTTAACCTTTTTGAAACATTTCTGGAGCACGTACTGCTCAACAATTGTTGTATTTTAGTGGTAGACAACAACACACTTTGGTTACACTCGACATCACCACCATTTTATGTTTGTGTTTGTTCACCTTCACTGACCATGTCCACAGAGGCATCAGTAGAACTGTTTCCAGTATCACTATTTTCCTGTGCGTGGACACTAGTTCCAGGTGGCTCTTGAGTTTCCACATCTGGTACTGACATCTGAATGTCTTCAGTTTGACTGCAATCTTTCCATAGCTGCTGCACTGTGTTGGTGATATTCTTTTTCTGTAGTGTATCACAGAGGCTCTTTAACATATCAGTTTGAGCTGTAAATTGAGCTTTGAGTTCTTTAATTTCATTTTTCAAATCACTGATCTCTTCACTTTCTGCGTGTTCATGGGGTGTGTTGGTCGCTACCTTTTGTGTCGGTACGTCTGTGTTGCCCCATACTGATCTTTCGATGACTGCTGGTGATAATCCTGGAGCTTTGGTGGGGAGGGTGGGCCAGGGGTTGGCCGTAGGGAGTACCCTCGCAGCAGTAATGTTTCTTGAGACCTGCCTGGGTGGCGGGTCTGGGCGCTGAAGGGGCGTAGGAGCTCTAGGACAGTTAGGGTGCCATACAAGAACTCCAACTGTTTTGCAGTTAATACACTTCTGTTGAATGACACCCCCTTGAGCAACTGTATCTCTGCAAGCCTGTGTTGCATGTTGTCTTGAGCATAGACCACACCACGGCTTAGTCGAGGGGCATAATCGGGCCACATGGCCCCAGTGTTGACAATTGTAACACCTCCAGGTAGGGGGCTGATAGAGAGTTACCTTCAGAGTCCGATAGGCACCACGGACTCGAATGGTCTTGGGTGGGTCCCCCGAGCCAACCCAGTCTGCAATAACTGTGTTTTGCCCCCGAGTCGCTTCGTCCTTGTGATGGCGGGGTGAGCATCTAGTAGTGTAGGTGGTCTGGTACTGGTCGAGCCCTTTGATTAAGATGGTTTTCTTGCTCCATGGTTGGGATGATTGTTCCATGGTTATCCCCCCTATGTTATTGGTGAGGAGATCCTGTAATAATGCTGGGTCGCTTCTAATCATAACATGATCTTGTGTATTGACTCTGAACTGAAACTCAGCGTCTGGGTGTTTATCTTCCGCATCGTTCAGCCATCGATACTTGAATTCAGGTGGTGTACCTACAGGGAAGTTTAATGTTACTCTCATGGGGGGTTGAGGCTGTAGTTGATGGTCTCTTAAGTTTTTCTGCCTTTTCGGCCTTCCGCTTGTTCCTGGACTGAACTAGTTGAAAGCCGTCCTCTCCATTGGTGTCAAGGTCAACACCATGGTCACCAGGCTCACTCAGTGCATCAGGAGAGTTAAAGCGAGTAGCTGGGTCTCCATTCAACTCAGACATGGTGGAGTTACAGGACATTATGCAGTGATGGGTTGCCAGACCACAGCTTATATCTCAGAAACAGTCCAGACTTGACCCGACATTAGGGGGGTCAAATGTAAGGGTACCCCTCGCAACCACTCAGGAGTTACAAATCAACTGGCTCCCCTCCCATGTCACACGGCCCCAACAAACATGTAAGAAGGCACCGGCTGACTCTCTCCCAATACACACAATAACCTACACCGCAGAAGAAGTCCAGACCTGACCTCACATTAGCCAGGTCAAATGTAACCCTCGAGCCCAAGTCAAGGGGCCACAAATCGACCAGGGCCTCTCATGTCACACGGCCCCATCTGAAGATTTCTCCAGAATATACAACTTATAGTCTCTGAAAAAGTCCAGACCTGACCCATATTAGCGAGGGCAAATGTAAGGAGACCCTTCGCCGCCCCCCCCCCCCCCCTCGATCAGCTCAACCTGACGGCTCGCCTCCCAATATATAGGACGTCCTAGTCCTCCCTCTCCCCAGAGAGAGACAGAGAGAGAGTGTGTCTTGTAACCAAGAAGGGCCAGCTACGACGTCCCCAGTCCTGCTCCAGAGAAGTCAGGGGCCGGAGGTAAGCCGCCTCCGGTCGCCTCCGGTCAGGAGCGAGTTGCCCTCGACACACCGGTGCCCAGCTAAGCAGTCTCCCATAGAGACAACCCAGGACCACCTGCTAGGCCTCCCCGAGGTCACGTGACTTTTTGTCAGAGCTTTCCATGGGATGAGTTACTTACGTGGGAAGTGTATTCATTTCATGTTCGTGTCCGAGAATCAGAGTGTCTAGTAACGTAATATGATGTCCTAGTAACGTAAATATAATGTCCTAGTAACTTCAGTAGAAGGTGTTATTAATGTGTCCATGTCATGTTCGTAATTAATAAAGAGTTGTAGCGAAGCGGTGTTTGAGAAGTCGCCCTTAAGACGTAATAGATGTGTATTGACGTATAAGATACGATAAGTGTAAATCCAGATTAAATAACCATCATCGGCCACGCTACCAACATCTCTCTTTTACTCTCTTACTAAATATTCTACCTATATATATGTAATCCTTTTCTTATCAGAGTGTCTCATTATAATTACAACAGAAATGGCATCTTAGTAGAGCAAAACAAAGAGATTTAGCATTACATCCACGAGGAAAGAAAACAACTTGGTTAGGTAATTTAATAAAAGATTTTTCTCACGACTTGTAATAGGAGCCCTATACACAGCACCAATTAGTATGTTTTTTCCTTTTCATAATGATCTCGCAACATACCGCATTATCATACAACTGACCATTCAAGAAATTTACATTGTCTACAAGAGAAATACGAGAATTCCTCACTTATATAACCATACCTCTACCAGGTTCATTCTGCATACCATCGAATTTACTATTTAACTCACTTAAAAAACTGATGGACTTTTATGTTTACCAGTAAATTAAATTTTAAAAACTAAATTAATAAATTGTATTATCAGAGTTTACTAGCCTATTACACCACTTATGCACTGGACTGGTAGTTATTTATTTCCCTTTTTTACCTATATTTTATATTTCTGGCTTCACTGCATTTTCACTTCCAACAATTCAGTTAATTAATTGAATTATTATACATCCAACTGAATGGAAGTCGAATACAGTATTATGTTACTATCATTCGCCACTCACCAATTCTGCTCACCTCGGAATCTCTGAGCGTTCTGCCGGGAGTGCCGTACGATATGTTGGGCAAACACTTCATTTTTACCTAGACTTCACTTTTAACTGCTACACCGGCGTATAAGATGCACGCTCGCATTAGATGCACCCTGATTTTGGAAGGAAATATTTAGGTTAGGTTAGGTAAAATCTCACTGTTGGTAATGAAATTATGCATGCAGTCACTCAGTGTGTCAAACAAGCACTTGGAATTTACCAGTACTAAAACCCAAATCATATAGTAAACTTTCAATTCTCCCAAAACACGCTTGTTGTTAAGAAGCCAAATGACTCACAACTCTTAACTACTAATTCCCTTCTTAATCTTAAATATACTCTGCTTGTTAATCCACGAACACAGTCACTGTGCTACTACTGCTGATATAAGAACATAAGAACATAAGAATGGAGGAAACTGCAGCGGGCCTATTGGCCCATACTGGGCAGTCCCGTTTACACCCAACCCCTATTGCTCATATGAGCATCCAACCTATGTTTGAAGCAATTCAGCGTATTCGAGTTAATGATGATATTTGGTAACTTGTTCCATTCATCCACTACTCTGTTTCCAAACCAGTGTTTACCTATTTCACGCCTAAATCTAAATTTGTCCAATTTAAAACCATTGTTACGAGTTCGCTCCTGGTTGGATAATTTGAGTACCTTTGTAATGTCCCCTTTGTTTAGCCCTGCCTTCCATTTATACACCTCTATCAGGTCGCCCCTCGCTCTACGTCTCTCAAGGGAGTGCAAATTAAGATGCTTTAACCTGTCTCTATACTCAAGGTTCCTGATACCCGGGATTAGTCTTGTCATTCTCCTCTGTATTCTTTCCAAGGATTCTATATCCATTCTGTAATACGGTGACCAGAACTGGACTGCGTAATCCAGGTGTGGTCTCACAAGAGCAAGATACAGTTTTAGGATGACCTCGCTAGTCTTGTAACTAACACTCCTTTGTATGAACCCAAGTACTTTATTAGCCTTGTTACGAGCAAAAACACATTGTTTATTTGGCTTAAGGTTCCTACTTATCATTACTCCTAAATCTCTCTCGCAGTCGGATTTCTCTATGGCATCGTTGTTCATCTGGTATCTGGTTTCCCTGTTTACATTTCCTATACTGAGTACTTTACATTTGTCAATGTTGAATTTCATCTGCCATTTTTCAGACCATTCGAAAAATTTGTTTAGATCCTCCTGTAGTTTTGCCGAGTCCTCGTCAGATTTGATAACACGTCCTATTTTAGTATCATCAGCGAATTTACTTATGTTGCTGTCTATGCCGATATCTATGTCGTTTATGTATATAATAAACAATAATGGTCCAAGTACTGAGCCTTGGGGAACTCCACTTGTGACGTTGCTCCAATGGGACTTAGTGCCGTTAATGCTCACTCGCTGTTTCCTGTCCTGTAACCACGCCCTAATCCATTTAAGGATGTCACCTTTGATGCCATGAGCTTCTACCTTTCTAATTAGTCTTTCGTGGGGTACTCTGTCGAAGGCTTTGCTAAAGTCGAGATATACCACATCATAATTGTGCCCCTCGTCCACTGATTCGAAAACTGATGAAAAGAATGTTAATAGATTAGTTAGGCAAGAACGTCCGCTTGTGAAGCCATGCTGGGAATCATTGATCAATCTGTGCTTCTCCAGGTGATTTCGAATAGAGTTTGAAATGATTGCTTCCAGTAATTTGCCTACTATTGATGTTAGACTGATTGGGCGGTAGTTAGAGGATAGTGATCTATCCCCCTTCTTGAAGATCGGTATTACATTCGCTATCCTCCAGGATTCTGGTACTACACCTGTTTTTAAGGACATGTTAAACAACTTTGCTAAGGGCATACTAAGCTCTTCCTTACATTCCTTTAATACTCTGGCAAATATCTCATCGGGACCAGGTGACTTATTAGGCTTTAGTTTGTCTATTTGCTTACTAACATCGTTACTAGTCACTACTATCTCACTTAATTTGTTTTCTTCACTATCTCTGAATAGAGTCGGTGCCTCGGGTATCATGTTTAAATTTTCGCTGGTGAAAACTGTTGAAAAATATTTATTCAAATTATTGCTCATTTCTCCGTCCTTATCAGTGAGCTCGCCGGAGTCTGACCGTATTGGTCCAATCTTTTCTCGTGTTTTAGTTTGGTACATTTGGTAGAATCCTTTGGGGTTTGTCTTTGCCTCCCTTGCTATCCTTACCTCATTATTCCTCTTTGCTTTCCTTATCTCGGTTTTAACCCTACTCGCCAATACCCTATAATAGTCCCGGAGGTGAATTTCGCCACGATTTATCCTTCTACCTATAGCCTTCCTTTGGCCAATGATGTTCTTTAAATAATTATTTATCCATTTAGGGTCATTGTTGTTTGATCTGAGTTTTTTGTATGGTATGTTCTGCCTTTGTGCATTAAGTAACTCACTATTTAAATTGTCGTGGAACTCGGCAATCTCAGATCTCGTTATCAGGTCCGTGTCATCTGTCAGGTTCACGGCCAAGCGCGACACCCCCTCTCTTAGCTGCCTCTTTAAACTGTCAAAGTTTGCCCTTCTGAAATCTGGTACTTTAGTGGAATTTTCCTTACGTCTGCCCTGAAAATCTAACTGGAATCGAATTTCTTTGTGATCGCTGTTTGCAAGTTCGTTCCCTACCTCGACATTGCTAATGAGGTTTTCTCTGTTTGACAAAACTAAATCCATGGTGTTATATGTAGTGATGATGGTATAGTGTTATATCTAGTGATGATGGGTGGTGTTATATGTAGTGATAATGGTGTAGTGTTATATTTAGTGATGATGGATGGTGTTATATGTAGTGATGATGGTATGGTTTTATATGTAGTGATGATGGATGGTGGGCACCGCGGGCAAGACAAGTGTTACGAGCCCACAGCCTTGCTGGCGGTACACCGGATGATAAATCCACTGAACATTGCCCGTTAAGGTACCTGTGAAAGAGAGATTGAAGCAACATTGCGGCAAAGAGAAAGGAAGATTATCAACTAAAGGAGGAGAGTTAATAAGACTAAATGTTTTTGATTCTACCCTATCTAACAGTTGGACAGAGGAGCCACCCCACAATGTTGGGAGTGTTGCTCGTCCACAATTTTAAAGTTGTTCCTATTTTTGTTCAAGTAGGTAAGGAAAAGCCAATTAATTCTAGAGTTTTGTTTTTTCCCTTGCATTATTGTGACGATTTTAAGACTGTCATTTGAGTGAATGTGAATCTGAGCCTCGACAACCTTAAGTGTCTTTTGTTTTACCTAAGGTACCGGACTAAACATAACAGATCACCTGAAGATTAAACACCGTAACACTAACCTTACCTAAGGTACCATACAAAACATAACAGATCACTTGATGATTAAACACTGTAACACTAACCGAAGCTAACCTAACCTAAGATACCATACTAAATATAATAGATCACTTGATTAAACACTGGTACACTAACCTAACCTATATCAGTTCCCATTAATTACACTCCTGTTGGCAGTAAGCAAATGCTAAACACCGATGTGATGAGATGTGTCACACTGGAAACTATTAACAGACACATAGAGAGTATTAAATCAATTGAATGTTATGCTTTTACTGGTGGTTCTGTGCAGACAAACACAGGTAGAACAGGCTGTGCAATTGTAATATATAAAGAAAAAGAGATGATAGTATCAAACAAGCAAAGGCTGAACAACTGGGCCAGCACAACACAAACTGAACTAACTGGTATCTACTTAGCTACAGACTAACTTAAAGAAAATGGAGTTGGGGTGATATTCTGTGACTCTCACAGTGCTTTGAAATCAATGAACAGCCCGTCAGGTTTCTATGTCTAAAGTTGAATGTGATATGAAAAGAAATGTGATAACTGCCAATGAGAACAACTCTCGTATCGAATTTGTGTGGATTCCGTCCCATGTTGGAATTAGGTATCATGACCGTGCTGATAGACTGGCCAATGAGGCCAGTCTATGCGCCAGTCAGGCCCCACCTCGATTATGCGGTTCAGTTCTGGTGCCCTTATTATAGAATGGATATCAATTCACTAGAGTCGGTGCAGCGAAGAATGACAAAAATGATTCCGGGACTTAGAAACCTTCCATATCAGGATAGGTTAAAGAAACTTAACTTGCATTCCCTAGAAAGACGAAGAGTGCGGGGAGATATGATAGAAGTATTTAAGTGGGTGAAAGGAATCAATAAAGGGGATATAGATAAAGTTCTTATAATATCTGAGCAGGATAGGACTCGGAGCAACGGATTTAAGTTGAATAAGTTTAGGATTAGGAGGGAGATAGGAAGAAACTGGTTCACAAATAGGGTGGTGGACCAGTGGAACTTAGCAACTTTGTAGTAAGTGCTGGAACTTTGGAAAGTTTCAAAAGGAGGTTAGATAGATTCATGGATGATAAAGAGTGGTAGTAACTATCGACAGGAGCTGCCATGCACAGGCCAACCGGCCTATTGAAGACTCCTTATTTTCTTATGTTCTTATGTAGGAAAGAAAATATTGACCGTGACCTTGGACAGTACCTAAAAACATTCAAGTCAGAATCATGAACTCTGATCTAGAAGAACTGAGAAATGCAGAGAGACCAGGCAGTTGTAGCATAAGTAAATATAACAAATTTTGTAACGAGAGGTACCGGTATGGCCAGCATAAGGACATAACCAGACAATGTGATGTAGTCGTGGCCAAAATTAGGCTAGGATGCAGATACATCTGGCAAGTTAGTAACGCTGTACCCATAGCGGAACACTCAGCAAGTAAACTTTGTGATAAACGTTTAAGGCATACACTTGAACACCATATTATTGAATGTGACACTGTCAAAGACGTCAGGCCACCTGGCTTTTTGTATCATGAACTTTGCAATTACTACATTGAATCGGGGATGCTGGGGGACATTCTTGCTGTTTGTTCAAATTTGCTAGCCCACACTGATTAGTCTTCAATTAGAATATGACGT
Organism: Homarus gammarus; assembly: GCA_958450375.1. Taxonomy (NCBI): domain Eukaryota; kingdom Metazoa; phylum Arthropoda; class Malacostraca; order Decapoda; family Nephropidae; genus Homarus; species Homarus gammarus. The sequence goes on from CAUDMG010002589.1 coordinate 416,031, forward strand.
CCATTGTATATGAACCACTGTCTTGCATGGCAGTGAACAGTGACATCACCCACATGACTCTGACCTATATACACTGCTAATGAATATAAGAACATAAGAACATAAGAAAATAAGGAATCTGCAATAGGCCGGTTGGCCTGTGCATGGCAGCTCCTGTCGAGAGTTACTACCACTCTCTATCATCCATGAATCTATCAAGCCTCCTTTTGAAACTTTCCAGAGTTCCAGCACTTACTACAAAGTTGCTAAGCTTGTTCCACTCGTCCACAACCCTATTTGTGAACCAGTTTCTTCCTATCTCCATCCTAAACCTAAACTTATCCAACTTAAATCCGTTGCTCCGAGTCCTATCCTGCTCGGATATTATAAGAACTTTTTCTATATCCCGTTTATTGATTCCTTTCACCCACTTAAATACTTCTATCATATCTCCCCGCACTCTTCGTCTTTCTATGGAATGCAAGTTAAGTTTCTTTAACCTATCCTGTTATGGAAGGTTTCTAAGTCCCGGAATAATTTTCGTCATTCTTCGCTGCACCGACTCTAGTGAATTGATATCCAATCTATAATAAGGGCACCAGAACTGAACCGCATAATCGAGGTGTGGCCTGACTAGCGCAAGATATAGTTGCAATAAGATCTCTGCACTCTTCTTACTTACACTTCTAGATTTAAAACCCAATACTCTGTTTGCCTTATTTCGAACATTAACGCACTGTTTTCTAGGCCGTAGGTCCGGGCTTACGTCGATGTTGAGTACGACCATCTGTCCTGCATGGCAGTGAACTGTGACATCACCCACATGAATCTGATCTATATATATATATTTATATATATATATATATATATATATATATATATATATATATATATATTATATATATATATATACTGTTAATGAATATGATGCATTTCTTTGTGTATGAACCTCTGTCCTGCATGGCAGTGAGAAGTGCTACCACCCTAAGTGTCAAGACCTGACTGAATTACTCAGAATAGGCAAACTGTACTCCAAGCTTTGTCAATAAATTTGTTAAACTAAAAAAAAACTAACCTAACATCCTAACAGAACTTAGCCTAATGTAATGATTGAATATCAGACCATAGCTTGCAGCCCAGAGAATTACAGCACATATAACAGCGAGTACATTACAGACCTCGTGGTACCCAACACACCAGGTTGACACACCCTAGGTCAAGACCCAAGGGACCTGACCTCGCCTGCTAATTACTGAGTTAGCAGGTGACTTGACTTACAACCACACCTAAGACACACCTGGGCATGACCACGCACACAGCTGTCCAGATCTAACCAGTTTAGTGTTAATTTGCAGAGGTCAAAATGCAGGCTGTTCCTCCCCCATATAAAGGCCCGACACTCCTGTCCACGAGGACATTCTGGTTGTTATTCGGACATTCTGAGGAGACGCTCATTACTCTGGAGATTCTCAGAGTCACGCACGTCCCCCACCCCCACCCCCTCAGGACGGGAGGGAGACGCCCCTGCCTCACCAGCTAAGCAGTCTCGCATATGAGACAGCCCAGCCAGCACCCACTGGGCCTACGTCAGGGTACACGTGAGTCTTTGTCAGAACGATTCCTAGGGTGGATTACCTACTGTGGGAAGTGTATTCATTCATGTTGTGTCCGAGAGTCAGTGTCGAGTAACGTAATATAATGTGTTTGTACCCCGATATAATAATGATATTAACGTGTCCATGTCATTGAGTGAATTAATAAATAGTTGTATCGAAGTGGTGTTTGAGAAGATGTCCCTTAAGATCGTGATATATGTGAATTGACGCAGTATAAGATAAGATAAGTGTATTGACGCAGTGTAAACAACGAACCGGCTACGCTACCAAACTCTAACTCTCTTTACATTTCTCTTACTATAAATATTCTACCTATATGTAATCCTCCTCTATGCAAGTTATGTCTTGTTACACTAATCTAAGGTACTGTACTAAACATAACAGACCATTTGATGATTAAACACCGAAACACTAATCTAATCTAACTTAACCTAAGATAACCTAACCTAATCTAATCTAACTTAACCTAAAATACTCTAACCTAACCAGGGCCGGATTTAGCACAGGCTAAACAAGTTACAGCTTCGGGCCTCAGTCTGAAGGGGACTCTCAAATTTCAGTTGTTTTTCATTTGTTACAGTTTTATTATAATTTATATTTAAGTAATGGTTTAACCTAATTAACATGCAGCTAATTATGCTATACATCTATAGGCAGACTGAGAAGTGTCGGCTCTCATCCCCCCCCCCCCCCCCCCCCTCGTTTAATCGAAAATTGAAAGCCCTTTTAAATACTGAGGCCCCATAGTTCCGGGCCTAAAGCATAGTTAAATTTCTGAGCCTGTGGAAATTTTAACACTGACATAAAACATCATATAAACTGTACAGTACATGGGTTATCACTTTGGTTGAATTAAGTGGCAACACTCGGGTTTATGACAGTAGTGCGTCGTCGTCCTGGTGGCAGGGCCGACAATAGTGACGGTGCGAAGGCCGTCCTGGTGCGGGAATACAAAACATGACAGTATTGATATGAGTTTCACATCCTGTTGGTAGTTCTCTTCACCAAAACAATAACACAAGCTACTAGGACAGTGTTACAGTGAGTGGGACACCAACCGAGTTACCAAGATGTTTCGGGTGGCTTGCTGACCTATATACATTATACAACCTACTGCCAGCTTCCGTTTTTTGTGGGGTGTGCTTGTCATATCTACCCTTGAATAATGTATTTAACCTTACAGCAGTGGCAGATACAACATAATGATATTGGCCGGTGTAGGAGCGAGGAGCTTCTTGATAAGTTCAAGGCAGCCATAGATCGTATTAGGACTAAGGGAGGGATCCCTATCATATGCGGTGTCCTGCCTAGAAGGAGAGTTGGCAGTGAATGGTTGTCAAGGGCAGTTGGTGTTAACGACCGTCTTGACAGATATTGCAAGTCAATATCAGTCCCATTCATTGACAACTGGGACAACTTCTATGGCAGAAGGGACCTTTATGCTAGGGATGGGGTGCACCTGTCTAGGGATGGAGTAGCAACCCTGGCTGGGGCTCTAGAGGGGGCAGTTCAAAAGATATCGAAGTCTTTAAACTGCTAAGAGAACATAGGGGCACGGGGGTGGAGGAGACTGCAGTGGGAGCGGGTAAACAAGGCGAAAGATTACAGGGAAATAGTGTTAGGAATGATGACATAACTAAATTAGACAGGGAGTTTAAAACTAAACGCGGTAAGGGAAGGACTCAGAACACGACTAACTTAAATGTATATTATGCGAACAGTAGAAGTATGAGAAACAAAATGGATGATATTAGGGCCTTGGTATGTACAGAAGAAATCGATATAATTGCATTCACTGAAACATGGATCAACCTAGACACACGTGAATTACCAGTCGAATACCAAATTGCGGGTTACAAACTGTTCCATACCGATAGGCAGACCAGGAAAGGAGGCGGAGTAGCAATCTATGTTAGGGATAATCTGAAGTGTGAAATAAATAAGGAAATAAAAACTGAGAGGAATACAGAAACAATTTGGATAGAATTAAGCGACGGTCGGGAAAAATTAATCACAGGAGTAATATATAGACCCCCCAATCTTGACAGAGTCAATGAGCGACTTATCTGGGATGAAATGCGCAGGGCTTCCATACACAACAAAGTCTGTATAGTAGGCGACTTTAACCTTGGCCAAATAGATTGGACCGACCTTACGGGAAACTCAGAATCAGAGGATTTTCTCGAGACGATCCAGGACTGTTTCCTAAGTCAACATATAACCGAACCCACACGGGGTAATAATATATTGGATTTAGTTTTGTCAAACAGAGAAAACCTCATTAGCAATGTCGAGGTAGGGAACGAACTTGCAAACAGCGATCACAAAGAAATTCGATTCCAGTTAGATTTTCAGGGCAGACGTAAGGAAAATTCCACTCAAGTACCAGATTTCAGAAGGGCAAACTTTGACAGTTTAAAGAGGCAGCTAAGAGAGGGGGTGTCGCGCTTGGCCGTGAACCTGACAGATGACACCGACCTGATAACGAGATCTGAGATTGCCGAGTTCCACGACAATTTAAATAGTGAGTTACTTAATGCACAAAGGCAGAACATACCATACAAAAAACTCAGATCAAACAACAATGACCCTAAATGGATAAATAATTATTTAAAGAACATCATTGGCCAAAGGAAGGCTATAGGTAGAAGGATAAATCGTGGCGAAATTCACCTCCGGGACTATTATAGGGTATTGGCGAGTAGGGTTAAAACCGAGATAAGGAAAGCAAAGAGGAATAATGAGGTAAGGATAGCAAGGGAGGCAAAGACAAACCCCAAAGGATTCTACCAAATGTACCAAACTAAAACACGAGAAAAGATTGGACCAATACGGTCAGACTCCGGCGAGCTCACTGATAACGACGGAGAAATGAGCAATAATTTGAATAAATATTTTTCAACAGTTTTCACCAGCGAAAATTTAAACATGATACCCGAGGCACCGACTCTATTCAGAGATAGTGAAGAAAACAAATTAAGTGAGATAGTAGTGACTAGTAACGATGTTAGTAAGCAAATAGACAAACTAAAGCCTAATAAGTCACCTGGTCCCGATGAGATATTTGCCAGAGTATTAAAGGAATGTAAGGAAGAGCTTAGTATGCCCTTAGCAAAGTTGTTTAACATGTCCTTAAAAACAGGTGTAGTACCAGAATCCTGGAGGATAGCGAATGTAATACCGATCTTCAAGAAGGGGGATAGATCACTATCCTCTAACTACCGCCCAATCAGTCTAACATCAATAGTAGGCAAATTACTGGAAGCAATCATTTCAAACTCTATTCGAAATCACCTGGAGAAGCACAGATTGATCAATGATTCCCAGCATGGCTTCACAAGCGGACGTTCTTGCCTAACTAATCTATTAACATTCTTTTCATCAGTTTTCGAATCAGTGGACGAGGGGCACAATTATGATGTGGTATATCTCGACTTTAGCAAAGCCTTCGACAGAGTACCCCACGAAAGACTAATTAGAAAGGTAGAAGCTCATGGCATCAAAGGTGACATCCTTAAATGGATTAGGGCGTGGTTACAGGACAGGAAACAGCGAGTGAGCATTAACGGCACTAAGTCCCATTGGAGCAACGTCACAAGTGGAGTTCCCCAAGGCTCAGTACTTGGACCATTATTGTTTATTATATACATAAACGACATAGATATCGGCATAGACAGCAACATAAGTAAATTTGCTGATGATACTAAAATAGGACGTGTTATCAAATCTGACGAGGACTCGGCAAAACTACAGGAGGATCTAAACAAATTTTTCGAATGGTCTGAAAAATGGCAGATGAAATTCAACATTGACAAATGTAAAGTACTCAGTATAGGGAATGTAAACAGGGAAACCAGATACCAGATGAACAACGATGCCATAGAGAAATCCGACTGCGAGAGAGATTTAGGAGTAATGATAAGTAGGAACCTTAAGCCAAGTAAACAATGTGTTTTTGCTCGTAACAGGCTAATAAAGTACTTGGGTTCATACAAAGGAGTGTTAGTTACAAGACTAGCGAGGTCATCCTAAAACTGTATCTTGCTCTTGTGAGACCACACCTGGATTACGCAGTCCAGTTCTGGTCACCGTATTACAGAATGGATATAGAATCCTTGGAAAGAATCCAGAGGAGAATGACAAGACTAATCCCGGGTATCAGGAACCTTGAGTATAGAGACAGGTTAAAGCATCTTAATTTGCACTCCCTTGAGAGACGTAGAGCGAGGGGCGACCTGATAGAGGTGTATAAATGGAAGGCAGGGCTAAACAAAGGGGACATTACAAAGGTACTCAAATTATCCAACCAGGAGCGAACTCGTAACAATGGTTTTAAATTGGACAAATTTAGATTTAGGCGTGAAATAGGTAAACACTGGTTTGGAAACAGAGTAGTGGATGAATGGAACAAGTTACCAAATATCATCATTAACTCGAATACGCTGAATTGCTTCAAACATGGGTTGGATGCTCATATGAGCAATAGGGGTTGGGTGTAAACGGGACTGCCCAGTATGGGCCAATAGGCCCGCTGCAGTTTCCTCCATTCTTATGTTCTTATGTTCTTATAACACCATCCATCATCACTACATATAACACCATCCATTATCACTACATATAACACTATGCCATCATCACTACATATAACATATACCATCATCACTACAAATAACACCATCCATCATCACTACACATAACACCATCCATCATCACTGTACTTAACATCATCCATCATCACTATAGTAATAAACTGAGCTTGAGTTTTTACTAAATATAGAAATTTCAACTTCATTTTTTTTCTGTAAGGTCAAATTTTGAATTGGCCTGAGTGAGGGTGCTGTTAGTCTGGGTCAGTATACTTGTACCCACAATTACTTCCCATAAAGTACAAAAGATGCCACAGGCTGTGGCAGCTTTTGTACTTTATGGTGCCTGTGGCTCACAGGCCACCTTTATAATATTATATAATAAAAATATGACTTCATTTTTGTTATTGTTATGACATTACACTTTTTGTGTTTCGACCAGACACTTCTCTCGTAGTGTTGCGGCCGCACACCTCTCTCATAAGAAAATAAGAATGGAGGAAACTGCAGCGGGCCTATTGGCCCATACTGGGCAGTCCCGTTTACACCCAACCCCTATTGCTCATATAAGCATCCAACCTATGTTTGAAGCTATTCAGCGTATTCCAGTTAATGATGATATTTGGTAACTTGTTCCATTCATCCACTACTCTGTTTCCAAACCAGTGTTTACCTATTTCACGCCTAAATCTAAATTTGTCTAATTTAAAACCATTGTTACGAGTTCTCTCCTGGTTGGATAATTTGAGTACCTTTGTAATGTCCCCTTTGTTTAGCCCTGCCTTCCACTTATACACCTCTATCAGGTCGCCCCTCGCTCTACGTCTCTCAAGGGAGTGCAAATTAAGATGCTTTAACCTGTCTCTATACTCAAGGTTCCTAATGCCCGGGATTAGTCTTGTCATTCTCCTCTGAATTCTTTCCAAGGATTCTATATCCATTCTGTAATACGGTGACCAGAACTGAACTGCGTAATCCAGGTGCGGTCTCACAAGAGCAAGATGCAGTTTTAGGATGACCTCGCTAGTCTTGTAACTAACACTCCTTTGTATGAACCCAAGTACTTTATTAGCCTTGTTACGAGCAAAAACACATTGTTTACTTGGCTTAAGGTTCCTACTTATCATTACTCCTAAATCTCTCTCGCAGTCTAAGTTCTCTATGACATCGTTGTTCATCTGGTATCTGTTTTCCCTGTTTACATCTCCTATACTGAGTACTTTACATTTGTCGACGTTGAATTTCATCTGCCATTTTTCAGACCATTCGAAAAATTTGTTTAGATCTTCCTGTAGTTTTGCCGAGTCCTCATCAGATTTGATAACACGTCCTATTTTAGTGTCATCAACAAATTTACTTATGTTGCTGTCTATGCAGATATCTATGTCGTTTATGTATAAAATAAACAATAATGGTCCAAGTACTGAGCCTTGGGGAACGCCACTTGTGACGTTGCTCCAATGGGACTTAGTGCCGTTAATGCTCACTCCCTGTTTCCTGTCCTGTAACCACGCCCTAATCCATTTAAGGATGTCACCTTTGATGTCTTTCTTGGGGAACTCTGTCGAAGGCTTTGCTAAAGTCGAGATATACCACATCATAATTGTGCCCCTCGTCCACCGATTCGAAAACTAATGAAAAGAATGTTAATAGATTAGTTAGGCAAGAGCGTCCGCTTGTGAAGCCATGTTGGGAATCATTGATCAATCTGTGCTTCTCCAGGTGATTTCGAATAGAGTTTGAGATGATTGCTTCCAGTAATTTGCCTACTATTGATGTTAGACTGATTGGGCGGTAGTTAGAGGATAGTGATCTATCCCCCTTCTTGAAAATCGGTATTACATTCGCTATCCTCCAGGATTCTGGTACTACACCTGTTTTTAAGGACATGTTAAACAACTTTGCTAAGGGCATACAAAGCTCTTCCTTACATTCCTTCAATACTCTGGCAAATATCTCATCGGGACCAGGTGACTTATTAGGCTTTAGTTTGTCTATTTGCTTACTAACATCGTTACTAGTCACTACTATCTCATTTAATTTGTTTTCTTCACTATCTCTGAATAGAGTCGGTGCCTCGGGTATCATGTTTAAATTTTCGGTGGTGAAAACTGTTGAAAAATATTTATTCAAATTATTGCTCATTTCTCTGTCGTTATCAGTGAGCTCGCCGGTGTCTGACCGTATTGGTCCAATCGTTTCTCTTGCTTTAGTTTGATACATTTGGTAGAATCCTTTGGGGTTTGTCTTCGCCTCCCTTGCTATCCTTACCTCATTATTCCTCTTTGCTTTCCTTATCTCGGTTTTAACCCTACTTGCCAATACCCTATAATAGTCCCGGAGGTGAATTTCTCCACGATTTATCCTTCTACCTATAGCCTTCCTCTGGCCAATGATGTTCCTTAAATAATTTTTAATCCATTTAGGGTCATTGTTGTCTGATCTGAGTTTTTTGTATGGTATGTTCTGCCTTTGTGCATTAAGTAACTCACTATTTAAATTGTCGTGGAACTCGGCAATCTCAGATCTCGTTATCAGGTCGGTGTCATCTGACAGGTTCACGGCCAAGCGCGACACCCCCTCTCTCAGCTGCCTCTTTAAACTGTCAAAGTTCGCATTTCTGAAATCTGGTACTTTAGTGAAATTTTCCTTACTTCTGCCCTGAAAGTCTAACTGGAATCTAATTTCTTTGTGATCCCTGTTTGCAAATTCGTTCCCTACCTCGACCCTGCTAATGAGGTTTTCTCTGTTTGACAGAACTAAATCGAGTATATTATTATCCCGTGTGGGTTCAGTTACATGTTGACTTAGAAAACAGTCCTGGATAGTCTCCAGAAAATCTTCTGCTTCTGAGTTACCTTTAAGGTCAGTCCAATCTATTTGGCCAAGGTTAAAGTCGCCTACTATACAGACTTTGTTGTGTATGGAAGCCCTGCGCATTTCATCCCAGATAAGACGCTCTTTGACTCTATCATGATTGGGAGGTCTATATATTACTCCTGTGATTAATTTTTCTCTACCGTCGATTTATTCTATCCAAATTGTTTCTGTATTCCGGTCAGTTTTTATTTCCTTATTTATTTCACACTTCAGATTATCCCTAACATAGATTGCTACTCCGCCTCCTTTCCTGGTCTGCCTATCGGTATGGAACAGTTTGTAACCCACAATTAGGTATGCGACTGGTAACTCACGTGTGTCTAGGTTGATCCATGTTTCAGTGAATGCAATTATATCGATTTTTTTCGGTACATACCAAGGCCCTAATATCGTCCATTTTGTTCCTCATACTTCTACTGTTTGCGTAGTATACATTTAAGTTAGTCGTGTTCTGAGTCCTCCCCTTACCGCGTTTAGTTTTACACTCCCTGTCTAATTCAGTTTTGTCATCATTCCTAACACTCTTTCCCTGTAATCTTTCACTTTGTTTACCCGCTCCCACTGCAGTCTCCTCCACCCCCGTGCTCATATGTTTCCCAGCAGTTTAAAGACTTCGATATCTTTTGAATTGCCCCCTCTAGAGCCCCAGCCAGGGTTGCTACTCCATCCCTAGACAGGTGCACCCCATCCCTAGCATAAAGGTCCCTTCTGCCATAGAAGTTGTCCCAGTTGTCAATGATTGGGACTGATATTGACTTGCAATATCTGTCAAGACGGTCGTTGACATCAACCGCCCTTGACAACCATTCACTGCCAACTCTCCTTCTAGGCAGGACACCGCATATGATAGGGATCCCTCCCTTAGTCCTAATACGATCTATAGCTGCCTTGAACTTATCAAGAAGCTCCTCACTCCTACACCGACCAATATCATTGCCTCCTGCACTGAGGCAGATAATGGGTTTGTTCCCATTACCAGACAAGATATTGTCCATCCTGTCAATTATATCCCCCACCCCAGCTCCTGGCAAACACACCCTCATCCTATTTTTGTTTTTACCACAAAAGGCCCTGTCCATGTACCTTACCTGTGAGTCACCAACAATTAAAGTTTTTATACCTTCCATGTCTTCCCTGTCCCTGACTGTACTAACGTCCAATTCGTCTATCAAGGGACTGAACGAGTTGGTACACTTAGCTGTTGTTGTCGCTGTTGACGTATCCTTGGTGTACTTCTTCACCACCAGCTTGGTCCTCCCATTACTCACAACTTTCCACTCGCTTGAGTTTTCGTCAGACACTGGCTTTACTCGTCCAGCCTCCCCTTTTAACTTCGCCAGCTCTTCTTTTAATTTCAGGTTCTCCAACGTGGCCCTCTCAATTTCTTAATTGGCCTTGGCCAATTTTTCCATGTACCACTCCAGTTTGGTCAACAAACTCTCATACCCAAGACCTCACATAGCACTGGCCATATCTGATAATTATCCCTCCGGAGCTAACCCTGCCGTGACCTTTCCCCTAGTGAGTGTTGCGTGTGCACAACTTCTCTTATAGCGGTGAAAGCGCACAAACTCTCTCTTAGCGGTGCGAGCACACAACTTCTCTTGTAGAGGTGAAAGCGCACAAACTCTCTCGTAGTGGTGCGAGCTCACAACCTTTGTCGTAGTGGTGCTAGCGCACACCTCTCTCACAGCCGTGAAAGCGCACAAACTCTGTCGTTGCTGTGAAAGCGCACAGACTCTCTCTTAGCGGTGCGAGCGCACAACCTCTCTTGTAGCTGTGCGAGCGCACAACCTCTCTCGTAGCGGAGTGAGTGCACAAACTCTCTCGTAGCTGTGCGAGCGCACAACCCCTCACGTAGCTGAGTGAGCGCACAACCTCTCTTGTAGCGGAGCGAGTGCACATCCTCGCTCTTAGCGCCGCAAGTGGACACTGCTCTCGTAGCGCCGCAAGTGGACACTTCTCTCGTAGTGCCGCAAGTGGACACTTCTCTCGTAGCGCCGCAGGTGGGCACTTCTCTCGTAGCGCCGCAAGTGGACACTTCTCTCGTAGCGCCGCAAGTGGACACTTCTCTCGTAGCGCCGCAAGTGGACACTTCTCTCGTAGCGCCGCAAGTGGACACTTCTCTCGTAGCGCCGCAAGTGGACACTTCTCTCGTAGCGTCGCAAGTGAACACTTCTCTCGTAGCGTCACAAGTGGACACTTCTCTCGTAGCGCTGCAAGTGGACACTTCTCTCGAAGCGTTGCAAGTGGACACTTCTCTCGAAGCGCTGCAAGTGGATACTTCTCTCGTGCCGCTGCAAGTGGACACTTCTCTCGAAGTGCTGCAAGTGGACACTTCTCTCGTGCCGCTGCAAATGGGCACTTCTCTCGTACCCCTGCAAGTGGACACTTCTCTCGTGCCGCTGCAAGTGGACACTTCTCTCGTAGCGCTGCAAGTGTACACTTCTCTCTTGGCATTGCAAGTGGACACTTCTCTCGTGGCGTTGCAATTGGACACTTTTCTCGTGGCGTTGCAATTGGACACTTCTCTCGTGGCGTTGCAAGTGGATAATTCTTTCGTAGCATTGCAAGTGAACACCTCTCTCTCGTAGCTTTGCAAGTGAACACTTATCTCTCTCTCGTAGCGTTGCAAATGGACACTTCTCTCTCTCGTAGCGTTGCAAGTGGACACTTCTCTCTCTCGTAGCGTTGCAAATGGACACTTCTCTCTCTCTCGTAGCGTTGCAAGTGGACACTTCTCTTTCTCGTAGCGTTGCAAGTGGACACTTCTCTCGTAGCGTTGCAAGTGGACGCTAGAGACCCAGCGTGAACTAACTTAGACCATTGAAGCTTTTGAGTAACCATTAGATAAAGCTTACATAGTAGTAATTAAGCTTAAGTTGAATTAAGTTTTGGGGGTAAGTAAATAAGAACTAAGATATGCAGTACTTATATGTCTAGAAGGATTAGCTGAAGATTAGGCACCCCAGCTTATTTCGCTTGATTAAACACCTCAACGCTAACTGGGAAGGTTAGGTTAGGTTAGGTTAGGTTAGGTTTGGGTTTAGGTTTAGGTTTAGGTTAGGCTGTGTTTAGGTTAGATTTGCTTAGGGTTTTGTAGGTTAGGTTAGGGTGGTTAATCTGAAGGTGAAATAAGTTGTAGGGGCTAAAGTACACGTGGTCCACGTGGTCCGTGTAGTCTCAGAAGAGCAGGGGAGATTATGCTGTACAAGAATTTATTGGATATTTTATATTTGTGAAAAAATTTAATTTGTTTCTCGACGTAAAGAGAGAAAACTGAATTTGTTTGACTGAGCGACTGAGAAAATTGGGAATTTTTTGGTATTATTTGAGAAATTTAGCGTGTGGGGGGGGGGGGGGTTGAGTGTGTGTTATATGTCTGTGGGTAAGTGTATGTGAGTGTGTGTGGGTGGGTTGGCGGGTGAATGCGGGAGGGAAGGGAGGTGGGGTGAGTATGTATTAAGAGGTGTGGCGGGATATATTTTAAATTTGTTTGCTTTTATATGAAACATCACACACCAGCGCCTCTAGACACACACATACACCTAATTCTAAATATTTTTGTAAACTTTTGAGGAAGTTTCTATATTTTTGTCTACCGTGATTGGCAAAGGTTTCAACTCATTTCCTCACGTGTGGCCAAAAAATTCAAGTCTCGGTTCTTCTTATGAGGAAGGTCAAACAAATAACCTTAAGATTTGTTCCCTCTTCTTATTTCACCTTAACACTACTTGAGGGATTAAATCAGTTTGTTCATTAATGTTAGGGTGGTTAATCTTCAGGTGAAATAAGCTGCGGGGAAATAATCTTTAGGTCTTCCGCTCGACACATCCTGTAGGTGTTCTCACGTGTGTGTAAAGCTCGTGCTTTGTATTCTTGTTTTTGATAAAGCTTATTTGTGTATATATTAAACCTCCTCGGTACGCACCCAGATGTAAACATGGCGAGCCACTAACACCTCTGGGAAAAATATCCTTGGTGTCGTTTCTTCCTTCCCAACAGATGAAGAAAGAAAAAAACCAATCCGTAGAATAAATGAAGAGAAGGAACTCATAATGAGGAGAGAAGGTGTGAAGAAAGTTTTTGATGAAGTGAATAACTTTATTTTGATCATTAAGGCTCCTAGAGTGACACCCCACACGTGACGGACGACATGTCTGTTGCGAGGGTAAGAAGGTGGACAGAGGCGAGATATACATTATTCTTATATCAGTGTTGGAATAGTGCCAGGAAACGCCACTAGTTATAAAAAGACAAAGATTTAATTATTGATATAGCGGCGGGTATAATGGGGATGTTTGTGAATGAAAGTTGAGACTGATAATGATCTTTGAAAGAGGCAGTAAAAGTCTGTGTAAGTGTAAGAAGGTTATTTGTGTTTCACTCAAGTTATATGTTCCAGGAAGGCGTAGAAATGAAATAATCTGTACCGGAAGACAGACTATATGTGGACATTAAAGTGTTACGACAAACTCTTGTGTCTATCAGTATCATCAAATAGTATTGTGTGTTTAGGTTTACCATTCACTTCTGCTTGGTTCTTTCAACAAAACTGTACTGGAGACTTTCTCAGTTATATATGCGATACAATACCAAAGCCATATATATTTATATATATATATATATATATATATATATATATATATATATATATATATATATATATATATATATATACAACAAAGAAGTATGTCTGTGTTTGTTTGTTTGTTTGTGTGTGTGTCCGCACGAGAATCTCAGAAACTACTTTACCGATCTGTAGTGATGATGGATGGTGTTATACAGTATGTAGTGATGATGGATGGTGTTATATGTGGTGATGATGGATGATGATGTTATATGTAGTGATGATGGATGTTGTTATATGTAGTGATGATGGGTGGTGTTATATGTAGTGATGATGGATGTTGTTGTATGTAGTGATGGTGGATGGTGTTATATGTAGTGATGATGGATGGTGTTATATGTAGTGATGATGGATGGTGTTATATGTAGTGATGATGGATGATGTTATATGTAGTGATGATGGTTGGTGTTATATGTAGTGATGATGGATGGTGTTATATGTAGTGATGATGGATGATGTTATATGTAGTGATGATGGATGGTATTATATGTAGTGATGATGGGTGGTGTTATATGTAGTGATGATGGATGGTGTTATATGTAGAGATGATGGATGGTGTTATATGTAGTGATGATGGATGATGTTATTTGTAGTGATGATTAGACAATAAGATAATAGCAGTTTAATGCTAAAAAAAATATACTTTGCTGTACTGTTGTAGTGAAAAACATTGTGGAACTTACATACACCATTAATGAACTATTGATGGAAGAAGAAGTTTTGGGGACTGAACAGTGAGACAATGTGGAGCCTCCCGGAGGGTGGCGTCCAACCGTGATCTAACGGATGAGCCGCCCGGAGCGAACAGCGGACAGTCGGTCACAGAAAACAGATCAGGAAAGGGAATCCCATCTTAATGCTAACAGAAAGCGAACAGCAGAAAGGCATTTTCTAGAAAATGATCAAGCGCATGAAATTCGTTTGAATGCTAGTAGACAGAGAGCTGCAGGATCCAAAATTCTAAAAAAAGAATACACAGTGGCATCCACTTGCAAGAGCAGCATTTAACTTTGACAATGAGATAGAATATGAAAAGTATCCCTCTGTTGTCAATGGCAACATGGATAAGAAATGTGAACACTGCGGTGCAAAGAAGTATAAAGGAGAATCTGCTGGACTGTGCTGCTCTCATGGGAAAGTACGACTGCCAGATTTGGAAAAACCACCACAACCATTGAAGACGCTCATGCTGGGAACAACACCAGAGTCAAAACACTTCTTGGAAAATATACTGAAGTACATTTCATGCTTCCAGATGACATCCTTTGGAACTACCAGAGTAGTTCGTGAGCACGGATACATGCCCACATTCAAAGTCCAGGGTCAAGTCTATCACAAAGCAGGATCCCTCTTACCACTGGAAGATGAGCAGGCAAAGTTCCTCCAAATCTACTTCACGGGAGATCATGAAAAGCAGACTACTATCAGGTGTGGCATTATTCAAGATGTCAGACATGACATTGTCCTATCTATTCAAGAACTGTTGCATGAGCGCAACACGTATGTACAGTCATTTAAAAATGCTCTGGAAAACAAGCCTTCTGACAAGTACAAAGTCAGGATCAAAGCAGACACGACCCCTAAGGGAGAACATGAAAGAAGATTCAATGCTCCTGTAGTTGATGAAGTAGCCATCCTGATTGTCGGTCAAGAGTTTGAGAAACGAGACATCATACTCAAAATGAGAGACGATTCGCTCACAAGAAGAACATGATGCCACATGTACTGGAAGCTACAATACTGACAGGAAAAGCTTAAGGAGAGGACGTTTTTATACCAAGGATACCTCTCATCACCACTGACCTGCCATTTGAGTTCAAGCGACTTCAGTTCCCGGTTAAAGTGAGTTTTGCCATGACCATCTACAAAAGCCAGGGACAGTCCCTAAAGATGGTTGGCCTAAACCTGGTGTTTCCTTGCTACTCTCATGGTCAGTTCTATGTTGGATGCTCCAGAGTGGGAACTGGCAAAAATCTGTACATACTTGCTGCTAATGGCAAAACCAAAAATGTGGTCTACCTTAATGCACTACAGTGAGACAATGTGGGGCCTCCTGGAAGGTGGCGTCCTACCGTGGCCTAGCGAAAGAGCACGATTCCGCTAGTACATACAGGGCCGGCGCTACCCACTAGGCGAACTAGGCGATCGCTTAGGGCGCCAACATCTGGGGGCGCTACAAATTCAGGGCAAACTTGGATAAAATTAAAAATGAAGGGAAAACTGTGGTGGACACTGTGGTGGAGCCGTGGAGGGTCGGAGCAGGATGTTAGAAGGGTGGGGGATCGGAGGGAGGCGAGGGTAGGTAGACGGTAGCCGACTGTGTTTTCTTTTTTAATACTATTCGTTAACCACCCGGAGGGACTAACCCGGGTCCTTATCTTTGGCGGCCTGGAGAACTGTCGAGCAGTGACCTGAAGGCTGACATCTGAGGAACCCTTCTCCCAACCCCACCATCCCCTCCCCTCCCTTACTGCCAGGGCGGCTGAGCCGCCCCTTCCCTGTCTTTGTCGGGATGAGGCAAGGTTACCTGACCTCTGAAGGTTACGTCAAGAATTTATTGACTTAATGTAATAACAATAATTGGTTATTTGCATGGGTGAAGTAATAAAGCCACAAGATGAAAACAATGTAGTCATGGGTTACTGTACCTACATTAGCTTATCAAAACTTTCAAGGGGGCGCACATCTAAAGGCTTGCCTAGGGCGCCAAATCATCTTGCACCGGCCCTGAGTACATACATAATATAAATGTTGGTTGCCCCGCGTGTTAACGAGGATGGCCGGTCCAAGGCGTGAATTTGTTTAAGGTGTAGAAGCTGTCGCTAACACAACAATCACACCCTGAGTTAACTAGTTGTATGACCCAGTGTCACTGACAAGGAATAGTCTGAGAAGACCGAACAACTCTCCAACTGCACTGGCTAACCATTATCCCGGAACACGATCCGCAAATATATTAACATCCAGGTTCCCAATTACTGCTGGATAGTTTCACCCTGCCCGGGGATCGAACCCTGGTCCGCACGCTAGCGAAGAAAGCATGCTGACCATTACATACATACATACATACATACATACATACATAAACGCCCACCAGGTAACAAACTCTTCATGCACGTCAGTGATAAATACACAGAATGAAAATTATACAATAGTCGTAATTGCCGTTAGATCATCTAATCACAGAACTTGGCCGAGCATCTCCCTTAACCCCTAAACTGTACAGTCAACACAGGAAAGACTGAACACAATGTCCTGGTGAATATATAGGTAACAGCAATTCAAGCAGAAATTATGATTATTTATGCATAATAAATTTACTTTCTTCAAATATGCGATAAAGATGAGACAATTTAAATCCCGTATCTCTGCACAACAGTTGTTCTGGTGCAGTAACTTGTTACTCATGATTATTTATTTTTTTCTCCAAATTTTTCTCAATAATGTTTGTTGTAATTTCTCTCAGACTGATGCTGATAAAAGTTAACACACAGATCAATACCGTCACCAGCAGCAATATTCAAGTTATGTTGAGTAACATGATAATGTAACAGTAGGAACAAACTCACATTCCTCTGTCACCACTTTTATTAGATTATACATAATTTACTATTGTCATGCAGAAGGTAAGGTATCTTGGTAACACCATGTGCCAAAAGCAAATGAACAAAAACAAAATTATGTGACTCAGAGCCAACTAGGTCAGCTCAGTCGTGCACCTGGGGCCAAGAGGTGTATAAGCCAGGACAATATTGACAACTGGATGTGCTGCGGTTAATATTCTTTGTTAATCATACCAATGTGACCAGTAGAACGGTTATAGATGCTGTTAAATATTGACAACGATCACAGCTTCTGCAAACCTGGGCCCCGGATACTGTACTCAAAAGTATTTACAATATTATATCTACCAGTTAACTCTTGAAGTCGAGCCATCTTGTGACGTCACATATTGTATCTTGAGGCCCAAACTTGCAGGACCTTCGGAGCTTCTGTAACGGTAGTGACCCGGACATAGCGTGTATATCTAGATTGCTTAAACAGTATTATACCTTCCAAGCTACAGTATGATAATCCCATTAAAGCTGTTTTAAAGAGAATACTGCGGAATATAGGTTTCATATGTTATTTCAATGGAAATAATATTAAAAGATAATATAATATAATCAGTTACAAATGAACTTATATACAGTAGCTGTGTTTGTTTATATTCTATCAGACAGGATGGAGTTGATCGATGTGTATTTAAGTGATCGAGCATTGCGATGTTAAAGGAGGTACCGAGACCTTTTGGACTCTCTTAACATAAGTGATGAACAATTGTTGAGGTTCTACATATTTCCTCAATGAAAATTTTTTAAGCTGTGTGAGGAACTGACACCATTTTAGGGCGAAAAACGAAGTCATACACTGTACCAACTCACACCCAATTGTTATTATTAATTGCACTTTTCCTAATATTAGATTATAAACTGTTCTTCTAGTGTCTTGAATCGTTTATTAGTGTTTATGACGTTTTTGATTGCAATTATGCATGTATTTTCTACTTTAAATTTAGTTGTAATCTTTGTGTGAAATATACTGTACAGTAATAGTTTTGTCTAGTTTGTGGACAATAGGTAAGAAGTGTAAATGAGGTCCTTGAGCTGTTTTGTTCTTGACAGACGACCTTATATCAGTGAACTTTTTCCGAACTTCACCAACAGCTCTTGGTACTCGAGCCACAAAATTCACCGACTTAAATTGAACCCCAAACGTTATTATTCATTTTCTCGGTATTTTGTTGTCGAATGTTCCCAAGATAACATCATTCTACTTTTTCACTCTTCCAGAATTGCTAAAACCTGTTTATAAATCTCGCTCCCTCAACTAGCTGATATCCTTAGCTTGTGATTGGCCGACTGGCCAGCAGGAAGACTCACTCTCAGAGTTTACATTTGAGTTGCAATACCCTAACAACATCGCAAAATAATTTTGAGCGAAGTTGTTGGTCATAACACTTAGAGGAGTTTTGAGTACCCTGGCCCTGAAGAATATCAACTCATGTTTTTTTTTTCCTCATCTGTTGGGAAGGAAGAAACGACACCAAGGATATTTTTCACAGAAGTGTTAGTGACTCGTCATGTTTACATCTGGGTGCGTACCGAGGAGGTTTAATATGTACAGTATATTAAACCTCCTTAGTGCGTACAGTACGTCGTGCTGCCAGAGGCTGTCTTGACGAGTGTCCCTGGGGACTCCCCTAAATACCCTCCCCACCCTAATCCCCTTGTCTGCAAAGGATTGTTGTGTTTCTGGAAGGAATGCAAACAAGACTGCTTTTTGATGTTTGTTCACCGAGTTTCGAATATGCCATGCGTAATATCTTTTTATCGATTCCGTTAGACAAACAATTTTGCTGACCAATTCTGTTTGCCATCAAGTTATTATCTGTTGCGAATAATTTCCCACAAAATCAGTTGTTTCTATTGTCCCCGTCGAGGGGCGACAGATTCTTTAGTGTAACTTTTGATTAACTTAAAATCCTTTAGTACTCCGAAGTTTGATTAAAACTATAGCCTACTCAGTAGATGGCACCGGATTAAGTCTCTTGATTGAGAATGAATACAGAAGTTATACTAGGAGCTACGTGCTTCTATGTTTTTCATTTTCAGCTACGTAATATTCAAGGATTTTTAAAAATCAAATATATATATATAAAATGGTCGATGATATGTTTCTATCTGGGATTTTCATTTAGAGTAAATTTGGGTAAAATTCATGAAATATGATGAATTATGCAGTAGTGAAACTTGTAGCTCTCCCCAGCGCTCCCCGCCATCTCTAAGGAAACGGTGCCCCAGAATTACTGTTTGCTTTGTTTACAGCAAAATATAAAAAAATAATACGTAAGTTAGGCGAGACAAGCAATGAGAGATACATAAGGTTGTAAACCTGGGCCAATGTTATGACCAGTTTTTATCCTCCACTGCGAGCGAAGGTTAACACGCCCATCTCCGGTGTGGCTGAAAAAAAGAGAAGCTTGGGTTCTGTTCCATTCTTCACATAGTTGCTGATAATTACCGACAGGGCAACATGAAGAACCCGTATCTGATTGTTCAGCAGAAGAAACAAATTAACACTGGAATCTCCTTACCGCCACAGTCCGCCGCTTTCAAGGACATATTCGAAGGCAAGTCTAATGGGATGATCCCTAAGCCCCTAGTTGTCACCAGACTACCCCCCCCCCCCCCCCCCCCCCCGGAATCACAGCCTTCCTTCACGGGGAAGTGAATGTATAATAGTACACCAAATCGGACAACACCTGCATGTCTGAATGACCGTAATTCCTAACTATAGCCAGGGGCCAGGTGTTGCTGTAGACGACATCCGGAATATGACAATAATCGATGTTAATAAGTTCGTGGAAGAACAAACTTTCACCGGCGGCGATACCTTGATTTCACTCTAGTGTATGGAAGTTAAACATTTAAAATAAATCAACATGAAGGCAGCTTAAATCTCCGTGTCTGATCAATAATTATAAGACGCCGCCATACTTTCTGGAAAAGTGTTTGCTGCTGTTGTGCGGAAAAATGGAATTAAAACTTGAGTTCTTCTAACAATTCAGAGGTAAACCTCCACGGAAAATGCTCCCAGAACGCACTACCAGACACCGCTGTGGGAAGTCGACTGGGACTTCGTATACACAACACTGGGTTATGTATACCGTAATGTCGACTCCATCTGAATGATGGAGCCAGTAAACTACATTCCCCTCAGCAGACTGCACTAAGTGCTGTCTCCTACAGCTTCGCCCGTGGTGGCTATGAGGTCGCTGGGTGAGCCAGTTTGTGAATACTGTGGAGAACCACTGTACTGTACCTTGAGTAGTGAAGACAGGGAGAACCTCAGAGTGGTCACAAGGAAGAGAATGGTCTAGAGGAGATCGAGTAGTAGAAATAGTTGTGATACTCGTCTCTCAGTTGACCGAGTCATGTCATGGTCAGATCTGTAATTTTGTTTTGATCACGCCACAGAGGGACCTGTGAAGTGACAAAAGATTAGTTAGGGATTAATTGGCAACTTAAAAAATAATTAGAGTGGACTTGGCAGGATCAGAGTAAGATGCCGCAATCTAATTTAGCAAAGCTCAGCATGATAAAGAAAGGTCACAGTGAACATTGCATGTACACATTAATTTACAGGATCTTGTCTAGCCTAACCCAAGGCTAATCTCATATGACTAAACCTAATATAGCCAAACATAATACTTTACAATATATTCAAACTTATTCTAACCTAACCCGAAGTCATACAATGTTCTTGCGCATTCTTTAGATTATAAATTCGTGTACGATGATAAAATTGCACCTGGCAATTGACATATGTCGTTGCATGATTTCTTAACTTCTACAAAACGCTTGACAGATAGGATTAATCTCTATGTAAACCTGTGTAAACAGCGGTAAGGTCGAGACAATGTATACGTGGGTATTTGTCACTTGGCACAAGGAAGGTTTATTTAAGTGTGTAAGCAGATGTACAGTACATTGTCTTTTTAAGGCTGTAAATTTTATATGCTTATGACCTGAGGAATTCCCTTCTAATGAGGCTTATAAATCATAATATATGACTCATGCTACACACTTCTGTACTTATGCAATACTGATTTGGTTAATTCTATGACCTGGAAGATGGCTTTCATACGTATACCAGAAGAAAGGGGACTTGAGTGGATCAACTCCATCCCAATTTTGTAGCAATGGCTCCTATGTTCATACCTGCTCGACTAGATATATCCAATCATTTTTTTTACAAGTACAGTAGTATTTTTCTAGAGAGGAGTCTCACCAATACTTACTGTGCTGCACCGGCCTCTGCTAACTTCCTGCAGTAACTAAAATTGGATTACATTATCCCCCCATGTTTTCAGGACGAGATGTAACTGAATGTGTCCTGTTCCTTTTCACAAGTAATGTTTTTTTTTATAACCTGTAAACAGTAGGAGTATTCTTAACCTGTAAACAGTATGCGTATTCTTAACCTGTAAACAGTATGCGTATTCTTCACAAAAAGCAGTACTGTACATATATATGTGTGTCCTCATTATTGACTTGTCAGCCTGATCCCTCACCTGTCTTAAAGGTTGTTATACAAAGCCCCATCTCGACTCAGTATACCTACGGTCAAAAGTCGCACGTAGATTTCATCTCTGTCTCATGCTTACAGTTTATCACGTGTATGATATTTACTAGAATCACTTATTGTTGCTCCTCATTCTTCTTCCCTTCCTCCTCCTTCCCTTCTACTAGAACTACTTATTCCTCTTCCTCCTCCTCCTTGTAATG
The DNA here is from genome assembly GCA_958450375.1 of Homarus gammarus. Lineage (NCBI taxonomy): Eukaryota > Metazoa > Arthropoda > Malacostraca > Decapoda > Nephropidae > Homarus > Homarus gammarus. The sequence goes on from CAUDMG010002589.1 coordinate 438,052, forward strand.
CATCCTTTTCTTCCTCATCCTCCCCTTCTTCCTCCTACATCAGAAGTACTTATTCCTCCTCCTCGTAATGCATCCTTCTCTTCTTTCTCCTCCTCTTTTATTTACCCATTACCTCCTCCTTCTCAGTTACATTAAACAGGATGTAAGTTACAAAGGCAGTTTAAAGATACCAAACAAGGCTCGACGGTATTCAACTAAGATCACTTTTTATATGAGGTCGTGAAGAGAAGCCCGAAGCCATACTTATTACTGGCCTGAGGGTTGACTGTACACTGGTCTACATATCTCTCTCATCACACACACACACACACACACGCACACACACACAAGAACATAAGAATGGAGGAAACTGCAGCGGGCCTATTGGCCCATACTAGGCAGTCCCATTTACACCCAACCCCTAGCGCTCATATCCAACCTATGTTTGAAGCTATCCAGCATATTCGAGTTAATGATGATGTTTGGTAACTTGTTTCACTCCTCAACTGCTCCATTTCCACACACACACACACACACACACACACAATTCAACATTTTAATCGATCTTGTTTTTTTCATTTTCTCTCGCTTTGTCACTTCTTTTATTTTCCATCCCGTTTATTTTATTTCTTGATTTTTCTTGCTCTTTTCTTCTTCTGTTTTTTCTTTATAATTCGACCTTTGTTTTGTTTTCGGATTCTTTTGTTTTTCATTTATCTTTCATCTCGTTTATTTTCGGCCTTCTCTTTTTGTTATATTTTTTAAACTTATTTTTTTTATTTATCTTCGTTTACCCTTTTCTTGTTTTTCCTTTCTTTATATCCTCAATTAATTTCTTAGTGTTTGGATTATTATTCCGTCTTGTGCCTGAAAATGTTGTTCATTTCATTCAATAACACAGCTTCAGTAACTATTATAACTACATCTTATATCACAGCTTCAGTAACTTTATAATTACATCTTATAACACAACTTCAGTATCAAGTAGCATCTATCTGTTTCCTCGGCAACTGTTGGGTTTGCACTCACTAAACTTAACACAGATGGTAGTCATCTATACAGTTCCGCATAATTTCACCATGACTATCATATTTTTCCGTTATTTAAAGCCTCACTTAAATCAAATATGGTACCTTTCATCGGAATGCTTCCCTTCCCTTCCCGTATCTGACAATGCTTCCGTCCCGTAGTGCGCGTTGCTCCACAAAAACAACACCTGGCAACTTTAGCACAAAGCCCAGCGTTGAGTACAGTAGTTAGAATGAATGATCCATGCACATACAGGGATAGTCTACAGTATTATTAAGTTTATTTAAATGTTGCAGAACTACAGTACAACTAATGTTTTTTTAATCATACATAAACAATATTTATTATATATAAGTATAATTATAAAATCAATATGAGATGTGGCTTCGTATTTTGTGCGGCGCACGTCATGTCAAGGACAGAATCTGGATAATGAACTGTATTGATAAGCCTCGTCCTCTGTATGGCCACCAGAGCCAACACCCCCTTAGATTTTTTTACAGATTGCCACGGAGGGGGCTAGTTTATTGGGCACCTCCTTACATCCTGTGCAAGGTGAAGCGCAGAAGCGTTTACAGTGCCCAACTGGGAAGCATGCGGAGTTCATGCTTGCCTTTATGACTCATGCATTAAGGGCGTGGAAGCCTGAAGGGTCATGGGTTTTGTCAGCAAGTTACATAAAGTGACAGAATGATGAGTGTGTGGGGGGGGGGGGATTCCCTGTACATTTCATCTGTTTATAGCAAAGCGTGGCAGGTCCCTAATAATGTCAAATGCCAGGCCAGTGACTAGGAGGAGGGATATCTGGTCAGGAAGGGAAGAGGTGTTGGTAACGGCTGGGGACCTGTAGGAGGAGGTCATAGGGCAAGTGAGGATGTAGTGACGGAGAGTGTGAGAGTCGGGTTGGCCACAAAGTTTACAAACAGTGCGGCCAGGCTCAGGGTTGCCAATGTACTCCCATAGGTACCTGTACCTGAGGCGCAGTCTTATGTATATAATCTGTTGAGATCGAGTCAGAGATTGATACTCTTTGTAGTGGCGGTTGGAGTCACCGGTTACAGCGTCATAGTGGCATAGTGTGACGCTGTCCCGTTGTTTCAGGTGTGTCCATTTGACGTCGAATGCTTCTCGTTGTGTGGCGTGTATGCGAGATTTGAGATGATTCAGGGAGAGGGCGAGGGTGGCTTCAATATCTTCTTCTTGTGTCGCTTCTTTGGCAAGTCGATCAAGAGTGTCACTGGCAGTTATTCCTATATGTGACGGGATCCAAATAAACTTGACACGGATGTCATCAGTTTGTTCTAGCCTGGCGACGGCGGCTAGGGTGTGTTGGGCTGCAGGGGAGGAGGGGGAGGGTAATTTGAGCCTCGCTAGCGCAGAAGTGCTGTCACTGATTATCAGGAGGTTCCGGCGTTCAGTGCAAGCATAGGTCGCCCCCTCATGAATGCTCGAGAGGATGGCTATGCTTTCAGTGTCAGTGGAGGAGGCCCAGTCGTGGAACCTGATTTTCCTGCAGGCCTGGCGCTCAGGAATCCATACAGCTGCCCCAGCGCTGCCCAGCGTGGTGACAGACCCATCACAGTAGACGAGGATAGGAGGGTGGGAGGTCGCAAGAGAAGAGGCGACATCATCAATCTGCTCAAGGCAGTTAAGTTTGAGCATCTACCGCAGTTGGGTGGATTTACGACCAGGGAAGGTGTGGACTACAACATCAACACACGGGGAGGTCCACGGCGGTAGAGGTGGATGAGTGTACTCGGGAGGGAGAGAGGTCGACGGGGTGTAGAGGTGATAACGCAGGATGTCAGCAGCAGTGTGGACGGGCCAGTGTTGAGAGAGGGAGGGAGAGGTAGTGGGGGCAGGTCGGCGCAGGAGGGAGTCAAGATGTGAGTTCAGTGAGCGAGACAGGAGAGTCGGTTTCTCACTGCGAAGGAGTTTAACACCTAGGATGGCATTGAGAGCAGTAATTCGATCGCAGACTGGAAGCAGGATCAGTTCACGCTGCATGACTTCTATTCTGGTGGTCATAGGGCAGCCGAGGATGAGTCTCGTCGCTCTGTTTTGGATTTTCTCTATGCTTTGTTTCTCGCGTTGGGAGGCAACTACAAGGACAGGGGAGGCACAATCTATGACAGCTTTGACGATAGCAATGTACATGAGGCGCAGGACCCTGACAGAGGCTCCTTTGAGGCCGTGGGTAAGGGAGTGGAGGGGCCTCGTTCGTTGGCGGCACTGGGAGATGACGTGGGCGGCGACAGCAGAGGTGGTGGCGCTGATAGTGGCTCGCACGGGTAGACCAAGGTACCTGTAGGTGCTTACTTGATCGATGTCTTGTCCTTGCAGAGTCAGCGGAGTCTGACGCCGGAAGTGTGAGATGAACTTGGTTTTAGTGTGTGAGATGACTAGCCCGAGTGTTTGACAGGTCCGGGCGAACGTGGAGAGTATATGTTGTTCATGTTGCACTATAGTAACTTGGAGGAGGATATCATCAGCGTAGCTTATGATGTGACCGTCTAGGGCGCTCAGCAAAGATGTCGTTGAGGCGGCAGATAGAGTTCATGAGTACATTAAAGAGTGTAGGGCTGAGTACACCTCCCTGAGGTGTGCCAAGATCAAGGTCCCTGCTCGTAGAGTAGTGGCCCTGAAACCGGACACGGGCCTGTCGACGGGAGAGGTAGTCAGCAATCCACGTGAGGAGTTTGCCCTTCACACCCATGTGAGTGAGACCCTCAAGGATCACTTCACTATTGGCTTTATCAAAAGCACCCTTGAAGTCGACGAAGAGGGAGGTTTTGGCTGAGGTGTTCGCCATGTAATGAGCGATGCAGTGAGCAGTACTCTTTCCGGGGCGGAAACCATAGAGGTCAGGGTGCAGGTGGGCTTCAATTTTCCAGTGGAGGCGGTGGCGTATCATGCGCTCCATCATCTTTGAGAAGCAGGAGATGAGGGAGCTTGGACGATATTCATCTTGTCTGCCTGGTTTAGGGACTGGGATGGTGGTGGCAGTCTTCCATAAGTGAGGCAGCTGACCAGTATCATAAGAAAGGTTAAATAGACAGAGGAGGGGGTTACCAGGGGTTGCAATAAGGGCATTTAGCACTTCATACGTGACGCCGTCATCGCCTGGGGCGGTGGACCGGCCGCGCTTAACAGCATTTAGTAGTTCACACTGTGTGAAAGGCATGTCAGTGTCTGCAGATAGGTCTTGGTACTCGGAGATGCGCTGTCGGCGTTGTGGTTGCAGTGCGAGGGTGATGTCTCGTATAGTGGGTGGTAGTGCATCAATGCCGGTCGAATACCAAATTGCGCGTTACAAATTGTTCCATACCGATAGGCTGACCAGGAAAGGAGGCGGAGTAGCAATCTATGTTAAGGATAATCTGAAGTGTGAAATAAATAAGGAAATAAAAACTGAGCGGAATACAGAAACAATTTGGATAGAATTAAGCGACGGTAGGGAAAAATTAATCACGGGAGAAATATATAGACCTCCCAATCTTTATAGAGTCAATGAGCGACTTATCTGGGATGAAATGCGCAGGGCTTCCATACACAAGAAAGTCTGTATAGTAGGCGACTTTAACCTTGGCCAAATAGATTGGACTGACCTTTCGGATTTTCTCGAGACGATCTAGGACTGTTTCCTAAGTCAACATATAACCGAACCCACACGGGGTAATAATATACTCGATTTAGTTCTGTCGAACAGAGAAAACCTCATTAGCAATGTCAAGTTAGGGAACGAACATGCAAACAGCGATCACAAAGAAATTAGATACCAGTTAGATTTTCAGGGCAGACGTAAGGAAAATTCCACTGAAGTACCAGATTTCAGAAGGGCAAACTTTGACAGTTTAAAGAGGCAGTTGAGAGAGGGGGTGTCGCGCTTGGCCGTGAACCTGACAGATGACTCCGACCTGATAACAAGATCTGAGATTGCCGAGTTCCACGACAATTTAAATAATGAGTTACTTCATACACAAAGGCAGAACATCCCATACAAAAAACTCAGATCAGACAACAATGACCCTTAATGGATAAATAATTATTTAAAGAACATCATTGGCCAAAGGAAGGCTATAGGTAGAAGGATAAATCGTGGCGAAATTTACCTCCAGGATTATTATAAGATATTGGCGAGTAGGGTTAAAACCGAGATAAGGAAAGCCAAAAGGAATAATGAGGCAAGGATAGCAAGGGAGGCGAAGACAAACCCCAAAGGATTCTACCAAATGTATCAAACTAAAACACGAGAAAAGATTGGACCAATACGGTCAGATACCGGCGAGCTCACTGATAACGACGGAGAAATGAGCAATAATTTGAATAAATATTTTTCAACAGTTCACCACTGAAAATTTAAACATGATTCCTGAGGCACCGACTCTATTCAGAGAGAGTGAAGAAAACAAATTAAGCGAGATAGTAGTGACTAGTAACGATGTTAGTAAGCAAATAGACAAACTAAAGCCTAATAAGTCACCTGGTCCCAATGAGATATTTGCCAGAGTATTAAAGGAATGTAAGGAAGAGCTTAGTATGCCCTTAGCAAAGTTGTTTAACATGTCCTTAAAAACAGGTGTAGTACCAGAATCCTGGAGGATAGCGAATGTAATGCCGACTTTCAAGAAGGGGGATAGATCACTATCCTCTAACTACCGCCCAATCAGTCTAACATCAATAGTTGGCAAATTACTGTAAGCAATCATTTCAAACTCTATACGAAATCAACTGGAGAAGCACCCATTGATCAATGATTCCCAGTATGGCTTCACAAGCGGAACAAGCGGACGTTCTTGTCTAACTAATCTAGTAACATTCTTTTCATCAGTTTTCGAATCCGTGGACGAGGGGCACAATTATGATGTAGTATATCTCGACTTTAGCAAAGCCTTCGACAGAGTCCCCCACGAAAGACTAATTAGAAAGGTAGAAGCACATGGCATCAAAGGTAACATCCTTAAATGGATTAGGGCGTGGTTACAGGACAGGAAACAGCGAGTGAGCATTAACAGCACTAAGTCCCATTGGAGCAACGTCACAAGTGGAGTTCCCCAAGGCTCAGGACTTGGACCATTATTATTTATTATATACATTAACGACATAGATATCAGCATAGACAGCAATATAAGTAAATTTGCTGATGACACTAAAATAGGATGTGTTATTAAATCTGACGAGGACTCTGCAAAACTACAGGAAGATCTAAAAAAATTTTTTCGAATGGTCTGAAAAATGGCAGATGAAATTCAACGTGGACAAATGTAAAGTACTCAGTATAGGAGATGTAAAAAGGGAAACCAGATACCAGATGAACAACGATGCCATAGAGAAATCCGACTGCGAGAGAGATTTAGGAGTAATGATAAGTAGGAACCTTAAGTCAAGTAAACAATGTATTTTTGCTCGTAACAAGGTTAATAAAGTACTTGGGTTCATACAAAGGAGAGTTAGTTACAAGACTAGCGAGGTCATCCTAAGGATATATCTTGCGCTTGTGAGACCACACCTGGATTACGCAGTTCAGTTCTGGTCACCGTATTACAGGATGGATATAGAATCATTGGAAAGAATTCAGAGGAGAATGACAAGACTAATCCCGAGCATTAGGAACCTTGAGTATAGAGACAGGTTAAAGCATCTTAATTTGCACTCCGTCGAGAGACGTAGAGCGAGGGGCGACCTGATAGAGGTGTATAAGTGGAAGTCAGGGCTAAACAAATGGGACATTACAAAGGTACTCAAACTATCCAACCAGGAGCGAACTCGTAACAATGGTTTTAAATTAGACAAATTTAGATTTAGGCGTGAAATAGGTAAACACTGGTTTGGAAACAGAGTAGTGGATGAATGGAACAAATTACCAAATATCATCATTAACTCGAATACGCTGAATAGCTTCAAACATAGGTTGGATGCTTATATGAGCAATAGGGGTTGGGAATAAACGGGACTGCCCAGTATGGGCCAATAGGCCCACTGCAGTTTCCTCCATTCTTATGTTCTTATGTTCTAATGTAGGCGGCCTCCTGCCGCGTCTGGGAGAGCGCCTCGGCTCGGCCAGCTAGTCTGGGGTGGAGCGCTGATCTGGCGTTGATGCCCCGGGCACGGTTAATGGTGCGCCATATATCACCTATAGAAGTAGACTGGTCAATAGAAGAAGCAAAGTCAAACCACTGCTTCTCTCGTGTGAGAGTGATGGCAGATTGGAGCTCTTTATTTGTGTGCATCAGGAAGCGTAGAGCATCAGGGGAGCTGGGAGATTTCTTCCGTTGGTCGACTGCTAGTCGGTGCCATACTAGGATAGACTTAACACAAGGGTCGCTGTTAACATTCCAATGACTCCTGGGCTGGCGGTTCGGGCGGCGGTGTTTTGGGGCAGGGCGGAGGAGGGTAGTGCATTGTTTGGACAGATCAAGGTAGAGTTGGTCTGCTGTGGTGACAGTGTAATCCTGAAACCATTCAGCAATGGTAGTGATGAAGGCAGGTATGTTGGCAGGGGGTAGGCTAATCCTAGGGCCCTTGGGTGGGGGGGGGTATCACCCCCACCCCCATAATACGCCAGTTATTTATTTTTCTCTGACCTCAGGAAGGGAGGTCACGTTTAGTTACAACAGAGTTTAAATGAAATATCGAATTCATTTAAACCATTAACACAGTGCCGTATCTTACGGCACCTACCTACCTACACTTCTCTAATATGCTAACCAGCCAGCGCCCGCCAGCACTACCCTCAACAGGGAACTTCCTGGTCCATGTGGCTGGTGAATCTGGTAAAATGTTGCTCTGAATTAATGGGTGCCCGCCAGTATACCATAATAGGACGCAGTGCATTAAATTATAATCATCGAATAGGTTAGGTCTCTTTAATTATGCTTCCTTGTATAATAATCAGTGTTGGATTTAGTTTAGCTAAGGCCTTACAGCCCTACAGTCAGAGATGAGGTGACCTATATAACAGGACTGGTGTACTATACACCTGCTCAATAGAACAACAGACTCGGACCGCGTTAAGAATGTGAACCTCATAATTATGAAGGATCACTGTTCCACGCGGTGCACCTCAGGGGACGCGGTCATAACACTAGTCCAGATACAGTAGGTGGTGATAGTAGAAGGGGAGTTCACCTTTAGCTGTCGCCCGCTGCACCACACAGTGGGCGTATAGCAAAAGCAACTATGAATGTTTCGTTTTTTTATTCCTTGGCGTTCTACCTTGCACGGAATGCTGGGGAAGGGCGGGTCGAGGGGGGGGGGGGGGGGTTGACCAGTAAATCAATCTCCGCCCTTCTCGAGAGCAACTCATGTAAATTTGGCCAAGCAGCCCTCCGCCGTCACTACCCCACGGAGGTCTTGCACAACGCGTACATATTATTTCTTTATGTTACTTTTAGTTCCTTTGGACGAAGTCTCTACGCCTGAAAAACACAAATCATTATTAAACTGAACGAGCTAAAGGCCATCAAGTAAATAAGGTATATTTAAGGCTCTTTAATTGCTCATGACATTTTGCTCCGCCAAGTGCTTGTCAAGTCGCGTTTCATACCACTATATTTTTGGAACTGCATAACTAAACTGTTCCATGCGATCACAGTACACATGTATAATTATATGAAACCTTGTGGTTAGCTTGTAACTGACAAAGGTGACCCTCAAGAGGAGATTCTGGCTTCCCAGCGTCCATTGTCCGTTCAACTTTTCCTTCTACATCTGAAACCGCTACTGGAGTAGCTTTAATTAAAAATGTACGTTATTAATCTTCCTAATGAGAACTTGTTTAAAACGTTTTAAATACTTGGTAACGATACATTTTTATTCACCAACGAATGATAGTGAGATACAAAACATTGGAGGATTGGAAAAAAATTGCCCGAGAGCGTTTAGAGTGAGAGGACTGTGGTCTGCAACCCTCGGACATGAGGATTACTCTGATTAATTGAGGAGTGATCTCCCAAACAACCAAGTGGCTTCCCTAGCAACTGGTGTGTAAAGAAGATTTGAACCAACATAAGAACATAAGAACAAAAGAATGGAGGAAACTGCAGCGGGCCTATTGGCCCATACTGGGCAGTCCCTTTTACACCCAACCCCTATTGCTCATATAAGCATCCAACCTATGTTTGAAGCTATTCAGCGTATTCGCGTTAATGATGATAGTTGGTAACTTGTTCCATTCATCCACTACTCTGTTTCCAAACCAGGGTTTACCTATTCACGCCTAAATCTAAATTTGTCTAATTTAAAACCATTGTTACGAGTTCGCTCCTGGTGGATAGTTTGAGTACTTTTGTAATGTCCCCTTTGTTTAGCCCTGCCTTCCACTTATACACCTCTATCAGGTCGCCCCTCGCTCTACGTCTCTCAAGGGAGTGCAAATTAAGATGCTTTAACCTGTCTCTATACTCAAGGTTCCTAATACCCGGGATTAGTCTTGTCATTGTCCTCTGAATTCTTTCTAAGGATTCTATACCCATTCTGTAATACGGTGACCAGAACTGAACTGCGTAATCCAGGTGTGGTCTCACAAGAGCAAGATACAGTTTTAGGATGACCTCGTTAGTCTTGTAACTAACACTCCTTTGTATGAACCCAAGTACTTTATTAACCTTGATACGAGCAAAAACATATTGTTTACTTGGCTTAAGGTTCCTACTTATCATTACTCCTAAATCTCTCTCGCAGTCGGATTTCTCTATGGCATTGTTGTTCATCTGGTATTTTGTTTCCCTGTTTACATCTCCTATACTGAATACTTTACATTTGTCCACATTGAATTTCATCTGCCATTTTTCAGACCATTCGAAAAATTTGTTTAGATCTTCCTGTAGTTTTGCGGAGTCCTCGTCAGATTTAATAACATGTCTTATTTTAGTGTCATCAGCAAATTTGCTTATGTTGCTGTCTATGCCGATATCTATGTCGTTTATGTATATAATAAATAATAATGGTCCAAGTACTAAGCCTTGGGAAACCCCACTTGTGACGTTGCTCCAATGGGACTTAGTGCCATTAATGCTCACTCCCTGTTTCCTGTCCTGTAACCACGCCCTAATCCATTTAAGGATATTACCTTTGATACCATGTGCTTCTACCTTTCTAATTATTCTTTCGTGGGGGACTCTGTCGAAGGCTTTGCTAAAGTTGAGATATACCACATCATAATTGTGCCCCTCATCCACCTATTCGAAAACTGATGAAAAGAATGTTAATAGAATAGTTAGACATGAACGTCCCCTTGTGAAGCCATGCTGGGAATCATTGATCAATCGGTGCTTCTCCAGGTGATTTCGAATAGAGTTTGAAATGATTGCTTCCAGTAATTTGCCTACTATTGATATTAGACTAATTGGGCGGTAGTTAGAGGATAGTGATCTATCACCCTTCTTGAAAATCGGGATTACATTCACTATCCTCCAGGATTCTGGTACTACACCTGTTTTCAAGGACATGTTAAACAACTTTGCTAAGGGCATACTAAGCTCTTCCTTACATTCCTTTAATACTCTGGCAAATATCTCATCGGGACCAGGTGACTTATTACGCTTTAGTTTGTCTATTTGCTTACTAACATCGTTACTACTCACTACTATCTCGCTTAATTTGTTTTCTTCACTATCTCTGAATAGAGTTGGTGCCCCGGGTATCATGTTTAAATTTTCGGTGGTGAAAACTGTTGAAAAATATTTATTCAAATTATTGCTCATTTTTCTGTCGTTATGAGTGAGCTCGCCGGTATCTGACCGTATTGGTCCAATCTTTTCTCGTGTTTTAGTTTGATACATTTGGTAGAATCCTTTTGAGTTTGTCTTCACCTCCCTTGCTATCCTTACCTCATTATTCCTCTTGGCTTTCCTTATCTCGGTTTTAACCCTCCTCGCCAATACTCTTTAATAATCCCTGAGGTAAATTTCGCCACGATTTATCCTTCTACCTATAGCCTTCCTTTGGCCAATGATGTTCTTTAAATAATTATTTATCCATTTAGGGTCTTTGTTGTCTGATCTGAGTTTTTTTTATGGTATGTTCTGCCTTTGTGCATTAAGTAACTCATTATTTAAATTGTCGTGTAACTCGGCAATCTCAGATCTCATTATCAGGTCCGTGTCATCTGTCAGGTTCACGGCCAAGCGCGACACCCCCCCTCTCAGCTGCCTCTTTAAACTGTCAAAGTTTGCCCTTCTGAAATCTGTTACTTTAGTGGAAATTTCCTTACATCTGCCCTGAAAATCTAACTGGAATCTAATTTCTTTGTGATCGCTGTTTGCAAGTTCGTTCCCTACCTCGACATTGCTAATGAGGTTTTCTCTGTTTGACAGAACTAAATCGAGTATATTATTACCCCAGGTGGGTTCGGTTACATGTTGACTTGGGAAACAGTCCTGTATCGTCTCGAGAAAATCCTCTGATTTTGAGTTACCTGTAAGGTCAGTCCAATCTATTTGGCCAAGGTTAAAGTCGCCTACTATACAGACTTTGTTGTGTATGGAAGCCCAGATAAGTCGCTCATTATCTCTATCAAGATTGGGAGGTCTATATATTTCTCCTGTGGTTAATTTTTCCCTACCGTCGATTAATTCTATCCAAATTGTTTCTGTATTCCGCTCAATTTTTATTTCCTTATTTATTTCACACTTCAGATTATCCCTAAGATAGATTGCTACTCCGCCTCCTTTCCTGGTCTGACTATCGGTTTGGAACAGTTTGTAACCCGCAATTTGGTATTCGACCGGTAACTCACATGATCTAGGTTGATCCATGTTTCAGTGAATGCTATTATATCGATTTTTTCGGTACATACCAAGGCCCTAATATCATCCATTTTGTTTCTCATACTTCTACAGTTCGCGTAGTATACATTTAAGTGAGTCGTGTTCTGAGTCCTCCCTTTTCCGCGTTTAGTTTTAAACTCCCTGCCTAATTTAGTTTTGTCATCATTCCTAACACTATATCCCTGTAATCTTTCACTTTGTTTACCCGCTCCCACTGCATTCTCCTCCACCCCCGTGTTCATATGTTCTCCTAGCAGTTTAAAGACTTCAATATCTTTTGAACTGCCCCCTCTAGAGCCCCAGCCAGGGTTGCTACTCCATCCCCAGACAGGTGCACCCCATCCCTAGCATAAAGGTCCCTTCTGCTGTAGAAGTTGTCCCAGTTGTCAATGAATGGGACTGATATTGACTTGCAATATCTGTCAAGACGGTCGTTGACACCAATTGCCCTTGATAACCATTCACTGCCAACTCTCCTTCTAGGCAGGACACCGCACATGATAGGGATCCCTCCCTTAGTCCTAATACGATCTATAGCTTCCTTGAACTTATCAAGAAGCTCCTCGCTCCTACACCGGCCAATATCATTGCCTCCTGCACTGAGGCAGATAATGGGTTTGTTCCCATTACCAGACAAGATATTGTCCATCCTGTCAATTATATCTCCCACCCCAGCTCCTGGCAAACACACCCTCATCCTTTTTATGTTTTTACCACAAAAAGCCCTGTCCAAGTACCTTACCTGTGAGTCACCAACAATTAAAGTTTTTATACCTTCCTTGTTAGCCCTGGCCCTGACTGTACTAACGTCCAATTCGTCTATCAAGGGACTGAACGAGTTGGTACACTTAGCTGCTGATGTCGTTGTTGACGTATCCTTGGTGTGTTTCTTCACCAGTTTGGTCTTCCCTCTCCTTACAACCTGCCACGCGCTTGAATTTTCGTCAGACACTGGCTTTCCCTGTCCCGCCTCCCCCTTCAATCTCGCCATCTCTTCTTTTAATTTCAGGTTCTCCAACGTGGCCCTCTCTATTTCTTCCTTGGCCCTCTCCAATTCTTCCATGGCCCATGCCAGCTTGGCCAACAAACTCGCAGACCCCAGACCACACATAGTGCTTGCCATATCTGATAATTATCCCTCGGGAGCTAACCCTGCCGTGACCTTTCCCCTAGTGAGGTCAAAAGACAACCGATGGAGATAAAAGAAGGAAAGGACATTCATGATAAACATAAGCCTATGACAACATTCTTCCTCGCATTTTCTTTATTGTTCTTCTGAATCTTTTGGCTGATTATTGTCAATTATGTGAAGAGTCTTAGAAAATTTGAGCTTATCAGGGTTCTTCTCTATTAATTTGATTTGCACATCAACCATGTTTAAAAACCTATTGCAGACGTCTACTACAGAACCGCTGCCGTGATTGATGTTAAAGTTAATTTGTATAATAATTTCGTTGAGGCCAGTGTAAGCTTGTTCAAACATTGTTTCCAAAAAATAAAAATAAATGACAGCCACAAAAATCGAGCAAAATAAAAATATTTTGACGTAAATTCATTAATTATTACAACTGGAAATTAACTCCACTAATGAGGTAGTTCCTTGTGTAGAAAACAGCTCTCCCACTGTGTACCACCAATATGGTGTTTGGCAGTGGCCAGGAATGCTAAAGACGTATGTGTGGGTGTGGTAGATGGTGGTGGTTCACCCACGAGTGTGTGACGTGGGTGGGTGATGGCAGCTCATCCACGAGTGTGTGACCTGGGTGGGTATGGTGTGTGGTGGTGGTGGTTCACCCACGAGTGTGTGACGCGGATGGGTATGGTGTGTGGTGGTGGCGGCTCACCCACGAGTGTGTGACGTGGGTGGGTGTGGTGGGTGGTGGCGGCGGCTCACCCACGCTAAGTGTCAACATAAATATAGCAGCAGCAGGGTGGCGACTGGCCGCCATGGTGCTCACTATTAATGTGCGATAATAAGTAAAGTTAGAGAGGGAGGTGGCGAGGAGCGGTGTTGGTCCTACTTACACTGGAGAAAAGAAGTTCATGTTTTTCGATATACTGTATAAGTTATTGTTTGCCAAAAAGACGTCATTAGTTGTTGGTGGAGTTTATAACTTGTTCCTGCTTCCTATATAGTTTCTTTTGAGACACACGATTGTTAAAAAAAAAAAACTTTTTCCGAGTTATAATTCTGAGTGATTAAAGATTAAGTTAGTTTTTGCATAGTAAAGTCTGTTCCAATTCAACATATTGTACACAGTTCCTGAGAGATTATTGTTTAAGTGAAAGACACACCATTTTGTAATGTTTATTTTTATTAATTGGATTCTGAAAGATTTATATTGTGTTTTTTGTTATTATTATTGTTATTATTATTATTATTATTATTATTATTAGTAGTAGTAGTAGTAGTAGTAGTAGTAGTAGTGTGAAATACACTCACTTAACCCCAGCAGAAAGAGCACTTCTTGCACTTCCATCAAGACTGGGAGGGATGGGACTAACCAATCCAGAGGAGACTGCAGCCACCGAACATCAACATTCACTTAAGCTCACGGCAGCCCTCACGGACCACATAATAGCCCAGAACACAACAGGGGAGGTCGAGACCAGTGAAGTAAACGAGATTCGTAGGTCCATTACGACAGATCGACAGCACTGCCAAAATGATAAGTTGCAGCAACTGTTGCTGCAGGTTCCAGAAAATTTGAAAAAAAAAGTAGCTATAGCGCAGGAGGTGGGCGCCTCGAACTGGTTAACAACGTTACCGATAAGGGCAAATGGCTTCAGTCTTAACAAACAAGATTTTACAGATGCCATTGCTCTAAGGTACGGTCAGCCAGTAGAAGGTTTGCCCTCCCAATGCCTGACGGCAATCACGCCATGGTGTGCAAGAAAGGGGGCATGACGAAGTAAGGGACCTTACAGCAAATATGCTGAAGGAAATCTGCCGGGTGTCATGGTAGAACCGACTCTCCTTCCATTGGATGGTGAAATCTTCCAACATAGGACTTGAAACACATCTAACGAAGCCCGTGTTGACGTCAGTGCTGGAGGATTCTGGACGCAGGGACAGTGAGCTTTCTTCGACATCAGGATTTTTGATCCCATGGCCGCATGTCACCGTAACCTAGCTCTCAATGCTGCACATAGGAAGAACGAGAACGACAAGATAAGGGCATATGGAGAGAGAATCCAAAACGTTGATCAAGGCAGCTTCACTCCTCTAGTGTTCACAACCTCTGGTGGGATGGGACGAAGTGCAAGATGTTTCTACGCCAGACTCGCGGAGGTGATCTCTGAACAGAAGCAGCAGCCCAGAAGTTTCGTTACAGCCTGGATGAGGTATCGACTGTCTTTCTCTCTCCTTGGGTCGGCTTTGCTCTGCCTCAGGGGAACGAGAGCTTCTGCCCCAACTCCGACAACTGCCGCAGATATTGACTATGAGGCTACTGTCACTGAATGCCGCATAGATCTGCGGCTCAAGAAATTTAAAACAGATAGGATAGCTACTTATGTATTAGGATATTTAATATTAAGGTAATTAAATGGTGGCGAAGGTGTGGCTATTGGGGGAGGCTGGAGGCCACGTTTAAAAAAAAAAAAAAAGTAGTAGTAGTAGTAATGGGACGGTGTTAGATGTAGTTGGAATGAATAACCACCTCCTGAAGCTAGTCTATGATTTTTTCATGAATAAATACCACTTATGGTGGCAGTACTATGAGCCTGAAGGGATTGGTGTGTTTATATATATATATATGTTTCCATTTTCCCGTGTGATTTTATCAAGATATATATATATATATATATATATATATATATATATATATATATATATATATATATATATATATATATATGCGCGTGATCTAGGTATATGCTGATAGCCACACGGAAAGCAGAAAACACGAAGTTCCGAAGCGCTTTCGTGTAATTCCCGTGTGATTTTATCAAGATATATATATATATATATATATATATATATATATATATATATATATATATATATATATATATATATATATATATGCGCGTGATCTAGGTATATGCTGATAACCACAAGGAAAGAAGAAAACACGAAGTTCCCAAGCGCTTTCGTGTAATTCACATCTTCAGGGGTGAGTACAGACTAGTCTGTACTCACCCCTGAAGATGTGAATTACACGAAAGCTCTTGGGAACTTCGTGTTTTCTTCTTTCTTTGTGGTTATCTGTATATATATATATATATATATATATATATATATATTATATATATATATATATATGTATATTAGTCACTGTTTCATGCTCTCAAGGGTCGAGAGCAATTTTTGTATACAATTGACGGCAGCTTAAAAAATATTGTCTTTTTGTAAAAAATAAATATTTTACAAATTAAGGTTGTATTGCCCTATTTTTTACAAACACTTTCATTTGGCTTTATTCTTGCTGTTTGTTTTGAATGTGTCTATTTGTCCGTCCCTCCGTCGTCAATCAATAAACATTTCGTTTTTTGAACCACAAAGAAAATTTCAATGTATGAATGAACGTGACCCCAAGACTTCATTCATATTAACTTTGTGGGCGTTGGGTTTAACAAGAAATTTTCTTTTGTCATGGTTTTTCCTCGTAATGGTGTAAGAGTCGATTATATTATATAAAGAATATGATATATTGTGTTTCTTATATTTCTTACCATAGAGTTCGATACCTTCACACTGGTTACTTACAGGAGATTATGGTGTATCTACGTAGACATTCACTTGATAAATGATGATTTAATGAGTTCCATTAATTTCCAACATCCATATAAGTTATTGGTTATACTTTGTCATAACCAATCAGTCATTACCTTCAGTAATAATAAGATAGGATCACAAATACGGGCAGATAATTGCACTTACATTTATTTGTCAAGCTTCCATACAATGATTTACAATTTGCATGGATATATGAGTCACTCACGTTCACGCTGTAATAAAATTAATCGTCTAAAGAGGGAATTTTCAACTTGAGGACACATGTGATTACTCTACTATGGGTATGACTTAACAGAGCCTTAATTATTCAAGTGATACATTTACTGCCAGCCTGAATTGCTCTTGTTGCAACCAGGCTTCCGCACAAGAACTTCTTTCACGGGGAATAACAACAAAAGGTACTCTTGGGTTACCATACATAGTCTCGCGTCACTGATAGTCACTGTAGACGGTTGTCGCGGCAAGGAGAAATGGTAAGTGTGACTTGTTTAACCACATAGGTGCAATAGACCAGCCTGGATTGCTTTTGTCGCAACCAGGCATCCACACATGATATTTCCAGGGGATAACAAACCTAGGTTAACACACTTAGTCTCGTGTCGATCATGGTCACTATAGACGGGTGTCTCGCAGGAGAACTCTGTAAGCGTAAAATGACTAACCATTTACTGTAGGTTTGATAGGCCAGCCTGGCTTGCTCTTGTTGCAACCAGGCATCCACACGTGATATTTCCACGGGGATAACAACCCTAGGTTAACACGCTTAATCTCGTGTCGACGACGGTCCACAGGACGGAGTGGCGGTGGAGGACTCTGTGTGGTGTCCCGCTCCCTTCAGGAGAGAGAGGATGGGACCGACGTCTTAACTAACCCATGGCATAAATTGAGGTTTTGGGGAGTGAGGCGATGAACAGTACAACACTGTCTCATTGGCCTACTCCTATAGGCTGGCTAACATACTACTAATGGAAAATATATGTCACAGTCATGGCTCTCCTGGTGCCTTATCTTTAGTAAAACAAACTTTGGAGTTGGTTGCATGGGTAAGCCTAACGCAACCCATGACATCTTTCTACCCATAGTATGATCTACCCTGTTCTTTTCAACATGATATTGCTTAGGTACATACATACTTGACCTCCATGGATAAGAACATCCCAGTTAAGGTTTGTGAAAGTGGACCAAAGATGATGAACGCTGTTGCCTAACCTAGAACTCTGGGTTCCTAACTCCTAAATTTACCTTCGCAGATAAGCATGTTATTGTATATATCCCCTGACTTAGGGAGAGCTGTTTCATATGAGTGGTGACAAAGGACCAAGTGACTAGTGGTAAAAGCATAACTTTAGTTGCCATAACATAACGCCTCATTGGTGCCCACGTTATGAGCACTTGTCTGCACTATAGATTTATCTCCCTTTAAAAATACAAACTTTTCCTTTCTGTATTACTCCATTACTCTTAAGTCTTAACTGTGTATACCAACAAATTAGACACAAGATAAATTGACATCGTTATGCCCATCAGTTTGACACATAGTTTTCTGAAGTCAACTTCGTTAATTAAATTTCTGTTATCTAAGAACCACAGGTAGACTGAGAAGTCTGTCGTTGTATTAGTGTACCACATCCTTTCAGAATCTACTCGTATATTTAAAACTCTTTGAAGCACACTTAATCATGTGTGAGAGACACATCTACAATGTGTTTACTGCTTCATATTTAACGATTTTCACATAGGGTTACAGTGTTTACTATGGGCGAATGATGTAAGCACTTACCTTGGTCCATTACTTCCACCGTCCTTCTTATTTCTTTTATATTGGCCTATATTTTGACCCGCTGTTCCGTCATATTTAGAGCAGTTAAGGTGAACGATAGCAGGTAGTAGGCAAAGTAGGTGGTAGGCAGCTACCAAACAGGGAGGTACTGCCTGGGAAAATATTGGAAGCTTTATGTGTTGCCTAATGGTAGACCCTGCTACCATGTGGCATTACGAAAATTTTGACCAAGTCCCAGGTTGCTAATCTGACTTTGTGCCTCGATGAGATGTCGACTGTCTTTCTCTCTCCTTCTGTCGGCTTTCTCTGCCTCAGGGGAACGAGAGCTTCTGCCCCAACTCCGACAACTGCCGCAGATATAGACTATGAGGCTACTGTCACTGAATGCCGCATAGATCTGCGGCTCAACTAATTTAACATAGATAGGATAGCTACTTATGTATTAGGAGATTTAATATTAAGGTAATTAAATGGTGGCCAAGTTGTGGCTATTGGGGGAGGCTGGAGGCCATTATTAAAAAAAAGTAGTAGTAGTAGTAGTAGTAGCAGGTGCCAGGTGCCAGTGCCAGTGTCGATAGGCCTACTTTGGCAGGGGTGGCATCGAGACTGTCGCCCTTATGGGGCCAAGTGCTCTACGCTTGCGGTCCACCCACCCTCAAGTAACGGTCACTTCATGTGGTGTCAGCCGACTAAGTAAGTATATATAACTAATATTACATCGGTGCGACCATAGAAATAGTGGTTATTTCTGCCAAGGATATATAAACAAGTGTTAGGTGTGACAATGCTTGCTCCCAGTGTATCACTCTGATGTGTGGATTGTCGCCCACAGGGGGATGGCCTACACACCCACGCGCGCAAGTATGCCCCTACTACCCGGACACAGCAGTCCAGCCTGTCACTTCTCTGCCCTTTACTCATAAGAACTAGTTTCTTCTTCTGTAACTGCCGCCCAATGTGCTGAACACTATGCCGGGTAACAGACATTGCTGCGTCTGTGCTAGCCAGTACCAAAACTGCACTAGCTGTGAATGTGAGAGAAACAACCGACCATGTGTGGATTGCAGAAAGGGATACAATTGTTTGAATCCACAAGGCAGGGAGCCGACACAGGAGGCCACAGTGGATATCGCCGGGACCCAACCGCCCGATGATATCCTAAATGATAGCAGTGAGTCTACTCAACCTGAAAATATAGTACTAATAAAAGCTGCTCCAATAGTAGCAGATGTCCACGAGGTGAATGAGAGACAGCCACCACAGTGGAATGGTATGTCGATGGAAAATGCAGACATATGGGTCAAAGAAACTTACTCAGAAATTGTCAAGTGGTCGCCAGCTAACCTATTTGAACCACCCAAGTGTGCGGCCACCAAAGAAATGATTCGGGAGATGATTCGCTTCATAACTGAATACACTCAGGACTGCTTCCTCGCCCCTTTAGCTCTTCAAATACTGGCAATAATACCACATCTATTCTGTCAGAGGACACACAAAGATCTCCTATGTGAAGCAAGAACACTGCAGGAGAGACTAAAATTTACTTGTGACGGAAAGCAAAACACCGATGACGTTGCAAGAAAGGTTGGAAACAAAATACGTGTGGGAAAAGTGAAATCGGCGGTAAGAACTCTCACAGAGGAATCCTCCGGTGGGGTTTTGCCACTAAACAGAGACATTAAAACAACTGAAAGAAAAACATCCCCCAGCAAGTGAAGACGAAGGCATCAGGCTCCAGGGTGACTATATCCCACCAAATGCTGTCCTGTTCGAGAAAATAACAGGAGAGATGGTGTGGAAAAAAGCACTGAAGACTCGAGGAGGAGCCGGCCCTTCAGGTCTGGATGCAAACGGTTGGAGAGTCATCCTCAGCACTAACAAGTTTGGCCCCATAGCAAGTGATCTCTGCACTGCCATTGCCGTCCTTGCAAGAAAGCTGGCATCCTCGTGCTGCCATCACCTCCATGCTCTGATGGCCTGCCGCCTCATTCCCTTGGATAAGAATCCAGGATGTAGGCCCATAGGGGTGGGGGAAGTGCTGAGGTGGATTATCGGAAAATGCATAATGGAGGTGGTAAAGGACGATGTCAGGGCAGCAGCAGGGAACCTGCAAGTTTGTGCTGGCCACCATGCTGGAGGGGAAGCTGCCATTCACGCCATGAGAACGATATTTGAGCAGCGTGATTGTGAGGCCGTTTTCCTGGTTGAGGCTTCAAACGCATTCAACATACTTAACCGCAAGGCTGCACTGCACAGCATCATGATCAAGTGTCCAAGCTTTGCAGTGTATGTTGAAAACTCCTGTAGGAATCCATCAGACCTCTATATAGTAAACAACAAGGCTCTAAGAGGTGATCCCATCATACAGTCAACCGAGGGAACAACACAGGGGGACCCTGTTGCAATGGCAATGTACGCAATAGGCCTATCCGTGCTCCAACACACAATTAAATCTGAAACAACTGAGGTCAAACAAGTGGTGTACGCTGATGACCTTACAGGAGCAGGAAAAGTGGAGGACATCAAAAAGTGGTGGGACCTGGTAACATCGCAACGCCAGCAAGTCCTTCCTCATTGTGAAGCCAGAACATTATGAACGGGCAATGGAAGTGTTTGGCGGAAGTGAGGTCAAAATAACAAAGGAAGGCCAAAGACACTTGGCACTGTAATCCGCACAACTGACTTCAAGACCGAGTACGTAACGGGAAAGGTGAATGAGTGGGTTAGGGAAATCCAAGCTCTGTCTGAGATTGCTAGCACAGAGCCACATGCGGCTTTTGCGGCATTTACCCATGGAGTCAAGCATCACTGGAACTACCTGATGCTCACTATCCCTGATATTGGTCCCCTCCTCCACCCTCTGGAAGAAGCTATCAGCATCAATTTCATTCCCATATTAGTGAAACACCCTCACTTAACCCCAGCAGAAAGATCACTCTTTGCACTATCACTGAGACTGGGAGGAATGGGACTGACCAATCCGGAGGAAATTGCTGCCACCAAACATCAAAACTCAGTTATGCTCACGGCAGCCCTCACGGACCACATAATAGCTCAAAACGCAACAGGGGAGGCGGATACCAGTGAAGTAAACAAGATTTGAAGGTCCATTACGACAGAACGACAGCACGCCCAAAGTGTTAAGTTGCAGCAACTGTTGCTACAAGTACCAGAGAATATAAAAAAAATAGCTATAACGCAGGAGGTGGGCGCCTCGAACTGGTTAACTAAGTTACCGATAAGGGCAAATGGTTTCAGTCTCAATAAACAAGAATTTACAGATGCCAATGCTCTAAGGTACGGTAGGCCAGTAGAAAGTTTGCCCTCCCAATGCGTGTGTGGTCTCCTCCTATGACGTCGATCACACCATGGTGTGCAAGAAAGGGGGCTTCATATGCATTAGGCATGACGAAGTAAGGGATCTCACAGCAAATATGTTGAAGGAAATCTGCCGGGATGTCATGGTAGAACCGACCCTCCTTCCATTGGACGATGTGACCTTCCAACATAGGACTTCAAACACATCCAACGAAGCCCGTGTTGACGTCAGTGCTTGAGGATTCTGGACGCGGGGACAGCGAGCCTTCTTAGACATCAGGATTTTTGATCCCATGGCTGCATGTCACCATAACTTAGCTCTCGATGCTGCACACAGGAGGAACGAGAACGACAAGATAAGGGCATAGGGGAGAGAATTCAGAACGTTGATCGAGGCAGCTTCACTCCTCTAGTGTTCACAACCTCTCGTGGGATGGGACCAAGTGCAAGATGTTTATACGCCAGACTCGCGGAGGTGATCTCCGAACAGAACCAGCAGCCCAGAAGTTATGTTACAGCCTGGATTAGATGTCGACTGTCCTTCTCTCTCCTTCGGTCGGCTTTGCCTCAGGGGGACGAGAGCCTCGGCCCTAAAGCCGACAACAGCTGCAGATATTGACTATGAGGCTACAGTCACTGAATGCCGCATAGATCTGCAGCTCAACTAATTCAACACAGCTAGGATAGCTACTTATGTATTAGGATATTTAATATTAAGGTAATAAAATGGCGGTGAAGGTATGGCTACTGGGGGGAGGCTGGAGGCCATGTTAAAAAAAAAGATAGTAGTAGTAGTAGTAGTAGTAGTATCATTATTATTTTACTATTTTATTTTGAATTTTGTATTTTTTATTATAAATTTTATTTACAGTACTATGAATTTGAATTATTATTATTATTATTATTATTATTATTATTATTATTATTATTATTATTATTATTATTATTATTATTATTTTCGCCCCCCAGGCCCCGATGCGGGTCAAAGACGTGCCCGGGTGGGCTAATCCCCATAAAAAATAAAAAAAATTAAAATTTAAAT
Organism: Homarus gammarus; assembly: GCA_958450375.1. Taxonomy (NCBI): domain Eukaryota; kingdom Metazoa; phylum Arthropoda; class Malacostraca; order Decapoda; family Nephropidae; genus Homarus; species Homarus gammarus. Next base: position 460,710 of record CAUDMG010002589.1, read on the forward strand.
AAATAAAATATTCCAACGACCACTGAACTCCGCTGATCACTACAGTATTGCACTGAGCTGCGTTTGTTTATTTTGTTACCTGCCTTACCATGGTAGAATGTATTATCTTGTGTTACTTGTTTAAAGACTTTTCATGTGATATATTTCCAGATGTCATAAAAAGTTTGGCGTACGTCTTGTGGTGTTACACGAGTGTTGGTGAGGACTTGAACAAAGATATTTGTTCAGCCAGTAGGGATGAGAAGGGGATTTGTTCAGCCTGAGGTGATAAATAAATGCTGTGTTCACTCAGTGGAGATGAACACGTGTATTGTTCTGTTACTGGAGATTAAGAAAGGCATTGTTGAACGAGATGAGTTGTTCAATTAGTAGAGATGAAAAATGGCGTTGTTCAGCCAGTAGAATTGAACAGCGGAAAAGGAAAAAATAATGTTCAGACAGTGGCGATGAGTGAATGTGTTACTTTAGCGTGGCGATGAGTGAATGTGTTACCTCAAACAGTGGCGATGAGTGAATGTGTTACTTCAGACAGTGGCGATGAGTGAATGTGTTACTTCAGACAGTGGCGATGAGTGAATGTGTTACTTCAGACAGTGGCGTTGAGTAAATGTGTTACTTCAGACAGTGGCGCCTTTCACTCCGGTCCACTAGGCGCTATTGATAAATGGACTGGCTCGCCTGCAAGCGTGACAAATGTTCGATGAACTTGACTCCTGGGCTGTCGCCTCCCATCATATATTGGTGTTGATGTCACAATGCCTTCTTGTTTTATCACGTGAGCACAGCTTGGCACCGTGGCTCTCACTTATTCACTGAGCATTGCCAGGTTGACCAACTCTATGTACACAGCGCCTTGTGATGATTGGCTTCAATTCTGACTGACTGAGTCACAATGGTGATAGTGTGCAGCTGTCCTGGATTTCAAGATTCGTTTTGTATTCGTCAAAAATTTCACATTAAAAAAATATATATCCGATATTTATTAATTTGCTGACTTCCTTTCTATCTTTTGCAAGAAATATAACGGCAAGAAAGCTTGTTTGAGGTGCTTGACGGACCTGGCGAGGTTGGTTTCTGTTTGTGGGTTATTTACTTAGCAAGACGATTAGCCACATTAGGTAGCAGTTCCTCTGTGGAAGGGAACCCAGAGGAAGTAAATATGGATATTAACAGGTGTATCAAACTCGGAGACGGCAGCGAGGGTGTGTTGGATGACGGGGATAGATTTTGCCGCTTACAGCGGCTACTTTATTGTGCACCCCACACTCATCCTGTGAGCGGTAGCGCAAATGGATTACAGAGTAGAGTTTACAACGGGTCATAATAATTAACCCCCGTTGTCAGGATATTATGGCACTGAATGTTACACAGTATTTCAGTTACATTATTTGTTTAGTTCTATACATAAAGGGTAACTTATTCACAAATGCGTGAGTACAGGCGTGTGAGGCAGTATGTCTGGCCGCACACTTTGTTATTCACAGATGCGTGAGAAGTATTCAAGCACATTATGTATTTGGTTCTATACATGAGAACTGATATAGTTACTAAGTGCAAAAAAGTGGATACAATCTTACTTTGTCGGCTATCTTGCCATTAGAGATGAAGTGTTGTGCCATTTCACACACAGTGTGCTTGGACCTGTTTCCCTAAAAGGTTCTATCTTCACACAGGCGAGGACGTAGTGTTCAAGTGTGTGGCTATATGTCTGACCACACACTTTACATTTAGTTTTGTTTACATCTGCTTGAGGAACATACTGCCAGAGATACTTATATCCTAACCTTAATCTAGCGGTTACAACATCTTGTAATCTAGTGATCTTGTTACTTGCTCCATATACAGTACATGTTTTACTTGATACATCTCATCATGGTAAACTATGGATCGACTAGTGCCTGTTTGCACTTGTCTACTTGCGTCAAATTCATCAATAAGTTCTTTCCTAATTACAGTTTTAAGGGTTCTTTTTGACAGACCCAAATTGTATTCAACGGTGTCTTTGTTAGACGCGACTTTGGCGAGAGCATCAACTCTGTCGTGTTTTATGAGGCCTATGTGAGAGGGGATCCACAACAGTTTGACCGGGGAGAAGACAGTGTGGGTGTGTTGTCACTGTTAAGGAGATGACATCGTTCGTTTTGGACGTAGGCGGTTAAAATATATTTAATATTAATATATTAATATATGAATTCCATGTAAAAGTAACCCCAATAGTGAAATTTTGAAAGTCCTCAAAACTTTTTGTTTTAAATGCTTTTTTAATTACCAAACCCTGTTCTGTCATATCTGCATATAAATTATACTTTGAAATGCAATTCCTGCTGAAAATTGCTGACTATCAAGAATCACAGGTTTTTAAGGTGTACATTTTCCCCTAAAACAAGTGTTAAAAGTTGTGTGATTACGTAACAGATCATTTACCTTGATAATTTCAGTGGACTTTTTGAGATATTATCAAGCCAAAACAGGCTTTGCTAAGACTAGAATAAATTCTTTCAGGAAAGTATGTACTGCAAGGGACAAAAATGGATAGTAATCAGAAATTTTAATTTCCTCCTCTAAAATTGCCTCTGATGTGTGATTACGTAACGCTGGAATTCATTATATACAGTAGGTAAGTAAAGTTTCAGCGTTGGTGGAGGAGTTCCGACTATGACTGTTTTTGTCACTCGGGGTGCACACTGCTTCCCAACTCTTCTTATTATGTCAACAGACCCATCGCGATAGACAAGGAGAGGAGGATGTGGAGTCGTCAAGAAGCAAATAGCATAGTCTAGTATTTTCGTAAGGTTGTTGCATTTGAGGGTGTACTTGTAGTGGTGATGGCTGTTTTTGTACCCAAGGAGGATGTGAGTGACAGTATCAATAGCGGGAAGAAATAAGTGAGTATACTAGGGTGGGATGGATGGCGAGCTGATGTAAATGTGGTGGCTTAGAATGTCAGAGTCTGTAGTGGGTGGTGTGGATGATAGGTACAGGCAGGTGCAGGAGTATGTCAAGGATGTGTGTGTGTGTGTGTGTGTGTATATATAAGAGTTGACCAGGTGTAAACTGCTCACCCCTGAGAATTTTGACGGCAATGGGGGGGGGGGGGCAGTGGGATTTAATGCTCAATGACCTTATTCTGGTAGTTGTGAGACAGTTAAGGATGTCTCATCGTCCTTAGATGTATTTAGCCAATATCACACTTCTCTAGGCGGGAAGACACAACGGCTTGTGAGACATAACTGGCCAAACGGTACGTGTCAGAGTAGAGAGCTACATATTCTCATATGTCAGTTGGTGTTAAGAAGGAAATTCATTATTGATTTGGATACTGTACAGCAGTACCACATCACTGAGAAGTGAGTTAAATGCCGGCCAATGACATTTAAATGTAAGGTAAGTGTGGCTGTGATGTGGTCGGTACACTTGGCCACAGCGGAGGTGGAGGGAGGCACTTAAACATTGACAGTATTGCTGGACATATTTATTAGTGGTATTAGGACACGTTTACGTCGTCAGCTAGATCATTAGAGGCGAGGTCGTTGGAGGGGAAGTGGATCTCTTAACTCAGATTTGGAGCCACATTTGTGCCTCTACTGCAAAGCTCCTGAGCAGAGAACTTGGTTGTCTGGGGGGTAGAGACTGCAGACAACATCTCATGAAAACAGGTTTTTTGGGCAGCAAACTTGCAATTTTGTTTTACATGCTCATGTTCCAGATGAGTACCTGCAGACCTTCAGACACGCTGACCAAGTGTTTGATAGATCCCGGTGTATCATGACTGGGGCCCAGAACTTCGGGAGTCGGCAATGTTAACGTTAAGTCTGTTTGCTGTGTAGAAGGCGATTGTAAGAACAGGTCGGGTGTATGAATCACAAGGGTTCGCACCGAGAAGGTGAACCGCTTGATTGAGAGAGTATTCAGGCCCTTGTTGGGGCGTCTAGGGATAGGCTCACTAGCACAGACTTACCTGGAGCAATAGTCAGAGGCCAGCATTAGCGACACGTAGGCCGCCAGAATCACGGTAGGAGGAATGGGTGTAAGGGAGTCATCAAGTGTTTATACTCGTCAGTGCGAGCGATAAGTTGTTGCCTCTCAGCTCTGAGGTTGTCATGTTGTTGTGTGAAGCTGTGAAATTGTAAGTGATGTTACTTATTTCCTACTCAAGCCAACATCTGTCAGCAGGCATGTGCTGCTCAAGCTTCTGCAGGTGAGAACAGGGATCACCCCTGCTGGAGGAGGAGGGTCGTGTTTGTCTTTTTAAAAATTCAGCTTTCAGGGTCACTGTAGGGTGGAGGCGATTCTCAGGTGAGTTTGTTTGACACGTACTGTAGTGCTCCAAGTATTCAAAAGGTCCGACTTCAGTCTCTTAGATAGGCTTCTGTCGGTGTTACATGGGCTTTGTACTAAGCATTTGTGGTATTATTAGAATTTTATGATAAAGATTCTGAACCTAGATAAGGTTAATACTGTGTACACTTTTGTAACCAATTTTTGGGTTTGTTTTGTTTAAACTCTCATTACTATACCGAACAGGAGTGTGGCTGTCGAGTGGATACAGTGATCGCTTCCTGTTCCAGGGGTCGGTGTTTCTATACCCGGGCACTCCTAATTCACCTAGCTGTATATAAGTACACCAAGTTTACAACTTGGTGAAGTGAAGGCGTTCGAATGCAAAACCGATTTTGCTGCCTCCTTGTGTATCAAAGGCTTAGCATATTATGTGCACAGGCAGTCCTACCTATGGGACCCGCCTATGGGACTCACTTTCACTTCTCATTATACCCTGTACCAAAATGTAATACAAATAATAAGAGTATTCAAAAAGAAAACACCAATTGAATATTTTTTAATGTATTTTGTAAAAAGATATTTATTCTTACCAAAAAATTTTATTTGACGTATACAGTTGCTGAGTATTTTGAAAAATGTTAACAGAACCACATCATTTCACATTGAAAAGTTCAAAATATAAATTGAAAGAGAATTTTTAAGAAAATGTCAATATTCAAGTGAGAAGATGGTATTTTTATAATACTAATACAAATAAACCTATGTATAAACTTTTTATTTCATGACCAGTTGTAAAAATTTAATTTTAACGTTTGTGCACAAAGCGATAAATATATTAACTTGTAAGGATTAAGAATTTCAAATATTTCGATCATCCGCCAGCAACAGTGAAATCCGGCAATATTAATAAGATAAACACAGGCCGCATCAGACGAGAAATAAAGAAAATAAAGCTTGACGACTTCCTAACACGCTCTGGTGTATATAAAAAGTATCAAAGCGTCATGCCTGCTTTAAGAGAAGTCGTGTAACCAATGAGTTCTAAACCACAATTTGTCAAGGATACGACGATGATGCGACTGTCAGTGTAATTATTCTATCAGTGTTGGTGGCAGATGATAACAGTCCCGCAGACACACTCGACAAGGAACGGATTCTCAAGGTTGTGTAAACACCATCACTAACGAAGAGAAAGTGTAAGGAAATTCCACAGAATGGTGATAAAAGAGGAAAATTGTAAATTATATTGTTAACGTTGAAAGTCAAAGGAAAACTACGATCATAAGTTGTTCCCGCTCTAGGTCACAAACACCTGTATGTAGGTCGAGCCGAGACTGACGACCTCCCTTATAAATGATGCGTCCAGAACAATATTACAGGGCGGTAGTGAACTCGCAAAAATAAAACTGAGATACTTAGGTCATATAATTAGGGATGGGGGAATAATAAGAGAATCATTAATGGGCAAAGTTGAGGGTAGGAGGGCCAGGGGAAGGTAGAGACTGGGATGGATGAATTAAATTAAAAAACTCAGTCCCAAGAGAGATACAAAACCTTAAGAAAATTGGTAAAAACATCCTGAGTAAATTTAGAGAGGAGGACTGTAGTCGTCAACCTTCAAATATGAGGACGGTACTCTGATTGATTGATTGATTGAATGAATACAGAAGGCTAATTGAGCACGAGCCTAACATAAGTTCTCTTCCATCCACAAATATTATACACAGTTAAGACTAGCAGATGTAGATAATTTATATGTGCAAAGATGAATAATCTTTCCTCAAATCATGTAAGGTATTTATTTCTCAGATGGTTGACTCCTAGACAAACCTCGAACATTCATCAGTTTGGAGGTTGCAATCCAAGATGTGTCAAAGAAGCGGATAAGAGCCATATTATAATGACTGATCAGGATATTGTACACAGAGCAGCACAGGCAAGAAAGAAAACGCAGAGGCATATGAGTTTTGCTTTGACAACGAATAATAATGTAGGATTTCAGACCTATCTTAACCACGTGAGTCACTGTGTCTCTTGTGATGAGGTAGTGAGACAGTCTTACTCTTGAAGTCATTGTACGGTCTGAAAACAACGGTGTTGTGATCCCTACAAATAATACTTTTAACAGCTGCAAACAACTACGATATACGTAAGGAAATAATGGATGGAAACCAGACAGACGACGTGAGCGATGATTCAGGAGCTAGAGTTTGGTGAACCAGGGAGACGAGTGCTGGCTGATCGCTCTTGGAAACAGGGGTGCTGATCACTCTTCCAAACAGATCTGGCTGATCACTTCCAAATAGGGCGGCTGATCACTCCTCCAAAGAGTTCTGGCTGGTCACTCTTCCAAACAGATCTGACTGACCACTCTTCTAAACAAACTGCTCAGAAGGAAACCGATTTTTTATGAGATTAAAACATGTATATTAGTTGACAAGGAACACGGGATCACCGAGTTTAAGGATAACCTACATGAAACCGCCTTAGTTAAGGACGGTTGGGTGACGGGCAAGTCGAATGGAATCATTGAAACCCGCCTTTTGACGTACTCAATATTTATTGATTTGGTCAAAATCTGCAGAGAACAAGGCGTTCATTAGTATTACAGGGTAATCCATCTGCCACATAATTAGTTAGTCTCACACAATTTTATCTTAACTGCATATGACCATTAAACATAGTGACATAATACAAAGTTCATAACTATTAATTTTTTTTGCGTTTCATTCCGCATTGTCTTATTGCTCCAGATGCTCCAGATAAGGCAGAAACTAGTAAGCATAATTAGTCCACACTATTTCAGTACTGAGGGGTACGTCATCACGTAGGCTGCACTTACAAGTGTGAGTCGATGTAAATCAGTATGGTGTTCCAAGAGACAAAAGTACTGCGTAAACTGTCTTAGTACAAAACTCAGGGACAGGACTGTGATGGTGTGTGTTCACTACTGCCAGCAAAGAATGGAGATCCTCACAGTATACTGTAGCTGTACAGTAGATCGTGGTCTGGTCTCAGGCAGGCCAGACAGACAGTCACAGCACCTGCAGAACTGTCTGCTCATCAGGAACCCCAGGACCTTTCGGCTGTAAACATCCCCTCCCTTCTCCTAAATTCTTCAATACTCTCATAACTAAACTATTTTTAACAATTTATTAACTATGTCCACGCGGTTCCCCACGGGCGGTAACTCTTTATGTTTGTTTGGGTAAGGTGCCACTCTAGATTGCACATCGGTTGAGCCGCAAATGCCAGCACTGTGTAGCTGAAGCCAGGGGCGATAACTCGACAGATATAATGATAACCTACGTGATTAATCCCTTGGCATCACTTTAGACTTTTGTAGGTTTATGACCCGCTAAGCTATTTGAAGACTATTTCAATACCCGACAAGATAAAGAAGAGGAGGCCATTCCAAGCTGGAGTAGTTTCAGTGGACGAGTATTAACACTTATTATACAGGTCCAAAGATCCTAAACCGAGTTCAGTAAGACAGCAAACTCAGACGCTAATGAAGAATTCGGAACAAAGAAATTCTGTAATAACCTTTGACTTTGCTAAAGACCTACGATGGAGAGTCAAAGACGACTTAAGTACAGTTATCAGATGGGGGTTTCTACAGGGCTTTATGTTTTCTTATCTGAGCTTGGAAAATAAATATCATTAGGATAAACCACCACCGTACTGGTTTAGAAGGAATTGAAGGCTGATGGAAAACATTGTTTCTTGATGGTGTTTTTTGAAGCCTAATCTTCAGCCTCTCATATCGATGGTTGACTGCCGGCACAGCTCCTGCTGTATACATTATTTGTAATGTACAAACAAGAAAGACATTGTCCAATATGTCTTGATATACATCTGTTATCAGATATTAGAAAGCTTCAGAAAACTTACATATATTTTCTATTTCTTTGTATTGCTTCTGAAGTTATTTGGTCAACCTCTTGTGTTGGTGTGAGCATAAGAGACCTGTGTTTCCTTTGTTGCCTCAAGGCATGTGGTGCAGGCTGAGAATGTTGCAACTGATACCAGATTTTTTATTCCTTTACATGATTAACTTTCTGGCAGAACACACGTAACATACGTAACCTTGACAATCTTGATGGTTTCGTCATTTTTCATCACCCATAGCAACTAGTAATGTCGGGTTATGGATCACTTTCCAAACTTAGAGTTGCGTGATCTTGTGTATTTAGCATACCATTTTTTGTTTCAGTCCATACATATCTTTGTGAGGTTGTCTAGATCTTGCCTTAATCTTGTATGACTTCATCTTCTCGCTGTTTTACAAATTCGACGAATTTTGACATACTAGTGTTAGGTGACCCGCTTACAGCTTCATGATGTAGTCTCGTTCAAGATTCTTTGAACACTGCTGGAGACAGCTGGTAACTCAAAGCCGTTTGTTTACTATAGTACATAGTAAAAATTATCATTGAATGTAAAAGTGATCAGTGATAGGTTACTTAATTCCCCGTTGCTTAATTAATGGTTGGGCTTTTACAGTCATTCATAATTTTTACTGCGTACTATATTAACAAACGGCCTTGAGTTACCAGCTGTCTCCAGCAGTGTTCAAAGAATCTTGAGCGAGACAGTACGTACTTTACATAATGTATTCCGGCCTGTTCTCTTTGTTCAATTCTTTGGTAAGAGATGAAAAGCAGCCTCCTTATCGCGTTTATCAATGCCCATAATTATTTGAAGTAGCTTATCAATCTCAAGTGTAGTAAAGTTTGTATGTGTAATAATAACTCATTAACGTATATTATTTGAGTGTCTGTCTGTTTGTATGATGTTAGTGGCCGACAGATCAAAGAGTTTATAAGCTGTTTATTTCACCCCCCCTGAAGTCAGTTACTGCGTCTTATTTTCACTGTTATCATGACACAAAATTCTTGTACAAAATTACCAATAAGGATCAAATTACCGAGTGCCAAACTGTTTGTATATTTTGTGGTACATCTTTTTTCCATGAATGACCTCCCGGAGAACTCAGTATTTTCCCAAACGAATAAAAAAACAACAACCAAAAAACAATCAGTTAGTTTCAGATTAAGCAGCCTTCAGGTACAGAGTGAGAGTATTTTCTAGCACTTGAAGTGTTTGTTAAGGAATGGTACGTGGTGAAAAAGAGCACAGAGTTAAAGGAGACTAATATTTTCATGCTATACTTTTCTCTGTATAGTAAGAGCAGGAGTTTTATGTCCGATATTAAGTCAACAAAAGATATATTATATACAGTCAGCTGGTAAGTTGTTGTGGAAAATTCTACGTTCCCGGAAAAGTAATAATATATTTGACATGATATTTCGGTGCTATGACCATACTAGATCAACAAGATAGCTGACTGTTGCACATTAATTCAGTAGATGATAGTCAAGCGACCAGACAACAGTTTGTTAAGGTTGGCACGTATGGTGTTCTAGCTGGTGGGGGAGATAAGATAAGTCTCGTATGTCGCAGCAAAGTCTATGAAGCTGGTTGATCCATCACTGATATAGAGGTTAGGTAGATTTTAAGTATTTTTCTATTTATATCAAGGTTAAGGTACCATGTTTACGACAGTCGCCACATGGGATTACTTGACGTATAATTCTTCACCTAAAGTTAATATGGTGGGGATAAGTGAGATTTTTGTCTAATGAATATTCACGAGTCCCAGGTGTACGGTATGTAAGGAGGCCAACCCATACCTCACTTTCTAGCTGCTCTTGTTGTCGACTGGACGGTCTCAAATTTTCTCTCTCTCTCTCTCTCTCTCTCTCTCTCTCTCAGTGTATAGTAAATAATAATCATAAGCAAGAAATAAACACAGTAAACTTTAAAATTACATATTAAACAAAAATAATCCTAAAACCTTCCCAAACACACACACACACGCATAAATTTGTACTGTCCATACATTTACTGTACATCAGATTATTGAAAGGGGTAAATTACATTGAGTGATGCAATGTTCCTCATCATATTACAAAGAACACCTCTAAGTGACAATTAAAATGAGAAACAGAGAGTGAGAACTTATCTGGTATTGGGTAACATATATATACAGTACAGTAATGTAGCTGATCAACTAGTCTCTATATTACAAATATTTCAGCTGAAACATATATACCCCGGTAAAATTTATCACTATAGAAAATTATGTAGGAATTTTAAATTCTTACAAAATATTTTCGACCCGTCTCGAAGCTCTGTCCCACCCAATAACCAACACACTAAACAATACATTAAGGACATACCGAAACTCATATCAACAGGTTACCAGAATGATTCCAAACCTTAAACTTGCAAGGCTTGATCGACCAGCATACTGAATTGTGCCTCAGGTTCAGTAGAGTTTTACTAGTCAACCCTAAAACAGACACCTGCTACCTCTGCAGATTTTATTCATGGTGGCAATTCACGTCATTACACGACTACTAGTCGAACCAAGATGTAGAACTGAACACTACTGGTGACCAAGTGTCACTATACGACTCTACAGTCCACTTAGAGTGAGAAACAAAATTCTATGTATAAATTTTCAGCGCATCCACAAGACGTCTTTCTCTTACCACATACCTCCTCTGCTCATCAAACGACAACTCTCTAAATTCTTATCTATCACCATTACCACTCCCAGTGTGCCCATGAAATCCCAAGTCGCCTCCCACGTCACTACTCACCGTACCAACCCTCTGTGATTGTTCTCCGTATTAGAACCTTATTATTATTCACCCCATTTATTCCTCACACTTCCCATATATGAAATTTCCTTCCCCCTAACATGTAAACAGAAATTTATATATTCATCTTTCTTAACCCATTACCCTTTATATGGTACATTGTCATGTCCATCTGAATGTTGAAAAGTAAACGTCCACTCACAGAACTGTAAGGAATGGGGCAGTTTATCCCTTGTTAGCATGTTTTATATATGGCAAAGAACCAATTTGTTACATCTTACCCATTATGTCTTCCTCGCAGTCAAACTTTATGTTTAGTCGTGTACTGCAACATATATCTATATTTCCAATATATTAATTTTGTTTTGTTTATTTATATATTGTGACTTATGAAATATGATTAATGTATTACAATCTGTATAAAAATACTATTTAGTTATTATTATTATTATAATTATCGTTATTATTATTATTATTATTATTATTATTATTATTATTATTATTATTATTATTATGCAAATGTTACACGTAAGGCATACAACATACAACAAAACAAATGATGGTCGCCCCCATAAAACAAGTGATGGTCGCCCCCATAAAACAAGTGATGGTCGCCCCCATAAAACAAGTGATGGTCGCTCCCATAAAACAAGTGATGGTCGCCCCCATAAAACAAGTGATGGTCGCCCCCATAAAACAAGTGATGGTCGCCCCCATAAAACAAGTGATGGTCGCCCCCATAGAACAAGTAATGGTCGCCCCGATAAAACAAGTGATGGTCGCCCCCATAAAACAAGTGATGGTCGCCCCCATAAAACAAGTGATGGTCGCCCCCATAAAACAAGTGGTGGTCGCTCCCATAAAACAAGTGATGGTCGCCCCCATAAAACAAGTGATGGTCGCTCCCATAAAACAAGTGATGGTCGCCCCCATAGAACAAGTAATGGTCGCCCCCATAAAACAAGTGATGGTCGCCCCCATAAAACAAGTGATGGTCGCTCCCATAAAACAAGTGATGGTCGCCCCCATAAAACAAGTGATGGTCGCCCCCATAAAACAAGTGATGGTCGCTCCCATAAAACAAGTGATGGTCGCCCCCATAAAACAAGTGATGGTCGCCCCCATAAAACAAGTGATGGTCGCCCCCATAAAACAAGTAATGGTCGCCCCCATAAAACAAGTGATGGTCGCCCCCATAAAACAAGTGATGGTCGCTCCCATAAAACAAGTGATGGTCGCCCCCATAAAACAAGTGATGGTCGCCCCCATAAAACAAGTGATGGTCGCCCCCATAAAACAAGTAATGGTCGCCCCCATAAAACAAGTGATGGTCGCCCCCATAAAACAAGTGATGGTCGCTCCCATAAAACAAGTGATGGTCGCCCCCATAAAACAAGTAATGGTCGCCCCCATAAAACAAGTGATGGTCGCCCCCATAAAACAAGTGATGGTCGCTCCCATAAAACAAGTAATGGTCGCCCCCATAAAACAAGTGATGGTCGCCCCCATAAAACAAGTGATGGTCGCCACCTTAAAACAAGTGATGGTCGCCCCCATAAAACAAGTGATGGTCGCCCCCATAAAACAAGTGATGGTCGCCCTCATAAAACAAGTAATGGTCGCCCTCATAAAACAAGTGATGGTCGTCCCCATAAAACGAGTAATGGTCGTCCCCATAAAACGAGTAATGGTCGCCCCCATAAAACGAGTAATGTTCGCCCCCATAAAACGAGTAATGTTCGCCCCCATAAAACGATTAATGGTCGCCCCCATAAAACGAGTAATGGTCGCCCCCATAAAACGAGTAATGGTCGCCCCCATAAAACGAGTAATGGTCGTCCCCATAAAACGAGTAATGGTCGCCCCCATAAAACGAGTAATGGTCGCCCCCATAAAACAAGTAATGGTCGCCCCCATAAAACAATGGTCGCCCCCATAAAACGAGTAATGGTCGCCCCCATAAAACAAGTAATGGTCGCTCCCATAAAACAAGTAATGGTCGCCCCCATAAAACGAGTAATGGTCGCCCCCATAAAACAAGTAATGGTCGCCCCCATAAAACAAGTAATGGTCGCCCCCATAAAACGAGTAATGGTCGCCTTTCACCACAACAAAACTGATTCAGACCAGAAAACACTCGATGAGGTCAGGTAATAAGGACAGGTTATGCAGGATCAGGTCTTCTTAGGTTGTCGGTCGTCATTAACAGGGACAGCATGTAATTGGTATTGATACTGAAACAGTTTATTTAGCCAGAAAAATACAGATACAGAGTGGATAATATTAACAATATTGACATGGTAATTGGTATAATGCGTTTTTTCTCAGTTGAGAAAAGTTGCCCCGCCCCCTCCTCAAAAGTTACAGTTGATTGGCTGGTGCAAACCTGTCCGATTTTGTCCTGAAGTAATGATGTATTTCTAAAGGAGTTTATTCATAATCGTTGGGATGACCGTTTCTGATACGTAATTTGCCTTAGTATGCCTTATTGTGGGTAAAAATAAGTATATATTAAATGCATCCTCCGAAAGCGCGAATTTGCTACCAGAGTTTAACAATTAATTCATGTATAATACTTCTGATAAACGTCCGACGTGCTTATGTTTGAGATAATGAATGTATGTATCTTTATATATTTTAGCTAAATATCTTTCTCGTCAGAAACGGTCATCCCAACGATTATGAATAAACTCCTTTAGAAATACATCATTACTTCAGGACAAAATCGGACAGGTTTGCAACAGCCAATCAGCTGTAACTTTTGAGGAGGGGGCGGTGCATCTTTTCTCAGCTGGGAAAAAAAATCGGCTTTTTTTTATAGTAGACAGAAATCAAACAGGAAGGTACTACCGCCTGGGAAGATATTGGAAGCATAATGTGTTGTCTAATGGTAGACCCAGCTGCCATACGGCATCACAAAAATTGTGACCAAGTCCCAGGTTGATGATCTGACTCTCTGCCTTATTTACACACATTGCAGGGTTTCAATTGTTTCTCTTACTATTGACAACACAACATACATATATTGTTTCTCACTTTTGATTTAATTGTTTTCATTTTTGTATTTATGTATCATCATCATTATTATTATTATTATTATTATTATTATTATTATTATTATGATTATTATTATTATTATTATTATTCATTTATTTATTTATTATTATTATTATTATTATTATTATTATTATTATTATTATTATATTGTCGCCCCCCAAGCCTTGATGTGATTCAGTGACCTGTGCCCGGGTGGGCTAATCCCCGTAAAAAAAAAATGAGAGCCTGATCTCTCTCAGTGGCACCTGATATTAATCTCAAGGAAGTATTATATAACATTAAGTATCATCTGGAATAGTACACGTAACATGGTGTTAGTAAGAACATATGAGAATGTTACCACGATTATCATTTCGTTATAGGAAAAGAATTAAAAGAAAGAATTTTTTTTTAGATAGGATAGTTTTTACCAAAATTGTCCTTTAAATCAGTTATCATGTGACTAGGCCAGAAACTTGTCAGTGTTCCCCATGTAATCAACTGTTTTTAAAAAAATTGTAAAACATAAATAATTATCTGGGTGTTGTTCCTCTCATTATACATGGATGGAATTTCCCCAGGTCTTAAGAACATAAGAACATAAGAAAATAAGGGGTCTGCAATAGGCCGGTTGGCCTGTGCATGGCAGCTCCTGTCGAGAGTTAATACCACTCTCTATCATCCATGAATCTATCTAGCTTCCTTTTGAAACTTTCCAGAGTTCCCGCATTTACTACAAAGTTGCTAAGCTTGTTCCACTCGTCTACCACCCTATTTGTGAACCAGTTTCTTCCTATCTCCCTCCTAAACCTAAACTTATCCAACTTGAATCCGTTGCTCCGAGTCCTATCCTGCTCGGATATTATAAGAACTTTATCTATATCCCCTCTATTGATTCCTTTCACCCACTTTAATACTTCTATCATATCTCCCCGCACTCTTCGTCTTTCTAGGGAATGCAAGTTAAGTTTCTTTAACCTATCCTGATATGGAAGGTTTCTAAGTCCCGGAATCATTTTTGTCATTCTTCGCTGCACCGACTCTAGTGAATATATATATCCATTCTATAATAGGGGCACCAGAACTGAACCGCATAATCGAGGTGCGGCCTGACTAGCGCAAGATATAGTTGCAATAAGACCTCTGCACTCTTGTCACTTACACTTCTAGATATAAAACCCAATACTCTGTTTGCCTTATTTCGAACATTAACCCACTGTTTTCTAGGCCGTAGGTCCGGGCTTACAAGTACCCCCAGGTCTCTTTCACAAGTCGACTGCCCTAGGTTGATGTTGTTAAGGCTGTATACATTATAAGTATTTGTTCTTCCAATATTAAGTACGCTGCACTTTCTGGTGTTGAATTTCATTTGCCATTTTTCAGACCACCCCTGCAGTTTATTTAGATCCTCCTGTAATGCATTTGCATCCTGCCCTGAATTAATTTGCCGCCCTATTTTGGTGTCATCCGCAAACTTGCTTATGTCACTGCTGATCCCAGTATCTTAATCGTTTATGTAGATTATGAACAAGAGTGGGCCTAGTACTGACCCCTGGGGAACCCCACTGGTTACACGGCCCCACTCAGATTTAACACCATCTACGCTGACCCTCTGCGTTTTATCGGTGAGCCATGATTTTATCCAATTTAAAACTTTCCCCTCGATACCATGAGCCTTAATTTTTCTCAGAAGCCTCTGATGCGGTACTCTGTCAAATGCTTTGCTAAAGTCTAAGTAAATAACATCGTAATTTTCGTCATTATCTACTACCTCGAAGACTTTCCTAAAAAACGTTAGCAGATTTGTTAGACAAGATTTTCCCTTTGTAAACCCATGTTGAGAGTCGTAGATTAATTTGCTTTTCTCTAGATGAGATCGGATGCTATCTGCTATAATTGATTCAAGAAATTTCCCCACTACTGACGTCAAACTGATCGGCCGGTAATTTGACGCTGATGCTCTGTCTCCCTTTTTGAATATGGGTACTACATTTGCCTGTTTCCACAAGTCTGGTACAACTCCAGTGTCTAATGATTTTGTAAATAAGTTTACGAGGGGTCCGCTAATCTGTTCCCTACACTCTTTCAAGACTCTAGGGAAAATTTCATCCGGCCCTGGGAATTTTGTTTTCTTTAGTTTATTCATCTTCTTAAGAACATCCTTTTTTCTGATAGTGATATTCTTTAATTTCTCTTCTTCCTTTCCCTTAAATATCAGTTTTACCTCTGGAATTTCATCTCAAATTTCTTCTGTGAAAACTGATAAGAAGTAGCTGTTCAATGCTTTGCTTATTTCGTCACTGCCATTTATCAATTCTCCCCTCCCTGACTTTAAAGGCCCAACTTTGTCCTTGACCTTTGTCCTATATACCTGGAAAAATCCCTTGGAATTCGCCTTGGATTCTCTTGCTATTTTGATTTCATAGTCTCTCTTTGCTTTCCTTACATTTTTCTTAATATTCCTAGATAGTTCATTATACCTGTTTCTGAGCTGCTCCTCCCCTCCCTTTAATTTCTTATATATTCCTTTCTTTATTCCTATGTCATGTTTAAGTTTTCTGGTCATCCACCTTGGCTCATTCTTATTTGACCTAATTTTTCTGTATGGTATATTTTGTTCTTGTGCTTTATGTAGTATACTAGTGAATATATTATAGTCATGATCAATTGTTGTGTCATCTATGACCTCACCCCTTCCTACTGGGAACTGACGTGACTGTTCCCAGGTGACCTCACCTAGATACCTTCTTAACCCCTGACAATCCGCCAACCGAAAGTTTGGGACTCTGACCATATTGTCATTGTTTTTCGTTTCCCAATTTAGGGTGAACCTGATTTCTCTGTGATCACTGTTACCAAGTTCTTCCCCTACTGTGATATCTCTGATAATATTTTCTTTATTTGTTAATACTAGGTCTAATATATTGTCACCTCTAGTAGGTTCTGTAATTAGTTGTTTCAAAAAATTGTCCTATACTGCGTCTAGGAAGTCTTCAGATTCATAGTCGCCTACAATGTTGTCCCAGTCAATATTTCTGAAGTTGAAATCCCCCATAATGCATAGGTTGTTATATTTTGCTGCCCTACTCATTTCCTGCCATATGGGCTGAGCTGCTTCTTTGCCAAGACTTGGGGGCCTGTAAATCACTCCCATAATTAGTTTTTCTCTTCCTTCCGTGATTTCTACCCACACAGACTCGGTTCCTATTTCACCCTTTATTGAATTATTAATCCAACATTTTAAAGTATTCCTGACGAAGAGTGCGACCCTTCCCCCCTTCCTACCTTCCCTGTCCTTGTGAAAAAGGTTGTACCCTTCTATGTGGTACTCTGATAAAAAAATTTTGCTCGCCAGATTCATCCAAGTTTCGGTGATTGCTATGACGTCTACATTCTCGGTACATACAACCACTCTCAGCAAGTCTATTTTATTTCTAACGCTCCTACTGTTTGTATAGTATACATTTAA
This sequence comes from Homarus gammarus, assembly GCA_958450375.1. NCBI lineage: Eukaryota > Metazoa > Arthropoda > Malacostraca > Decapoda > Nephropidae > Homarus > Homarus gammarus. The sequence continues at coordinate 478,167 of CAUDMG010002589.1, forward strand.
ACGTACCCTTCCCTGGTCCTGTTTTACCCCTTGTCCTGAGCAACTAATTTTACTTCCCAGGACCTGCTTGTTTTTTGACTCCCACTTTCCCCGACCCCTCTCTACTGGCGAACCCCCCCCCCCCCCTTCGGAGTGACAATTTCACGCTCCAGGGATGCAGACAACGTCTTTACCCCCTCACGAGACAAGTGTACTCCGTCGCCAGTTATCAATGAATGTCCAACCATTGTTTGCACAATGTTTTTCCAGTCGGCAATTTATAGCAATTGCCCTGGACAGCCATTCACGACCAACCCCTCTTCTAGGCAAGACACCACATACTATCGGGATCCCTCCCCTATCTCTAATCTTCCCCAGCACCTCCCTATACCTCTTGAAAAGTTCCTCACTCCTAACCTTACCTATGTCGTTTCCTCCCACACTAAGACACACTACTGGATTGGTACCCTCCCCTGACAAAACCCTGTCTAACCTCTCGGCTACATGCCCTATCCCAGCCCCAGGAAAACACACCCTAGTCCTACGTTTCCTATCTCTCGCACAAAAAGCCCTATCTACAAACCTCACCTGCCTGTCCCCAACTACCACGACCTTACCTGTGGGCAGGGTTTGTACAACTGCCCTTTCCTCTCCTTGACCTATACCGTCCTGCCTCTTCTCTTCCTCGCCAGCTTCCTGCAGCACCTGGTAAGGGTTACTACACTCCACACCCTGGTCAGCTTTCCTGAGCCTGACCCAAGTCCCCTTGGAGACAACCACTCTCCACGCCTGCTCCTCCTTCGCAGGTTTCCTGCTAGGCAGGACACCTACCTGAAGGAGTTCCGTCCTGAGGGCTTCATTTTCCCCCTTTAGAGTGTCAACCTCACTCCTCAACTGCCCCAGCTGCCTTAACAGAGTGGCAAGGAGGTCGCCTTTCCCCACACTCCCCTCCTCTTCCCCCACGACACAACGATCCAAGGCGGCCATTTTCCTTGGTCTCTAACGGGAGCACTTTCGGGCACGACCTTCTCCAAGCTGGGTCAGAGGTCAACTGTGTGTGTGTGTGACATCGTTGTTGTAGTGCGATGTGACTTGATTAGAAATTAGATCATAAAAACGACACTTCAAGAAAAAAATTATCCAAAATATTAAGAAAAATCCCAAGTCCTTTTATACTGTATCAGGAGCAAAAGTGGAGACGAGAGATACTGTTGACTCGCTAGATGATGAAAACACCCTAAATGATTACTTTTCATCCATATTCACACACGCTGAATAGCGTGCTAATACCCAGGAGAGAATACATATCTCAGGCCCAAGGGCTGTAAATTAATTAAAAGAAATAGCATCAACAAGAAAATGTCGGAGCACAGACCAAGGTATATAGGAGGTAGACAACAAGAGTTACACTTCACTAGACTACTATTCAATATATGCCTGGTTTAAGAAAAAGTGTATATAGACTGTAAATCAGCCATATTAGTCTTTGCGAACTCTGAGAAAATTTTGAGAGACACCATCTTCTAATACCAAACCTAGCCAAGTCACATTTCTTGAGATGGTATGAGATCACGTAGGCCAAGGTTTAAACGTCTTAAAGTCTATGACGTTTAACATAACCCTACACGCACGGCTCGCCTCTTAAGATCCAGGCACATGGTATCACAAGCAAAATATTATAGTGTATTAAGCATTGGCTCGAAAACAGGCAACAACGAATGGTTATAAACGGATTACATTCAGAATGAAAATAGGTTTTGAGCTGAGTAACACAAGGATAAATACTCGGAACCAACCTGTTTGCGAATTAAGCTCTATTGATGAATATTTATCGAGCCAAGTAACCAAGTTTACAGACAAAGCAAGTGGCAAGTCAAGAAGAAGTTTCAGCCATGCAAAATCTGCATGAGCTTTTTTTCAAATGAAGGACTGAGAATTTTTTTTAAATATAGCAAAATGTAAGACTGGCCGTGGGACACAACAACTCGAAACACAATATCTGTGAAAAGCACTTTTCTTAGAATCAAGGTATCGTGATTGATCAGTCACAGATGGCAGTGGAACAAGTGGAAGCAAGAGCGGTACTGGGATTCAAAATAGCCCTCGACAAGACTATCAAGAACAATGGGGGGTATCCTACACAGACCTCAGACCTCTTTTACCCATCTTGGCCAACTCTAGGTTGGGGTAGCCGTCTAGTAAATTATAAGCATAGTTTCCCTTTTAACCCTGACTTTTTTTTCTTTTTTTTTTAAGATCAAGTAATTTATGCACTTTTCTTTTCTAAAATGTTGGCATGAATTATTAGTCTGAGTGTTGATAGAAGTTAGGGATGTAACTTCTATACGAGTACAGAAGGACGTGTCACCTTGCTCCTCCCTGGCTCCTGTATCAGGTAGCGCGGAGTAGCCAATCTTGCATCACTGCCGAATGCTTGTTTAATTCAATAAGTATACCCGTGTTACGACCCTCCTCCTTTTTCACTGCTTACCCAGCTTCCACCACCGGTTACCAGCGGCCAGGGTCGTTTGTACAGATGCAGTAGATACCTCACAAATGTTGTCGAATTACTACTGGCTGTCCCGCCAGTCCCCAGTAACTTCCCGACGATCGGTATCAGTGTACAGACAAACAACAGGCAAGTAGATTTCCACCAGGTCACAGAAATACACTTGTGCACTGTAGTCTTCTCACTTTCTATTACACAACAATTCCACATTACTTGCAATTGTGTTCAGCTGTTCTGCTAGGCATATTCTTTACACGAACAGAAGCGATCGACTAACTCCTAGCCTGCTCGCTTCTGTTTATACACGCCTCGTCAGACGCTTCTCGAACATCCTCGAATCACCCAGAGACGCCTGGGAGATTCTAAAACGTTCTACTCTGATCGAGGCTTACAATAATAAATAAATCTTAAAAAAAAATAATGCAATACATTCTAGAATCTAGAATATTCTTGCATAATTAATACACCAATATATACACGAAAATTTCTTTATTTTTTCAAAATAACTGCAGCATGGACAGAAAACAATTGAAAAACCCTACTTTACAAAATTATAATAAGAAATTAAGCCTCGGCATAACACCCGGTTTGAGTTAAATAAGAATTAGGTACAATATGTATATCGTTCTAACACTAATCAGTTTTGTTATGAAAGGTGTGAAACATCCCTAACCGCATGTACTCTGTGCCTTTAGGATAAAGCTTGGTATTGACTGTTATTGCCCCAATATCGTTAATGCAAGTACTGGAAATGTGTTTCAAGCTTTACATATTTATTTTTTGATCAAGGAGAACATAGTGTGTGGTAGATAATGTGTTAGCCTGAGGTGTGTCATCCTCACAGGTAAATTTGAACAGTTTGGATCCGGAGCATGATACTACATATATTGAATCCCGACGAGAGAAATAAACTCCTTTTCTTCGGCCACTGTTTCGAAAGTCGAGGTTGATAGAACAAGAATTTTTTATATTTTATTTTATTTTAGACATGGACATGAGAATATTTAGGGACGTCAGCCCACGAGGGAGAAAATTCGGTACATAAAGTCAAAGGAGTTTACCAGGATTTTGCGTCCACACTTGTTGTAACCCACGTTAAGAGTGAGCTGAGCACTAACCAGCCTCCCACCTCATGACTACCTCACCCCTCACCCCCAGCTGCTCTTGTGGACACTGACATCCCTAGTGTGGAGAATACCCCCCTTAAAAACAACCAATGATATAATGACTAGATTATTGTGTATAGGCATGATTAGGAAGTATTTTTGTGGCGTTAACACACACACACACACACGTACATTAGCTGGTAACTGATAACGTTTCCTGTGTGTCACAACAACAGCTTCACTTGGCTCAGTTGCTAGGGCAGTGCCTCTATCCAGCACCGTGGTACTGGCTCATGACCTAGATCTAAACTTCTCTATTTGTGTAGGTGTTTCATTTCTTTGTGATGCTGAGTTTATTTTTGTAGTGTTTTATCTCATATTTAGTTAACTATTTTATTGTCTATGTTGTCATTTTTTTTGTGTGTGTATGTTAGGTTAAACTTCGCTTGTAAGATCTTTTATGTCTAATGCTAAAAAATTTTAAACTTATTATTTAATGTTAAATGATTTTAAACTTATTATCTAATGTTAAATTATGTTAAACTCTGTATGTAATGTTAAATGGTGTTGAATTTTGAATGTGATGTTAAATACTGTTAAACTCTGTATGTAATGTTAAGTGATGTTTAACTTTGTATGTTTTGTTAAATATTGTTAAACTCTGTATGTAATTTTAAGTGATGTTTAACTTTGTATGTTTTGTTAAATACTGTTAAACTCTGTATGTAATGTTAAGTGATGTTTAATTTTGTATATTTTGTTAAATAATGTTAAACTCTGTATGTAATGTTAAATAATTGTAAACTTTGTATGTAATGTTTGTGCTGCTAAACTTATATGTGATATTAAACAATAGGTAGTTGTCTTAATTTTTTGTTTTAAACTGTACCAGTAATTTATCATTTTTCTTTTTGTATGTTAAGACCAAATAGTTAAGTGGCATCAGGCAATGGATAACTGTCATCAAACATAGTTATAGTAATACATCCTTTGGTTTTTTTAAGAGTTAATTAGGAAGTGTTAGCGATAAATTCAATTCGTGGTTTTTCCCCGTTTGCGGTGGGAAAACACCACATAATAATAAAAATAGTAATAATAATAATAATAATAATGATAATAGTTAATAAAATTTTTTAGAAATAGATCTAAATTATAATACAAATTATTATACTACTATTAATAATAAATAAAGAAATAAATAGTGGGAACGATATACAGTACAGTACAGTATATACAGTATGTTGTGCTGTCAATAGTAAGAGAAACAATTATGACGACCCTCCAATTGTGTGTAAATGAGGCAGAAAGTCAGATCAGCAACCTGGGACTTGGTCACAATTATTGTGTGTGCCATATGGCAGCAGAGTCTACCATTAGACAACACATTATGCTTCCAATATCTTCCCAGTATATATATATATATATATATATATATATATATATATATATATATATATATATATATATATATATATATATATCGATAAAACCACACAGGAAAAGTGAAACACTGGAGCACCTTAGCTTTTGTGTTTGTGTAATAATAATAATAATAATAATAATAATAATAATTAACGGTTTATTGAAAGAGCTTGGCAGCCAGAAGGCTGAAAATATACAGTTACATATTTGGGGAATGGGTTACGAATTACAAATAATATACAAGTAACATAAGTGACACAAATAAGACATATAATAACTAGATGGGGAAAAGCTCAAACTACAGTTCATTTCAACATAGTGACAGTGCAAGGAGTAGTGTTTACTGGGAGTGAATACACTGATTTATTTCAAGTTATTGATAATTTTTACAATGGTTGGGACTGGGCTGTTCTTATAGCGATCAGTTCGTGCACGTATGGGCTGGATGCGGTTGTGGTGTCGAACAGCAATTCTCGGACTAGGGATCTCAGGTGGTAGTAGGAGCCGGTGTCGGGGATGGTGTAGAAGCTTCTTACCAAATTTGCAGATGAGGTCGTGGTGATGGTCAGTGAGAGTCGAAAGGGTCAGTGTGTTGAGCGCTTCTTGATATGTGGAGTAGGAAGGGGAGAGAATAATCTTGCATGCCCTCTTTTGCACTTTTTCTAGGTGTTTACGTTGTGTGGCATTTAGGGAGGAAGACCAGGTGGGGGAGGCATAGGTGAGCTTGGGAAGTATGAATGTTGTGTAAACACTGAGGAGCTCGTGTGCAGGAACTCCGAGGGACTTGAGTCGGCGGAGGAGGTGGAGACGGAAACTGGAGGATTTGATAACTTCACTGACGTGTGGCTTCCAATTTAGTTTGTTGTCTATGGTGACGCCGAGGAGCTTGGTGGAATCTACAACCTGGAGTGTGTTCAGACCAAGAGTAATGGAAGGAGGTGGGACAATGTCGGAGGAGAGGTTGATGTGCATAACCATGGTCTTGGTATGGTTGATGGTGACGAGGTTGTTGGTGGCCCAGTTTTGGAGACTGTTCAATAAATCCTGAAGGGCGGTATAGTTGGGAGCAGAATTGTTGACGCTGATCCCAATGGTGGAGTCATCGACATATTTCAAGTGAGCAGGGGTTTCTCTTAGGGCATCATTGATGAGCATAAGGAAACAGAGTGGTCCCATCTTGGTGCCTTGGGGAACGCCACAGGTGAGTGACTGAGAGGTGGAGACAGCCCCTCGGAAGCGTACAGCTTGGCGTCGGTCACTGAGGAAGTCTGTAAGCCATGGTATAAGACTTCTCCGAAGCCCGAGGTCAATAGCTTTGTTGATGATTATATTGTGGTCGACTAGGTCGAACGCTTTAGTGAAATCAATGAAGGCGACAGCTACAGACGTTTTTCGTTTCTCGAGATGGCGGTATATGTAATCGAGAAAGCTGACAAGACAGTGAGTGGTGGAGGAAGTTTTCATGTTGCCAAATTGCTGAGGGTCTACGACTCCTGCAATATCAGCATAAGCCCAGTGTGTGTGTGTGGCACACTAAATAGGAATAATTGTATTCGTCTTTTTGGAAACTTATGACTGGTCATAAACGATCATGTGGACCATAAAAATATGTGTAAATGAATATAGTTTCAAACAAAGCCTACCTAACCTAACGTATCCTACTGTGGGTATAATTTGGCTATTTTACCAGATACGAATTAATTTCCATTCAATTTTATCAACGTACAGTATAAGAGGGTTTTCCTAGAAGCAGTATTCACCGACATTTAATATATTGTCAGTAGTACTTACAATATATAAATGTAGGTAGCCCACATTTATATGAAAGGCAGTGTGGCCGGGAGTACTTTCGATCACCTTCATTTTCTTGGCAGTAAAATTATGTACCCATTCAAAGTATAATAGACTTGAGGTACCTCGGCGTGAACCAGGTACCTTCAGGACGGAAGGCCGCACCCCAACTATGGATTATAAAACAAGAGGAAGATAACTAAGCTTTATGAAATTAAATCACCAATTTTAATGAAGATTTGAATAAAAAATAATCACTTCCTGAGAGTAAGAGATTATACAAACTCAAGCTTCACTACCCCACTCTCGGGAACACAGCACATTTAATATTAAAACTCTCGTCAACTTCCAAAATTATTTAATACTAATATTTCCACGGTGGATGTTTCATTGATTAAACCTTCGCACGGCCTTGTCAGTAACGTGCATAAATTGTCGAGAAATAATTTCTACAGCATTGAGCACTACGGTACCAGAGGATTGATTTGCTGTCCATAACTTTTACATCAGAACAATGGTTTCAGAAGACACTGGTGAACGTGTGAAAAAGTTGTAGACCAGACCACAAATTCACCACCCCATAAACTAACCGTTGTACTTAGCTTACTGCTATGAAAAACTCAATAAACTTAGATTTTACAAACACAGAATTCCTGGATGTCGGTGAGTCATTGTTTACTACAGGTTACTACCACCATAGCAGACACCATGATCTCAACCTTCCTTATACAAGACGTGCGTGAAATATAGATATCCATTTATTACAAGTAAACTCCATAAGTCCAGATGCATAGTAAGGTAATTAAGTTACAACACTCCTTAGAGTAGACTACTGCAATAATTCTCGTAAACATGGCTGTGAGTAGCGTCCACACTGTATGTTGAAGAGCTATCCTTGAATTTCCTAAGATATGGGGATACGAGAGGTGAATTATCGTACATTCTTATAGTGACTCCGGATGTAACCATTTTAAAATTACATTGAAATTAAAGAGGGTATCAACCCCTGTCAGAAATTGTTTAGTATTATGTTAAATACCACCTCATATCTACAGTGCATATACGTCCAGTTAACTGCCACATACATACTACAAACAACAGCATACCCACCAAATTCTCCTACAGGCTACGACATACCAACCAAATATCACGGAATGTTACCACATGCTTATAAAACTTTGCCACAAGATTACCACACAGCCAGCTAACCCATTCTTACCAAGTATAGTATCATAGCGCACAACAATATACCTGTCAAATACTTTCAGATACTAACCCAATATTACCACATACTACTGCCAAGTAAGACACTACGGCCTTATTTTTTATGACATCAGAGGACACGATCCAAACCAAATCTAACCTAACAATATCTAATTAAACTTAACCTAACCTAACCCAACAACAGTTAAACAACCTAGTTGGTTCATATTGTCTAATGACAAAATAGATTTAGGCTGTGGTCAGTGGCGTAGCTAGAGTGTGTGCCGCCCGGGGCGGCCCTTGAGTTTGCCGCCGCCCCCCCCCCCCCCCCCCCCCCGGTGCCCCCACAAAAAATACATATTGCACAGTGACTCACTCTTATATATATATATATTAAATAGTTTGTGTACCATTATAATATTACTGTACTTTCACATACTCAAATATAGTATGCTTTAAATACACACCAAACATACTTAAACTTTATAAGTAACAGTTAAACAAAAAGCAAAAACGACATACAGGATAGGGAAAAAAGTAAAAAAGTGTAAAAAATTAGGACCATCTTTATTTCTGAAATGAAAACTACAAATTTCTACAAAGTAGTTTTTCTTGTTTTTTGTTGGCAAATTCTTCAATGACATTGTCAAAAACTATTTCATCTGTCAATTGTCGCTCTATAGACAGTAAGGCAAGATTTCTCAACCGCAAGGTGCTCATAGTAGATCTTAAGTAATTCTTGATCAGTTTTAGTTTCGAAAAACTCCTCTCACAGGTAGCAACACTAACAGCAATTGTAAGGAAAATCCTCAGCATTTTTACTATATTTGGAACCGAGTTCCCAAGGTTATACTTTTGAATAAACTGCAAAAGTTCAAGGGGGCCTTCTTTCCACGTCTGTATTCTGTCTTTAATAGTTACAGCAGCAACAGCAACAAAATGCTGAAGTCTTTTTCTCTCAACGAGGAACTCCTCTTTATCAATGTCGTCGTGATCGTGATCTATTTGACACTCATATTTATCATCCAAAAGATTCAATGGGGTAAGGAAGGCATATTTCTCAGAAAGATCCGTGTGTCATTGCTAATCTTGCTTGGCCATAGGCCAACATCTTTTATGTCCACTCTGTCCACAGCTGGTCCTGGAATATTTTCTTCTTCATGTTCTTCATCACTTGAAGGAGTTGAAGTTGACGAATCGCTTGAAGTTGAACTTGAATCCCTTTAATTTGATAATGATTTGGTTTCTATACGACTGATGTATTTTAAGAGTGCCCCTTTATTCTTGTTTAATACTTCCTCTCTTGCCTTTCTCTTTTGTCTATACGCGGCACCACTTTCTTTAGCTCGCTTCATCTGGAGACAGAGTGATAGAAGTATAAAACATTAATTTTTCGAGAAATAAATTCACACTGCATGTTTTAAGATTAAAAGATAAAAAAGAATGAAAAAAATGACGAGAACTTTAGATAAAAGTGATGAAGCTAAATATTACAAGTCACAAATTCTACACTTTTGACAAATAACACATTAAGAAAAAAGCTCTGTGTAGCAAAAGAATGCTTTTGTGAATTTACAAAAAAACTTCAAATGTATTACGTACATTATTTATTATTACGGCATTGAATAATATAAAAAAACGCTATTCCAAAAGTAATATGCATAGGAAAACATTTTTCTTAAATAGCATTTCCTCAGCAAATGCATAATTTTTGATATATATATATATATATATATATATATATATATATATATATATATATATATATATATATATATATATATCATATATATATATATATATACTTCATTTTTAGTCACTAGAGAGAGAAATACAAATCAAGGTGTATATATACAGAGGAGGGTGAGATCAGGTCCACAATGGTCAGGTATTAGGTAATGACCCTACTAATTAAGAAGATTTGTAACCAGGTGAGAAGGTTGGGTCACCTTACCCTCTGACCTGACTACCGACTGTTGCCATGCTATTTAAAGATTAGTAGGGTCATTACCAATACCTGACCATTGTGGACCTGGTCTTACCCTCCTCTGTATATATACACCTTGTTTTGTACTCCTCTTTAGTCTGTACTCACCCCTGAAGATGTGAATTACACGAAAGCGCTTGGGAACTTCGTGTTTTCTTCTTTCCTTGTGGTTATCAGCATATATATATATATATATATATATATATATATATATATATATATATATATATATATATATATATATATATATATATATGCAAGTAAATCACTGTAGGTGCGCGTGATCTAGGTATATGCTGATAACCACCAGGAAAGAAGAAAACACGAAGTTCCCAAGCGCTTTCGTGTAATTCACATCTTCAGGGGTGAGTACTCACCCCTGAAGATGTGAATTACACGAAAGCGCTTGGGAACTTCGTGTTTTCTTCTTTCCTGGTGGTTATCAGCATATATTATATATATATATATATATTATATATATATATAGTATATATATATATATATATATTATATATATATATATATATTTCATTAGCCCAATAAAGCACGCGGACTTCTACATACAATCAACAGTGTTTACCTATTTCGCCCCTAAATCTAAATTTGTCTAATTTTAAACCATTGTTACGAGTTCGCTCCTGGTTGGATAGTTTGAGTACCTTTGTAATGTCCCCTTTGTTTAGCCCTGACTTCCACTTATACACTTCTATCAGGTCGCCCCTCGCTCTACGTCTCTCGAGGGAGTGCAAATTAAGATGCTTTAACCTGTCTCTGTACTCAAGGTTCCTAATGCCCGGGATTAGTCTTGTCATTCTCCTTTGAATTCTTTCCAAGGATTCTATATCCATTCTGTAATACGGTGACCAGAACTGAACTGCGTAATCCAGGTGTGGTCTCACAAGAGCAAGATACAGTTTTAGGATGACCTCGCTAGTTTTGTAACTAACACTCCTTTGTATGAACCCAAGTACTTTATTAGCCTTGTTACGAGCAAAAACACATTGTTTACTTGGCTTAAGGTTCCTACTTATCATTACTCCTAAATCTCTTTCGCAGTCGGATTTCTCTATGGCATCGTTGTTCATCTGGTATCTGGTTTCCCTGTTTACATCTTGTGTTGTAATTCTGAGTTGCAATGCTTGCAATTATTATTATATCTATGACTGCAATTGAACTCGAGACAAATATGACCTCTTAAGTGTTTTACCCCCATTGGCTTGTCTGTCTACAAAATTGTCAGTGCTGTTGCTCCTTTACTGCTCAGTGCATTGGACATTCTCACTGACAATTTACGTTACATCCAACCTGATCCCACAACTAACTCACAATGCTGGCTGATTTCAACATCCACAACACTGGCACTGCTCACTCTGACGGACATGGTGAGGAGGGTGAGCACTGTGGTACCTTGTTGCATCATATAACACAATTGCTCAACACACCCAAATGGACCCGTGATACAGCAGAACACAATGGACACTTCATTGATCTCTTTCTGATTAACAATACAGTATATACTTCTTACTCTTTCAGACTATTTCTTTGTCTACTACCAGTTCTCCTCTCATAGTCCTTCAGTACAGTGACTTAACTCCTTGAGTACGATGACTTAACCCCTTCAGTACGACAACTTAACCCCTTCAGTACGATGACTTAACCCCTTCAGTACGATGATTTAACACCTTCAGTACGATAACTTAACCCCTTCAGTACGATGAGTTAACGCAGGAGTTAAACCATCGTACTGAAGAAGTGAAGGGGTTACGTTATCGCACTGAAGGATTAAGTCATCATACTCAAGGTTAAGTCATCATACTCGAGGGTTAAGCCGTCATACTCAAGAGGCTAAAACATGGTACTCATGGCCTTAAGTTATTATATTCAAGGGGTTCTCATCGTACCCAAGAGGTATAAGTCAAAATACTCAAGCGTTTAAATCCTCGTACGGAAAGGGTTACGTCATCATACTCAAAGTGTTAAAGTTCAGTCAACTATGGGCACTCTGATCAGACCGCTGGGGCAGACTTGAGGATTTTGTTTCTGTTTTCCTTGGTCTGCTGCTCAGCGCGTTATCGGGATTGAAGAGGAGAAGTTTATACATTAGAATAACGTCTACGTTCCCCCTCATGGTGGTTCTGTATTTATTTTGCCTCTACTGTAACTAATAAGAAGAAGGCCAAAAAAATTATAAATTCAACACCTACACACAGACTCTCCGTAATAAGACTATATTTTAAAATCAGTCCTCACATGACCAATAAACAGCTGGCAATCATTTATGACTGTCATATGCGCTCCCAGGTGGATTAATGTTGTCATATGTGGTGTTGAGACATTTTGCCTTTCGATTCATTGCAGAGAAGACCCGTCATCACCACCAATAATAATTACCTGACCAGAAAGCATCACACTTTCTCTGTTGTACTGTGCTACCTACGAGAACATGCTGTCAGTATTCCAATGCTCTTACCGTAAGTGATATATTCCCCGAACAACTTATGTCACAAATTGTTTCTCCTCTGTCCTACTCCATGCGACCTGTAACAGTTCACAATACTGCGACTCAGACATCTTCAGTCTTAGTAAGGGAATGTCTTGGAGAGTAAATCTGTCATGTTTCATCTCTCACTGGATCATTTTATATAAAAAACAATCATCATACTCAGGGCACGAATTTATTACACTCAAGGGACTGTCATTGTACTGAAGGGATTGAATAATTCTACTCAAGGCATCATACTCAAAAGATTTCTCACCATATTCAGGGAACGTAGTCATCGTACTCAGGGATCCATCATTGTACTCATTGGACCGTCATCGTACTCAAAACAGCTATCGCACTCGGGTGACAGTCAATCGTATCCAAGGGACTAAATCATTGTAATCAGGAGAATAGGTCATTGTGCCGTGGATTTAGTTATTTAATGCAACAATGAAGGCATAGCTAGTACTTAAAGAACTCAGTCATTGTACTCCAGGACTTCATTCATTGTACTCAAAGGAGTAAGGTTTTGTACTCAAGGAAAGAATTCACATGGCACAAGTGATTATCTTGTACTTATAGCAATATTGACTGATTTATTCACGGAACGAGGTCATTATACTCAGAGGACTAGGTCTTTGTACTCAGGGGACTAGGTCATTGTACTCAGGGGATTAGGTCTTTGTACTCAGGGGACTAGGTCATTGTACTTAAGGGACTAAGTCTTTGTACTCAGGGGACGAGGTCTTTGTACTCTCAGACTGAAGCATCATACTCGTACACAGGAAGTAGGTCATCTTCCCCAGGGCTTTGTATAGCAACATACTCGAGGGACAAGATCATCGCCTCGAGAACAAAGTGATCGTACTCCCGGGTTGACTCATGACACTCCCAGGGAGAGGAGAGTTGACGAGGAAGAAGGAAGTGTTTAGGAACATTGAGGACAGTGACCGGCAACGAGGCAACACCTACAGTACACCCTCCCGCCTGCCTTGCTGAGTCGCTTGATCTACTTACACGGTCACCGGCAAGTCTCCTAAAGAAAGGCGGTTACGTCTGTATCAGCAAGAACAAAAAGAGCTATAATTTATTGTACATGCTATATATATATATATATATATATATATATATATATATATATATATATGCAAGTAAATCACTGTAGGTGCGCGTGATCTAGGTATATGCTGATAACCACCAGGAAAGAAGAAAACACGAAGTTCCCAAGCGCTTTCGTGTAATTCACATCTTCAGGGGTGAGTACTCACCCCTGAAGATGTGAATTACACGAAAGCGCTTGGGAACTTCGTGTTTTCTTCTTTCCTGGTGGTTATCAGCATATATATATATATATATATATAAAGAGAGAGAGAGGATGTTTCAGAAAAAAATATATAGTTTACACTGTTTTAAAAGTTTTGGTGGAGATCGCGTGAATGCTTTTATCACAGCAACATTGTCCTCACTTGTGAGAGACCTCGGACATCAACATGTGAGGAACATGTTCTTATTGTAATACAAACATTCACTTGGTCTCCACAAAAATATGTAAGGCAGTGTTTATACATCTTTCTGAGAAAGAGAAAGAGACACAGTGATGTACCTCGTTTTATTATTATTGTTATTGTCATTGTTGTGGCCTTCAAGAAAACATAATAAGCATAATAAACAAGTTTATCACATGTTTAATCCCTGCCTCTGGATGACAGCAGCCACGTGGACGGTGAAGTCTTGGATCACTGCCGAAAACTTCTGCAGAGAAGGCTGATCCCCCATCCTGTGCTTTGGAGTTGTTGTCATATACCTCGGATTTAAGATATTCACAGAGATAAAATACAGCTGGAGACGAATCGGTGGAGGAGGTGGCCAAGGGTTTTCAGTAAGGCGTGACATTAACCGAAACTCCGGATAATATCGTTTAAAAAAATTCACAGCCGCATTTGATGTGTGTGTGTGTGTGTGTGTGTGTGCGTGTGACGGAGGGAGGGAGGGAGGGAGTGGGATTTACCATCTTGCAGGGAGATTCATTGTTAATATTTACATTTCACCATCTTCTTAGTGAACGAAGAAATTTCCTTTGAAGAATACTTGTGTATAGTTCTGTGTTAAATGTTACTGTTTGCCGCTAGGCTTTCAGTTTATTATCTGTACTGTATATTCAATAGCGCTCCAAACTGTTAAACCATTCAACAAAAAGGAGGCTGGTGGTGCTGTGACATTAATGAGGCTGGTGGTGCTGTAATAGTGATGAGGCTGGTGGTGCTGTGACATTAATGAGGCTGGTGGTGCTGTGACATTAATGAGGCTGGTGGTGCTGTAATAGTGATGAGGCTGGTGGTGCTGTGACATTAATGAGGCTGGTGGTGCTGTAATAGTGATGAGGCTGGTGGTGCTGTGACATTAATGAGGCTGGTGGTGCTGTGACATTAGTGAGGCTGGTGGTGCTGTGACATTAAGGAGGCTGGTGGTGCTGTGACATTAATGAGGCTGGTGGTGCTGTGACATAGTAACGAGGCTGGTGGTGCTGTGACATTAATGAGGCTGGTGGTGCTGTGACATATTAACGAGGCTGGTGGTGCTGTGACATTAATGAGGCTGGTGGTGCTGTAATATTGATGAGGCTGGTGGTGCTGTGACATTAATGAGGCTGGTGGTGCTGTGACATTAATGAGGCTGGTGATGCTGTGACATTAATGAGGCTGATAGTGCTGTAACTATCATGAGGTTGGTGATGCTGTAACTTTCATGAGGCTGGTGGTGCTGTGACATTAATGAGGCTGGTGGTGCTGTGACATTAATGAGGCTGGTGGTGC
Organism: Homarus gammarus; assembly: GCA_958450375.1. Lineage (NCBI taxonomy): Eukaryota > Metazoa > Arthropoda > Malacostraca > Decapoda > Nephropidae > Homarus > Homarus gammarus. Next base: position 493,459 of record CAUDMG010002589.1, read on the forward strand.
TGTAACATTAATGAGGCTGGTGGTGCTGTGACATTAATGAGGCTGGTGGTGCTGTAACATATTAATGAGGCTGGTGGTGCTGTAACATTAATGAGGCTGATAGTGCTGTAACTATCATGAGGTTGGTGGTGCTGTAACTTTCATGAGGCTGGTGGTGCTGTAACTTTCATGAGGTTGGTGGTGCTGTAACTTTCATGAGGTTGGTGGTGCTGTAACTTTCATGAGGTTGGTGGTGCTGTGACATTAATGAGGCTGGTGGTGCTGTAATATTCATGAAGCTGGTGGTGCTGTGGCATTAATGAGGCTGGTGGTGCTGTGACAGGAATGAGGCTGGTGGTGCTGTAATATTGATGAGGCTGGTGGTGCTGTGACATTGATGAGGCTGGTGGTGCTGTAATATTGATGAGGCTGGTGGTGCTGTGACATTGATGAGGCTGGTGGTGCTGTAACATATTAACGAGGCTGGTGGTGCTGTGATATTAATGAGGCTGGTGGTGCTGTGACATTAATGAGGCTGGTGGTGCTGTAACATTAATGAGGCTGGTGGTGCTGTAACATTCATGAGGCTGGTGGTGCTGTGACATTAATGAGGCTGGTGGTGCTGTAACATTCATGAGGCTGGTGGTGCTGTGACATTAATGAGGCTGGTGGTGCTGTGACATTAATGAGGCTGAAGGTGCTGCAACATATTAATGAGGCTGGTGGTGCTGTGATATTAATGAGGCTGGTGGTGCTGTAACATATTAATGAGGCTGGTGGTGCTGTGATATTAATGAGGCTGGTGGTGCTGTAACATATTAATGAGGCTGGTGGTGCTGTAACATATTAATGAGGCTGGTGGTGCTGTGACGTTAATGAGGCTGGTGGTGCTGTAACATTCATGAGGCTGGTGGTGCTGTGACATTAATGAGGGTGGTGGTGATGTAACATATTAATGAGGCTGGTGGTGCTGTGCCGTTAATGAGGCTGGTGGTGCTGTAGCATATTAATGAGGCTGGTGGTGCTGTAACATTCATGAGGCTGGTGGTGCTGTGACATTAATGAGGCTGGTGGTGCTGTAACATTCATGAGGCTGGTGGTGCTGTGACATTAATGAGGCTGGTGGTGCTGTAACATTCATGAGGCTGGTGGTGCTGTGACATTAATGAGGCTGGTGGTGCTGTGACATTAATGAGGCTGAAGGTGCTGTAACATATTAATGAGGCTGGTGGTGCTGTGACATTAATGAGGCTGGTGGTGCTGTGACATTAATGAGGCTGGTGGTGCTGTAACATTCATGAAGCTGGTGGTGCTGTGACATTAATGAGACTGGTGGTGCTGTAACATATTAATGAGGCTGGTGGTGCTGTGACATTAATGAGGCTGGTGGTGCTGTAACATTCATGAGGCTGGTGGAGCTGTAACATATTAATGAGGCTGGTGGTGCTGTAACATTCATGAGGCTGGTGGTGCTGTAACATTACTGAGGCTGGTGGTGCTGTGACATTCATGAGGCTGGTGATTCTGTGACATTAATGAGGCTGGTGGTGCTGTAACATGTTAATGAGGCTGGTGGTGCTTTGACATTAATGAGGTGTGCTGTAACATTCACGAGACTGGTGGTGCTGTAACATTACTGAGGCTGGTGATGCTGTAACATTCATGAGGCTGGTGGTGCTGTGACCTTAATGAGGCTGGTGGTGCTGTAACATATTAATGAGGCTGGTGGTGCTGTAACATTCATGAGGCTGGTGGTGCTGTAACATATTAATGAGGCTGGTGGTGCTGTAACATATTAATGAGGCTGGTGGTGCTGTAACATTAATGAGGCTAGTGGTGCTGTAACATATTAATGAAGCTGGTGGTGCTGTAACATTCATGAGGCTGATGGTGCTGTAACTATCATGAGGTTGGTGGTGCTGTAACTTTCATGAGGCTGGTGGTGCTGTAACTTTCATGAGGTTGGTGGTGCTATACCAGTCATGAAGCTGTTGGTCTTCCCCAAATCTCATGTTGCGTTTGTTAACCTCTGCACCAGGATGAAAGTGAACTTCATCAGTAAAGAAAACATTACCAGGAAGTTTTTTTTAATTTTCTATCCATAGGAAAATAAACAAAAGTAAAGGTTAGAACTCTAGATCGTTACGAACAATTCTGGGAACTGTTGTTCGTTAAGTCCCTACTAACTGAAAAAATTTACGTGTTGACTTGCTTGGCGAGGCCTGTAAAGTTTGCCTGACAGTCCCGATCAAGGTACCTTGGTCCTGATATTGCCAGGTGTTCTTGCAGTAGATTTTCGGCCACTTTGTCCCTTGATCTGTAGTTCCAAATTTCTACACAACAAGTTTAATTGTTTTGCTTTATGTATTTCCTGAAAATTGAATTTTTTTATGAGATTCCATTTAGTATCAACCACTGTTATGGATTATTTATACTTCTGGTTAACAGGCATGATGACACACTATAACATTTCCAATGATCCCTTGATAAATTAGGTTAGATGTCAACCAGAAGTTTCAAAACCATAGACAAGGTATAGTGTAATCAAGTTAATGGCAGTTAATTAGATAATTATCGATCAGTTATGTTAGAAGGTAGGTGTACCGCACAGTGACAGTTTTCTTAGTGTACTTAAAATACTTACACATAAAATAATAATCAAGAGACCTTGATGCAGGCCAGAACTTAACATAACTGCCTTTATTTATATCATTACACAAGTACAAGGAGGGTTAATATTAATTAATCACTTATAAGAGATAATGAGGTGGTCTGTGCATTTTATCACCAAAACCACATAACGTATATTATATCCCCATCAATGATTCACTTCAATAGTTCTAGTAAGATTCCTACATGCTGACGACAGAAACATATAAGTATATGAGTAAATGAATATATATGTAAAGCACGTTTGTCTCGTCACTGGTAATCACGACACTTTTAATCGGCGTTTCACAGTAGGTAGGGGATCTCTTAATACATATTTTCACACTGGTATAACTAAGACTAAACAAAACCCGATGAGCCGATAAGTTGGCTGGCCACACGAAAGACTCGGAGGTGGACCAGCGGAGACGTGCAGCACTTGGAGAGATGATCCGTCAAAAATTTTTTTAATTCATAGTACTGTTAAGTTATGAGGGTATAGGAGTGAATGACGCTCCAGAGCCGGTACGAGAGAACTTAATAGTTCAGGTATATCAACTAGTAATGGGGCGTGGCATATGGTGACGTCACTTTTCGATTCTAATATCACATATAACATCTGGCGATGTGAAGAGGAACATAAGAACATACGAATGGTGGAAACTGCATTGGGCCTATTGACCCATACTAGGCAGCCCCGTTTACACCCAACCCCTATCGCTCATATCTGCCCAATCAATATTTGAAGCTACACAGTGTGTTCGAGTTAATAATGATGTTTGGTAACTTGTTCCACTCATCCACTATTCCATTTCCAAACCAGTGTTTACCTATTTCGTGCCTAAATCTAAATTTGTCTAATTTAAAACCATTGCTACGAGTTAGCTTATGGTTGGATAATTTAAGTACCTCTGTTATATCACATTTAATTAACCCTGACTTCCATTTATACACCTCGATCTTATCGCCCCTTACTCTACGTCTTTCGAGGGAGTGCAAATTCAGATGCTTTAATCTGTCTCTATAACCAAGGTTCGTAATGCTCGGGATAAGTCTTGTCATCATCCTCTGAATGCTTTCTAGGGATTCAATAGCCTTTCTATAGTACGGTGACCAAAACTAAGCTGCTGTATAATCCAAGTGAGGTCTCACAAGTCTTATAATTAACACTTCTTTGTATGAACCCAAGTACTTAGTTAGCCTGTTTTAAGATTCCTACTTATCATTACCTCTAAATCTTTCTCACAGTCGGATTTCTCTATTTTAACGTTGTTCATCTGGTACCTATATGGTTTCTCTTAGGAGACGGGATAAGCGTTAATGGAGACAGGCGCCAGGATGTCGCTTCTCACGTTGTGCTCTAGTGTCTGTGTCTGAGGAAATTTCCAGGAGCGCCGTGGTGAACTCTTCTGAATGCGTAACACAACTAATTTTGTGATTTTATTTTTTTTTTAATAAAGGGAATTATCGTTACTGTACGGATATATATTACTATTTACTGTTGGTAATACAACAAAATTTAGGACCACTGCTCATGAAACATGAAAAAAGTATAGTAGAGTACATTATCATTAATTATTATTATTATTATTTATTTTTTTTTTTACAGGGATTAGCCCACCCGGACACAGGTCACTAACCCACATCGGGGCCTGGGGGGCGAAAATGTATTAATAAGAACATAAGAACATAAGAATGGAGGAAACTGCAGCGGGCCTATTGGCCCATACTGGGCAGTCCCGTTTACACCCAACCCCTATTGCTCATATAAGCATCCAACCTATGTTTGAAGCTATGCAGCGTATTCGAGTTAGTGATGATATTTGGTAACTTGTTCCATTCATCCACTTCTCTGTTTCCAAACCAGTGTTTACCTATTTCAAGCCTAAATCTAAATTTGTCTAATTTAAAACCATTGTTACGAGTTCGCTCTTGGTTGGATAGTTTGAGTACCTTTGTAATGTCCCCTTTGTTTAGCCCTGACTTCCACTTATACATCTCTATCAGGTCGCCCCTCGCTCTACGTCTCTCGAGGGAGTGCAAATTAAGATGCTTTAACCTGTCTCTATACTCAAGGTTCCTAATGCCCGGGATTAGTCTTGTCATTCTCCTCCGAATTCTTTCCAATGATTCTATATCCATTCTGTAATACGGTGACCAAAACTGAACTGCGTAATACAGGTGAGGTCTCACAAGCTCAAGATACAGTTTTAGGGTGACTTCGCTAGTCTTGTAACTAACACTCCTTTGTATGAACCCAAGTACTTTATTAGCCTTGTTACGAGCAAAAACACATTGTTTACTTGGCTTAAGGTTCCTACTTATCATTACTCCTAAATCTCTCTCGCAGTCGGATTTCTCTATGGCATCGTTGTTCATCTGGTATCTGGTTTCCCTGTTTACATCTCCTATACTGAGTACTTTACATTTGTCCACGTTGAATTTCATCTGCCATTTTTCAGACCATTCTAAAATTTTTTTTAAATTTTCCTGTAGTTTTGTGGAGTCCTCGTCAGATTTAATAACACATCCTATTTTAGTGTCATCAGCAAATTTACTTATGTTGCTGTCTATGCCGATATCTATGTCGTTTATGTATATAATAAATAATAATGGTCCAAGTACTGAGCCTTGGGGAACTCCACTTGTGACGTTGCTCCAATGGGACTTAGTGCCGTTAATGCTCACTCGCTGTTTCCTGTCCTGTAACCACGCCCTAATCCATTTAAGGATGTTACCTTTGATGCCATGTGCTTCTACCTTTCTAATTAGTCTTTCGTGGGGGACTCTGTCGAAGGCTTTGCTAAAGTCGAGATATACCACATCATAATTGTGCCCCTCGTCCACCGATTCGAAAACTGATGAAAAGAATGTTACTAGATTAGTTAGACAAGAACGTCCGCTTGTTCCGCTTGTGAAGCCATGCTGGGAATCATTGATCAATCGGTGCTTCTCCAGGTGATTTCGAATAGAGTTTGAAATGATTGCTTCCAGTAATTGGCCTACTAGTGATGTTAGACTGATTGGGCGGTAGTTGGAGGATAGTGATCTATCCCCCTTCTTGAAAATCGGTATTACATTCACTATCCTCCAGGATTCTGGTACTACACCTGTTTTTAAGGACATATTAAACAACTTTGCTAAGGGCATACTAAGCTCTTCCTTACATTCCTTTAATACTCTGGCAAATATCTCATCGGGACCAGGTGACTTATTAGGCTTTAGTTTGTCTATTTGCTTACTAACATCATTACTAGTCACTACTATCTCGCTTAATTTGTTTTCTTCTCTATCTCTGAATAGAGTCAGTGCCTCGGGTATCATGTTTAAATTTTCGGTGGTGAAAACTGGTGAAAAATATTTATTCAAATTATTGCTTATTTCTCCGTCGTTATCAGTTAGCTCGCCCGTATCTGACCGTATTGGTCCAATCTTTTCTCGTGTTTTAGTTTGATACATTTGGTAGAATCCTTTGGGGTTTGTCTTCGCCTCCCTTGCTATCCTTACCTCATTATTCCTCTTGGCTTTCCTTATCTCGGTTTTAACCCTACTCGCCAATATCTTGTAATAATCGTGGAGGTAAATTTCGCCACGCTTTATCCTTTTACCTGTAGCCTTCCTTTGGCCAATGATGTTCTTTAAATAATTATTTATCCATTTAGAGTCATTGTTGTCTGATCTGAGTTTTTTGTTTGGTATGTTCTTCCTTTGTGCATTAAGTAACTCATTATTTAAATTGTCGTGGAACTCGGCAATCTCAGATCTCGTTATCAGGTCGGAGTCATCTGTCAGGTTCACGGCCAAGCGCGACACCCCCTCTCTCAGCTGCCTCTTTAAACTTTCAAAGTTTGCCCTTCTGAAATCTGGTACTTTAGTGGAATTTTCCTTACGTCTGCCCTGAAAATCTAATTGGAATCTAATTTCTTTGTGATCGCTGTTTGCAAGTTCGTTCCCTACCTTGACATTGCTAATGAGGTTTTCTCTGTTCGACAGAACTAAATCGAGTATATTATTACCCCGTGTGGGTTCGGTTATATGTTGACTTCGGAAACAGTCCTGGATCGTCTCGAGAAAATCCTCTGATTCAAAGTTACCTGTAAGGTCAGTCCAATCTATTTGGCCAAGTTTAAAGTCCCCTACTGTACAGACTTTGTTGTGTATGAAAGCCCTGCGCACTTCATCCCAGATAAGTCGCTCATTGACTCTATCAAGATTGGGAGGTCTATATATTACTCCTGTGATTAATTTTTCCCTACCGTTGATTGATTCTATCCAGATTGTTTCTGTATTCCGCTCAGTTTTTATTTCCTTATTTATTTCACACTTCAGATTATCCCTATCATAGATTGCTACTCCGCCTCCTTTCCTGGTCTGCCTATCAGTATGGAACAGTTTGTAACCCGCAATTTGGTATTCGACCTAGACTCACGTGTCTAGGTTGATCCATGTTTCAGTGAATGCTATTATATCGACTTTTTCGGTACATGCCAAGGCCCTAATATCATCCATTTTGTTTCTCATACTTCTACTGTTCGCGTAGTAGACATTTAAGTTAGTCGTGTTCTGAGTCCTCCCTTTACCGTGTTTAGTTTTAGTCTCCCTGTTTAATTTAGTTTTGTCATCATTCCTAACACTATTTCCCTGTAATCTCTTACTTATTATTATTATTATTATTATTATTATTATAATAATTAAAAAATCATAATAAATAAAAAATGAAAATTTAAAAAATAAAAAATAAAATAATAATAATAATAATAATAATAATAATAATAATAATAATAATAATAGCAAAGAAACAAAGAAATACAAAAATGAAAAAAAAAGATCAAGAGTGAGAAATGATATACAATACGTACAGTATGTTGTGTTGTCAGAGTGAGAGAAACAATTGAGACCCTGCAATTGTGTGTAAATGAGGCAGAAAATCAGATCATCAACCTGGGACTTGGTCACAATTTTCGTGGTGCCATATGGCAGCAGGGTGTACCATTAGACAATACATTATGCTTCCAATATCTTCCCAGGCGGTAGTACCTTCCTGTTTGATAGCTGCTTCCCATTAGTTACAATGTGCCAGCTTTTTAGAAAGAGATAAACCACGGTGATATATATATATATATATATATATATATATATATATATATATATATATATATATATATATATATATATATATATATATATATATATATATATATATATATATGTGTGTGTGTGTGTGTGTGTGTTACATTTCCTAAAAGTGCTGTAATGTACAAGGTCAAAGGTCAGGGTTACAACTATGAAACAAGAATATCTATAGCATAACTCAAGCAAGACGTAAATACCGTAGTAGTTATACTTCTCAATACTACAGTCGCGTCAACTACGACAAATGTTGCGTTAAAGGTCAAGTGCTGTAATCAAGATCACAGCTTCGAGTGCAGTGTTTACGATCTTGTGTTTTTATAAACGAATATCAGTGTGTTCAAGCATTAGGTGTTCAGTCAGTAGTCAGCAAATACATAATGATCACATTTAATCACATGTGTAGAAGACCCGCACTGTCTATGTACTCCATTTGTATACATGCAAAGTCTATGCATGTTGTTTGTATACCATCACTAACTTTCTGTCTGTCTGTCTGTGACTATGTGTGTGCAGTAATGTACTGTTTGTGTACACTATTTGTAAACCTGCACTATGGACACCATTTGTGTTGCTTCAGAGTGCATGCACAGTGTTTGTATACCTGCACTGTACATAATTTGTGCACTAGCACTCTCACATGAACGAACAAAGCCTTGGGTTCCTGGCCGGTCCTAACACTATATCTGTTTGAGTCTAGTTACAAGATATTTTCCGGAAATAAAACATTATTGCTGGGCGCCTAAATTGACATTAACACATTGAGAATATGCACAATGAAGTTAACAGTGCGCCATGTGCTCACCTTAACGCCTGTATAACATGTCTACAGTTGCCTACTCACACCTGACTTGCTACCGTACACCAAGTGAAGCCTCGGCCACTACCACGTGAAGCCTCGGCCACTACCACGTGAAGCCTCGACCACCACGACGTGAAGCCTCGAACACTACCATGTGAAGCCTCGGCCACTACCACGTGAAGCCTCGGCCACTACCACGTGAAGTCTCGGCCACTACCACCAGAAGCCTCGCTCACTACCACGTGAAGCCTCGGCCACCACGACGTGAAGCCTCGGCCACCACGACGTGAAGTCTCGGCCACTACCACGTGAAGCCTCGGCCACCACGACGTGAAGTCTCGGCCACCACGGCGTGAAGCCTCGGCCACTACCACGTGAAGCCTCGGCTACTACCACGTGAAGCCTCGGCCACCACGACGTTAAGCTTCGGCCACTACCACGTGAAACCTCGGCCACTACCACGTGAAGCCTCGGCCACTACCACGTGAAGCCTCGGCCACTACCACGTGAAGCCTCGGCCACCACGACGTGAAGTCTCGGCCACCACGACGTGAAGTCTCGGCCACCACGACGTGAAGCCTCGGCCACTACCACGTGAAGCCTCGGCTACTACCACGTGAAGCCTCGGCCACCACGACGTTAAGCCTCGGCCACTACCACGTGAAGCCTCGGCCACTACCACGTGAAGCCTCGGCCACTACCACGTGAAGCCTCGGCCACCACGACGTGAAGCCTCGGCCACTACCGCGTGAAGCCTCGGCCACAACTCAGACACCATGTGAATACTTGGGCACACTTCAAACAAACACCACGTGAAGCCTCGGTCACCACCTCATACACCACAGGAAGCCTCGGTCGCCACCTCATACACCACAGGAAGCCTCGGTCACCACCTCATACACCACAGGAAGCCTCGGTCACCACCTCTAGAAATAACTTGTTTGAAGAAATCTAATAATACTATTGCTGCCTCGGTGATATTGCTGCTTCCTGTTGTGTTATTTTGCACCCCGACCCAGTCCCGTGTCCAGGAGCCATACCATGTGAGTCTCGACTGTCCTTCTTCATTTGTTTTCTTGGTCGTCCGGGCGACAATGGAAGAGTTGACGGTTTTGGGTAAACACAAGAAATACACTCTGCCACGTTCGGAGAGTGACACGGCATATATAATTGGTAATAAAAGTTTAAATTTCTGTTGTAATAGTCGAGATAGGTTTATTTCTCTAGAAACAGGGCCGCCATTTGCAATGACGTCGCTACCTACCCTGCAGATGACGCACGGATGGAGACACAAGTCAATTTAGAAGTATGACATTGTGTGGACTTTGTTTTGAGATTGTCTGATGCTAGGTAAACATGACAACATAGTGCTGTTATTGTTTTGATGATTCACTAATGAACCACTGGGATATATCATCATTTATATTAATTAATGGGTAAAATTTTACTTCAACTACCATAAGTATTTGGATGTTTAGATTCGAGATAGGCTGTATTGGGTAAATTTTAAGTTTTGGTCATCCCTGTACTTAGACATGCACACTATGTTTTTTCTGATGGTTTGCGATGTGTTGTGAACGATTTAGACCAGGGGGCCAGATTTAATATGAGTACACAGTATGCGGGCCAAGTAACATAATTATGAGCACTTCACAATCACCTCTTAGGTGAGTAGTATGACAAAATAAGAAAGGTGGATTTAGTCTGCCCTCATGCGAAACCCTTAAAAACAAACAAATCAAGTGTTTACTTACCTTGATCAATCTTATTGTTTGCTACTGCTGCTTCCTGATAATTGGCACCTCTTGGTATGGACCAGTGCATCAAAGTGTGGCACTAACGACTGAGCTGTAGCAACCTTCAGTATTGAATTAAGGTGCGCATCAGTAAGTTGAGACCGAAGCCGAGACTTGTTCAAGTTCATCACAGAAAAGAGTTGTTCACAGACATATGTACTTCCGAACATTGACATAATCTTTGAGGCAAAACATTTAATCCTGGGATAATTTGGTCCAAAATATTGATAAAATTTGTCAACATTAACAGTCGAAAACGTGTTCCTCAACACAGAATCACACTGGAGCTCATTGGTGATGTTGATTGAGTATATTGTTCTAGGAAACAGCAGACTATTTTATTCAGCTGAGGGATACACTCACTATTTTGTTTTAGCTCCCCAAGGTAAGGCTGGAGCAGCAAATGGGCCGCGGGCCGCAGGCAAGAGTGTGTCGGGGCGCGTGCGGCCCACAGGCCGCATGTTTGACACCCCTGATTTAGACCTTCATTTCTATCGGAAATCACTAGTTTTGAGTTACTAACCCCCCTCCCCTTACCGATGTATGTTAAGCTAACCTTATAACTTATCATACCCTAACCTAACCTAACATATGATCTATATTTTCTTATACAATCGAAAAAAATTTTGCTACAGAAATCCTGTAGAGATAATTTGTCTTAATGTTTAAAGTACTTAATCCCATCGTCAGAATCTTAAGGTTCCCCAGATGACCAAAACCAAAATAATACCAATATTGTTTGGAATGTTTATACTATGAAATTTGTAGTAGGGGCAGCTAATATCCACTGAATTAGTTAATGTGCTTAGTAATATTTATATATTCAGTATAGCATTACTGTGTTGCACAGTAAAGCAACACAGGCAGATGAAAGAAATTTACTAAGAGTAGATGTCTCTATGATAGCAGAGTATTATCAAGAACTCGGCCATCCAGCTATGAAGCACGTTAAATTACATCTGTCATCTGATCATCTCAATCCCATTCCCTGGCCATGGTCGTCCCTACCCCTTCCACAACATTAAATATAGACATCATTAACGAAAACTTACATTTTCCAGACATGAAATAGAGAACAGTGATGAAAACTTCCATGATGGAAGTAAATACACACGATGATACTTGAGCAGTAATTTATTTTAACCTAAAAATAAGGTATGCTTGTGTATATTAATATTGTATAAGGCCACAAGTCCTGTATTTCTGCTGGTAACAACTCATACACCACATCTGGCTGTCTCGAGGCTCCTGCTCTGAGGCTCGCACCAGTCAGTGATGTCACAACCAATCACAGGTTTTCGCAGTCACGTGACTTTTTAGCAACTTTAACCCTTATTTGTTACACTTTTTTGCCTAATTTATTTAAAATGATCATTAATATAGTGAATTTAAGTGTTTACTCTACCTATTGACCAGCCATCTTACAAAAAATTCCGACCGTCAACTCGTCCATTCCGACACCGTTTGAGCCAGGAAGCTGATTGATGGACACAATGGCAACCAAGGACTTTGTTATATCGGTTCTTTCTTTAGCGTTTGACTCAAATTGTACACGGCCACCACCCACCCCCTCCCCCACCTCAACAACCCCCCCCCCCTCCCCTTCTTACTGTCTTCAGGTGTCGCGTGAATTTCGGGGCGGTGTAGATTGAACGTACCAGGTCTTGTTATATTTGTTTTTAATGTGTTAACTACTACACGGGAAGTAATCCTCTTGGTATAAAAGAGATGTACCACTGCGTAACAATGACCTTGTAAGAGTGTTGTTGAGTGTGAATTTCCCTCTCACAATAGGTTGAACCTTGAAACTGGATAACTGGATAACTTGTGCAACATAAAAATAAATATGGGAAAAGGCTGGATAATATGGAAATGTAATACTGTATGGATAAACAAGACTATCAACAATCTAAACATTAATTTACTATAAAACCTCATACACAAATATTTATATACAATTTAATCTGATTGATATGTAACACAAACAGGTAACTTGTACACCACAAGGAATCATTATTAAAATACCTCTTGGTACGATAGTTTGAGTTGTTCACACTGTTATATAAGCACAATTCTGACGTAACGTAACCACCATCATCACTTATCTCGGTCACTAATAACGGCAGGCTTAAATAATTATCTTAAGAGGACCTTGGGAGTACACCGGTGACCCCCCGTGATACAGATCTCCTCCGGGCCACAACACATAAACTCTTTGAACAACTCAAAATCGAACCAAAACACCGACTAAACCTAAATGAGTCACCACCAAACCAACGAAGGAGCAACGTTGGCACTCATCATGACAGACCTACTGGGTCGCCACCCATGAGTTCATCTCGGTGCCAGAAGTACCATGAAGTGAAGCAGACTACTCTCACTCACTCACTCATAATAAAAAGCACTACCCCACGTATCTTTAAATAATCTCTAAGAATATATGTGCTAAATATATAAATTATCATATTATCCGAGTATATTATACTCGGACCTTTGCGTATGTGTTATTGAAAGTTTTGCGATTTTCAAAATTTACTTTCTATGCTTTACTATTATTTGCAGTGTAATTCTGTCGTTGTCTGTTTTGTGTGTCAAATGTACAGTACCAATTCTTTTAAATTTTGATGCCAAGTGTCGATAATTTTTTCTTCAAGTTATCTACTGTATTCTACTGAAATCATCTTGTACTCCCTATTACTTTCAAGTGAAAATAATTTTTAGTTTCATCTCATGCCGACATGCAGAGAAACTCCAGGTATGCTGATGTTGTCATAGTCGTTGTCATCACTATCAAACGTTGATTTTTATATTTTGTCATATAAGTAACAAAGCACTACACCAACACCACACTTGATGAGTTGGATCATCTACTGATACTTTGTTGCCTCTGTAAACAAGTTACTGGAAATTGCCTTGTGAGAGACACAGGTTTCGGAAAGTTTCGTGTCTCCTCTACAGCAACATAGGCAGTGACCAGACTTCTTATCCATTATCACATCATTAATAACTACAGTACTTTGAGAAGAGATAAATCTCTGTGATCTACTTCTTAGGAAATATGGCTGCAACTTATTACAGTCACCAGCCTTCATAATTATGGTGCTTTAATAACATATAATAATACCTTGAAAAGAAAAGTTATCGTGATTGAAAAATGATGTTACCTTTTGTTTGAAATTATAGCTTATTAGTGCTATCATCTCCAGTATCTTATGAAAAATAGGACACTGGCGTTCTTTTGGGGTTTACTCCCATATAAGATGTTGCTATCTCTGAAAATTAGTCACCGTGACCCATTTATTTTTGGGGGTAAATATGTTCCGTCCAACTGTGGTTCTACACGAGCTACCGCAACATTTACAGTCACTACATACCCTGTACCATGGTCAAACTTCATGCCCATGTGTTTATATCGACACTTGGTCACTCCTTATAAGATGTAGGTCACAAAAACTTTTTGTTTAACTTAGTTCACATCATACCACAATTAGTAACCAAGTTGGACATTCACAATAAGTGAGTGGCATGGAAATATAAGTCAGTGTAATAAACAGCAGTTCTGTGGCAACATGATGCAATAACAGGACTTAATATTTCAGTACCTTCACTCTCAAGATTTTTCCCGTTAAATTTTTAAGACTACAAAAAATGAATGAGAATTTTACCGAAACACCTATTTAATTTAAATTAATTAAAATTTTATTATTTTCTTTATAAAAAAATATACGTAAGCTGAATGTGTTTATACGAGATTTGCAGATAGTGAAGGCTGGCCCTAAGACGGTCATTACACTGATACTCACAAGGAGTCTCATAGCTGCCGACAGCCTTAATGGTGCGACTTATTCAGTTATCTGTGGAAGTAACTGTCCAAGATAGTGTTGGTGTGTCAGGGTCAGGAGATATTGCTACCCCTCCCTCCGTCCCGCCACACCTTCTAGTATCCCCTCAAGTATTGCTGTTTGTTGTACATTTTTCTCTAAACGAGTGATATAAATTGATTAAGTATCAGATAATGAAGGTAGGCTCAGTAAAGAGGGTGAGGGAGAAAGTAGTGATAAACTGAGTGACGGCAGTGTTTGTGTGTCTGCACGAGAATCTCGGAACCTACTTTACCGATCTGTCGTGATGATGGATGGCGTTATATGTAGTGATGATGATGGATGGTGTTAAATGTAGTGATGATGGATGTTGTTATATGTAGTGATGATGGGTGGTGTTATATGTAGTGATGATGGATGGTGTTATATGTAGTGATGATGGATGGTGTTATATGTAGTGATGATGGATGTTGTTATATGTAGTGTTGATGGATGGTGTTATATGTAGTGATGATGGATGATGTTATATGTATTAATGATGGATATTGTTATATGTAGTGATGATGATGGATGGTGTTATATGTAGTGATGATGGATGATGTTATATGTATTAATGATGGATGGTGTTATATGTAGTGATGATGGATGATGTTATATGTATTAATGATGGATGTTGTTATATGTAGTGATGATGATGGATGGTGTTATATGTAGTGATGATGGATGATGTTATATTTAGTGATGATGGATGTTGTTATATGTAGTGATGATGATGGATGGTGTTATATGTAGTGATGATGGATGTTGTTATATGTAGTGATGATGGGTGGCGTTATATGTAGTGATGATGATGGATGGTGTTATATGTAGTGATGATGATGGATGGTGTTATATGTAGTGATGATGGATGGTGTTATATGTAGTGATGGTGGATGGTGTTATATGTAGTGATGATGGATGGTGTTATATGTAGTGATGATGATGGATGGTGTTATATGTAGTGATGATGGATGATGTTATATGTAGTGATGATGGATGTTGTTATATGTAGTGATGATGATGGATGGTGTTATATGTAGTGATGATGATGGATGGTGTTATATATAGTGATGATGGATGATGTTATATGTAGTGATGATGGATGTTGTTATATGTAGTGATGATGATGGATGGTGTTATATGTAGTGATGATGGATGTTGTTATATGTAGTGATGATGATGGATGGTGTTATATGGAGTGATGATGGATGATGTTATATGTAGTGATGATGGATGTTGTTATATGTAGTGATGATGGATGGTGTTATATGTAGTGATGATGATGGATGGTATTATATGTAGTGATGATGGATGTTGTTATATGGAGTGATGATGGCTGATGTTATATGTAGTGATGATGGATGTTGTTATATGTAGTGATGATGGATGGTGTTATATGTAGTGATGATGATGGATGGTGTTATATGTAGTGATGATGGATGTTGTTATTTGTAGTGATGATGGATGATGTTACATGTAGTGATGATGGATGGTGTTATATTTAGTGATGATGGATGGTGTTATATGTAGTGATGATGATGGATGGGGTTATATGTAGTGATGATCGGTGGTGTTATATGTGGTGATGATGGATGGTGTTATATGTAGTGATCGGAAACTACTCTACCGATCTGTAGTGATGATGAATGGTGTTATATTTAATGATGGTGGGTGGTGTTATATGTAGTGATGATGGAAGGTGTTATATGTAGTGATGATGGATGATGTTATATGTAGTGATGATGGATGTTGTTATATGTAGTGATAATGGGTGGTGTTATATGTAGTGATGATGGATGGTGTTATATGTAGTGATGATGGATGGTATTATATGTAGTGATGATGGATGATGTTATATGTAATGATGATGGGTTGTTTTTATATGTAGTGATGATTAGACAATAAAATAATAACAGTTTAATGCTAAAATAATATACTTTGCTGTACCATTGAAGTGAAAAACATGGTGAAACTTACATACACCATTAATGAACTATTGATGGAAGAAGAAGTTTTGGGGACTGAACAGTGAGACAATGTGGAGCCTCCCGGAGGATGGCGTCCTACCGTGGCCAAGCGAATGGCGTTTCTGCTAGTATATATATATATATATATATATATATATATATATATATATATATATATATATATATATATATATATATATGCAAATAAATCACTGTAGGTGCGCGTGATCCAGGTATATGCTGATAACCACAAGGAAAAAGGAAACACGAAGTTCGTGTTTTCTTTTTCCTTGTGGTTATCAGCATATATATATATATATATATATATATATATATATATATATATATATATACTTCATTTTTAGTCCAATTAACACGCGGACTTTGAACATATAATCAACGACCTCACCAGCAAGGAATCGAACCCTCGACCTACTGGGTGGGACTAGGGAATGCTTACCGGCTAGGCCACAAGGACACTAAAAGCAGTTCTAGACTCTGTTATATTTCACACAAAGCCTGTTCATCGAGCTGATGGCGCCGTGAACCTCATTGGGAAACTGCCCGTGCCTCTTATGTGGTGTCAGTAGCGTTTCATACCAGCTGGATTCGGTAAAATGCTACTGACACCACATAAGAGGCACGGGCAGTTTCCCAATGAGGTTCACGGCGCCATCAGCTCGATGAACAGGCTTTGTGTGAAATATAACAGAGTCTAGAACTGCTTTTAGTGTCCTTGTGGCCTCGCCGGTAAGCATTCCCTAGTCCCACCCAGTAGGTCGAGGGTTCGATTCCTTGCTGGTGAGGTCGTTGATTATATATATATATATATATGTATATATAATATATATATATATATTTTATATATATAATATAGCCTATATATATATATTATATATATATATATATATATTTTATATATATATTTTATATATATATATATATATATATATATATATATATATATATATATATATATATATATATATTTATTTTTTTTTTTTTTTTTTTTTTTTCCAAGAGAAATGCTACTGCACTGTTTCTGGGCTGCAAAAGTAAGATATATGCAGCTTTAGCACAACTCAGAAAAAGTCCCCAGTCCTACTTTATTCAGTAGAAGTGTTACATCCTCCCTGGTTCCCGATCTTTACTGCTTGTTCTCAACGAAGAGTGTTACACTCTTGTGTCTCGTCAAAGATATGCGCACCTTGCTGATGAGGGTGTCAGGATCAACCTGTTGTGGATCCCCTCTCACCCTCGCTTCCTTGTACATGAAAGAGTTAATGCTTTATCCAAGCTTACGCAGTACTGTAAACACTGTTGAATAAAATCTAGAATTGTCAAACAGAATCATACAAAGAAAAACAATAGAATTTACTGATGAATTTGAAGCAAATATAGGAATGAACACCATTGATAAGATGTATTAAGCATGAAGCAAGGTCATATTGCCAGCGATATAAATATCACTGGCAATATGACCCTCATGCAGATGTGAACAATATAAAAGGTAAAGTGTGTGGCCAGACATGGCGACACACTGGAACACTGCGGCCTAGATTGTAAGAAAATACAACGTTTTAGGGACAGGTCCAAGCACACACACTGTATGTAATGGAAGAACACTTTATTCCTGATTGTAAAATAGCTGCCATCTTTATTCATACTTAATAAATATAGCAACCACTTTGTAAAGATCTTGACACCAGGTACAGTACTTATAATACTCAGTGCCACAACACCTGACCACTGGGGTATTGTAAAGACACTTCGTGACCTATGCTCCATAATCCTTTTGCGCTACTGCTCCCACGATAAGCCTATCATCACTGCGCCAGTATAAGACTATCATCACTGTGCCAGTATAAGACTATCATCACTGCGCCAGTATAAGACTATCATCACTGCGCCAGTATAAGACTATCATCACTGCGCCAGTATAAGACTATCATCACTGTGCCAGTATAAGACTATCATCACTGCGCCAGTATAAGACTATCATCACTGCGCCAGTATAAGAATATCATCACTGCGCCAGTATAAGCCTATCATCACTGCGCCAGTATAAGACTATCATCACTGTGCTAGTATAAGACTATCATCACTGCGCCAGTTTAAGACTATCATCACTGTGCCAGTATAACAGACTATCATCACTGTGCCAGTATAAGCCTATCATCACTGCGCCAGTATAAGACTATCATCACTGTGCCAGTATAAGACTATCATCACTGCGCCAGTTTAAGACTATCATCACTGCGCCAGTATAACAGACTATCATCACTGCGCCAGTATAACAGACCATCATACTGCGCCAGTATAAGACTATCATCACTGTGCTAGTATAAGACTATCATACTGCGCCAGTATAAGACTATCATCACTGTGCTAGTATAAGATTATCATCACTGCGCCAGTATAAGACTATCATCACTGTGCTAGTATAAGACTATCATACTGCGCCAGTATAAGACTATCATCACTGTGCTAGTATAAGACTATCATCACTGCGCCAGTATAAGACTATTATCACTGTGCTAGTATAAGACTATCATCACTGCGCCAGTATAAGACTATCATCACTGTGCCAGTATAACAGACTATCATCACTGTGCTAGTATAACAGACTATCATCACTGCGCCAGTATAGCAGACTATCATCACCGCGCCAGTCATCACTGCGCCAGTATAACAGATTATCATCACTGCGCCAGTATAAGAGACTATCATCACCGCGCCAGTCATCACTGCTCCAGTATAACAGACTATCATCACTGCGCCAGTATAATAGACTATCATCACCGCGCCAGTATCACAGACTATCATCACCGCGCCAGTCATCACTGCGCCAGTCATCACTGCGCCAATATCATCGACTAGACACATGTACAATCTCCCACAGACAGACAGCCGACACTCCACCTCTTCCCCTCAGGCCGTCAACACAAACAAATTCAGGGTTTATAGCGTCTTGTACCCGTTTACCATATTTACCTGTTATGTGCGTGTAAGACCTGCTGCGTTGACCAATAACTAATACCAAGGAACTGTGTGGCTTAGGTAACGTCCAGAATAGCGAGGTGTACAGTAGGTTGGTGTTCAGTGTGAGTACATGTGTTGTGTTCCCACAGCCACGCGATATACTGTGTGACACCACGGCCTGTTTTCACTTGATTCTTATTCTTTTTATCTGCATTTATCTTTTATATTTTTTATTTCGATAATAGTTTTGAAGGTTATGTGTACAACCAACTGTTGAGTTGACGTCTTTAATTAGGGGTGAAACTGTTGTATAAATATTGCTATACTCTGTGTGTGTGTGTGTGTGTGTGTGTGTGTGTTCTTCTCAGATGCAGTAACTAAGACAAGGTCAAGCGTTTGTAAACTTTATTATATTATAGGCCACCTGTGTGTGACTCAGTAATCCCGCTCAGTGGTAACTGTCCGTTAGGGGGCAGTGAAATTTTGCTCAAAGCTGCACTCTTCAGGCATTGTTCCTTATACATATCTAAGACTCCATGCCAAATTTGAAGCTGATATGTCGAGGTTTAGTCTGCCGCATTTTCTACTGAAATTTTTAAATTTACCTACAGTACTAGCCAAACAGCCGCTGTGGCGGTGCAATGTTCTGTTCAGTGTTTATCAACTTTTTTTTCATATCTCTTATTTCATTTAAGTTGTCTTGTTGCAGATGAGTATGGTGCTATGTCTATAATGATTATCAGCCTTTTCTCATTTCATTTCTCAATGTTGTGTTACTGTACTGTAATGTAGGGGAGACCTGGGTAAGTTGGCGCACTCAATTAGGAGACAGCTTGAGCAAAAACATAGATATCTGGTAGCTGGAGATATTCCTTATGTTGAGGATAATTCAGATGATTCAAGAGATATTCCTCTCGTCAATACTGATGCTGATTTTGTCCCTGATCCAAGGGCTCTGACAGACACCAGTTCACAGAACCGGACAAGACTCCCTACACTGGCTGCCGCTTGTGACCGATACTTGATTAGTGATTATGCTGGAGCTGCCATTGCTACTGCCACCTTAACTGACTTTGGCATTATCACAATGGATGACAAGAGTCAGGTTATTGGACCACATAAGCTGCGGGATGCGAGACAAAAATACCGATTTAAGAGGCAAGAAATTGAGATGGCTAGTTTAGATAATTTGACGTCACTCTATTTTGATGGTAAGAAGACCGCCACTCGTGTGATGATAAAGAATGAGAAGACCGAGAAATGGAGTTCGAGGATGATGGTGAAAGATCATTATGTCATCATGGTTGAGCCTGGCAATGAATATCTCACACATGTGACTCCCAAGACTGGACACGGAAAGCAGATTGCCAAAACTATTCACGAGTTTCTGGTGGAGAAAAATCTAACCCAGCAGCCCATTGTGTGTGTTGGTTGTGATGGAACCAATGTAAATGTAGGATCAGAAAATGGAGTCATTCATCATCTTGAAATGTTACTTGGTCACCCGCTCCATTATTTCAAATGTCAGCTTCACGGAAATGAGCTGCTTTTCCGCGCAGTTTTTTATCACTATGATGGTAAACCAAGTGGTCCTGAGCATTGGCGTGGTCCCATTGGAAAGCAGATCAAGGAGTCTTTGTCTGAGCTTCCAGTTGTCGCCTTCCAGCCAGTCAGTTTCCCTGATTTCCCTGTGTTTAATGATGAAGTGGAGAAAGATCTGTCCTGGGATCAGAAATACCTGTATAGGATTTGTAAAGGAGTTATCACAGGTGTTGTTGAAGATGACTTGGCTGCTATTGAGCCAGGTCCTCCCTGTGTGTCAAGGTGGAACACCTTATGGAGTAGAATCCTCAGGCTGTATGTAGCAACATCAAGACCCAGCCATGAGTTGAAAAGAATTGTCATTACAATAATAAAGTTCAGTGCTCCAATGTGGTTTTACATCAAGATACACCCTTACGTAACACACGGCTCAAGGAACGTATTCCAGTCCCTGCTATATATGAAACACCTGAATAGTGAGGAGGAGACGATAGTGAAGAAGGCTGTCCAGAGAAATGCATACTTCACCCACACAGATCAACTTCTTGGTATGTGTGCAGATGAGGACATGACTGTTAGAGAAAAAGCTGTCTCAATGATAAGAAAAATTAGAGAGGAGAATCAGCAAAAGGAAGAATGCACTGGCAGATCTGAAGAGGAGGAGGAAGATTCTGATGCTGCTGTTGACGAGAATTTGTTAAACTATACTGATGAGGAGGGTAAAGATGGAGATGGGAATGAGGATGTGCCTCCTGTAGTCAACATGAGAAAGGTGGTGACTCCGAAACTAAAGTGGCAAGCAAAAAACTATCATTCCATGATTAACTGGAGGAATGAACTCAAGACTGAGCCTCCTTACATTGCTTCTCTGTCAAATCTACAGGTTAATGACATTCTTGAGACACCATTAGTGGTGCCCAAGTGGCCAAACAGCACTCGGGCGGTCGAGAGAGGCATAAAAGTGATGACTGAAGCTTGCACTGAAGTGACGGGATACGAATCGAGAGATGGATATATTAGGCAAAGATTATTGTCTAGGAAAATGATGCCAAGGTTCCGCACAAAAAAAGAATTTCAATATGAACTTGTAATGATTTTCTATACGGTGTACCTGTAAAATAACATGTGAATTAAATCGATGTCACCCATGTAAAATTTATCATTATCCTGGAAAACATTAAATGACACCTAATTTTTGGTATACACTAAAAGTTGACAAAAAGTCGTTCGCGATGCGGCAGGGTAAGTATGCATGAAATGGCATGAAATTTTGCACAGGTGTTTGTTACAGCCATACAAACGATGCCTGAAAAGTGCAGCCTGCAACTCAAATAAAAGTGTTTTTTCCCTGCCCCCTACTGTCCGTACAATACAGTACAGTACCGTGAGAAGTATGATAAAATAATCTGTTACACAAAAACCAGTGGCAAACTATTTGATCATCACTTTTAGATGACAATGGTTACAGCTTTGATGAAACCATATGAACAGTCGCCCCTCGTGTTCGAGTGTGGCCACCAAAGCCTGAATTTCTTAAGATGTAGAAGCTGTCGCCAACGATTAATCCAAGGAGACTGGACAGCTCGCCAACTGCACTGCCAAACCATCATCCTAAACGAGAGTATGCTCATGGTTTTACCCTGCCTGAGGATCGATTGCGCCCTGCATTTTTATACAAAATCTTCTAGACATTTTAACATCGGCACCTGGATTGGCCCACGTCTTCACGTATATGACTGCATGACGTCACGCCCACCACTGAGATGCCGAGTCGTAAACCACATTCAGTATTCTTAAACTGAAGGCTGGATTTTCCTTTTCATTCTTTCCTCCATATTATAGTATGTCTTAATTGCATGACCCTCAAATTTGCAACATTAATGTAGGGGGAGGACCATGAATTGTTGGAATTTTGTATTGATCCTGTATATTTTTCCAATAATAGACAATTATCTATCTACATCTGCTGCAGAAGAGATCTTGATACAGAACCCACGGATAACACAGTTCAAGCTTAGGCTATCCCGAGCTTAGCATCACTCAACCTAACCTAACCTAACCCAATCTTCATCTCACCTAAGCCTGGCGCACCTCAACCTTAGCTTAACCCAAACTCAAGCTAACCCAATCTTAATCTTACTTAAACGTAACCCAGTCCAAGTGTAACCCAAACTTAACCTAACCAAACCCAGCCTTAACCTAACCCCACCTTTACCTAACCCAAGCATAACCAAACCCATACCCCGATACCCTAACATCACCTAATAATCCAACCATCTTCTAACTCAACCGTAGTTTCATCCTATACCAAATGTTACCTAATTTAACCCTTCACCTAACATGAGCCATCGTAACCCTAACCTAACTCAATCTAACCTATCTCACTTTTCCCCTAACCAAACCTTAACCTAGCTTTACCTTCACGTAAGCCAATCTTAACCTTTCCCAATATTTACCTTACTCAGTTTTACCCAAACACAAGCTTAACCCAAGATTAGTCTTAGGTAACCCCTAACATTAAGCCACGTTTAACCGAACAGAAGCTTAACATGAACGAAGTTTAACCAAAACCACGCTTAGTTCACCATTGACTTAATCTAACCAAGCCTATCCTATCCTTAACCTAACACCGCGAGTACGATTATTTAACCCCTGAATACGATGACTTAACCTCTTGAGCTTGATGACTTTTGGGGTTATGACATGGTGCTCAAGGGGTTAAGATACACAGAAAACAGTCTGCTCGTGCAAAGAAACTGTGGGGATTACCACGTTGGCAGACAAAGCATGGACAGACACCTACAGTACACCAGGTAGTTTGTATGAGTAAAGACAACGACTGTCGAGGAATGTTTGCATGTTGAAGGAAGCTGTAGATCTACCCCAGAACTCCAGTAGGTCTACTACAATAGGTCTGCCCCAGACCCCAGTAGGTCTACTACAATAATTCTACCCCAGACCCCAGTAGGTCTACTCCATTAAGTCCATCCTCAGTAGGTCTACTTCATAAGGTCTACCTCATTAAGTCTACTCCAGTTGATCTAAGCCAGTAGGACTACCTCATAAGGTCTACCTCATTAGGCCTACACCAGTAGGCCTTCCTCAATAGGTCTACTCCAGTAGGTCTACTCCAGTAGGTCTACCTCAGTAGGTCCAGTAGTTCTACTCCAGTAGGTCTACCCAGTAGGTCTACCTCAATAGGTCTACCTCTGTAGGTTTACCTCAGTTCGTCTACTCGAATAGGTCTACTTCAGTAGATCTACCTCAGTAGGTCTACTTCAGTAGGTCTACTTCAGTAGGTCTACCTCAGTAGGCCTACTTCAGTAGGTCTACCTCAGTAGGTCTACACCAGTAGGTCTACCTCAGTAGGTCTACTTCAGTAGATCTACCTCTGTAGTTTACCTCAGTTGGTCTACCTGTAAAGAGGGGGAATTTAAGTAGAAATAATAGTAAGAAGTTATAAGTCGTAGGTTAAAGTGAGGAAGATTGGTAGTGTGGCCGGTTAGTTAATTAACTGTTAATATATTCGTAGGGGAAATCTTCTAAACATCACTTTCAATACAACTATTTATTAATTAACTGAATGGCATGGACACATTAATAGATCAATATATCGACGTTACTATACAATGACTCTCGGACAACAAACATGAAATGAATACGCTTCCCACCGTAAGTAACTCACCCTTGCATCGCTCTAACAAAGACTCACGTGTGACTTGAGGGAGGCCCAGCAGGTGCTGCTGGACTAAGTCTCCTGTGGGAGACTGCTAGCCGGGGCTCGGTGCTGGGGAAGGAAGTCTCCCTCTGGGGAGGAGCTGTCGGCCCCTCCCCTGTTACAGTGATGATCCGAATGCCAATGCTAGGAGCTGCAGGCTCCTAATCTCACTGTAGGGTGTGTCAACCAATGTGGGTTACCACGTGAGCATCTACTTACTGTTATATGTGCTGTTATTCTGTGGAGTGTAAGCTATGGTCTGATAAACAGTCATTACATACCTCAGTAGGTCTACCTCAGTAGGTCTACACTTGAAAGAATTTTCTACAAGATTTTCCCTTTAGAGTCTAACCGAACAATGTTTCGTGATTCGAGAAGCCTTAGGTACCACGGTGAGTATCTGTTGGAATTTAAAGCAAAACAATAATCTTTAATCCATCGTGGAATTGAGATTCGAGTAAATAAAGCATTGGTGACCCTCGACCTTGTTTTAGTTTCTATGCTTGTGCTGTACATTTTTGTTGGTGTTCTTTATGTGCACTTGTTTACAAGGTAACACCTTTTGGCGTCAAAACAAAAGCACCTCCTATTGGCACAGTTTTGGTGCCCCACTTGTTATGGTAGATCTGGTGCGAATAACTAACTAGCTGATGTTTCGGTGTCAACGACAACACTAAAAGGAGAAATAGGTTATATAACCACAGTGAAACGCCACACCAGCAAAAGGTTACAAATAAACATATATAATGGGATAAACAACGTATAAGTGGTGAAGAAAGAAGGCTTACTGCTGACTGGTCGAAAAATAACCAGGGCCCATGAATATGTTGGCGTCATCCTTCAGGTGAAGATACCATGCGACGACGAAAATTTTGTTATATTGTGATGCTATTTCTATGTACTTGCTTTCTCTATTTGATATGAGTCTCAGCCAGGCAGCTTATCTTTCTCTCTTAGTACAGGATATGTTTACTGAGGCACAATGCTAGACTGTGTTGAGTTCTCACTTGTGTTGGGAACGGCACCCGACAGGCACATCAGTGTTGTAAAAATAGTCTTGACACTCTTAACTAATTTCGTTGTATGATGTGAGCCAACTCTTGACTTTTATAGCCATCCAGCCTCACGTTGTGTATCTGTGTGTGTGTGTGTGGAGGGTAAAGTGTTTTTTTTGTTTTGAGGATGTTTGTGTACCTACGACAGAGAGAGACAAATAGATAAGTGGTTGATGCATGTGTGTGTTTGAAGGGGCGTGAGTAGGAAAGAGGACAAGTATAAACTACACACACACACACACACACACACACACACACACACACACTATATTAACTTACGGATCCTTGAGAATCGAGCCCTCGTCAGCTGTCGCAGATCAACAGCGTCACCGTTGCCATGGAGACAGCCCAGCCGGCGCTCGAGATCAAAATGTAAACAACATTTGGCGCCAGATACCACATTACGCATCTCACTTCAAACCCAATTAAAAGCATTTGTACATAGTACACATAACACTCGCCTTGCACGCAATTTAGTGAAAAGTATAAATGGTGCACTAAAGAGAATAAGAGTCATAATCGATTAGAATGTGAGTAGGAGAAAATCGTTTAGGTAAGAGTTGGGCGGGGAATTTTCCGTACCAGGAGTGGGATGAAGCCCATGGCAACCACTCAAGCTGCAGCGCCCTCCTCCCTCCCTCCCTCTTAACTTCTTTGTCTCCCCTACGGCTTCCTCTTTGTCTACTCCCCTTATTCCACTAGATCTTTCCTCTTTACCATCTGTTATCTATATTCTACTAAGAGTGGTTCTCAACTTTTTTTCTAATCATTTCCCCCCCTTTTCGTTACTTACTGTATATTATATATACTCTATTTTATATATTTTTTTCGTGTAGTTTTGCGTGTTTACTTATTTGTTTATAAAACTGGCATTTATTTTGACTGCTTGAACAGGAAAATGGAAAAGAAGAAAAGAAAATGGTACTTATCAAGTCTATTACTGATACATTATTACAACATACTATCTCTATAATGATATATTATTGCAATACACAATTGCACATTGACTAAGAAAAAATTAGCATTTCATCTTGAGTTTAATGTGATTTCTGCGGCTGCTTAGCTGCAACCAGGGCTGGAATACGTGGCTGAGTGACAGCCAATGCACATCGCAGATTGTCTTCCAATATCTTATAACTTTTTCCTAGCTTTGGTTTTGTTCGCAAGTAATGGCGAAAAGCCAGTGTCACATGTGTATGTTGGTGAAGTTGGAAAAAATTACGCGAAAAGTTAGTTTGCTGACTGTTGGGTAACTTTCAATTATGGAACATGACTCATGGTATATGACAAGCTTATCCATTAGCAAGCCTGAGATTTTTTCTTCAGATTTACTTAGATTCTAATAAGCTAATTCCAGATTATGCAAAGGCTTTAAGTTGCTTAAAATTAATCCAAACAGGAAACTTATTTCGAAATAACGCTATATGCATAACATTATCTGAACGCCTTCAATAATGTGCATCTGTGGTAAATGTATAAATTACCGTGCTTGCTGTCAATAGATGGATCCTTAGAAAACACTCTGGATTCTTGCTTGAGACAAGGTATATACAGTAGAATAATAGGTAGCACCACTCCCATAGACTCTGTAGTGATCGAACAAATTAAATAAAAACTACAGATATTGAGGTTTTGTTGAAGTTTTCTTATGCTATGAAGTGCTGCATTAGCATAGAAGTTAGTGTATATTTTCTGTTCTATTGTGATTCTTAAATTAAGAAAACACAATAGCTCATCAGTGTTGCTGATTGGCTGGCGATGGTAGTTTGCCGTTTTATGGATTTCCACAAAATCATAAGCTTGCAAGAAAATGGATAGAAGAGTGTAAAAGAAAAATCTCTGCCCAAGCCTCAAGCAAGTAATGTATTATGTTCTGATATTATTTTCCCCTCTTATAATATTTTCTTTATTTGTTAATACTAGATTTAGTATATTGTCACCTTTAGTAGGTTCTGTAATTGGTTGTTTTAAAAAATTGTCCTGTACTGCGTCAAGGAAGTCTTCAGATTCATAATCACCTATAATGTTGTCTTAGTCAATATTTCTGAAGTTGAAAGCCCCCATAATGCACAGGCTCTTGTATATTGCTGCCCTACTCATTTCCTGCCATATTGGCTGATCTGCTTCTTTCCCAAGACTTAGGGGCCTGTAAATCACTCCCATAATAAGTTTTTCTCTTCCTTCTGCAATTTCTACCCATACAGACTCGGTTCCTATTTCACCCTTTATTGTATTATTAATACAACATTTTAATGTATCCCTGATGAAGATTGCGACCCTTCCCCCCTTCCTACCCTCCCTGTCCTTGTGATAAAGGTTGTACCCTTCTATGTGGTAATCTGATAAAAAGTTCTTGCTCGCCAGATTCATCCAAGTTTCGGTGATTGCTATGACGTCTACATTCTCGGATCATACAACCACTCTCAGCAAGTTTATTTTATTTCCAACACTCCTACTGTTTGTATAGTATATATTTAAACCTACCCTTCCCTGGTCCTGTCTTATCCCTTGTCCTGAGTGACCAATTTTACTCCCCAGGACCTGCTTGTTTTTTGACTCCCACTTACCCTGACCTCTCTCTACTGGTGAAACGCCCCCTTTGGAGTGACAGTTTCATGCTCCAGGGATGCAGACAACATCCTTACCCCAACCATTGCTTGCACAATGTTTTTCTAGTCGGCAATTTATAGCAATTGCCCTGGACAGCCACTCACCGCCAACCCCTCTTCTAGGCAAGACTTCACATACTATCGGGATCCTTCCCCTATCTCTAACCTTCCCTAGCACCTCCCTACCTCCTGAAAAGTTCCTCACTCCTAACCTTTCCTATGTTGTTGCCTCCTACACTAAGACACACTACTGGTTTGGTACCCTCCCCTGACAAAACCCTATCCATCCACTCATCTACATACCCTATCCCAGCCCCAGGAAAACACACCTTAGTCGTTTCTTATCTCTTTCGCAAAAAGTCCAATCTAAGAACCTCACCTGGCTGTTCTTAACTACCACGACCTTACCATTGGGCAGGGTCTGACCAACTGCCCTTTCCTCTCCCGCCACCACACCGTCCTGCCTCTTCTCTTCCTTGCCAGCTTCCTCCAACACATGATAGAGTTACTGCACTTCACACCCTGGTCAGCTTTCCTGAGTCTGACCTTAGACCCCTTGGAGGCAACCACTCTCCACTCCTGCTCCTCCTGACCCTCCTTTGTAGATGCCCTGCTAGGCAGGACACCTACCTGAAGGAGTTCAGTCCTGAGGGCTTTGTTCTCCCCCTTTAAAACGTCCATCTCTCTCCACAACTGCTCCAGCTGCAACTCCAGCTGACTTAACAGAGTGGCCGGGGATCCGTGTCTCCCCACACACTGTCCCTCTTCCTTCACAACACAACGGCCCACGGCGGCCATTTTCTCTGGTCACTAACACGAGCACACAGGGGCACGTCCTTCTCCAAGCTTGTACTCTGATGGGCATCAAATGTATTTTCGGTTTGATTATAAATGATAATTTGGTGGTCAGGTTCCCCCCCCCCCTATTACTTTCCGTAAACGGTAACAGTATAATAACTACAGCACAGATCTAATTCATAGCTGAGTGTCTAAGTCACTGAAAACCTTGTATTCTGATTGGTTGACACTGAGTGCATGATAAGTTCACTGACTTTCGTCCAATTTTTATCAAATTTTACGTGATGATTAACTGTGTGTTGGTGTGAATATACTACTACTACTACTACTACTAATAATAATAATAATAATAATAATTAACGGTTTATTGAAAAGGTTGTGGAGCCCGAAGGCTGAAAATATACATTGGACAAAAATGACTTATTACATACAAAGACATGGGGTGGGTGGGTCATTTAACAAAAGCTTTCATTACTGAAAGAAGAAAGAACAATGCTTGAACATGCAAACTATTATAGTTTACAATTGATGGCCTGGGCTGGTCATGGAGACACCAGGTGGTGTGGTGCTCACGTGGTGCAGTAACTCGTCCTCGGGTGTTGATATGAAGGACCTCAAGTGCTCATGGGGACACCGGGTGGTGTGGTGTTCGCGTGGTGCAGTAACTCGTCCTTGGGTGTTGATATGAAGGACCTCACGTGTTCATGGGGACACCGGGTGGTGTGGTGTTCACGTGGTGCGGTAACTCGTCCTCGGGGATTGATATGAAGGACCTCAGGTGGTCATGGGGACACCGGGTGGTGTGGGGTGGTATCACAGTACCTCACCTTGCTGGGTGGTGTTGTGTTATCTTGTAGTCAGGTGTGAAGCCCACCCACTGTTGTTCCCATGGTGGACTGATTAGCACCTCCTGGTCAGAAGATGGCGGTCATTTCCCAGGGGTGCTTATCTCACTGGTTGGTCACGGCTCTCACTGGTACTGTCTGGTGCTGAATTCACTGTCTTAAACACTGTTCATTACTGTCCAACACTGGTCTCACTTCTTTCCGAGACGAAATTGTCACTTTCGATTATGTTGATATCCCTGTGGTGAGGATGGGTCGGGGAGAGGGACTTGAGGAATGAGCTGAACATTGGCCAAGGGGGGGGCTGCTGCTTAGCAGGAGCAACGCCTGATTAGGTCTCGACCCTACGGTGGTCAAGGATGTAATAAGGTTTATGTGTTCTGATATCTAATATACTATAGGAATAGCTGTGTGTCTGTGTGTGTGTGTCTGTTCTGGGCAGCCGAAATGTCACACTCGTTTTTCATCAAACTTGGTGGAAAAATCGAAAAAATTCGTAGAGTGGAACAAACCTGGTCCCATGTCGAAGGTTCCTTTAGGAAGGCATTAATTAACCAATTTATTTACGCTGGAAAACGATGTTGCTGTACGCTGCCAGCCTTCCGGCGGTTGCGCGCTAGCCAAGCACGAGCGTTCGAACTTTCATGCTGTGGTAAACTGTACCACCGGACTCGCCACTGGGCACAAAGTGCCCACGATCACTTGTCTAATATACTATAGGACAAGGCGTGTCTGTCTGTTTGTGTGTGTGTGTCTGTTCTGGGCAGCCGAAACGGCACTATCATTTTTCATCAAACTTGGTGGAAAAATCGCAAAAAATTTGTAGAGTGGAACAAACCTGGTCCCATGTAGATGGTTTCTTTAGGAAGACATTAATTAACAATTTTATTTACGATGGAAAGCGATGCAATTCTACGGACTTGGCGCACCCTAATTAACCATGCAAATCTACGGACTTGGCGCACCCTCATTCGCTGTACGCGTACGCGTTAAAACTTTCACAAGGCCCCGAAGGGCCCGCGATCACTTGTCTAATATACTATAGGAATAGCCATGTGTGTGTCTGTTCTGGGCAGCCGAAACGGCACAATCGTTTTTC
Organism: Homarus gammarus; assembly: GCA_958450375.1. Taxonomy (NCBI): domain Eukaryota; kingdom Metazoa; phylum Arthropoda; class Malacostraca; order Decapoda; family Nephropidae; genus Homarus; species Homarus gammarus. Next base: position 524,290 of record CAUDMG010002589.1, read on the forward strand.
ATCAAACTTTGTGGAAAAGTCGCAAAAAAATCGTAGAGTGGAACAAACCTGGTCCCATGTCGATGGTTTCTCTAGGAAGGCATTAATTAACCATTTTATTTACGCTGGAAAACGATGTCCCTGTACGCTGTCAGCGGGACGGCGGTTGCACGCTAGCCAAGCACGAGCATTCAAACTTTCACTGGGCACGAAGGGCCCACGATCACTTGTTATTACTAAGCGAATTATATTTTTGTGTTTACTCCACTGACCACCTGTCTACAGTAACCTTACTCCACTGACCACCTGTCTACAGTAACTACTCCGATGACCACCTGTCTACAGTAACTACTCCACTGACCACCTGTCTACAGTAACATTACTCCACTGACCACCTGTCTACGGTAACCTTACTCCACTGACCACCTGTCTACAGTAACTACTCCGCTGACCACCTGTCTACAGTAACTACTCTGCTGACCACCTGTCTACAGTAACTACTCCACTGTCCACCTGTCTACAGTAACCTTTCTCCACTGACCACCTGTCTACAGTAACCTTACTCCGCTGACCACCTGTCTACAGTAACTACTCCGCTGACCACCTGTCTACAGTAACTACTCTGCTGACCACCTGTCTACAGTAACCTTATTCCGCTGTCAACCTGTCTACAGTAACTACTCCACTGACCACCAGTCTACAGTAACCCTACTCCATTGACCACCTGTCTACAGTAACATTACTCAGCTGACCACCTGTCTACAGTAACTACTCCGCTGACCACATGTCTACAGTAACTACTCTGATGACCACCTGTCTACAGTAACTACTCTGCTGAACACCTGTCTACAGTAACTACTCCGCTGACCCCCTGTCTACAGTAACTACTCCTCTGACCACCTGTCTACAGTAACTACTCCACTGACCACCTGTCTACAGTAACTACTCTGCTGACCAATTGTCTACAGTAACCTTAATCAGCTGACCACCTGTCTACAGTAACCTTACTCTGCTGACCACCTGTCTACAGTAACCTTACTCCGCTGACCATGTGAGCTACAGACGTTAAGGCTCAGGCGAGGTAATGAACCGATTTAACTCTCATTTTCTCTGGTATTTTCCATAAATAATAATTATAGATACACTGTAACGAAACCTGTATATGTTAGGTAATATCTGCTTCCATATTCATCTTAATACTTCTTATTTCTCCTATACTTTACCTGTGGTTGAGTACTTGTTTCCTGCAGGTATCTTTATTCTTATTACTACTGGTATTCACCTTGTGTTCTACTCGTGCTCCCTCCTCTTGTTATTTATCAGTGTCACAAACAAATGTTTCCTCATACCCCCACCTGCATTACTATCATATCTTAATTTTTTCGCTTGCTTAATACGCACTCGTGAGAAGCACCGGCTGTGTGTGTGTGTTAATATGATGAGTGTGTGTATGTATCTATGTATGTATGTGTGTGTTAATATGATGAGTGTGTGCATGTATTTATGTGTGTGTGTTAATATGATGTGAGTGTGTGTATGTATGTGTGTGTGTGAATGTTAATATGATATGAGTGTGTGCGTGTGTTTGTTTTAATACAATGTGTGTGTGTGTGTGTGTGTGTGTGTGGTCAGCATCCTCACCTCGCAAGCGAGCGAACTCGAGTTTGATCCTCGGGCAGGGTGAAACTATGGGCAAATTTCTTTACATCATTTGCCTCTGTCTACCCAGCAGTAATTGGGAACCTGGATGTTAATCGATTTGCGGATCTTGTTCCGGGGTAATGGTTAGCCAGTGCTGTTGGCGAGTTCTCCAGCCTTCTTGGACTATTCCTTGACACTGGGTCATTGCAGCTCGTTAACTTAGGGTGTGGTTGTTGTGTCCAGTCGTGGCTTGACCACATATATATATACTGTGTATATATATATATATATATATATATATATATATATATATATATATATATATATATATATATATATATATATATATATATATATTCTCCCATGGTCTGAATATATGTGAGCCACTTAGGCTTTTTTAACAAGCTGTTGGTGTTATGGTTATCTTCTTGTTACTTCCAAACACTGGATATCAGTCACATATTGCGTCACTATGCTGAGGCATTGGAGCATGAAACTGGTTTCCCTCGAGTCTCCGGTGGCTTCAGTGAGTATAGAGCCCAGCTAAATAAGAACTCCAAGATTCTATTGGAATAAACAGCATTTGTATGTCAGGGTCTTGTACTTTGCCTGCTTTTGAATATGCTATAAACTTACCACCTTCCCCACTCTAGGAGAGACAGAGAGATATCGGGATCGAAGCGCAGGTGTAATTCCATGCCAGCCATCTGTTTGACTTTTTCCAAGGAAGCTTTGTGATTCTCATGGGGCACTAGCTGTTAGATCGAATTTTTATAGTTCCTTGTTTGCTGGGTAGCCCCAGCAATTTATGCAGAGACACGTGTACACTGTACACTGTACTATATACACAGGGACAACAAGGTAAATGGCTATTACACCACAGAGAGCCTGAGTCTAAACGAATACTTAAGGAATGCATTAGGTGGCCAGTAGGAAGTTATAAGTGATGCACACTGCCTGTCTGTGAGCCTTCTCCAGGTCAGTTGATGCCCTGTCCAGCAGGTCTGAGGCATTCTTCTCCGTGATGGGCTGTTCATGATTCTTTGTGTTTATTATTGAGGCCGGTTGGGTCCCCCACTGGGTGGTTGACTCCAACTTTGATTTGTATCTGTCCTGATTTATTTTAATCCTTTTGGTTCTTCATATGGCGTTTTTTTTTTTTAATTATTAGACCATCAAAGAACGACCTTAATGGCAGACACTCTACCACAGTATGTATCATAAGTCTTCTCTTCCTTTGTTTGGTATTATTTATTAGAATATTAGACCACCTGACAGCCTCCATGGATGCATGGCAGCTCATCCAAAGTCATCCAAACCTAACCTAATCTAACCTAATGTTTGCCTCCTACAACTTGGATCCCTCAGCATGACGTGTCTGCAAAGCATCTATATGAGGTTCAGTTTGCCCGACCGTTTCTGTCTGTTAACTGACGCCCTGGCTTCCCCATGACGACTCCGTTTTTCATGTATCGATCATCATGAAATTTCCCAAGTGCGTTGCTCTGGTGTAGAGGAAGGTCTTTATCGATTTGGGGATCAAAATTTCAAAGGTCAAATGTGCCAGTGTTGAAGATTTAATGTTGATTTCCTCATGGTTACTCCAATTTCCTTTCTGATATGAAGAAACATCAGTGGTATACTGTCGTGATAGAGGCTACTATAGTGATGGAGGCCAGGAAGAAGCAGAGGTATGATTTGCCCCTCACTTAAAGGTCGTTGTTTCTAATTATATATTTTCATGCAAGATCCCTCACAGTTAATACTATTCTCAATATAAACAATAAAGTCTCTCGGTTGTCCAAGAGTGAAAAAATCATTTTTATATCTCTCTTTAATTCTTTCCCCTTATAAATTTTTCCCAAAGGAAAATGATGCTGACATAAATGATAATGTGTGTGTGTGTGTGTGTGTGTGTGTGTGTGTGTGTGTGTGTGTGTGTGTGTGTGCGCGCGCTTATAATAACCTATATGCTAAAGTGTACCTGGTGATGCTAGGCTGTACCTGGTGATGCTATACTGTACCTGGTGATGCCAGGGTGTACCTGGTGATGCTAGGCTGTACCTGGTGATGCTAGGCAGTACCTGGTGATGCTAGACTGTACCTGGTGATGCTAGGGTGTACCTGGTGATGCTAGACTGTACCTGGTGATGCTAGGGTGTACCTGGTGATGCTAGACTGTACCTGGTGATGCTAGACTGTACCTGGTGATGCTAGACTGTACCTGGTGATGCTAGACTGTACCTGGTGATGCTAGGGTGTACCTGGTGATGCTAGGCTGTACCTGGTGATGCTAGGCTGTACCTGGTGATGCTAGGGTGTACCTGGTGATGCTAGGCTGTACCTGGTGATGCTAGGCTGTACCTGGTGATGCTAGGGTATACCTGGTGATGCTAGGCTGTACCTGGTGATGCTAGACTGTACCTGGTGATACTAGGCTGTACTTGGTGATGCTAGGCTGTACTTGGTGATGCTAGGCTGTACCTGGTGATGCTAGGCTGTACCTGGTGATGCTAGGGTGTACTTAGTGATCTTTTTATGCTTTTGGATACCCACTTGTGAACATGCGTATGTATGACAGTTAATGGTCTCATGTGTATGTATGCCTATGGGTGGATACATGTTCACATGTGTTGTATATTGACCACGTGTGCACATGTGTATATATTCCTATGGATGTTCGCATGTGTACACGTTTATATACATATGGTGGCCTCGTGTGCATGTGTATATGTATTCCTGTTGATGGCCACGTGTACACATGTGTGTGCGCGTCTCTTCGTGGGGGCCAAGATTTGGCACTGGTGGTCGAGATATTTTAAGAAACGTAAAACTTCGTCTTGAGGAGACGGTGATACATTCGGCCTCCCTGACGTCCCTATTCACTCCTACCTTGATTCTCACACTCACTCATGTCCCACTTAATTTACACACATACTCAGTTCAGTTTACATTCATTCACAATCACTCACTCACTCACTCCCAATATTCACACCCTCGCTCACTCCCTATATTTACTTACTCATGTCTCCCCTACACATCACTCGCATCCATCGTTATTTACTCAGGCACTCAAGTTTACCCTCTTACTCATATTTCTTGAATTATTCATCAACTCACATCTCTTGATTCACTCATCCTCATGAATCCATAGATTTATACTCACGCGTTTCTCTAGACTTAGTCATATCTCCTGATTTCTCAGTTACTAGCACTTTTTCCGTCAAATTTTCCGTTTTCTCTTTTTCAAACGGGTTGTTAATTTTTCTAAGGTGTCTCGCTCATACAAAAGTATTGTTTCCGCTTGACTGATTTACGCCAATTTCCGTGGCCAAGTCAAGATCTATACTCGATATGAGGATATTTATATAAATAAATATCGAGTAACGTAAAATAAGTAAATTTAATTCTGAAAGTATTTTGTATTGATTTTGATATACAGCTGATATGTTTGTTTACACTGAGCGGTTTGTTTACAATTGACGAACTCGGAAAAACTGAAGCGCTAGTTCTCTATGGGTGTGTGACAGTGCGCGCTCTGAATTTTTTTTTTTTTTTAAACTTATGCAGATACATTCAAATTTTATCCTAAAAGGAAGACAGTTTCCAGGATCGGTTCCTGAGGGTTGGACCCCCCTCCCCCCTCCCTTTTCATCAGAAAATTTCAAAACTTTTTCTTTAATGCATTGTTGCACTCAAGAGTTTTTGCATAGTAAAAGGTAATTACTATTGACCTCAGAATAACTCCTAATATCAAGTGCACATGGCTTCAAAATGGCCTCAGAAATGTCCATGATATTGGTAGGATTTCCCCCAAAATTGGGGGGACTTAAAGCGTCCCCCCCCCCCCCCAGCTGGGTAGGCTCGCTGTGCTCACCATGTTCCCCCACTTCTTGGATAGTGAGTCGTGTAACAGGAATTAGCTATACTGAGAAAATATTAATACCCACCGCGGAGTCAGCTATCGTCTGTCTCCGGACAATTTACGCCAGTGTGAGCAGGCCCTCGCATAATCACACCCTCCATGGTTCACTCACCCACTGACGCCTTCCATGGCATGGTCATTCACCCACTGACTCCTTCCATGGCTTGCTCATTCACCCACTGACTCCTTCCATGGCATGCTCATTCACCCACTGACTCCTTCCATGGCTTGTTCATTCACCCACTGACTCCTTCCATGGCATGCTCATTCACCCACTGACTCCTTCCATGGCATGGTCATTCACCCACTGACGCCTTCCATGGCTTGCTCATTCACCCACTGACTCCTTCCATGGCATGCTCATTCACCCACTGACTCCTTCCATGGCTTGTTCATTCACCCACTGACTCCTTCCATGGCATGCTCATTCACCCACTGACTCCTTCCATGGCATGCTCATTCACCCACTGACGCCTTCCATGGCTTGGTCATTCACCCACTGACTCCTTCCATGGCATGCTCATTCACCCACTGACTCCTTCCATGGCATGGTCATTCACCCACTGACGCCTTCCATGGCTTGCTCATTCACCCACTGACGCCTTCCATGGCTTGTTCATTCACCCACTGACGCCTTCCATGGCTTGCTCATTCACCCACTGACGCCTTCTATGGCTTGCTCATTCACCCACAGGCGCCTTCCATGGCTTGCTCATTCACCCACTGACGCCTTCCATGGCTTGCTCATTCACCCACTAATGCTTTCCATGGCTTGTTCATTCACCCATTGAAGCCTTCCATGGCTTGCTCATTCACCCACTGACGCCTTCAATGGCTTGCTCATTCACCCACAGGCGCCTTCCATGGCTTGGTCATTCACCCACTGACTCCTTCCATGGCTTGCTCATTCACCCACTGATGCCTTCCATGGCTTGGTAATTCACCCACTGACGCCTTCCATTGCTTGGTAATTCACCCACTGAAGCCTTCCATGGCATGCTCATTCACCCACTGATGCTTTCCATGGCTTGCTCATTCACCCAAAGACGCCTTCAATAGCTTGGTTCATTCACCCATTGAAGCCTTCCATGGCTTGCTCATTCACCCAAAGACGCCTTCCATGGCTTGCTCATTCACCCACTGATGCTTTCCATGGCTTGGTCATTCACCCACTGACGCCTTCAATGGCTTGCTCATTCACCCACTGACTCCTTCCATGGCTTGCTCATTCACCCACTGACGCCTTCCATGGCTTGGTAATTCACCCACTGACGCCTTCCATTGCTTGGTAATTCACCCACTGAAGCCTTCCATGGCATGCTCATTCACCCACTGATGCTTTCCATGGCTTGCTCATTCACCCACTGACGCCTTCCATGGCTTGGTCATTCACCCACTGACGCCTTCCATGGCTTGGTCATTCACCCACAGACGCCTTCCATGGCTTGCTTATTCACCCACTGACCTCTTCCATGGCTTGCTCATTCACCCACTGACTCCTTCCATGGCTTGCTCATTCACCCAATGACGCCTTAAATGGCTTGGTCATTGACCCATTTGACGCCTTCCATGGCTTGCTCATTCACCCACAGACGCCTTCCATGGCTTGCTCATTCACCCACAGACGCCTTCCATGGCTTGCTCATTCACCCACACATGCCTTCCATGGCTTGGTCATTCACCCACTGACGACTTCCATGGCTTGCTCATTCACCCACAGACGCCTTCCATGGCTTGCTCATTCACCCACACATGCCTTCCATGGCTTGGTCATTCACCCACAGACGCGTTCCATGGCTTGGTCATTCACCCACTGACGCCTTCCATGGCTTGCTCTTTCACCCACTGACGCCTTCCATGGCTTGCTCATTCACCCACAGACGCCTTCCATGGCTTGCTCTTTCACCCACTGACGCCTTCCATGGCTTGCTCATTCACCCACACATGCCTTCCATGGCTTGTTCATTCACCCACTGACGACTTCCATGGCTTGCTCATTCACCCACAGACGCCTTCCATGGCATGGTCATTCACCCACTGACGACTTCCATGGCTTGCTCATTCACCCACACATGCCTTCCATGGCTTGCTCATTCACCCACAGACGCCTTCCATGGCTTGCTCATTCACCCACACACGCCTTCCATGGCTTGGTCATTCACCCACAGACGCCTTCCATGGCTTGCTCATTCACCCACACATGCCTTCCATGGCTTGGTCATTCACCCACTGACGACTTCCATGGCTTGCTCATTCACCCACAGACGCCTTCCATGGCTTGCTCATTCACCCACAGACGCCTTCCATGGCTTGCTCATTCACCCACACATGCCTTCCATGGCTTGGTCATTCACCCACTGACGCCTTCCATGGCATGGTCATTCACCCACTCACGCCTTCCATGGCTTGCTCTTTCACCCACTGACGCCTTCCATGGCTTGCTCATTCACCCACACATGCCTTCCATGGCTTGGTCATTCACCCACTGACGGCTTCCATGGCCTGCTCATTCACCCACAGACGCCTTCCATGGGATGGTCATTCACCCACTGACGACTTCCATGGCTTGCTCATTCACCCACAGACGCCTTCCATGGCATGGTCATTCACCCACTCACGCCTTCCATGGCTTGCTCATTCACCCACACATGCCTTCCATGGCTTGCTCATTCACCCACAGACGCCTTCCATGGCTTGCTCATTCACCCACACACGCCTTCCATGGCTTGCTCATTCACCCACAGACGCCTTCCATGGCTTGCTCATTCACCCACTGATGCTTTCCATGGCTTGCTCATTCACCCACTGTCGCCTTCCATGGCTTGCTTATTCACCCACTGTCGCCTTCCATGGCTTTCTCATTCACCCACTGTTGCCTCCCATGGCTTGCTCATTCACCCACTGTCGCCTTCCATGGCTTGCTCATTCACCCACTGTTGCCTCCCATGGCTTGCTCACTCACCGTTCTCACCTTCCATGGCTTCGGCTCGTTTCACACTAGCAATTTTGTCACACGCTGGTAATTTCAAATGCTTAGTTTTCTTAAAGGAGTTTGCTCACACAGGCGTGGTTTTACGCTTCAGTTCGCCTACTAAATAGGGATAATAGCCGATTTACAATAAATCCTATGTATTTACCCTTTTTGTAAAATTTTGGCTGGTAATAAATGATCATGTAAGTTGTAAAAATACATATACTGTATAAAATGTATGTGAAAAGTTTCATACAAAACCTAACCTAACTTACTTCATGTAATTTTGCTATTTTATGATAGTAAAGTTGCCTTACATGAAACATCAAATTTGAATATGTATAAATTAATTTTCATTGAATTGTAGCATTAAAAGCAAAAAGGATTTCTATTTGGCAAAGAAAAAACTTATTTTTAAGGCTTAATCAACAATTATCTCTATTTAGCGTGATATATGTAGGTTATGTATCTAAGCTCGTCTCGGGCTTTTGGGCTTGGGTTGGCGGCAGCACTTGTCGTAGTGTCCATAGCCACCGCAGGCCTGACACTTGCGGCCTCGTGCAGGGCACCTGTCTGTGTTAGACCAGTGGCCCTTACGGTCACATCCACGACACAGTGCGTCGGCGGCCGGGCATGTCTTGGGGCTGTGCTGCTTTCCACAGCTGCCACAGGAAGCACTAGGCAGAGGCGTGGAAGAACGTGTGGCAGCCTTCGCGTTGTTGGCCGCTTTCTTACCCTTCTTGTATTGTAAGATAGCTCTCACAGCAGGTGGGGCCCGTAAGGCAAAGGTGGCGGACTTGGTGGCCTCGTATGACCGACATTCAGTCACTACCACCTGGAGTGTGGAGGAAGCGTCCAGGGGGATGAGTCACTGCACCAACTCCTCGTGCCTGACACCTGCCAAGATTCCGTGCTTGATCCAGGCTTCCTCACATTCCCGGCTGTGCGCCTTGCAGTGGTCGATCTCCTCTGACAAACTCTTCAAGCGTACAAAAAAGTCGTCAAAGGATTCGTTCTCCGCCTGCCTGCAGCTGGTGAAGGCGCGGTGACGCAAAGCCTCGTTATTCCGACCTTTAACGTGCTCCTGTAAAAGGTCGAGCACATCCATCACTGAAGATGTAGAATCGGGAGGCACTTGCAACGTGTGCTCCAAAACTCTCTGGGTCTCCAGCGACAAACACATCCGCAGTTGGATGAGCTGTTTGTTTGGAGGCATGTTGTCAAGGTCCACTATCGTGGAGTAATCTGTCCAACGCCGCCTCCACTCGCGAAAAAGCTGAAACGTGACGTCTGGTGAGAGGGCGGGTGGGGGTTGAACAGATGCCTTGGGAGCTGTTGGGGTAGCAAGAGTATCTGGAGGATGCTGGTGTGGTGGAGGAGGGAGGATATTGGCGCCTTGGTGCGCGAAACCTGCGAGTGAGGGAGGGTGGGTTAGCGCCAGGGTCGCCAATTGTGCCTCCAAACGCAACTTTTCCTCCTCTCTTCGTGTCTCCCCCCTCTGAAGTTCCATCTCTCTGCGTCTCTCATCCCGGTCGTCCATCCACCTCAGAATTGTGGCAATGTCCGTTGCTGGAGGTGGAGGATGAGAGTCTGCGCCCGGTGGAGGGGAAGGTGGTGGGGAGTCGTGTCTCCCATCTTGACGTTGTCCCTTCTTACCGCCCATCTTTATGTGTGCGTGGACTGCACTGTTTAGTATATAAAGTGGCGCCTCAACAGCTCGACCCACATATATATGACATAAACAGCACAGAAATAATGCATAGAGTCCTCTGTTCTGTCCGTGAGTGAGTGCGTGCGTGCGTGTGTGTGTGTGTGTCTGAGAGAGCACTTCGTGGTGGCCTTAATGCCAGTGGCTAGAGCCGCGGGGGGGGGGGGGGTGAGACCGTCAGTGTCTTCCCGGATGTCTCACGAGAAGGGTGTACGCCTGGGTGCTCCGTGGGTTCCACTAAAAAACAGGCCAATACTCAACTCTCAGCTCTAGACACACTAATACACTGACACTGACACCGTCACTAAAACGCACTGTGACTGCGCAACACTGCACGTTGCGGCGAAACACAAGGCAACACAACACAGAGTCGAGGCACATCACAGGCAGACTTAACTGTCTCAGCATTGTTTACACACTTGTAAGTCCACAGATCCTAGTCACTGCACCATGATGGTTACAAGTGTTCCCTGAAGGATGCAGTGATGGGTAGGGAAACACCGGGTAACACTGAAGTCCGTTTATTATGCATGAGAGAAATACAAGTGGTGACTAGCGTGTGCCATGCACGGCTCACACAGTCAGACTGAGGCTGCCTTGCCATATGGCAGCCTCGGGGCAATGTTGCCACATAACACGTGCAGTGTTACCACGTAATTATATATATAAATGCTACTCGGCACAGTAGCTTAGATACATAACCTACAATATATATATATATATTTATATATATATATAGTTATATATATAGTTATATATATATATATATATATATATATATATATATATATATATATTGTTACGAACCCCGCCACCAATTGTCATGATCTACCTACCCAGCACTACGAACCACGCCATCTATTTTCTTGATCTACCTACCCAGCACCACGAGCAACGCCATCTAGGGACGAAACACGAGTATGACTCGTCTTAGTTACCACTCCCGGGTTTCCCTTCTCCATATCCTGGTTGTTGCGTCACCTCCTCAAAGTCTTCTTTGTCAGCTCCAATTCGAGGAGAGAGCAGTTCACTCTGGGAAGTGACCACAGGATCACCTATCCTCTAAACCTACTGCACAGTGACTACCTACCGTCTTCTACAATACTCAGCCTTGCTCGTCAGCCATCTCAGCTCCGCACTTAAGTATTTGTAATCTTATATTGCCTCCCCTCGTCCACATGCTTTAGATTATTGTATGTTGTATAAGTATGTATATACTGTTAATGTTTAGGTTAAGTATGGTTAAGGGTAAATTATAGATAGCTGAATAATTTGTTAAGGAATTTATGGTACTTTATTATACACAACAAAAACTCGTATCCTTTGTCTACCCTTTTATAGTCCGATTGTCTTTGTTTTTTTATTTGTTGTTGCCTGTTGGGATCTGGGTAGACTTTTAACTATATTCAAAATCCCCAACTCGTAACAATATATATATATATATATATATATATATATATATATATATATATATATAGTTATATATATAGTTATATATATAGTTATAACCGGTAGTAGTATCTCACTACTGTTTTTGGTTTTTATTTAGTTATAGTGGATGGTAATGCAGTGGAAGCGCCCCTCAGAGAAAATCCCAAACCAGCACAAACACAATTAATAAATGTATTTTCCGTGACCGTGGAAACCTAGTTCCTGTGATTGGGGTTAATGAGACGCACTAGTAACAGATGACACTTCTATTCCTTCCAACACTACATACGGAATCAATAATTGTACCCAAGCACTAGAGTTCTTCTTAGCTTTTCTTAAAACACTACAATGGGAAACAAAAGTTATACATGATATCAAAAAAATTATTTAAAACATATTAACTGCATCTGAAAAGAACTACTAATGCAGCAGTACTACATACACCAGAACAGACACCAGAACGAGGAATTCATCTGAAACAATTCCTTCGTACACCCTACGTCACTTAGTGGCACATAAAACATTAAAAATATTACTTACACAGATGAACATGCCTTACGGGCATTGTTAGGGCGGTAACGAGCAGGATGATTGTTCGCCGCCCGCTTGCTTGTTCGCGTCCCCCACTTGGGGGGTTAGACTGAGGTGAAAAACCTCACTGCTGCCTCGCACAGAGGGCAGGCACTTCCCAGTTAGCACCACAGCTACACCTTCCCGCTGCTCGTCCAATTTCTGGTTGTGTTCTCATCTGAGGCTCTGGACTCGTGGCCTGTTTCCCCAGACTTTCACAAATCAACTGTCAATATCCAATCACTACCGCGGCTGCCACGTCATCGCCAGTTCCTTCACACCCTCTGTGCACCTAGCCATTTCTCCTTTGTAGCAAGACATCGCCCACCGAGGCCAAATGAGGAAGCTGACTTGACCTTCCCCCTGAGAGTGGATCACTGCTTTCCAGAACCTCTCCCCAGGACCGCTGCCGTAGGAAATATCTGTTCATTGTTTGACTCCAGTAATTGTTTAACGCCCGTGATTGTTGGATTCTCTTAATTATTTGACTCCATTAATTGCTTGATTCCCTTAATTGTTTGACTCTATTAATTGTTTGATTCTCATAATTGTTTGACTCCCGTAATTGTTATTTGATGTTTGTTTGAGTGGTGTCAGAGTTTTGTGTTATTTTTATAGTAAAGAGATGTCAATCTTGAACGGTTGTTTGTTATCCCTCGGAAAATAATGGTTCTTGACTTTCCTTCTATAAGATCCTGATTAGGCTGGCAAGGGATTTCTATCCCTAAGTCCCATGCCTTTACAGGTATTCGACAAAATAATAGCAATCACTGAGGAATAGAAATCCCGATTTTAGTCCTACTACACAAGAACATGGATCATTCAGCCTTTCTGGGATGGCCCACAAAATATTATAATCCTAACTGTCCTAACTACCCAGAACCCGACGGTTGTAACTACTAACCTGCCAAGGGGCAGGCATTTACAAGAAACCGAGAAAATCCCTCATGACCCGTCAAGCAGGCAGGTGCTCCGCTGTTCTTTTCATTACTCTCTCTTGGTTTCAGGAGTCATGAGTGTACTTCTCCACCAACACCCGTAACATGCTTCACACATAGGTTCAGAATGCACCCATACTTCAAGGTACTAACAGCCTTTCTCCAACTTTTTAAGAGGAACCCCTACGTCCCACGTGTGGAATCAACCATGAGGAGCGTTGATTACACACCTGGACTTGGTTATTTTAATCACATACACCCAATACTGGGGAGATGAATGTCTCTATGTAACCACTAGAACTCCCGGTCCCAGCATGTGACCTTTCACTCACTCAGTCTGCACTCAGTTTACTCCCAGTACTTCATGGATAGGAAGAGTGACCATCAACCCGTCTAGTTAGGCCAGTTCAGGGTACAACCAGGTGAACCCTGCCCAGCTGAGGGAGGGGTTCTACTTTCCCGTTGGTAAGATTTTTCACTGACTGACTGAAGAGATGTGTTGTTGTATGAACCTAGGTGGGGAGATCTGATGAACCAGATCGACCATTGACTAAAGTGCAGCTGCTGGTGCCCCGTAGTTAGTAGTCAGAGACACCTGTTCGCCTCGCGCGTTGCCAGCTATATCTTCCAAACCACCACTAACCACCAACCAAGCATCACCCTCCAACCAAGTGGGTTCTCGTAACCCTACAAAAGGAGCACTTTGTTAACTGCTGTTAAATTATTCTCCACCCTATCTAAACACTGCCTGAGATCGAATGAGATCGAATACAAAACTTACTTGCAACACAGATGAAACATGAGAGGGAAGGGACGAGGCCACGTGGTCGGTTTCCTTGGCAGAATGCTTGGTAGACGTCCGCCTTGGTCATTGACCGGCGCTGACTGAGACCCCATCACCCTCAGCATCCTTCAGGGTGCTTCCCTGCCCTACCCCCCCCTCCCCATGACGTCATCTTCCACATATTTCTAATAGTTTTCTTGGGACACGCATAACATATTGAGACTGGGAAACTACCCACAATAACTTTAAATTTTTTAAGTGTCCCTTAACTTCATGACTCGTGTCTACATTAATTCGATAAAGTACATTTGATTTTCTCTAGGCCTAGTTCAAAATGCTTCCACCCCCCAATTGATGGCGTTGCTTGGAGGCCTTTGTTTTAACTCGCCAACATATGTATATACTATTTCTAAATTTCCAAAATGCATATTCATAATACTCAAATACTTAAAAATCATTCTTAACAAAAATATTCACCGGCACTTCCAGCCTCTACCAGCCTCTACATTGATTTGAATTGAATTGAAACAGTTTATTTAGCCAGAAAAACACATACAGAGTGGATAATAATAAAAATATTAACATGGCTGAGCCCGTTGAGAACCAGAGCTCTCTTTTAGGCACCTGCTATATACTATACAACTATCTCCAGGAATTATTATGTAATATTTAGTATCATCTGGAATAGTACAATAGCATGGTGGCAATTAGAACATCTCATAATATTACCACGGTTATCACTTCAATATTTATTAATTGTATTTATTTATTATTTTTTTAGTTTATTTTATTTTTTTATTTATACTCTATATACATAAATTACAGTGAAATTGAAAAACATAAGTATAATGGGGGAGCAGTACAACATGGGTTGTACAGTAATAAGGCTGAACAAGAGGACAGAGCTGTCAGGATTATGTCTAGTTGGCAATTATGTTTATTGCAATGGTAATTACTTATCTATTTACATGATAATTTCCGATAAAACGGTTTTGATGGCACAATAAAAGCAGGTACTGTAAATATAGTAGGTGTTAAAAGAAATATTTATACTAAGACTATAAATATTTCTTAAGAGATGATTTAAAGGAAGGGAGCGTAGTCTTTTCTCTTATGGGTGGGGGTAAATTGTTCCACACCTTCACACCCTGATATTTTTGGGGGGTCTGGGACTGAGAGGAGCGCATGGGGGGTGGTCTTAGTAGCTCTGGGTGCCTTAAATTGTATCTCTGATTATTCCGGAACTGGAAATGATTATTGTCAAGCAAGTGATTGATAGATTTGTAAACAAAGAGGGTACAGCAGTAGGTGTTAATATCTTCGAATTTTAAAATTTTCAATATTGCAAATTTTTCGTTTGTGTGATCTGTTTTTTTTTTTTCAAGTAGGTCATTGTCCGTACAACTCTCTTTTGTACAATAACCAGAGATTGCGTTTTTGAAGAGCCAGAGGCCCCACATAGTGTGTGACAGTGTATAAGGTGTTGGTAAACAAGATCATGATAGATTTCTTTCATTGCTGTGAGAGTGAGTGACTGTCCAGTGTGATACATGATACCGCATTGTTTATTGACTTTACACGTACTGTGAATGGCTTGTATGATGTTTCTCCAGTTAAGTTTCTCATCAACAATAACTCCGAGGAATTTAGTATTTTGTTCGCGTTTGAGGACTGTATTACCAAGGTACAGAGGGTCCAAGTCTGGGGGTAAGTTTTTTCTTCTGTGAAAGATCGTGTGGTGGGTTTTCTCAAGGTTTAAGGTCAGTTTATTACGTATCACCCAGGTCCTAACTTTAGTCAAATCAGTGTTCATAGTTTCATCAAGGAATGGAGGCCTGAGTTGCTGACATAGAGATTACTATCATGTGCAAATAAGTTGTATTTTATGAGTGTGCTGGCATGGACTATGTCGTTTATGTACAACAAAGCAGTACTGGGCCGAGAATGGAAACTTGGGGGACGCCATACAAGATTGGCGAGGAGTCAGATTGGTGATTATTATAGCAGACATACTGCATCCTTGTTGGACAGATATGAGGTAAACCAATTGTGGTACAGGCCCCTAATGCCGTAATGTTCAAGCTTTGAAAGGAGGATGGTATGGTCGACTGTATCGAAGGCTTTAGAGAGGTCCAAGAATATACCGACTATGAACTGACTGTCATCAAAGGAATTTATGATGTCACTAGTAAAGGATAGCAGAGCACTCACCAGTCCACCTTCTAGCTCTAAATCCAAACTGGGAGTCTGTAAAGATGTTATTTTACATGCTAGTTTTTCCAGTATCTTACTCAAGGCTGGGATTACTGATATGGGGTGGTAATTCTTGAAGAGACTTTTGTCCCTAGAGTTTGTATATGCTGGGTGAACTTTCGCAATTTTCAGTTTATCCGGAAAGACACCACTAGTGAAGGAGGAGTTACAAATGTGTAGGAGAACAGGTAGTAATAAGTGGGCTACTTTCTTAATGATGCTCATTGGTATATTGTCTTCGCCTGCTGCTGCATCTTTGGACATTTTTATGATGGCCAGTAATTCATCTGCTGCGACAGGGGATAAGAACAGGCTCATTTTGCTGTCTGTTTTGCAGGTAGGCTCTAAATTCCTCATGGTGATAAGAGATGCTCTCTGCAAGATTTTTGCTAACATTAATAAGATATTCATTGAAGTGGTTGGCAATGGGGGAGGGTTCCGTTACAACTGAATCATTTATCATAAAACCTTAGTGGGGGGACCGAAGGCCGAGTGTTCCTGTTCTGAATATAATTTATGACATTCCAGGTTTTCTTACTGTCGCCTGGTGCTGAGTGGAGCTTATTTGTATAATACCTACGTCTGGCATTTCCAACTGCTTGAGTTACTCTATTTCTGATACTTCGGTAAGCATCACCGAAAGTTATGGGTCTTTTTGCAAATTTCGTTTGGAGTTTGTATTTTTCTTTTATCATTATGAAAAATTCTAGAACGTTCACTCACTCACTCACGGGCCGTGAGTCACGGCTACTGTAAATTACACAAATTTTGTTGTTGTTGCTAGTATTTTTGTTATTGTCTCTAGTACTGTTGTTGATGCTGGTACGGTTGTTGATAATAATGTTTGCGGTGGATGAGTTATTGGTGTGTGTGTGAGTGTGTGTGTGTGTGTGTGTGTGTTTGTGTGTGCGTGTGCGTGGTTCACTTGTTGGCAGTTGTCTGTGGATCACTTGGTGTTGGCAGTTGTGCATGGTTCACTTGGTGTTGACAGTTGCCTGTGGATCACTTGGTGTTGGCAGTTGTCCGTGGTTCACTTGATTTTGGCAGTTGTCAGTGGTTAACTTGGTGTTGGCAGTGTTGCTCTGAGAACCGTCCTACCGTGAGCCGTAACCTTTTAGGATTAAAGGTGATCTATTTTACTGACGACAATTTCTGATGAATTTTACTGATCTTGCAGACCCTTAACACTTACTTTCGGGATTCTGAGAGACTTTGGAAAGCTGGAGGGGCTGGAGAGCCGAAGAGATTTCCAGATAAAGTTAGAGAGAGAAAGAAGCATGTATGTCATTCATTTCGGGAATGGTAAGGCATTGCGAGAATAGTTTGCCCTCAACCTTGCTATTTCATTCATTTCCATTCAAGATTTTTTGTATAGTTTATGTTTGTAAGTCTGTTGAGAGAGTTATAACTTGTGGTGCCACTATCATACGTCATAAATTGTGGTGCCACTATCATACTTCATAACTTGTGGTGCCACTATCATACTTCATAACTTGTGGTGCCACTATCATACGTCATAACTTGTGGTGCCACTATCATACTACATAACTTGTGGTGCCACTATCATAGTTCATAACTTGTGGTGCCACTATCATACGTCATAACTTGTGGTGCCACTATCATAGTTCATAACTTGTGGTGCCACTATCATACTACATAACTTGTGGTGCCACTATCATACTTCATAACTTGTGGTGCCACTATCATAGTTCATAACTTGTGGTGCCACTATCATACGTCATAACTTGTGGTGCCACTATCATACGTCATAACTTGTGGTGCCACTATCATACGTCATAACTTGTGGTGCCACTATCATAGTTCATAACTTGTGGTGCCACTATCATACTTCATAACTTGTGGTGCCACTATCATACGTCATAACTTGTGGTGCCACTATCATACGTCATAACTTGTGGTGCCACTATCATACTACATAACTTGTGGTGCCACTATCATAGTTCATAACTTGTGGTGCCACTATCATACGTCATAACTTGTGGTGCCACTATCATACTTCATAACTTGTGGTGCCACTATCATACGTCATAACTTGTGGTGCCACTATCATACTTCATAACTTGCGGTGCCACTATCATACTACATAACTTGTGGTGCCACTATCATACTTCATAACTTGTGGTGCCACTATCATACTTCATAACTTGTGGTGCCACTATCATACTACATAACTTGTGGTGCCACTATCATACTTCATAACTTGCGGTGCCACTATCATACGTCATAACTTGTGGTGCCACTATCATACGTCATAACTTGTGGTGCCACTATCATACGTCATAACTTGTGGTGCCACTATCATACTTCATAACTTGTGGTGCCACTATCATACGTCATAACTTGTGGTGCCACTATCATACTTCATAACTTGTGGTGCCACTATCATACGTCATAACTTGTGGTGCCACTATCATACTTCATAACTTGTGGTGCCACTATCATACGTCATAACTTGTGGTGCCACTATCATACTTCATAACTTGTGGTGCCACTATCATACGTCATAACTTGTGGTGCCACTATCATACGTCATAACTTGTGGTGCCACTATCATACTTCATAACTTGTGGTGCCACTATCATACGTCATAACTTGTGGTGCCACTATCATACTTCATAACTTGTGGTGCCACTATCATACTTCATAACTTGTGGTGCCACTATCATACGTCATAACTTGTGGTGCCACTATCATACTTCATAACTTGTGGTGCCACTATCATACTTCATAACTTGTGGTGCCACTATCATACTACATAACTTGTGGTGCCACTATCATACTACATAACTTGTGGTGCCACTATCATACTTCATAACTTGTGGTGCCACTATCATACGTCATAACTTGTGGTGCCACTATCATACTACATAACTTGTGGTGCCACTATCATACTTCATAACTTGAGGTGCCACTATCATACGTCATAACTTGTGGTGCCACTATCATACTACATAACTTGTGGTGCCACTATCATACTTCATAACTTGTGGTGCCACTATCATACGTCATAACTTGTGGTGCCACTATCATACTTCATAACTTGTGGTGCCACTATCATACTTCATAACTTGTGGTGCCACTATCATACTTCATAACTTGTGGTGCCACTATCATACGTCATAACTTGCGGTGCCACTATCATACGTCATAACTTGTGGTGCCACTATCATACTTCATAACTTGTGGTGCCACTATCATACGTCATAACTTGTGGTGCCACTATCATACTTCATAACTTGTGGTGCCACTATCATACTTCATAACTTGCGGTGCCACTATCATACGTCATAACTTGCGGTGCCACTATCATACTGCATAACTTGTGGTGCCACTATCATACTTCATAACTTGTGGTGCCACTATCATACGTCATAACTTGTGGTGCCACTATCATACTTCATAACTTGTGGTGCCACTATCATACTTCATAACTTGTGGTGCCACTATCATACGTCATAACTTGTGGTGCCACTATCATACGTCATAACTTGTGGTGCCACTATCATACGTCATAACTTGTGGTGCCACTATCATACTTCATAACTTGTGGTGCCACTATCATACGTCATAACTTGTGGTTCCACTATCATACTTCATAACTTGTGGTGCCACTATCATACGTCATAACTTGTGGTGCCACTACCATACTTCATAACTTGTGGTGCCACTATCATACGTCATAACTTGTGGTGCCACTATCATACTTCATAACTTGTGGTGCCACTATCATACTTCATAACTTGCCGTGCCACTATCATACGTCATAAATTGTGGTGCCACTATCATACGTCATAACTTGTGGTGCCACTATCATACTTCATAACTTGTGGTGCCACTATCATACGTCATAACTTGTGGTGCCACTATCATACGTCATAACTTGTGGTGCCACTATCATACTTCATAACTTGTGGTGCCACTATCATACTTCATAACTTGTGGTGCCACTATCATACGTCATAACTTGTGGTGCCACTATCATACTTCATAACTTGTGGTGCCACTATCATACGTCATAACTTGTGGTGCCACTATCATACGTCATAACTTGTGGTGCCACTATCATACGTCATAACTTGTGGTGCCACTATCATACGTCATAACTTGTGGTGCCACTATCATACGTCATAACTTGTGGTGCCACTAGGTGTGGGGAGTTAGCTAGTGTGTGGGGGATGAGGGGTAGGTGTACAGTATACTATAGAGGATAAGCTAGTGTGTGGGGGTAAAGGGTAGGTGTAGAGGGTTAGCTAGTGTGTGGGGTGAAGGGTAGGTGTAGAGGGTTAGCTAGTGTGTGGGGGATGAAGGGTAGGTGTAGAGGGTTAGCTAGTGTGTGGGGGGTGAAGGGTAGGTGTAGAGGGTTAGCTAGTGTGTGGGGTGAAGGGTAGGTGTAGAGGGTTAGCTAGTGTGTGAGGGTGAAGGGTAGGTGTGGAGGGTTAGCTAGTGTGTGAGGGTGAAGGGTAGGTGTAGAGGGTTAGCTAGTGTGTGAGGGTGAAGGGTAGGTGTAGAGGGTTAGCTAGTGTGTGGGGGGATGAGGGGTAAGTGTAGAGGGTTAGCTAGTATGTGGGGTGATGGGTAGGTGTGGAGGGTTAGCTAGTGTGTGAGGGTGAAGGGTAGGTGTAGAGTGTTAGCTAGTGTGTGGGGTGAAGGGTAGGTGTAGAGGGTTAGCTAGTGTGTGGGGGTGAAGGATAGGTGTAGAGGGTTAGCTAGTGTGTGAGGGTGAAGGGTAGGTGTAGAGGGTTAGCTAGTGTGTTGGGGGATGAGGGGTAAGTGTAGAGGGTTAGCTAGTATGTGGGGTGATGGGTAGGTGTGGAGGGTTAGCTAGTGTGTGGGGTGAAGGGTAGGTGTGGAGGGTTAGCTAGTGTGTGGGGTGAAGGGTAGGTGTAGAGTGTTAGCTAGTGTGTGGGGGGTGAAGGGTAGGTGTAGAGGGTTAGCTAGTGTGTGGGGGTGAAGGATAGGTGTAGAGGGTTAGCTAGTGTGTGGGGGTGAAGGATAGGTGTAGAGGGTTAGCTAGTGTGTGAGGGTGAAGGGTAGGTGTGGAGGGTTAGCTAGTGTGTGGGGTGAAGGGTAGGTGTAGAGGGTTAGCTAGTGTGTGGGGTGAAGGGTAGGTGTAGAGGGTTAGCTAGTGTGTGAGGGTGAAGGGTAGGTGTGGAGGGTTAGCTAGTGTGTGGGGGGATGAGGGGTAAGTGTAGAGGGTTAGCTAGTATGTGGGGTGATGGGTAGGTGTGGAGGGTTAGCTAGTGTGTGGGGTGAAGGGTAGGTGTAGAGTGTTAGCTAGTGTGTGGGGGTGAAGGATAGGTGTAGAGGGTTAGCTAGTGTGGGGGGTGAAGGGTAGGTGTAGAGGGTTAGCTAGTGTGTGGGGGATGAGGGGTAAGTGTAGAGGGTTAGCTAGTGTGTGGGTGTGATGAGGGGTAAGTGTAGAGGGTTATCTAGTGTGTGGGGTGATGAGGGGTAAGTGTAGAGGGTTAGCTAGTGTGTGGGGAGATGAGGGGTAAGTGTAGAGGGTTAGCTAGTGTGTGGGGTGATGAGGGGTAAGTGTAGAGGGTTAGCTAGTGTGTGGGGGGATGAGGGGTAAGTGTAGAGGGTTAGCTAGTGTGTGGGGGGATGAGGGGTAAGTGTAGAGGGTTAGCTAGTGTGTGGGGTGATGAGGGGTAAGTGTAGAGGGTTAGCTAGTGTGTGGGGTGATGAGGGGTAAGTGTAGAGGGTTAGCTAGTGTGTGGGGGGATGAGGGGTAAGTGTAGAGGGTTAGCTAGTGTGTGGGGGGATGAGGGGTAAGTGTAGAGGGTTAGCTAGTGTGTGGGGTGATGAGGGGTAAGTGTAGAGGGTTAGCTAGTGTGTGGGGTGATGAGGGGTAAGTGTAGAGGGTTAGCTAGTAGGGTGTGTCAATTTAGGGGGTGAACTGGCTAAATTGAAAATCCAGTAATTTGGTAGCAATTTATTGTAGTCTTTAAGCATGCAAAACAATATTCTGGCATAAATTTTTTTTTATAATAAGTCCTACCTACATCAAATGGATTTTTAAATGTACATATTTGTGAATTTATAACATAACCAGCGTTTGCACACATGTTACTGTTTCAAGTTTCAAATTATTATATTTTATTATCCGTAGTCTATTTGAAAGTAACCAATGCCTTCATACTCTCTTTGCTTTGGTTTCTTGTCATCAGTAGTCTGCTTGCTATTTGTGCTTTGATGTAACCTTCTCGCCTCTCGTGGCTGTAAACATGGCCCGCTGCTTCTGTGACCATTTTCACACAACTCTCCACACTTTGAGTGTGGGAAGGCCACTTCGGCACCTGCATAGGAGTCTCTTTAAGGTTTCTCAATTCTTGGCTAGTTAGACTTGTTGTCAATGGTGGCTCTAAGACTTCCAAACTCAAGTCAACCAAGTCTGACAATTTGGTGGCATTGACGTTTATTGGGGGAACTTTTCTTGAATGAAACGAACAGTCTCCTAACTGGTCGTCATCTATTAGCGTTCCTCTAATCTTTAGAATGACTTCTACAGCCTCGGTTCGGAGATTGGTACATTGACTGCAAAGCATTGCTTGCAAAACTGCTTCTGATCGAGCATACCAAGCGGACCTTCTTGCCACAGGTAACACGATGTCCCTCACTACCTTCCTCTGTGTTCTTACTAGCTGCAATTGAAACAAAAGGTGATTGGGCCCATCCACCCACATAGGATTAAGTTTCACACTAAACCACTGGGGAAGATAAACTCCAATAATAAATTCAACAATTAACCTCAAATTCTTCAGCACTTTGCCCTTCAATTCGTGTTTGGAAATCCAAATCCTGCAGAAACGAAGAGCTGTAGTTAACCAACGGCTGTGACTGACAGGTCCAATCTCCAAGAGAGCCAATGACTGAGGCACTTCTCCTGATCTTATTGCTTGGGCAATACGATAAGCATAGGATTGATCTGTGCTGAGATCTTTGATGACTCCTTCAGACAACGCCGGAAGGGGAGGGCCAACTTCGACCTTTGGAAAGGTTGTATTTATTTCTAGTTGTGTTGCTTCATCCAGCATGATGCCAAGGGGACCTGACCACTTGTTGTTGCTCTTTGTAGGACCATCAAGTTCCTGGATGAGATGACGAAGAGGTAGCTCGCCTGTATGTAAATCACATACAATCCAAACAAGTCTTCTTCCTAGTTTTTTCTCTAAATGCGTCATTACACCCCCCTGCCATCCGGTGTTCACTGCAGTTGAATCTCCACCAACAGCCTGCAGTGAACTGCCAAGTCCTCTCTCCTGAACCCAACATAAAATATGATCAGCAATGACCTCTGCATGTTTCTTCCCTTCTACTTCAGTTTCGGGAGCAAAGTGAAACAAAAACCGACCACCAGGCTCAGAACAGACAGATTAGTGTTCTTCTTTGATGAGACCTGGAAACTTTCTGTTCACTCCCTCTACTTCTAGCAAAACTTTTGTGTCATCTATTCTTCCATCAAACAAAAGACAGGAGAGCCCTCCCTGGCTTAAATCTTTTTCATGCTGATCAGATATTTCCTTCATTATTTTTTCTTGTGCTCTTCTAATTTTATTATGATCTATCACCAAAGATACATCCTCTCGGCTGATGAGGCCTGCATCTATCCAAGCGGCAGTTGCAATTTCTGCAGCCTCACGAAGTCCAGCATGGTGGCGAATACTAGCTAAAGCAATGTTTGAAATATTTCTTGTGTTGTATTTCATTTTCTTTGGTAAAGGTTCAGATGGCTCTTTGGAACTATCATCTGATGTTGCTTTCTGTTCATCAGAAGAACTATCAAAGAAGTGATAAACATCTTGACACAGCTCTTCCTCTCTTTGGATGGCTTCTTCACTCTTCATTTTCTTCTTTTGTTCCCTCTCTCGGATTTGTTCTCTCTTCTTGGCATTAGCAATCTGCTTCTTTGTTTCTGAATAATCTATTGAACCCATTTGCATACTTCCTTGGCCTTCTGCCTTTGTCCTCTGTGCCTTTATAAATTCAAGCTCTAAAACAGGGATCTTCTTTTCACGAGGACAACCACAATCAATGTGGGAATTATTTTCTCTCTTACCTGAGTGAGAACAGTTGGATTCAGAACATAATTGTATGGAGCACTTGCAGGTCAAAATGTCAAACAGAGTATCAAGTGTGTGCAGAAATTCATTTTTCCTGGCCAAGTTTCCTTTACCAAGTGATGTTTCAACTGCTTTGTGCCATAATTTCGTTAGTTTTAGCTCAATAGTTCGACACTGATTAATCACAGGTGGTTTGAATAGTGCATTAGCTTTTGTCCATTGATGCAGAAGAGGGACTATCATGTCATTTATGAGTTCTTTATCTGTATAGTTCCTTCTGTCCTTTGCATTTTTTTCTCGAAGGAGTAACCCTAATCTTAGCATGTCTCTCACTGTTGGAAGTTCTGATACAGGAAGCTCCTTCCCTTTACCAACTAGCAGGCTCAAGTGGGTTGACAACTGACTTCTTGTCTTCAATTTTGACATCTTCACACTATCTGACAAATAGAAAAATATTTCAATGTTTCATAATTCAATTGTTGTTTCAAAAAATATCAATTTGTTTATCAAAAATGCTGTAACAGAAATAACATAATAATTTCTTAGAACATAATGTTTTATACAATGATATAAGTATATGAGACAATCAATATGCCCTACTTACAATAATTAAAATGTAGAATTCGTCTGGTAGAGTAGGTGCAAGTGCAATGAGAGCAAACCACCGTCTATGATATCTAGAAGGAGAGTGAGCCGGGCGCCTTATCCTCACGCTTGGTACAAGTCAAAACAAGAATTAAACTGTCCCACACGGAGAGCCTGTTCATGTTCATGTTCTGACATGCATATTGTACACAAGCTATAGAACCATAAAATACTCCATAATCCATATGCTTACATGAGATTAGTTAATATCAAGTGAATAATTCTAATCAAGTCTCATTAATTTGTTGAAATACTGATATTTGAAACTTTAAGGTATAATTGATGTAGGTGAGGGTTATTTCAATTCATTTTTGTTTACTAATCTCAAGTTTAGACATAAAGAGGCACAATATTTTGACTACCAAATTTGATTTTTAACATGTTGACAAAATTGACACACCCTATTAGCTAGTGTGTGGGGGGATGAGGGGTAAGTGTAGAGGGTTAGCTAGTGTGTGGGGTGATGAGGGGAGGGGAGTGGGGTTGATCTACACGGTCAGGTAGTGTTTGTGTTGTGGTGGATGAATGAGGGGTAAGTGTAGAGGGAATTATAATGTGTTGAACAGGCTTACAAAGGCAGCTTAGAATGAACAAAAATGCCGTCAAAGGACTTGTAACTACCTTGAACTCGCTTACAAAAGCCTCCGTGCATGAAGTTTCATTTGAAATGTCCAGAGTAGAACTGGGTTTACTGCTGGAACACGGTTGTATCTGCAAACAGGCAAACTAATGAACGGATGGATAGACAACATAAAAACCACACCCTTTCAATACGTATTCTGCGTTTAATGTATTCAGCTCCAGCCTCGCAACTATCCATTCTTTCCTCCCTTGAACTAATCTTATGGTTCATTGAACACTTTCCTGGGATAAAAAAAAACTATCGATTTTTTGGTCGATTGCTTAGACCAGTGGTTTACATCTGGATGTGGAGACAACGAAATTTCATTCTTCAAAATATATATTTTTTTTAAGAAATGGATATTCTTCAAAAGTGACAAAACCCAGAGCCAGAGAGGACTCCCCTCTTCACCCTTCAGTTGTTCTCAATGATTTTTTTTTTGTAACAGAGACCTTCTCTTGCTGTGTCCAACTTTTTCACACTTTCTTTATTTTTCAGTCTTTTCCTTTTGGAAATGTACAAACATGCATCCAATTCAAAGAACGGTGATCGGTCATATTTAGATTTTCACTCAAGTTTTATTATTGAAACAGCAGGTAAAGTTTTGAAACTTTCAACAATAGTCATTTTCAGACTTCCCTGACTGAGCGATCAGTAGTTCAGTGTCTCTGCTTTTCTCTTTCAAAGTATCAGATAAGAGTCGATCCCTACCTGCAAAGTTGTCCTTTTGTGGCCTTTCCTCTTTCGTCCCTTTAAGCTCTATTCTATTTTATCGTGGAATGCGCATGGTTTTGGTCGGTCATATTCTGGCTCACTCACCCACCATATTTCGGGCTGCCCCATGAGTTTGTATTAGCTTCTACTCTTTTTTTTTTTTTTTTTTTTTTTACACATTGTTATTCTATATGGAACAAACAGTGCAGCTCATTCTTAATAAGATCATTCAACCGTCCATTCATCTCCTTATGACTGCCCTGCACACACACAAAATATAATATCCAAAGCCACATAACCCACATTCTCTTACATGTATAGATGGTAGGATTTTTTTTTTCGTTTTTATTATTTATTGGGCACTCCCCTACAGCCTTGTGCAAGGTTGTGTTCTGACCTCACTAGGGGAAAGGTCACGGCAGGGTTAGCTCCGGAGGGATAATTATCAGATATGGCCAGAGCAAGGTGCGGTCTTGGGTATGAGAGTTTGTTGACCAAACTGGAGTGGTCCACTGAAGAATTGGCGAAGGCCAAGTTAGAAATTGAGAGGGCCACGTTGGAGAACTTGAAATTAAGGGAAGAGATGGCAATGTTAAAAGGAGAGGCTGGACGAGTAAAGCCAGTGGCTGACGAAAAATCAAGCGAGTGGAAAATTGTGAGTAGTGGGAAGACAAAGCTTTTGGTGAAGAAGCACACCAAGGATACGACAACAACGACAACAACAGCTAAGTGTACCAACCCGTTCAGTCCCTTGATAGACGAATTGGACGTTAGTACAGTCAGGGAAAGGGATGACAAGGAAGGTATAAAAACTTTAATTGTTGGTGACTCACAGGTAAGGTACATGGACAGGGCCTTTTGTGGTAAAAACAAAAATAGGATGAGGGTGTGTTTGCCAGGAGCTGGGGGATATAATTGACAGGATGGACAATATCTTGTCTGGTAATGGGAACAAACCCATTATCTGCCTCAGTGCAGGAGGCAATGATATTGGCCGGTGTAGGAGCGAGGAGCTTCTTGATAAGTTCAAGGCAGCCATAGATCGTATTAGGACTAAGGGAGGGATCCCTATCATATGCGGTGTCCTGCCTAGAAGGAGAGTTGGCAGTGAATGGTTGTCAAGGGCAGTTGGTGTTAACGACCGTCTTGACAGATATTGCAAGTCAATATCAGTCCCATTCATTGACAACTGGGACAACTTCTATGGCAGAAGGGACTTTTATGCTAGGGATGGGGTGCACCTGTCTAGGGATGGAGTAGCAACCCTGGCTGGGGCTCTAGAGGGGGCAGTTCAAAAGATATCGAAGTCTTTAAACTGCTAAGAGAACATAGGGGCACGGGGGTGGAGGAGACTGCAATGGGAGCGGGTAAACAAGGCGAAAGATTACAGGGAAATAGTGTTAGGAATGATGACATAACTAAATTAGACAGGGAGTTTAAAACTAAACGCGGTAAGGGAAGGACTCAGAACACGACTAACTTAAATGTATATTACGCGAACAGTAGAAGTATGAGAAACAAAATGGATGATATTAGGGCCTTGGTATGTACCGAAGAAATCGATATAATTGCATTCACTGAAACATGGATCAACCTAGACACACGTGAATTACCAGTCGAATACCAAATTGCGGGTTACAAACTGTTCCATACCGATAGGCAGACCAGGAAAGGAGGCGGAGTAGCAATCTATGTTAGGGATAACCTGAAGTGTGAAATAAATAAGGAAATAAAAACTGAGAGGAATACAGAAACAATTTGGATAGAATTAAGCGACGGTCGGGAAAAATTAATCACAGGAGTAATATATAGACCCCCCAATCTTGACAGAGTCAATGAGCGACTTATCTGGGATGAAATGCGCAGGGCTTCCATACACAACAAAGTCTGTATAGTAGGCGACTTTAACCTTGGCCAAATAGATTGGACCGACCTTACGGGAAACTCAGAATCAGAGGATTTTCTCGAGACGATCCAGGACTGTTTCCTAAGTCAACATATAACCGAACCCACACGGGGTAATAATATATTGGATTTAGTTTTGTCAAACAGAGAAAACCTCATTAGCAATGTCGAGGTAGGGAACGAACTTGCAAACAGCGATCACAAAGAAATTCGATTCCAGTTAGATTTTCAGGGCAGACGTAAGGAAAATTCCACTAAAGTACCAGATTTCAGAAGGGCAAACTTTGACAGTTTAAAGAGGCAGCTGAGAGAGGGGGTGTCGCGCTTGGCCGTGAACCTGACAGATGACACAGACCTGATAACGAGATCTGAGATTGCCGAGTTCCACGACAATTTAAATAGTGAGTTACTTAATGCACAAAGGCAGAACATACCATACAAAAAACTCAGATCAAACAACAATGACCCTAAATGGATAAATAATTATTTAAAGAACATCATTGGCCAAAGGAAGGCTATAGGTAGAAGGATAAATCGTGGCGAAATTCACCTCCGGGACTATTATAGGGTATTGGCGAGTAGGGTTAAAACCGAGATAAGGAAAGCAAAGAGGAATAATGAGGTAAGGATAGCAAGGGAGGCAAAGACAAACCCCAAAGGATTCTACCAAATGTACCAAACTAAAACACGAGAAAAGATTGGACCAATACGGTCAGACTCCGGCGAGCTCACTGATAACGACGGAGAAATGAGCAATAATTTGAATAAATATTTTTCAACAGTTTTCACCAGCGAAAATTTAAACATGATACCCGAGGCACCGACTCTATTCAGAGATAGTGAAGAAAACAAATTAAGTGAGATAGTAGTGACTAGTAACGATGTTAGTAAGCAAATAGACAAACTAAAGCCTAATAAGTCACCTGGTCCCGATGAGATATTTGCCAGAGTATTAAAGGAATGTAAGGAAGAGCTTAGTATGCCCTTAGCAAAGTTGTTTAACATGTCCTTAAAAACAGGTGTAGTACCAGAATCCTGGAGGATAGCGAATGTAATACCGATCTTCAAGAAGGGGGATAGATCACTATCCTCTAACTACCGCCCAATCAGTCTAACATCAATAGTAGGCAAATTACTGGAAGCAATCATTTCAAACTCTATTCGAAATCACCTGGAGAAGCACAGATTGATCAATGATTCCCAGCATGGCTTCACAAGTGGACGTTCTTGCCTAACTAATCTATTAACATTCTTTTCATCAGTTTTCAAATCAGTGGACGAGGGGCACAATTATGGTGTGGTATATCTCGACTTTAGCAAAGCCTTCGACAGAGTACCCCACGAAAGACTAATTAGAAAGGTAGAAGCTCATGGCATCAAAGGTGACATCCTTAAATGGATTAGGGCCTGGTTACAGGACAGGAAACAGCGAGTGAGCATTAACGGCACTAAGTCCCATTGGAGCAACGTCACAAGTGGAGTTCCCCAAGGCTCAGTACTTGGACCATTATTGTTTATTATATACATAAACGACATAGATATCGGCATAGACAGCAACATAAGTAAATTTGCTGATGATACTAAAATAGGACGTGTTATCAAATCTGACGAGGACTCGGCAAAACTACAGGAGGATCTAAACAAATTTTTCGAATGGTCTGAAAAATGGCAGATGAAATTCAACATTGACAAATGTAAAGTACTCAGTATAGGAAATATAAACAGGGAAACCAGATACCAGATGAACAACGATGCCATAGAGAAATCCGACTGCGAGAGAGATTTAGGAGTAATGATAAGTAGGAACCTTAAGCCAAGTAAACAATGTGTTTTTGCTCGAAACAAGGCTAATAAAGTCCTTGGGTTCATACAAAGGAGTGTTAGTTACAAGACTAGCGAGGTCATCCTAAAACTGTATCTTGCTCTTGTGAGACCACACCTGGATTACGCAGTCCAGTTCTGGTCACCGTATTACAGAATGGATATAGAATCCTTGGAAAGAATTCAGAGGAGAATGACAAGACTAATCCCGGGTATCAGGAACCTTGAGTATAGAGACAGGTTAAAGCATCTTAATTTGCACTCCCTTGAGAGACGTAGAGCGAGGGGCGACCTGATAGAGGTGTATAAATGGAAGGCAGGGCTAAACAAAGGGGACATTACAAAGGTACTCAAATTATCCAACCAGGAGCGAACTCGTAACAATGGTTTTAAATTAGACAAATTTAGATTTAGGCGTGAAATAGGTAAACACTGGTTTGGAAACAGAGTAGTGGATGAATGGAACAAGTTACCAAATATCATCATTAACTCGAATACGCTGAATTGCTTCAAACATAGGTTGGATGCTCATATGAGCAATAGGGGTTGGGTGTAAACGGGACTGCCCAGTATGGGCCAATAGGCCCGCTGCAGTTTCCTCCATTCTTATGTTCTTATGTTCTTAAGGTGAAGCGCAGAAGCGTTTACGGTGCCCAACAGGGAAGCATGCTAAGTTCATGCTTGCCTTTATGTCTCATGAGTTAAGGGGGTAGAAGCCTGAAGAGTAAGGGTATAGAAGCCTGAAGAGTCAATGGTTTATGTCATCAAGTTATTGGAAGTTCCAACAACTTATCCCTGAATACGAATTCGCAACTTTCGACTTACAGCTGGGACTAATGGGGGCTAAGAAGTATGTCCAAACAACTTCCACCGGCCCGGGAATCGAACCCGTGACATCTCGCTTACGAAGACAAGAGCAGTACCACTCAACCACCAGCAACCCCGATTGTAGGAATGTATCCAATACCTGTGTAGCTTCCCGTACTTGCACTGATACCACACCTAACGTTACAAAATATAACATAACATTTTGACGTCAGGCAAAAATGGGATTTTAGGCAACAATCTATCCTCACATCTTAATCTGATTGACTGGTAAATTTCTCGTCAAAACTGCTTGAGTAAAGTTTGGATAAAGGTTCACACACATGCCTTATTCTACCCTGTACTGAAGAACAGTTGGCAACACTTATTGAGCGATGTGCTCAGCTAGGAATGTTATTTCCATTCATAGGGTGAGTGTAGTGTAGTGTAGTTTCGCTTACTCAGCTCTATACTGGAAACAATAATAAAACGAATAGCGACACTGACCTTTTACAACTCTCGGAGGATTTTAGTCACCCAAAAAAGTCCTGTCGCGAACCACGATTCAGACTCGTGAACCCGAAGCAGTAGACACTGATACATTATTCTGTCCATAAATGCTTCAGATTCAAGAGTCTGAATCTCGGGGTTCATGGCTCGCGACAGGACTTTTTTGGGTGACTGTTCATTCGTACAGATGTCTCATCGCACTATTTGTTCTGTAGATACTTTTACAGTGAGTTGTGGATTACATGCGATCATTCTCGCTATTATATTCCACTTATGCCTGGGTTTAGTAACAACAGAGGGATGAATCTGTCTTAATTTTTAAGCATTGATGACTTGTGTATAGTAACGTTATGCCGAGGCATAATTTAGTATTATAATGTTTGTAAACTAGGTGTTTTGATTATTTTCTGCCCTAAGCAGCAATTATTTGGGCAAGTTTAGGGAGATTTTCTTATATATATATATATATATATATATATATATATATATATATATATATATATATATATATATATATATATATATATATATATATATATAAATATAAATATATATATATAGGGTTGCCATATCTGAACATTAAAAAAGAGGACGTTCCCGAAGACAGCCTGCCACCCCCCCCCCCCCCCCCCACCGGCATACATTTTGCCGCTATAAGAACATAAGAAAATAAGGAGTCTGCAATAGGCCGGTTGGCCTGTGCATGGCAGCTCCTGTCGAGAGTTAATACCACTCTCTATCATCCATGAATCTATCTAGCCTCCTTTTGAAACTTTCCAGAGTTCCAGCACTTACTACAAAGTTGCTAAGCTTGTTCCACTCGTTCAC
Organism: Homarus gammarus; assembly: GCA_958450375.1. Classification (NCBI taxonomy): domain Eukaryota; kingdom Metazoa; phylum Arthropoda; class Malacostraca; order Decapoda; family Nephropidae; genus Homarus; species Homarus gammarus. The sequence continues at coordinate 556,423 of CAUDMG010002589.1, forward strand.
CACCCTATTTGTGAACCAGTTCCTTCCTATCTCCCTCCTAAACCTAAACTTATCCAACTTAAATCCGTTGCTTCGAGTCCTATCCTACTCGGATATTATAAGAACTTTATCTATATCCCCTTTATTGATTCCTTTCACCCACTTGAATACTTCTATCATATCTCCCTGCACTCTTCGTCTTTCTAGGGAATGCAAGTTTAGTTTCTTTAACCTATCCTGATATGGAAGATTTCTAAGTCCCGGAATCATTTTCGTCATTCTACGCTGCACCGTCTCTAGTGAATTGATATCCATTCTATAATAGGGGCACCAGAACTAAACCGCATAATCGAGGTGCGGCCTGACTAGCGCAAGATATAGTTGCAACATGACCTCTGCACTCTTATTACTTACACTTCTAGATATAAAACCCAATACTCTGTTTGCCTTATTTCGAACATTAACGCACTGTTTTCTAGGCCGTAGGTCCGGGCTTACAAGTACCCCTAGGTCTCTTTCACAAGTCGACTTCTCTAGGTTGATGTTGTTAAGGCTGTATACATTGACAGTATTTGTTCTTCCAAGATTAAGTTCGCTGCACTTGCTGGTTATGAATTTCATTTGCCATTTTTCAGACCACCCCTGCAGTTCATTTAGATCCTCCTGTAATGCATTTACATCCTGCCCTGAATTTATCTGCCGCCCTATTTTGGTGTCATCCGCAAACTTGCTTATGTCACTGCTGATCCCAGTATCCAGATCGCTTATGTAGATTATGAAGAAGAGTGATCCTAGTACTGACCCCTGGGGAACCCCACTGGTTACACGGCCCCACTCAGATTTAAACACCATCTACGCTGACCCTCTGCGTTCTATCGGTGAGCCATGATTTTATCCAATTTAAAACTTTCCCCTCAATACCATATGCAAGTAAATCACTATAGGTGCGCGTGATCCAGGTATATGCTGATAACCACAAGGAAAAAAAAAACACGAAGTTCCCAAGCGCTTTCGTGTAATTCACATCTTCAGGGGTGAGTACAGACTAAGAAGAAGTACAAAACAGGGTATATATATATATATATATATATATATATATATATATATATATATATATATATATATATATATATATATATATATATATATATATATATATATATATATACAGAGGAGGGTGAGATCAAGTCCACAGTGGTCAGGTATAGGTAATGACCCTACTAATCTTCACAAAAACACCGCAGTGGTAGGTAGTCAGGTAAGAGGGTAAGCTGACCTGACCTTCTCACCTGGTTACAACTCTTATTAATTACGAAATTATCCAATTTGTACATACCATTACTCAAATTCATGTTGACGGATTCGGTATGTTTATTGAGACTAGATTTTATAATGTTCCTACTGTCAATTGAATTACAAGGTAATATTGAGGAGGCTGTTACCGCCACAGTAAGATAAGCTAGAAGAGAGAGAAAGAGAGGGATAACCATAATAAGATAAACTAGGCGAGAGAGAGAGAGAGAGGGGGTGAGATAAGAGATATAGTGTTGACAACGAATTTGCTGATCAATCTGCTGAGGTGTTTCAACACAAAAACAGATGGCCCTCGCCTCGGGGCTGAGATTGCCCTCCAGGGTAGTATACCGATTTCTACAGGACAGACAACACGTTGGTTCAGACCACTAGACCCTAAAACGTGAGTGATCGTGAAGTATTAGAATCTGCTAAGAAACTCTAAATAACTTTAATAAGTATATTTGTGTACTGTAATTTGATCATATTATACAATTTGTCTCCTGTATCAATAGTTATAACATGTGAGTTATATTTAAGATGTTAACAGGCTATGTACTGTATATTGATTGTATTATTCATACTATGTGTCCTGAGATAACAGCATTTGTTATATGAGAATTGTTCTTTAACAGGTTTTGACCGAATTATATGGTACGCGTCAACGTTGAGGGTTTATTTCTCCAGCAACAAACCAATAACGCTCCTATGAGCGTTAACAGAGGCATTATCCCAGTCAATGCAATGCTTATTATCCCTCAAATGAACAAAGAGAGCATTGGATTCCTTGCCTGTCCTAACACTATATTTATGTTGTTTAAGTCTAGTTACAAGATCTGTACCTGTCTGGCCTAAGTAAAACATATTACATTCCTTGCAAGGAATTTTATAAATGCACCCACTTGTATTGTTGGGGGAGTTCTTGATTAACATTTGTTTAACAGTGCATGAGTTTTTAAATGCCACATTGACGTTCCTTTATAACTAAAAACCTGGAATGTCAATTGCCTACAAATACATAAACCTGGCAACTTACAGTATACTTGGTGTAGATGTCGTCTTACACCACCATCAAGGGACGTCCACCAACCCATAATATAGACACAAATATCAATAGATCTGAAGCTGGTGAAATTATTTATACCAGAACCTAAAAAAACAATCTTCTTTGGGGTATTCAGTGACGCCGTCATTGTGCGAACACAAGCGGGTGCGTCAGACAGGTTCCCCAGCATCGTGTTGTCGCATATTCTGTACAGTAGCTGAAGCACGCTTACATGTAAAGCCACCTCAGTGCACCGTGAAGAATTTATAAAACGTCTGACAAAATCTTGACATGAAGTAATCAGTCATGATTGTACTATAAAACTTAACCTGTCGTTAATTCATTCGTAACTCTTTGGTAACTTGGTTAGATTGCAGTGATAAAACCCGTAACCACGTAAATTCCTTAAATCCATTTTTGATTACGTCAGCATTTGACTAGATTTTACTTATGAGAACTTATTTGCTTGGAATTTAACTTCTGAAGCCTCAACAAGTTTAGAGCCAATCATTTCGTAATTAGTATTCAGTTGGATTTTAACATAAAACCTTACCTGACAAAATCTAGTCATGCATTTTTTTTTTCATATAATTTTTACTGATTATTAAGTTGAAGTAACTTTAGCGTACTGAATTTTTGGGGTAATATTATAATGAAACTAAATAGTATGATGTTCATTAATTTAACAAGCCTATACTAGTAGAGCCGTACTCTGTGTGTCTATGCATTTCGCCTATAAAGTGAATAGTGATTAGTTATAATCATAGATATTGTTGATATTAGTGTGACTGTTATTACTATTATACATTTTTATTCATCGAAACTTTCATCTCACCTGAAGTCCTCAGTTTTACATAAAAAGTGTCTTGGTGAATTTTACCCAAATTACTCCAATTACTACTTTAATAATAATAATAATAATAATAATTATAATAATATTAATAATAATAATAATAATAATAATATTGACAGTATTGAGTCAAAACAAGGTTGCTTTAACGTGAACATAAGAACATAAGAATGGAGGAAACTGCAGCGGGCCTATTGGCCCATGCTGGGCAGTCCTGTTTACACCCAACCCCTATTGCTCATATAAGCATCCAACCTATGTTTGAAGCTATTCAGCATATTCGAGTTAATGATGATATTTGGTAACTTGTTCCAGTCATCCACTACTCTGTTTCCAAACCAGTGTTTACCTATCTCGCGCCTAAATCTAAATTTGTCTAATTTAAAACCATTGTTACGAGTTCGCTCCTGGTTGGATAGTTTGAGTACCTTTGTAATGTCCCCTTTGTTTAGCCCTGACTTCCATTTATACACCTCAATCAGGTCGCCCCTCGCTCTACGTCTCTCGAGGGAGTGCAAATTAAGATGCTTTAACCTGTCTCTATACTCAAGGTTCCTAATGCCCGGGATTAGTCTTGTCATTCTCCTCTGAATTCTTTCCAGGGATTCTATATCCATTCTGTAATACGGTGACCAGAACTGAACTGCGTAATCCAGGTGTGGTCTCACAAGGGCAAAATACAGTTTTAGGATGACCTCGCTAGTCTTGTAACTAACACTCCTTTGTATGAACCCAAGTACTTTATTAGCCTTGTTACGAGCAAAAACACATTGTTTACTTGGCTTAAGGTTCCTACTTATCATTACTCCTAAATCTCTCTCGCAGTCGGATTTCTCTATGGCATCGTTGTTCATTTGGTATCTGGTTTCCCTGTTTACATCTCTTATACTGAGCACTTTACATTTGTCCACGTTGAATCTCATCTGCCATTTTTCAGACCATTCGAAGAATTTGTTTAGATCTTCCTGTAGTTTTGCGGAGTCCGTCAGATTTAATAACACGTACTATTTTAGTGTTATCAGCAAATTTACTTATGTTGCTGTCTATGCCGATATCTATGTCGTTCATGTATATAATAAATAATAATGCTCTAATTACTGAGCCCGGGGAACTCCACTAGTGACTTTGCTCCAATGGGACTTAGTGCTGTTAATGCTCACTCTCTGTTTCCTGTCCTGTAACCACGCCATAATCCATTTAAGGATATTACCTTTGATGCCATGTGCTTCTACCTTTCTAATTAGTCTTTCGTGGGGGACTCTGTCGAAGGCTTTGCTAAAGTCGAGATATACCACATCATAATTGTGCCCCTCGTATACCGATTCGAAAACTGATAAAAAGAATGTTTATAGATTAGTTAGACATGAACGCCCGCTTGTGAAGCCATGTTGGGAATCATTGATCAAATTTTGCTTCTCCAGGTGGTTTCGAATAGAGTTTGAAATGATTGATTCAAGTAATTTGCCTACTATTGATGTTAGACTGATTGGGCGGTAATTGAGGATAGTGATCTGTCCCCCTTCTTGAAAATCGGTATCCATATATATTTCATTAGCCCAATAGCACGCGAACTTCTACATACACTCAGCACCTCTACCAGCGGTTAGCGTTCCCCGGTCATAGTCATGGGCTAGTGGGCGGTGGGTTCGAATCCTGGCGGGTTGAGGTGTTGATTGTATGTAGAAGTCCGTGTGCTATTGGGCTAATAAAATTTATATGGATCCTCGTGTTTCGAAGCCGGATTTGGTAAAACGTTACTCTGACCACCTACGTGTTACGGGTAGTCCCCATTAGAGGTTCACGGCGCCATAAGCTCGTTGAACAGGCTTTGTGTGAAATATAACAGTCTAGGACTGCTTCTGTATCCTGGTGGTCCAGCGGTTAGCGTTCCCCTGTCACAGTCGCTGGGCTGTGGATTTGAATCCTGGCGGGTTGAGGTGTTGATTATGTAAATATATAAATATATGTATATATATATAAATATATATATATATATATATATATATATATATATATATATATATATATATATATATATATATATATATGTATTATCATGTTTTGTGGAATTGTTCATATTTTCAAATATATTTTAAATTCTGTGCAAAATTTGTAGCAACTCCTATATAAACACAGCCAGCTGGGACCCGAGCTGGTGACCAAGTCGCTTCATGTTTTATTGATTACACTTAAAAAAAAAATTAAATGTTTGATATATGGCCTTCTGAATGGAGCGCAGATAACATATGTCAAAGAGCGATGTATGAAGTTTGTTGTAGAATTGCTCAAAGAGCCCAGTTGCGTCTTCCTGATAATATTGAAACATTATTCATGATGAAACAGTTGCACCCAAGCATTGCAACTTCTCAGTGCAAACAGTAAATTGCATCTATAGCTTTCAAATATCAATTCACATTTACAGATATGGATGAACTCGAGAATGAGTGGAATACATTGGGGTTTGAAGAGTGGCCAAAGTCATGTTTTAGCAGTACAGTGGCATTCTGGGCCGAAGTGAATAATAGGACAAACTCAGTTGGACAAAAGTCCTTTCCTAATTTATCTTACTTAGCTTTAGCTTTGCTCTCACTCCCATTTTCAAATACGTCAGTGGAAAGAATATTTTCCCAAACGAATGTTGTGCATTCCAAACTAAGAAATCGCTTTAATGTGAGGTCAGTTGAAGCAATTTTACAAATTCGATATGGGCTAAGGCTGGAGTCAAGGACATGCGTTTCCTTCATTCCTAGTGATGAAATGTTGAAAAGTTTTGGGATAAAAGCTCCTCTAATAAATGAAGATGACGGTGAGCCAGACGATGTGTTAGTTGCCGTTAAACCTTAAAAGATACATGTACGGTACACAAAAGACTTATCAACCTTTTATGTGATGTAAATTATGAGGCTAAAAATTCTAGTTGATGATAAGTGAAAGAATGACACTTTGTAATTAACTTATATTTTGCGTGTGATTTCAGTCTTGGTAACGAGTTTTTGTTGAAAAAGCTTTTATTTTAGCCAGGGTGAATTATTTTGTTTGGAATGTAAGATAATTTTAATTGTTTTATTTCCTGAACTTGTTTTAAGCAAAAGAAACGCATTTCAGTGTTTGTTTTTGTTTTTTAACTTGAAATCATATTTTTCTTGCATAAAAGGACTATTGTACAGCCATGTAGATTGAAATTTTTATTGTTTTTCTTATACATTACTACATAATAAACAGCAACCCAATTATGCTATAGTATTCATAAGCATCGCAGGGTCTGTGTGAATCTGTTTGAGAAATGAGGTAAAATTTGTGGTCGCTTGTGGGCCTAGGGGACACACCTTTACTTTCGTGGGGACAGTGGTTTTACCTGGTTTTCAACGAACAAATTAAAAATTAATTTTCCGTAACTATGATTGGAAAACTGACTGAGATATACAGTATATGTTGGCCTTCCTCTGGAGCACACTGAAGGTTATTAATATCACGCTCTGTAATGTTGGGTGTCAGTTTCCCTTTCAAAATATTATTAAATATATTGGGAGAAATTGACTGTACTTACATCCTTGATCTATCAAGTTTTCACTTCTGAAAGTAATTATAATTCATCCTTATTTTGTAAACTTAATTAAAATATTCACATTAAGTTACCATAAAGTGATCACAATCTGTTAGTTTACTACTATTTTTGTTGAATGTGAAACTATAAAGTTCCCACTGAGCTATGAATAAGAACATGAAAGACGTCGTCCACAAGTGATACCGTATACAGTAGTGGTGACACGTTTTGTAATGTACCTCGCTACACCTCTCAGTCTCAGGTGTTATACAGTAAAGAGGGACAAGTCTCAACAACTTTGTGTAACGTGTAGTTTTGGAAACCGATTTCACATTTTATATAGTAAGTGGTAGTAGGTCAAACATCCTGTTTCCTAGCGTACCAGCCACTACGATAAAGCTGAGTAGAGTAGTAGAATTACCAGTGACTGACTAATACACTGCATCAGTAGCAGTTTTATAGCAACATTGATTTCAGGCTGAGTGGTGTCAGACTGAAGATGCATTTATAATGAACAAAGATGATATATGGTGACGAAGGGTGATTACAGATGCGTAATATATTACTTTTCACCATACTGTATGTAACTGACGAAGTTATGAACAGTACGCGTTGAGTTATGGCGGGGTGCGAGGGGCGACTGGCAACCATAACCTACCACACCAAATGTTTAGAAATGCCTTTAAATTATTTATTCAAGAGCACTACTTTAAGATATATACACACACATGCCAAATCGAGTAACTAAAAGAGGCTTAATTGGCATCACACTATTCCTTGCCAGGAGCCGACCTAGTTTCGTTAGAGGCCAGAGCAAAAGACATTCGCCTTCCTCACGTCTAGCACACTGGTTGTCATGGTTTGAATTTTCTTTTCTAGGATAGCTGTAGGGGTGGGAGTAATATATTTTTTTTATTTCTCCCAAATAAACAGGAGTGTTTTGTCAAGTGCTCATGCAAAGGTTGCGGCACACTGGGCATTTCTATAACATGCTGTCCGTTTTGCTGATCGTTGGCCTAAACGCCCAGCAAGCAGCAGGATTTCAGCTGTTGATAGAAATAGACAACGGTTTGTCGGGAACTTTGCTGGCCGAACTAGTGCTCAAATGAGCTTCATATAATTTCAAGTAAAATTTAAATAAATCATGAAACAATAATAATTTAAAATATAACACATAAACGGCGACATATTTCTATTTATCCGTCACTTCAAATCTTTTTTAGTATTATTAAATCATTATTCAGGGTCCTCTTTGAGCAGCTAGCCGCCGCCACTTTTAAAGAAACTTCACGACACACCCATTGTCTTTTCTTTAGCTTTTGCTGACGCCTCACTTACTTCAGCAATTGAAGAACTATAGCACAATCCTGCAAGGCCTCAACTGTAGTGATGGGATCCATGGTGATCCTTGTCTAGACGGTTTGTTGTTTTCGTTGCGTTGGGCAAATGCGCCAATAAAACATCCCAGTGTGATGCAAAACGTCTCTTTGTTTTGCTGGCTGGACCATGTTTGCCAGACGCGATTGGAGGAAAATGCCCAGTGTGCCGGCACCTTAAGGCGGAAACGGTGCGTTGGAATTCTGTGGTTGAGAATTGTGGTCCACCACAGTCTGTAGAGTGTAGTTTTAGTTTAACAAATTTATTGGCATATCCTGGAGTACAGTTTGCCTATTCTGAGTAATTCAGTCAGGTCTTGTAGAGTGAGGTCCTAGAGGGGATGAGTGAATGTATAATAATGCCTGTTAAGGGAAGGTAAAGTTAGGAGGTGGGAAGTACAGGGAGAAATTGAAAAGCAGGTGGGCTATCCACCGTGCGGGGAGCCAGCCGGGTGAGCCTTATAAGAGGCCCACACCCTGGTTTTTGGCGGGCTTTTTTTTTTTTTTTTTTTAACGTGACGTTACATTTCATCTGCACAGCAGTGATTGGGCGAGAAGTGACACTTTGTCGTGTGACATCTTGGGTTGTTGGGGAGGGAGGCGTGGCGCCAGACCGGTGGGTGTCTGTGTGTGTGTTTACAATTTTATTGTGGACATTACTGAATACGAATTAATTTTGCTTTGGTCTCTGCATGAGGTTGACGAAAAATAGCGAAGATATACTGTACCACTTGAGCGATATAGGGCTTTAGAGCTTCCTCAGGATTAAATGCCTTTAAAACAGTAAGATATCGCTCACCCAAGGGGAAAATTTTAATTTTCAACAGGATATGCGATTACTGAACTGACGAATACAGCTTATTGAAGAAGTAAAGATATTCTACCCATAGGCAAATATACTGTATGCTGTACAATAGGTAATGATATCCTATTGTAGAAGTAAAGATTTTGTAGTAAAGTTGCTATATTTAAGAAGAAATGTATACTGTTCAACTAGTAAAAATAATTATATATCTTAATCAAGAGTGAAGATGTTCATGCCTGTAGAAATAAAGACATTCGGTACAGTCTCAGAGTAGAGAGCTTTGGTGGTCGAGACAAATGGAAGGAAACTGGTATGGCTGGAACCTGTGTAACGTGAAACTCAATCCCCCACACCACCACGACACACACACACACACACACACACACACACACACACTCACTCTACTACTACTACTACTACAACTTTTATTTTTTTTTTGGCCTTCAGCCTCCCCCAATAGCCACACCTTCGGCCATTTTATTACCTTAATATTAAATATCTTAATACATAAGTAGCTATCCTATCTGTGTTGAATTAGTTGAGCTGCAGATCTATGCGGCATTCAGTGACTGTAGCCTCATAGTCAATATCTGCAGCAGTTGTCGGCATTGGGGCAGAAGCTCTCGTTCCCCAGAGGCAGAGTAAAGCCGACCGAAGGAGAGAGAAAGACAGTCGACATCTTATCCAGGCTGTATCATAACTTCTGGGCTGCTGCTTCTATTCGGAGATCACCTCAGCGAGTCTGATGTAGAAACATCTTCCACATGGTCCCATCCCACCAGAGGTTGTGAACACTAGAGGAGTGAAGCTGCCTTGATCAACGTTTTGAATTCTCTCCCCATACGCCCTTATCTTGTCGTTCTCGTTCCTCCTGTGTGCAGCATCGAGAGCTAGGTTACGGTGACATGCGGCCATGGGATAAAAAATCCTGATGTGGAAGAAAGGTCACTGTCCCCGCATCCAGAATCCTCGAGCACTGACGTCAACACGGGCTTCGTTAGATGTGTTTGAAATCCTATGTTGGAAGATCTCACCATACAAAGGAAGGAGGATCGGTTCTACCATGACATCCCGGCACATTTCCTTCAACATATTTGCTGTGAGGTCCCTTACTTCATCATGCCTCATGCATGTGAAGCCCCCTTTCTTGCACACCATGGCATGATCGACGTCATAGGAAGAGCCACACACGCATTGGGAGGGCAACCCTTCTACTGGCCAACTGTACCTTAGAGCAATGGCATCTGTGAATTCTTGTTTATTGAGACTGAAACCATTTGCCCTTATCGGTATCATAGTTAACCAGTTTTAGGCGCCCACCTCCTGCGCTATAGCTATTTTTTTTTCAAATTTTCTGGTACCTGCAGCAACAGTTGCTGCAGCTTCTCATTTTGGCAGTGCTGTCGTTCTGTCGTAATGAGCCTACGAATCTTGTTTACTTCGCTGGTATCCACCTCCCCTGTTGCATTCTGGGCTATTATGTGGTCCGTGAGGGCTGCCATGAGCTTAAGTGAATTTTGATGTTCGGTGGCAGCAATCTCCTCTGGATTGGTTAGTCCCATCCCTACCAGTCTTGATGGAAGTGCAAGAAGAGATCCTTCTGCTCGGGTTAAGTGAGGGTGTTTCACTAATTTGGGAATGAAATTGACACTGATAGCTTCTTCCAGAGGGTGGAGGAGGGGTCCGATATCTGGGATAGTACGCATCAGGTAATTCCAACGATGCTTGACTCCATGGGTGAATGCAGCAAAACCTGCATGTGGCTCTGTGTTAGCAATCTCAGACAGAGCTTGGATTTCACTAACCCCCTCATTCACCTTTCCCGCTACATACTCGTCTTGAAGTCCGTAGTGCCAATTACTGCAACTACTACTACGTTACTGTCACTCACAATCGAGTATGGCGATCATCCAGCTATGATACAATGATATGAATTATTATCTTATTAGGGATGTCACTTTCGTTGGTGAGCTTTGAGGTGACTCGAGAGGCCGATACAGGATTGACAGGGCCATCCACAGATGTTGCACGTGTGGAGGGCTACATGTAGTGCTGGAGGGGCGGCGGCAGCGTCTTTCCAGCTCTGGCACTTGTCTGCCTTGGTATGCAGTCGGGTTAACTCGAAAATATTGACACCTTCTCGTGTGGCGCTCCTCCAAGTGTTACGGTGTGGAGTGATTGTTTCCCAGGTGAGGCACTTTTTCTGGTTTTTCTTAAACCTTGTTCATTGTCCGCCAATGTTACATTTACTATTCGTCAGGTGACTGTAAAGTAGCTGCTTTGGCAGTCTACTGTCGTCCATGCGGGTAGCATGGCCAGTCCAATGTAGTCGTTTCATTGATAATGGTAGCCTCGATGCTCCTACAGTTGGTGTCAGCGAGAATACTGGCATTTGTTTTCTTGTCTTCCCAGCGAACTCAGGGGATGGAACATAGACTACTTTGGTGAAAGTTTTCAAGTGCCTCGAGGTGCCTCCTTTATGTGACCTATGTTTCACTGCCATACAACTTGATGGGGAGGACCATTGCTCGATGCACGTGCAGCTTTGTAGATAATTTCAGCTTCCTACAGCTAAGACACGGGTACTGACTCTCCCAAAGGCTTGAGATGCACATCTGATCTGATGGGTAACATTAAAGAGAGTAGTGCCGGTAAGCTGGATGGGTGGTGGAGGTGTGACTGAACCAGGGGCATGCTGAAAGAAAATCTGAGATTTATGTGCATTCACCTCAAGGCCGAAGAGTGCATATACATCTTTGTAGGTGTTCAGGATCTCCTGTAGGTTGCGTTCAGTGTAGACGACGAGTGTGAGATCGTCTGCATACTCCAGGCAGTGACCTGCCTGGAGTCGTTTTATGTTGAAAAGTCCCTTCATCCAGTACTGGATGTCCATCCCACCAGCTAAATTGGCACTGGCATGAGTCAGGAAGGCAGCCAAGGAAATGGAAAAGAGAGTTGGTGCCAGTACATATTCTTGTTTTACCCCCGTTTGGATGGGGAAGAACTCAGACTAGGTGCCATTGTGTAGGACACTGCCGTTCATGCCATCATGGAGTTGCCTTACAATGGTCATGAATTTTGGTGGGCAACCAAAGCGACTGAGGGCCTGCCATAGGGCTTCCCTGCTGACCGAGTCGAAGGCGTTAGTAAGGTCAATGAAGGCCGTGTATAAGTCATGACGCTGTTCTATGCACTTTTCCTGGATCTGATGGGCAGCAATGATCATATCAGTGGTGCCACGTGATGGTCTAGAGCCACATTGAGATTCTGGGAGGAAGTTTTCTGCCTCAGGAAGGAGTCTATTTAGGAGGACTTGGACGATAATCTTGCCAGCTACGGACAGCAGTGTGATTCTGTGGTAGTTGCCACAGTCTGACCGGTCTCCCTTAATTTTTAAGATCTTGGGGGATTTATTCTTTCTCCCATATATTTTCCATGAGAGAGTGGAATAGGTCCTTCTGCTTTATATACGTTGGCTGGGATTCCATGAGGCCCTGTGGCTTTGTTATTTTTCATCGGTTTGATGGCAGTAGCCTCATCAAGGGATGGAGGATAGCTGAGGCAGGTTAGTTCTGGGTGCTGAGGAATCTGTGCTGGCGGATGCCTTCTTCGTCTTTAATTAGGAATTTACCATCAGATGAGTGGAGGCGGCCCACATCATGAGTAGCTGGGTCATATATTGTTTTAGTGGAATTTAAAAATTCATGCATCTTGTGTTGATCTGCAAATTTCTGCATTTCACACACATTATTTTTCCACCATTCGTTCATTACTTTGCGAAATTCACGCTGGACCACCATTTTCTTCTTGTGGAAGGTATCAGCTTTAGTCCGAGACTTAGGGTTGTTCTGCCAGTCACTGAGCGCAGCACGTTTACAATTGACGAGTGCTTCGATTTCCGGGTCATTTTCATCAAACCAATCCTGGTATTTTCTTTTGATCAGGCCGAGTATCTCTTTTCAGTTTTTTGTGATGACAGCTTTGATGGGACTCCATTTGGCAGTTGGATTTTGGTTGTTTGTTGTTGGGTTGTTTATCAGCCATTGTTGAGCTGCTATCTAAAGGCATGTGCTACAGCTGGATCCTCCAGTTGCTTGGTGTTGAAACCACTTCTGGAAGTTTGTTGCCTTCGCCGTTTTGGGGCGATGTGAAGGGAGAGTCGGCTCAGACGAGCCGATGATCTGTGTCACAGTGGTCTGAGCCACGCATGGCTCGAGTGATGAGGAAATCTCGGCGAGATCTCTCTCTGACAATAATGTAGTCAATGAGATGCCAATGTTTGGATCGTGGTTGTTGCCAAGAACTCTTGAACTTGTCGGCCTGCCTAAACAAGGTGTTGGTGATAGTGAGGTTGTGTTCAGCACACTTGCTGAGGAGGAGTAGGCCATTGAGATTACACATGCCTACTCTGTTTCTCCCTATGGTTCCCTGCCACATGTCAGTATTTCTGCTATCTCTGGCATTGAAGTCACCTAAGAGCACAACCTTATCTTCTCTGTGGATAGATGTTAGCACTCTGTCTAGGTCGGCGTAAAAAGCCCCCTTGATGCCATCCTCTGCATCCAGTGTTGGGGCGTGTGCGCTGACAAAGAAGGCATAGCGTGAGTGATTCGGTGGGACTCGGAGCGTCATGAGGTGCTCGCTAATCCCAACGCATTTCAGTTAGTCTATGTAGGATGGATTGGTGAATGGCAAAGCCAACTTTGTAAATGCGGTTTGTCTCTGCAGCAGGCTTACATTTCCAGAAGAAGGTATAGCCACACCCCTGTTCTGTGAATCGACCCACGTCTGGGAGCCGGGACTTACTCATGGCTGCTTTGTCGATGTTATACCGAGACAGTTCTTTTGCCACAAGGGCGGTTCTTCTTTCAGGACGTTCATTTGTGCCAGCATCCAGAAAGGGCCTGACATACCATGCAGGGACCATAAGAGGTTGTTTAGTTTGTTTTTGCTTTGATCTGTGATTGTGATTATGTTTTGGACTGCATAAGGATGTCCTTACTGGGTGCTGTTGCCCAGTCAGGTTGGCTCTTTAGGCAGGCTATGTTTAGGGCACCTTTTCTAGACCCCTCCATATGTGACGAGAGCAGAGTGGCTCCTAGTAAGGACTGCTCAGTCGCACAGACAGGACCGGATTGCACTGCTGCCTAGATCCCAGTGCATAAACGACCATCTTATCTATGCCACCCATGTGCAGAGCTGTGACTAGAGACTCCCGGCAGTGATCTCTGCCTGTCCCCGTCGCCACTCGTCTGTCACCAGAGGACTTTTGGGGTATAGGCGATTGGTGAAGATAAGAGCTGGATAATGGCTGCACGTGAGTTGATTTATGTTGTGAGGCTACAGACTGCAGCTACACATCTTGGCTCTTCATTTTCCTGATCCACTGATCATATGTATGGGTCAGAAGCGTCGCACTTTCAGCGGACACCAGAAAGAGGTTGGAGGCCTTTGTAATGTGACGTTACAAACGAACACTAAGAATAAGCTACACTGACAGGAAAACAAATAAAGAAGTACTATGATTAGCAAAAACTTCAAGAGAAATACTTGAAATGTACAAAAAAATAAAAATGAGATAATTTTGTCATATACTTAGGGATAGGGAACAATATATAGAAATATTAATGAACAAAGTTGAGGGTAAGAGAACCAGGGAAAGGAGGAAACTGGAATGGATGAATGACATTAAAAATTCGGTCCCCAAAGAGATACAAAACCTTAGACCAGTGGATCCCAAGCATTTGCCAAAGCGACCCTAAGTCATTAAATATGCTGTATGTATGAGGATCCTTAGAGTAAATACGGCATATTGATATACGTATTTAACTGTAAAAACAAGTAAGGAAAATGTATTACATAATTGATAAGACTAAAAATAAATACTGACAGAAACAGGCTACAACTCTTGTCACGTTTAATATGTGGCATGTTTATATGATCATTTATGTTCTATACTTCGAGGTATAATTACGGTACATGGTTAAGCAACATGACATACAATTTTCTTAGCTACAACTTTGTCATACTGTACCCATTTCGTATGTGACATATGTGCATCATCATATAATTAATTTTCAATACAAGTTACATCAGTCATAATTCATGTGTACGTGTGTGCATTATCATTTAATAAATTATCTGTTAACTGTGGGTATAATTATGTGATTAAACAACATAGCATACATTTTTTTGAAACTTTAAGTTTGATATACGGTTCCTGTAATATTTTTTTTTAGAAACACCATTGACGGGAAAACTGCCTCACAGACAATGGAGCTTCCAAATTGTATCAGAATCTTGATAGTTCAATTTTTAACTGCTGAATGTCAATTTGATAAATAACCCAAAACAATGGTATGTCATCAAATACGGCAAAAGTTACCCTTGCCTCGTTCTCAGCCTGTAATTCTGCTATTTCGAGGACAAAAGAGCCACACTATTTTACATCTGTCTTGAACAGAAACTGAACAAAATCCAAAGACTCAGTGAGCAACTCAGGGAATTTACCATCTAAATTTGAGCTCAGAACGGTTCAAAGGTAGGAGTGTGGATTTTCTGTTGCGTAATGTTTCATCAGCTTTTTCCTTCCTTGGACTGACTTGACTTGACTTGACACAAGGAGAATAAAGTAGTATCTCATAACCCCTTGACCATAATTTGTCGTCCACTTTCTTCAGTCTTTGACACCTGGGCTATGAGCTCTATGGGACCCCATCGATCCCACGACCTCTATGACAGTCCTAAATCCCTCCTATGAATCATGATGGTGAATAAAAGTTCATATTACAGACTTTTCACAACAATTTCACTGCCCCATAGCCAAGACCTGAGGATAGATTTACCTCTACACTAGTAATAAAACCTCTTTTATTTACCTTTTATTATTTTCTTTATTCATTTACTTTCTTCTCTTCTTAACTCCCCATACTTTATTCTCTGTATACTCATGAGATGGATTTATTGACAAAGCTTGGAGTACATTTTGCTTATTCTGAGTAATTGAGTCAGCTCTTGACACTGAGAGTGGTATCACTTCTCACTGCCACGCAGGACAGAGATTCATACACAAAGAAATACTTCATATTCATTTGCAGTATATATAGGTCAAAGTCATGTGGGTGATGTCACTGTTCACTGCCATGCAGGACAGTAGTTCATATACATTGGACGTCATATTCTAATTGAAGACTAATCAGTGTGGGCTAGCAAATTTGGGATAAATAGCAACAATGTCCTCAAACACCCCTGATTCAATATAGTAATTACAAAGTTCATGATACTATATGCCAGGTGACCTGAAGTCGTTGACAGTGTCACATTCAATAATATAGTGTTCAAGTGTATGCTGTAAAGGTTTATAACAAAGTTTACATGCTGAGTGTTCCGGTATGGTCACAGCATTACTAACTTGCCAGATGTGTCTATATCCTAGCCTAGTGCCTTGTCTAGTTCTGTCCTTATGCTGGCCATACCGGTACCTCTTGTCACAAAATTTGTCATATTTGCTAATGCTACAACTGCCAGGTCTCTCTGCATTTATCAGTTCTTCTAGATCAGAATTCATGATTCTGACTTGAATGTTTTTAAGTACAGCATTGCACAGGCCAAGGTCACGGTCAACATTTTCTTTCTTACATTCCTCATTGGCAAGTCTATCAGCACGGTCATGATACCTAATTCCAACATGGGACGGAATCCACACAAATTCGATACGAGAGTTGTTCTCATTGGCAGTTATCACATTTCTTTTAATATCACATACAACTGATTTCAAAGCACTTTGAGAGTCACAGAATATCACATGGTCATGACGTCACGTTCAGGCCTAAGGCATTCACACTCACAGGTTACTGCGATTGGTTCGCGCTTGGCCGGTAATACTCACTCACTTTTGACATTGTTTCAACACAAATCTGATCAGATTACAATCTGTCCATCATTTATATTAACAACTGCCAGACTTCTGCATCAATATCAGTACCTATCTTAGACTTATAGATAGACCACTATAGTCACTCTTGAATACCACCTTGTTCTTGTTCTTACACACTTTGCCGGTGCAGTGACAGCGAGGTATATCGCGCAAACAATATTTACTGCCATATCTAGTTTTATATGTTAGTTACAAATCATGTGACCGTAAATGAACATTTCGTGTTAATTAGAAATTATCTACAGTCATCTGACAGTAAACAAACATCACCTCTTTTAATTAATAATCCTTCATCCTCTGTTGACAATACGGTCATTACCTCTGAACTGAGTTTGTTGTCTCCATGATCGACAGTAAGAAGTCCTCGTACTGTTGAACTTGTTCCAACTTAGCTGGTGGCCTATGTTGATAATTATTTTTTCTTCTCCACAGCTGACGGCTTCACCTACACCTTTGGGATCTACTTCGTACAACTGGTTCAGTACTATGATGCCTCAGCCGCTTCCACCTCCTGGATCGCCTCCATTCTCGTGGGGGTCACCTTAGGCTCAGGTGAGGCTCTAGGGATATACTAAGATTCTGGGTAGACTGTACGGCTCAATTAAGCCGAAGGCGAGGCTCTGCCGGGTCTTCCTAGACCACCGACACCACCTGGTCGCCTCCATCCTCCCGGGGTCACTCTAGGTTCTAGTAGAGGTGTAAAGTATACTTTTTTTTAATATTTAATTTGAATCATATGCAATCTGACAAAAAATTTACTGTACTTTTATTAAGTTAAAAGTACTACTCCTAAATTATCCAGCTCAAAGTATCGGCAAGTAGTATGAGCAAAAAGTAGCATCTCACACTGTACAGTACACTAAGACTTCTATAATTCGTCATGAAGAAGCTGTGCCATTCTCGAATTGGAATATCAGCCAAATTATGAGTTATGCTTAATATAAAATCTCTACAAGAGCCGAGATCCCACCCCTCACCATATCGTGTCACCCAACATTCAGAACTGATAGAAAGCACCGTACACTTTTCTAGATAGAATTACGGGGTCAAGAGGCTTTCAGAAAGTAGATGACTTTGGCAAGTCGATAAATTTATTCGAGGAATCCATCCACTTGCTGTGAACTCATACACTTACGATTTGCAGCACAGATTTCTTGTTGTTTAAAAGATGTAGAGAAAGAAAAAAAATTAGATTTTCCGAGAAAAAACATGTGGAAATTAATTAAATAAAATGTAAGAGAAGCATTTTATGTTGAGTTCAGAAGATAGGAAACATCCAGTGAGAGTGAGAGGGGTAATATAGCTAAATGCTGGACCAAAAAAGGATATGTTGCTAAACACGGCTGACAAGATGTGTAGCTGGACGAAGGGCCAAGTCAGGCATGCATTCACATGGTGGTGGAAAGATGAAGTCGACAGAGCCTTAAAGTAGACAATAATATTGTATAGGGCCTGAAAGATAGGTGGTGACAAGGAGTACTCGAAGACCAAACGTGGGGCCGGAATAGACGGTCACAAGGCTAAGAAGAATGATCAGGATGCAATCGTGGATATGTTGAATAACTCAGACGTACAATAAGAGTAGAGGTTTTCAAATTAGACAGGCAAATAATGGGTAGAAAGAAGAATGTTGTCGGTGAGCAATGCATGAGAAATGGTAACCTGGTTGTGCAGAACGAGGAAATCAAGAATGCCTGGAGAAAATACTACAACTGACTACTGAATGAGGAGTAGGAATGGGACAGGGGTAGCCTATGGGTAGTAGAACCAGTACACTGAGTACAGGGACCATGCCCATTGATTAAAAGAGAATGGGTGAAGAAAGCGATTCACAAAATGCAGAATGGAAAAGCGGCTGAAAGCATCAGACAATGTAGGCTTGTGAATGGTGACCTAATTGACTCATACAATTATGATGGAATGTTTCCAAGGCGACTAAAGGTTGTGATCGTGAATACTTATAAGGGTAAAGGTAATGCGTTTGAACTTGGGAACTACAAGGGCCTAAAGTTGCTTGCTCAGGTTATGAAAGTTGTAGAAAGAGTGATTGAGAACTTGATATGGGAGAGAGAAGACATAAACGAAATGCAATTTGGATTTGTGCCAGATAGGGACTAAAGAGGCAATATTTACGGACAGGCAGCTGCAAAGAAATATCTCAGGAAGGAGAAAAAATTGCGCTTGTATTTGTAGACTTAGACTTAGAGAAGTCATTTGACAGGGTTCCACTCGAAGAAGTGAAATGGGTAATGAGAAAGCTATGAGTCGAGGAGTATCTTGTTCGAGTGCTTATGCCATAATATGAGGAATCAAAAACTTCTATGAGAGTAAATGGTGAGGAAAGTGAGTAATTTGTGGTGAAATTAGAGGTACATCTGTCTTAAGTCTCCTGTGTGCCGTGGTGCTGGAGGTAATATCACGGGATTTTAGGTCTGACTTTCCCTAGGAGTTGTTATAGTGCTGATAACAGAAGAGGCAGTGGAGAAAATTAAGAAATGGAAGGATGGAATAGTCAAAGAGCCTGAGAGTGAATGTGGTGAAAACAAAAGTATTGATTAGTGGTGAGGGTGCTGTGCTGTTTGTGAGAAAGGTGTTGGCAGCAACTCAATAATGTGCAGTGAGTGTGGAAGGTAGGTACACAAGGGGTACAAAAGGTGCAGTGGAGTAAATGATAGACTGCTGGATGTTACTAACTCTAAGTGTTCTGTATGTGCAGGTAGTCTTGTGCCCATAGCAAGGCTGAAGAAACTCATCATTGGGATATGTCCCTAGACTGTGACATGATCAGTGTCGGTTGGGGGGCGCCAGAAGATTCCAAAGCGAGCAGTCAGTGAGAAAAGTCTGGTCAGGAACTGAACGCGTCTTGTACACGATTGCTCATCCCTCCCACTCAAAAATAACCAAGGGCTGCATCAGGGGGTGGGGGGAGGGGGGGGAAGACGTGGGATTTAGGACTTATGCAGAGGGGGGGGGGGGCGAGGCAAAAAAGTTTAAGAACCACTAACTTTAGGGAGTGGCTACCTTTGTTGACGGCTAAAGGACTTTCCCTCTGTGTGAAAGGAAAAGTGAATGCAGCTGGTGTGAGACGTACCATGCTGTATGGCAGTGAAACATGGGCATTTAGCAGTTAAAGAGTTTGACATAAGTACGCTTGAGCGAGCTGAAATAAGAATGGTGGGGTGGCTGTTTAATGTAACACTGAAGGACAGGAGACCCTATTCAGAGTTAAGAGGGCTGCGTATTGAGAGCATTGGTGAAGTTCTGGGTAGAGGCAGCCTGTGATGGTTTAGGCATGTGGAGAGAATAGATGACACTAAATGGGTCAAGAGACGCACGAGCCTAAATGTGGAGGGGAGGAGTGCCAGCTGCAGGCCAAGAATGACATGGGGAGAGGTGGTAATAAACGACAGGAAAGTTAGAACCTGACAAGAGAGACTGCAAGAGACCATGCAGCGTGGAATTGGAGTGCTGCCATCAGGTAATCGCGGCTAACCCACACAAGCATGTCCGTAAAACGTTGATGGTGATGAGGATGAAGCAGCCACAGGCATGCCTTCAGATGAATTATTACTTCTTTGTCTGTGGTTAGTTTTTTTTTCTTCTCCAGATCGTGTTTTTGGGAGGACAGAAAATACATTGAAATCTTTTGCCAGGTGGGAGGGTGTGAATTAATTACCCCGTCTTATTTCACATATTGCTTGAATTAGAAAATCGCATATTTCGAAACTAAAGATTCATTTTACACGAGCTGTTGTGAGAGGCCGACAAGGCAAGCCGCGTCACTAATCCGGGACCTGCCTCGCCGCTGACACTTGTCCACTCTTTGAGTACGATTAATAATGAAATATATATATATATATATATATATTATATATATATATATATATATATATATATATATATATATATATATGCTGATAACCACCAGGAAAGAAGAAAACACGAAGTTCCCAAGCGCTTTCGTGTAATTCACATCTTCAGGGGTGAGTACAGACTAGAGAGGGAAATACAAATCAAGGTGTATATATACAGAGGAGGGTGAGACCAGGTCCACAATGGTCAGGTATTAGGTAATGACCCTACTAATCTTCAAATAGCACACAACGGGTGGTGGTCAGGTCAGATGGTCAGGTGACCCGGCCTTCTCACCTGGTCACAAATCTTCTTAATTACAAAATTGTCCAGCTTGTACCTGCCGTTACTCAAATTCATGGACAATTTTGTAATTAAGAAGATTTGTGACCAGGTGAGAAGGCCGGGTCACCTGACCATCTGACCTGACCACCAACCGTTGTGTGCTATTTAAAGATTAGTTGGGTCATTACCTAATACCTGACCATTGTGGACCTGGTCTCACCCTCCTCTGTATATATACGCCTTGATTTGTATTTCTCTCTCTAGTCTGTACTCACCCCTGAAGATGTGAATTACACGAAAGCGCTTGGGAACTTCGTGTTTTCTTCTTTCCTTGTGGTTATCAGCATATACCTAGATCACGCGCACCTACAGTGATTTATATATATATATATATATATATATATAGTGTGTGGTGTTGCAAGTAAATAGTTTAGTTAGTACGAAACTAAGGACGTGTTCAATCCTTCGGCTTTTTATATATGGAGTGGCGGAGCTGCTGCAGTGTGGTAGTGTGATGACCTGTGTCTATGTGGCCTGCCGCTAGCTGGTATAGTGTGCTACCGCGCTAGGATTTGTGTGTGCCACTAGTCCACTACAGCAACTTTTCAATATAGTGCTCACACCTTATATGATGGATTCGGCCTCCAGTGTAACCCTGTGTACATGAAGTCCAGTTGGCCCGAGTCGCCAAGTGATACCAGGCCCTACCTCTACCAGCCATGATTCATATTTTGTATGGTCTCCTAAATATGCTGCCACTATTCTTAATTTATTATTGTTAATACATTTTTCTTTTTATACTTATTTCAATTTTTATTTTGATACAATTATTCATAGCTGAGAGATAAATGCTGAGTTAATCATAATTAATTGGTGTGAAGATCTAACAACCTTTAACGAATACCTTAACAGAGGGCTTGGAATTCCCAAATTTCAAATTTGAGGTGACCTGAACTAGTAGTCGTAAAAGTCTTTCAAGATCAGCAATGCCACAGCCACCGAAAGCAATGAGGACATCCTTGACTTTTAATGGTGGGGATTTATGTCACCACATCCTAAGTGTGGAAAGACATAGGAACAATTTATTCCAAGAATCAGTCCAATTATGGAATGTGTGAAACCGATCAGAAAAATTGATATCCTAAAGCATATTGAAGAGGTTGGTGCTTCAACCATATCTAATTTTCACGAAGGTCTCCTGACAGATGTTGTTAGCCAGTTTATTGTCCGTGATGAAAACAGCTACTTTCTATGGAGTGTGCTCTGGTTTTGATACATTAAGCTTTTTGTTTTCAACATTAGACTAGCGTCGTAATTAGCTCCCATCCTGTAAGGTTAATGATTTCTTCCGTCATTGTACACTGTTAGGCAATTATTAGTCCCATTTTTTAAACTACTGAATCATATTAGTTTTATCTGGTCAGCTCTCATCAATTTGATGAGCATAAGATTGTAGTGGACGTCTCCCCTACAACTGCGTAGCCGCATTCCAATGCCACCTGCTACGTCTTCCCTAGCAACCAAACGAGCGGCCCAGGGGGGGGACGTCACCAGATGCCACAGTATCCTAGCAACCAGCCACCAGCTGCTACCGTTCCCTAGCAACGGAGTCAAAAGACCGGCGACTTCCCACGGTCTACTTCAGTCGGCTGTGTATATAAGCTGTCTCTCCATTGAGATTCATTCTGATCTCGGTTCCTGAACACGCAACACCTCCTCCAAGCAAGCTCCTCGCTGTCCTGTTCTCATTCAACCTGGAGGCCAGCAACAGGCAACATCTTCTCTAACGAAGCTCCTGCACATCTACCTCCTTCAACACGCTACTCACCGAACGTGTCTACTGAGCAGCTCCTCACCACACGGCATCTCCAACACCAGACTGTCTACCATATAACTTATATTATATAAGAAAGCCACCACCTTAGAGTTTCCATCCATCTTGAGTGCTAGACAACATTATATCACGAAACCCTACAAGATGCTCAGGTTAAGATTTTTTTTTCCATTGAACATTGTATTTTTTGCTTCTGATACGACAGATAAGCATTAGTCAATGAAAATTTGATATTATATAATTTGCATTTTGTAGAATTAGTTATTCATTATCGAATTTTTAAATGAACTCACAAAACTGATATATTTACTAATACCGTGCAAACAATAGGAAATGGCCATTTCCTAAAAATAGATCAAATGGATATACAGGCTATCTGGTTTTGCATCTGAACTCTTCAAATATATATATATATATATATATATATATATATATATATATATATATATATATATATATATATATATATATATATATAGATATATATGCTGATAACCACAAGGAAAGAAGAAAACACGAAGTTCCCAAGCGCTTTCGTGTAATTCACATCTTCAGGGGTGAGTACATTTATATACTTCATTTTTAGTCCATTTAACACGCGGACTTTGAACATATAATCAACGACCTCACCAGCAAGGAATCGCACCCTCGACCTATGTTCAAAGTCCGCGTGTTAAATGGACTAAAAATGAAGTATATATATGTACCTCGCGTTTCATACCAGCTGGATTCGGTAAAATGCTACTGACACCACATACGAGGCACGGGCAGTTTCCCAATGAGGTTCACGGCGCCATCAGCTCGATGAACAGGCTTTGTGTGAAATATAACAGAGTCTAGAACTGCTTTTAGTGTCCTTGTGGGCTAGCCGGTAAGCGTTCCCTAGGGCCACCCAGTAGGTCGAGGGTTCGATTCCTTGCTGGTGAGGTCGTTGATTATATGTTCAAAGTCCGCGTGTTAAATGGACTAAAAATGAAGTATATATATGTACCTCGCGTTTCATACCAGCTGGATTCGGTAAAATGCTACTGACACCACATACGAGGCACGGGCAGTTTCCCAATGAGGTTCACGGCGCCATCAGCTCGATGAACAGGCTTTGTGTGAAATATAACAGAGTCTAGAACTGCTTTTAGTGTCCTTGTGGGCTAGCCGGTAAGCGTTCCCTAGGGCCACCCAGTAGGTCGAGGGTTCGATTCCTTGCTGGTGAGGTCGTTGATTATATGTTCAAAGTCCGCGTGTTAAATGGACTAAAAATGAAGTATATATATGTACCTCGCGTTTCATACCAGCTGGATTCGGTAAAATGCTACTGACACCACATACGAGGCACGGGCAGTTTCCCAATGAGGTTCACGGCGCCATCAGCTCGATGAACAGGCTTTGTGTGAAATATAACAGAGTCTAGAACTGCTTTTAGTGTCCTTGTGGGCTAGCCGGTAAGCGTTCCCTAGGGCCACCCAGTAGGTCGAGGGTTCGATTCCTTGCTGGTGAGGTCGTTGATTATATATATATATCTATATATATATATATATTATATATATATTATATATATATATATATATATATATATATATATATATATATATATATATATATATATATATATATATATATATATATAAGAACATAAGAATGGAGGAAACTCCAGCAGGCCTATTGGCCCATACTGGGCAGTCCAGTTTACACCCAACCCCTATTGCTCATATAAGCATCCAACCTATGTTTGAAGCTATTCAGCGTCTTCGAGTTAATGATGATATTTGGTAACTTGTTCCATTCATCCACTACTCTGTTTCCAAACCAGTGTTTACCTATTTCCCGCCTAAATCTAAATTTGTCTAATTTAAGACCATTGTAACGAGTTCGCCCCTGGTTGGATAGTTTGAGTACCTTTGTAATGTCCCCTTTGTTTAGCCCTGCCTTCCACTTATACACCTCTATCAGGTCGCCCCTCGCTCTACGTCCCTCAAGGGAGTGCAAATTAAGATGCTTTAACCTGTCTCTATACTCAAGGTTCCTAATGCCTGGGATTAGTCTTGTCATTTTCCTCTGAATTCTTTCCAAGGATTCTATATCCATTCTGTAATACGGTGACCGGAACTGAACTGCGAAATCCAGTTGTGGTCTCACAAGAGCAAGATACAGTTTTAGGATGACCTCGCTAGTCTTGTAACTAACACTCCTTTGTATGAACCCAAGTACTTTATTAGCCTTGTTACAAGCAAAAACCCATTGTTTTCTTGGCTTAAGGTTCCTACTTATCATTACTCCTAAGTCTCTCTCGCAGTCGGATGTCTCTATGGCATCGTTGTTCATCTGGTATCTGGTTTCCCTGTTTACATCTCCTATACTGAGTACTTTGCATTTGTCCACGTTGAATTTCATCTGCCATTTTTCAGACCATTCGAAAAATTTGTTTAGATCTTCCTGTAGTTTCGCTGAGTCCTCGTCGGATTTAATAACACGTCCTATTTTAGTGTCATCAGCAAATTTACTTATGTTGCTGTTTATGCCGATATCTATGTCGTTTATGTATATAATAAATAATAATGGTCGAAGTACAGAGCCTTGGGGAACTCCACTTGTGACGTTGCTCCAATGGGACTTAGTGCCGTTAATGCTCACTCGCTGTTTCCTGTCCTGTAACCACGCCCTAATCCATTTAAGGATGTTACCTTTGATGCCATGAGCTTCTACCTTTCTAATTAATCTTTCGTGGAGGACTCTTTCGAAGGCTTTGCTAAAGTCGAGATATACCCCATCATAATTGTGCCCCTCGTCCACCTATTCGAAAACTGATGAAAAGAATGTAATAGATTAGTTAGACAAGAACGTCCGCTTGTGAAGCCATGCTGGGAATCATTGATCAATTGGTGCTTCTCCAGGTGATTTCGAATAGAGTTTGAAATGAGTGCTTCCAGTAATTTGCCTACTATTGATGTTAGACTGATTGGGCGGTAGTTAGAGGATAGTGATCTATCCCCCTTCTTGAAAATCGGTATTACATTCGCTATCCTCCAGGATTCTGGTACTACACCTGTTTTTAAGGACATGTTAAACAACTTTGCTAAGGGCATACTAAGCTCTTCCTTACATTCCTTTAATACTCTGGCAAATATCTCATCGGGACCAGGTGACTTATTCGGCTTTAGTTTGTCTATTTGCTTACTAACATCGTTGCTAGTCACTACCATCTCGCTTAATTTGTTTTCTTCACTATCTCTGAATAGAGTCAGTGCCTCGGGAATCATGTTTAAATTTTCGGTGGTGAAAACTGTTGAAAAATATTGAGTCAAATTATTGCTCATTTCTCTGTCGTTATCAGTGAGCTCGCCGGTGTCTGACCGTATTGGTCCAATCTTTTCTCATGTTTTAGTTTGATACATTTGGTAGAATCCTTTGGGGTTTGTCTTCGCCTCCCTTGCTATCCTTACCTCATTATTCCTCTTTGCTTTCCTTATCTCGGTTTTAACCCTACTCGCCAATACCCTATAATAGTCCCGGAGGTGAATTTCGCCACGATTTATCCTTCTACCTATAGCCTTCCTTTGACCAATGATGTTCTTTAAATAATTATTTATCCATTTAGGGTCATTGTTTTCTGATCTGAGTTTTTTGTGTGGTATGTTCTGCCTTTGTGCATTAAGTAACTCACTATTTAAATTGTTGTGGAACTTGGCAATCTCAGATCTCGTTATCAGGTCGGTGTCATCTGTCAGGTTCACGCCCAAGCGTGACACCCCCTCTCTCAGCTGCCTCTTTAAACTGTCAAAGTTCGCCCTTCTGAAATCTGGTACTTTAGTGGAATTTTCCTTACGTCTGCCCTGAAAATCTAACTGGAATCTAATTTCTTTGTGATTGCTGTTTGCAAGTTCGTTCCCTACCTCGACACTGCTAATGAGGTTTTCTCTGTTTGACAGAACTAAATTGAGTATATTATTACCCCGTGTGGGTTCGGTTATATGTTGACTTAGAAAACAGTCCTGGATCGTCTCGAGAAAATCCTCTGATTCTGAGTTACCTGTAAGGTCGGTCCAATCTATTTGGCCAAGGTTAAAGTCGCCTACTATACAGACTTTTTTGTGTATGGAAGCCATGAGCATTTCATCCCAGATAAGTCTCTCTGTAAGGGCGGCAACGATCCTCCGGCTAGTTACCGCTGCTAACTCGCTCGTTTGGTGGTGCAGACGACACTTGGGGTGGTTGGACGGCAGCTATAACGGCAGCAACTATCTCCGCCGCCGGCAGATTCAACCCAGCCGCCATACCGTCAGTATCTAGCTACCCTGCTGTCCGTCAAATTCTGGCTGTGATCTCATCATAGGTCCTGGACTCGTGGGCTGTGTTCCCAGACCTTCACCTATCAACTGCCAACTCTCTGGTCATCTACCACTACCGCATACCACGACCATCAGTTCATCACTTTCCGTCGGTGCCCCGGTGTTATCCTGCCTTTTCAAGACGTCGCTGAGTGTGGAGTCGAAGTGGACGTTTCGTTATCCTGAGTGTGCATCACCGTGTTCCAGAACCTTCCCCCAGGGCCACTGCCGTAGGAAATATTTGTTCATTGTTTGATTCTATTAATTGTTGACTCCATTTAATTGTTTGAATCCATTAATTGCTGACTCCCATTATTTGTTTGATTCCTTTAAGTGTTTGCTTCCATTAATTGTTTGACTCCCGTAATTATTTGATGTTTGTTGAGTGGTGTCAGAGTTTTGTGTTATATTTTCATAGTAAAGAGATGCCAATCTCTAACGGTTGTTTGTTATTCCTCGGAAAACCATGGTCCTTGACTTTCCTTTATTAAGATCCTGATTAGCCTTGTAAGGGATTTCTATCCCTAAGTCCCAGGTCTTTACAAGTGGCGACCTTGCCAGGATTGTCTCTGACCTTTGGTTTCTGAGGTTTAACATTCGTTCCGGTGTTGTTGTAAGTCGCCGTGAGCGCGCCACCTTGCTATCTGTGGCCCGGAAGCAAGTGTTGTTCAGTGGTTATCCCTTCCTTCTGTGTGCTAATTTTGTTGCTCTCCCTTGTACGTGGGGAAGTTAATTAGTGTTAGTTGGGGTGCAAAGTGGATGCTGTCATAGCATATATGTTGTTGTTTCACCTGGTGCGGTTTCGTTACCCTGAGGTGATTCAGCTGGGCTGGGTGCGGAACGAGGTTCCCTCCAGTCTGATCAAATCATTTACTGGTCTGATTGAGCCACTAGGTGAGTACCTTTGGCTATTTGCTGGGTAAGTTGTTTGTTTTTTTTATCTTTGTTCTTGGCCTTTCGGATCATTATGTCTGCTTTTGAGGTGTGGAAAGGTCAAGCGGTGGCCCTGGGTCTGACAGGTAATGACATTGGTCAGTATGTGGTCACCCAACAGAATGCCGAGAGAGAGGAACGTCAGAGAGAGAGAGAGGCACGTCAGAAAGAGAGCGAGAGAGAGGAACGTCAGAAAGAGAGAGAGGCACGTCAGAAAGAGAGAGAGTTCGAATTAGCTAAGTTGCAGGCAGAAAAGGACCTAGAACTGGCTAGGATTAATGCTTCAAGTAGACCAGAATCCTCTGGCCATATACAAGACAATGTAGTAAAACCCAGCTTGCCTGTGTACCGTGAAGGAGAAGACATCGCCTCCTACCTTGTTAGGTTTGAGCGGGTAGCTGAGCTGCTTGGTGTAGCCCCAGATAGCTATGCTGTAAGGTTGGGTAGCCTATTGAGTGGTAAGCCCGTAGAAATTTACACGTCCCTGTCTGCCGACATCGCCCGAGATTACCTCTTGTTGAAGCAAGCTCTCTTGCGAGGATTTTGCAAGACTTCTGACGGTTATCGTGCTGATTTTCGCAGAACGAAGATTAGAGAGGGAGAAACGTACCAGCAGTTTTCGATTCACCTGGGTCGTTTATTTCAACAATGGCTGGAGACATCAGGGGTTGAAGAAACCTTTGAGTCTCTCTCTAACTTCATGATATTAGATCAGTTTTTGTCTTCTCTACCTCCAGACTTGAGAATTTTCATCAAAGAACACCAGCCAGCGACGCTTGGAGAAGCTGTGCATCTTGCCGACAACTGGGCGTCTGCTCGCAACGCCTACCCCAAGTCTTCCCCTCCTGTAGTGAAGATTGCAAAGCCTCCGTCCTCCGAGGAACCATCCCCAGGAGTACACAAGAGTAGTTCACCAGCCGTGCGGTGTCACAGCTGCGGAGGAGAAGGGCACATTCGTTCTCGCTGTCCCAGGAATCCCCTCGCCTTCAAGGCTGCTGACACTCAACCCAGCAAAAAGGTCGGATTCTGTTTGGAGGACAGGAGCTGCCCCCGTTATTGTGTCAGTGGAACAATAAATGGGTCTAGGGCATCTACTTTCATCAGGGACACTGGTTGCTCGTGCATTATTGTCTCTGAAGAAGCCCTGCCTGACGCTGACATCTCCAGCTGCCCGAAGGTTAGTGTCGCCGATTATTTAGGTCGTGTTGACCAGTTCCCTGTTGTTGGGTGCTACCTGCGTTGCCCCTATTTCACTGGTTGGTCTAATGTGGTAAGAGCTCCCATTAAATTTGCAAGTGCCCTCATTGGTAATGTTCCCGGTGTTCGTGACCCTAACGACCCAGAAACGTTAAAACTCTCCTCGCCACCAGCACCAGTCTCCTCGCCACCAGCACCAGTCCCCACGCCACCTGCTGAGGACGACGACTCGCCACCTGCCGAGATCGCCTCGCCACCCTCTCACGCCGCCACGCCTGCCGCCAAGGTCCAAGCTGTAGGGCCACGGACGGCGAAGGTGAAACGACCGCATCCCCTGATTCTGCCGAATTTGTTGCCACTGACTTTGACGCCCAGGGAGTTCGCCAAGCTTCAAGACTCGTGTACCACTCTTAAGCGGGTAAGGGAGAAGGTGACTTCCGGGGAGGAGGATCAGGTGAGAGATGGGTCGGTTTATAAGTTTGTTTCTATTAATGGGGTGTTACACAGGTCTTGTGTTTCATCCAAGCGACCAGCTAAAGTAGGTCGGTTTTTACTTGTTGTCCCTGTTGTTTGTCGTAGTAACATTCTCTTTGTAGCTCACAGGAGCTCTCTCGTAAGTCACTGTTCTCGTAGGAAAACTTATAGGAAGGTTGCTGATCAGTTTTACTGGCCAGGTATGGGAGCGGATATTAGAGCTTTTTGTAGGAGTTGTGATCAGTGCCCACGTATGTCCGCCAAGGGTAGAGTCCGTCCTGTTCCACTTGAACCCTTACCCGTCGTTGCAGAACCTTCTTCTCGGGTAGCCATAGATTTTGTTGGACGATTCTCACCCCCTTCCTCTAAGAAGCCTAAATTACATCAAGCTAAATTGTTAAGGAAATATAATTGCAGGACCCACATTGCTCGTGTCCTTGACGACGTCCCCAAGCTGGAGTTAGTCGAGGCACTACCCTGCAAGAGTTCCTGTGAAGTTCGGACGCCAGAGTCTGTTGATCTCGGTTGCCAGTTGCTGCCAACACCTGACGAGATAGAAGAATCCTCTACGACAGGAAATAGGCCCAAACTTAAACTTGGACTGAAGTGGACCCCACGTGTAGTTCCTTGATACGGCCTTCGTTTTGGACATCAAGTTACCACCTGTTCTTTTCTATGACCCTTCTTTATTGTGCAATGTGTATTTAAGCATTTGTTGTAAGATGATTATGCTTTGTGTGCTAATCTTAAGTTTAATCTACCTTACAGTAGATTTTTGTTGGGGGAGCAGTGTAAGGGCGGCAACGATCCTCCGGCTAGTTACCGCTGCTAACTCGCTCGTTTGCTGGTGCAGACGACACTTGGGGTGGTTGGACGGCAGCGATAACGGCAGCAACTATCTCCGCCGCCGGCAGATTCAACCCAGCCGCCATACCGTCAGTATCTGGCTGCCCTGCTGTCCGTCAAATTCTGGCTGTGATCTCATCATAGGTCCTGGACTCGTGGGCTGTGTTCCCAGACCTTCACCTATCAACTGCCAACTCTCTGGTCATCTACCACTACCGCATACCACGACCATCAGTTCATCACTTTCCGTCGGTGCCCCGGTGTTCTCCTGCCTTTTCAAGACGTCGCTGAGTGTGGAGTCGAAGTGGACGTTTCGTTATCCTGAGTGTGCATCACCGTGTTCCAGAACCTTCCCCCAGGGCCACTGCCGTAGGAAATATTTGTTCATTGTTTGATTCTATTAATTGTTGACTCCATTTAATTGTTTGAATCCATTAATTGCTGACTCCCATTATTTGTTTGATTCCTTTAAGTGTTTGCTTCCATTAATTGTTTGACTCCCGTAATTATTTGATGTTTGTTGAGTGGTGTCAGAGTTTTGTGTTATATTTTCATAGTAAAGAGATGCCAATCTCTAACGGTTGTTTGTTATTCCTCGGAAAACCATGGTCCTTGACTTTCCTTTATTAAGATCCTGATTAGCCTGGTAAGGGATTTCTATCCCTAAGTCCCAGGTCTTTACACGCTCATTGACTCTATATATATATATATATATATATATATATATATATATATATATATATATATATATATATATATATATATATATATATATATATATATATATATATATATATTATATATATATATATATATATATATATATATATATATATATATATATATATATATATATATATATATATATATATGCAAGTAAATCACTGTAGGTGCGCGTGATCTAGGTATATGCTGATAACCACCAGGAAAGAAGAAAACACGAAGTTCCCAAGCGCTTTCGTGTAATTCACATCTTCAGAATTACCGGGCTTGTTGACTTCAGGAAGGCTTTTGACCTTTTTGATCACTGCACTGTTTTCAACAAGGCCATTGCATTCGGGCTGCCCACCAACTTAGTCTCATGGCTCACCGATTTCCTGAGTGAGCGTCGTCAGACAGCTGGGTACCAAGGTTCTGTCTCCACATTCCAACACCTCACCTGCAGTGTTCCCCAGGGGACCAGATGGGACCACTGTGGTTCCTAATCCTGATCAACGACGCTATGTCGGACACTCCTCACAGATGGAAGTACGTGGATGACTGCACTGTGGGGGTTACAGTGGACAACATTTCACCAGACTACTCATGGCTACAAGGCACCTTGGACAGGCTACAGGCATGACTACGGAGAACAAGGTCACCATCAACCACACCAAAACCGTAGTCATGCACATCAATACCGCCACCTCTCCAGTGCAAGCTCCAGCAGTCACAGTGGGTGCCCATCCTCTCCAGTTAGAGCAGTCAGCCAAACTCCTGGGTGTTACCATAGACCACAAACTGGACTGGAAGGCCCATGTAAACAACACAATCAAGGCAGCCTCGTATCGACTCTACATGCTACGACGACTCAGTTCACTTGGGGCACCCTCGCCAGAGCTGAGGACTATCTACAACGCCTTTATTCTCCCCAAATTAACGTATGCGTCACCAGCCTGGTCGTCTTCTCTCAACTCTACCCAATAACGCCAGCTAGAGAAGGTACAGAAAAGAGCCTGCAGAATCATGCTCGGCGCAGACTACTACGGCTACAACAACACTCTCTCCACCCTGGAAATGCCATCCCTCAGTGACCTCCACCACCAAGCACTAGCAAGGTTTGGCAGTGGACTACTGCACCATCCTCGGCATCGCCACCTCCTGCCACTGGCAGTCCCCCACCCACCTCACGCAGTCCACCACTACAACAAAATTCAGCCCATAAGACCCTGCACTCATAGATATAAGAATAGCACCATCCCATCTATTGTTAAAATAATAAACAACTCCTGATTTATGTACTGCACAGCCCTGTAAATGTATTGAAAATATATCATTATGTCTAAATCACATGTAAGTTTGTATATTTTCAGCCACCGGCTGCAACTTCATTAATAAACCGTTTATTATTATTATTATTATTTATTACAAGATAACTGGCAACTCAGGAATGCCGAATGGGTAATTCACACATTGACATACACTTCATTTAAATCATTTGCTGTACATTTGGCTATGAAAATCAGTGTCATGGGTCGGATCAATTTCTTACGTCTATTGTTTACAGTCTAATCAGAGTTTGAGCTTGCCAGTCAATAGTGAAATGGACATAAAACGCACAAGCTGATAACGTCTTTCTTACGACCTCATCAAAATAAAGACAAGGGCCTACTGAGAGTTTGCCGAAAGATCTTGGAGATAAAACTGACATATTCTTTTCAGTATATTAATTACTTTCTAAAATATAAAACACAATGATTTCAATACAAACATCATATTAACTGACAATAATTTAAATACAAACATCAGATTCTCTGATGATTGGGAATCAAAATGATCTAATTTCGGCAGCAATTTGGAGACTCAGGGTGTCCCCACGGACGTAATCATGATATGTCACTTCTTACTACAGACTGTACTCTGACTTATTTGGCAATTTTACCAACAGTAAATGCAATTAAAGCTTTCAACATCACTCAAAGGGATCTTGAATGTTTCATCTGTAATCAGACATATATAATTTAATGTAAAACAATTGTGTTCTCTCTCAATGTCAAATCTCTGAAAACGATATGAGATTAGGGGGTGCTGGTGGTAGAGTGGTACCGCTCTTGCCTTCGCAAGCGAGATGTCACGGGTTCGATTCCCGGGCCGGTGGAAGTTGTTTGGACATACTTCCTTGCCCCCATTAGTCCCTATTCACCGAGCAGTAAAGTAGGTGCCTGGTGCAAATCGAAAGTTGCGAATTCGTATTCAGGGACAAGTTGTTGGAGCTTCCAATAACTTGATGACATAAACCATTAACTCTTCAGGCTTCTACGCCCTTAACTCATGAGACATAAGGCAAGCATGAACTTAGCATGCTTCCCTGTTGGGCACTGTAAACGCTTATGCGCTTCACCTTCCACAAGGATGTAGGGGAGTGCCCAATAAATAATAAAAAAAAAAAAAAAAATTGAGGCTATTAAATATCAAAGTCTCCGAGATACATGAGAGAAAACGGAAGACTCAGGCGTACTGAAGTGGTGAGAAAAAGCACGTCTCAACTGGGGGACACAATAAAGAAGTTATAGCTACATGTTTCATGGGCTATTGAGCGTAATATGAATCATCGGATTTTACGTTAACTAACATTAACGACCGTGGTCAGTACACTAGGGCCAGTGAAATGTTAGAAGATGAGAAATGGACTCTGTGGAAGGACTGGCAAACAGAAAGAATACATGAAAACTGTTGGAGGGACTACACAAGGGAAGATACAATTAAAGTCAAAGTGAAGAAGTGATTGGAAGGTACTACAGAAAATGGAAGTTGACAACTTCTCCAGTAAAAAGAAAATTGAGATCTGCAATTTCTGCATTTGATTTCAGGAGATGCTGCCTTTTTTTAATAACATATTCTCCACTTATCAGCTTACTAGCCGTTTGGATGGTCTATCCAGTGTTAGTAGGGGGAAACCGGGGACCGGGAAACCTGTGGTGTTTGGTAGGGTCACACTGGATAACACCCTTCTCACGTGTGTCCGGGCCGAGGCTTGAATCCTTGCTTCCAACGATTCCAGAACTGGTCCGCTAGAAACTGGTCATGTTTCCATCGTCTGCGATAAGATTCTTCAGTTCGCAGGCCACCTAAAATAGACCACGTTTCGATCCTGGACACAAGAGGTGGTTGGGCGTAATTGCCTCCAGATCGTTGACATCTTCCGACACAGGAGTAATAGGCAAGTGGCCTTCCACTTCGCAGAAAGGCGTCTGCAGACGTTCGTCGTCCAATACTTGTGATCCCACGATCGCCTGGAGAACCTTCCTCACTGTCCATATCTGACGTTCCCATACGCCTCCCATGTGTAATGCTGTGGGTGGGTTGAAGACCCAGTCTATCTGGGAGGGTGTTCCAAATGTGTTCGTCACGCTCCCAGCTCCGTTCTGCTGTTCTCAGTTCCTTGTCTGCACCAACTACGCTTTTCAAGTTGTCCGATCGTATTCGTTCTGGTGTGCCTCGTAGTGATGAAAATCTTACCATGGCGTTGATGAAAGCGTCAGCGTCGAGCGAGGCGAGGACTTCAAGATGTACAGCACGGGTTGTGAGGCACGTGAACAAGCACCCCCATCTCTTAAGTCGTTTTCGTCCTTGCTTAACGTTGAATGGTCCGAAGCAGTCCGCCCCTGTGTAAGTAAACGGAGGCTTAGCTGGAGTGACACAGTCAACTGGTAAATCAGCTTGACGCTGTTGTGTGGGCTTCCAGTTCCGGCGACATACCGCGCAGTGCCTGGTGGTTTTGTTTAGTATTCTGCGTGCCCTGGGAATCCAAAATTTCTGCTTAAGCATGCTAGGGTGTGTTTTCTCCCGGAATGTCCGGCCTGATTCTCATGTACATCACGCACTATGATGTCAGTGATATGATGCTGATACGGGAGCAATATGGGATGTTGACTTCCTTGGCTGAAAGGGGCGTTTCTTATCCGACCGCCTACTCTGATGAGTCCCTCCTCGTCTAGGAACGGCTCTTGTCTATATACAGTGTTCCACTCTGTTTCCTTAATCCGTTCCCTGCCATCGCCTTTATGTCGTTCTGATACCATTCCTCTTGCACTGAGCGTAAAATGACAACTCTTGCCCCCTCTAACTCCGCTATGCTTAATCTCCTTTTCATGTTTCGCCGTTGGTCTCTTCCTTCTCTTAGCCATTTAGTAAACCTCCTCAGCAATGCCTCTCCTTTCAGTAGACGAGGCCACGATGAATACCTTGCTCACAGTGCTTGCACTCCCTGTCCGGTTGCCGTGGCCTTGCCGTGCCGTGGCAAGCGGTGGGTACGGATTCTTCAAACTGGTAGTCGTATCATCCGTCTGTGTCTTGTGAAAAACAAGAAACCACACAGCAGTGACGCGTTACATAATCCGAGTGTTTAAAACTATATCCCGTATTGAGACGATATGTAGTGAGCGCTCCTCATCTCTGTCACATACAAATACGTGCAGAATTCGTAATATACAAATATTACAGCCTGTTGGTACATATCCAGATTGAGCCTGTTGAGATAGACTCCACTCAGCATTCCCTAGACATTACAGTGTTGCAGTGTTGAAAAACAGTTTCGTAGCCTGGAATTCAATTGGTATTTCACTAGCAGCTGAGCAGTATTGTTGTGTCGTCAGCGCGAATTACGAAGTTCCGGTGTCATCATACAGATCTCCATATATACGTGGACTGTGAAGACTGGGCACACGGCAGTTTCGCCAGCGACCCACCAACCACCAGTGTGATAACCAATCATAGTTTTCTGATCGCCGGAGGAGGAACTCACCTAAATCAAGTGGACTCGTCTCTCACCAAAGCAGAAGCGTCATCTCGTTGCCAAGGAAACCAGCAGCAGTGCACGCATCCTAGGAAGAGGCCCCGCCCACACTCCACCCAGAACTCTTAAAGGATCACATTTTCTATACAGACGTACTACTCTGTATAAATAGGTATTTAAATTACATAGTTCTACACACATGAACACGTTCGAGAGATATCTTCACACCTATAGGTTCGTCGGATAGGATTATTTCAATGATAAAGTGCCGAATGTAAGATTAATGTATTGAAATCCTATAATTTACAGTAGTTTGTAAGTGTCTGTCTACTTATTGATAGTTTCATAATTAACTACAAAACATATTCATTTGTCTTGTAAATGAGAGGCAAGTGATCTACTTACTGTTAAGTATTCATTGACCCAAGGGGGCTAATAGATAATTTCTAAGTTTCCCATGTCTAATGTAGATGAAATCGAACGCCTAGCGCAACTGTTTGCTTATAACCAACTCATCGATGATCAAACCCAGACTGACATAGATTTTGAGTATGGAACACAGTTAAATGAGTCGGTAGGAAGTAGTGAGAAAGTTATAGACGAATCATTTGACGACTTAAACCGTCGTACCCTACGGTCTGGTAATCACTATAGTACCTCACCTAAGTATACTAAAGCAGTTACCCCTGTTACAGGTGATAGTGTGTCTGTTGCTAAATCGGTAACAACATTATTAACCCAGCCTTCTGTTAAGACTAAGAATACTAACTTGCATACTAACACTAAAATGGCTTCGCTAAACCTCACACCAGTACAACTACCACACCTAAAGC
Source organism: Homarus gammarus (assembly GCA_958450375.1). Classification (NCBI taxonomy): domain Eukaryota; kingdom Metazoa; phylum Arthropoda; class Malacostraca; order Decapoda; family Nephropidae; genus Homarus; species Homarus gammarus. Next base: position 593,321 of record CAUDMG010002589.1, read on the forward strand.
TGATAATGTTATTAATATCATGCAGCGCGGTGATTATGTTCGAAATTTCAAGGGGACAAGACGATTATAGGGTCGCACATTTTATTCGTGCATGTGAAGATAGCATGCGCAATAGTCACATAACGACTGACGAAGAAAAAAAGAAATATGTACGTTCCCATATAACACAGGGTTCCTATGCAGGCAGTCGTTTAAATGCGTTTGGTTTACAAAGCCCTGACTATGAAAAGTTCAAGCAAACGCTAATTGGGATTTTTGGGGGTAGGTCACAACCTCACTCCCAGACTCCTTATGCGACACACTTAGCTTCGATTACTCCTCCCCGCCTAACATATAAACAGAAAACATCGTTACGATGCGCACATTGTAATAAACGTGGCCACGTAATGGAAGATTGTTTTCAGCTCCGAGGTAATAGTGCTAATTTTAAGGCCACACCCGGTGCAAAGCCATTCTCAAGGTCAAACAGAGAGGGAGCTAAAGCAGCACCTCCTCCTCCTACCCAGACAGCGCGCAAATGGTGCGCTCTTCACAAATCGACATCTCATAGTTCACATGAGTGCGATATACTAATAAAGGCTAGGGGAGTGGACCTAAGTGAAACGGAGGTGTCATACAGGCGCAAGCAGAAACGTCCCCAGGACAAGTCATCGGGGGAAGACCAGCGCACACTACAGCACGGAGAGGGATGGATAGGGAAATTCCCACCCCTCCTCACAGCACTTCTATAGCGGCCTCATTAATAGCGGCGCTTAGCAAAGTGGAAGTGTTGTCAGTGCCTGTGAGAGTGGATAATACCAGATTGGCTCTTGATATAGACACAGGTGCTTGGGCTAATGTATTGGCCTTGACATCATATCACGAGTTACAACGTAAATTCCCTCACCACAAATTCAAATGGAGGCCTAGTAACGCTGAGCTCGAAGGAGTTTCAGGTACTCAGCTGAGCATCAAAGGAATGGTGACGTTACCACTCAGATTCTCAAGACGTGGTACGCCCTTCTACGCGGACTTTTATATAGTTCAGCAGTTCAATTTGCCAGCTGACGGGTTACTTGGTCTACCAACTCTTCGAAAGAACATGATAGATGTTCATCCACGTAATAATAGTGTTACGTTTAAAGGTGTTTCCTACACAGCAATGAGCCACCAGTCTCTTCGGAGGCGTGGGTTCGTATCCCACCGCTGCCACCTATATGAATCGGCTGCTTGTCCAATTAACCAGTCCGTTCACACATATTTATATTTGGGTTTTAAGTAACGAAACCCAAACGGTAGTTCCTTTGTTTTATTATAAAAGGTTGTAGATATAATTCCTGAGTGTATATCAACCGTAAGTCTCACTGTCTAGGAGTGAATGAGAAGGGGACGGCATTTATGTATGATAAACGTTAGGTCACGTCCTTACGATATGAGTTGAGGTGAGCTACTGAAGCTTAGGGGCATCGCAGTGCGTGCTTACAGAAATGCTGAGCTATGGGTCTCGCCCTCTTGGGTAAGTTGCCCGCTCACGTGTCAATCTCATGTCTTACTCATAGACAGTGGAAAGTTACAGGGTGGTGAATCTGAATATAATATCAGATGTATTGACCCATTTATTTAATATGTTCTGTTGATGAGACAGGGGCCTATTACATCGTCAAGACGGCTACGTTCCATTTCCCCTGAACTTTCCCATTCAAGTCCATGGTTAGTTTTAACCTCTCTGGCCAGTGTTCCTCTCCCTTACATAAAATATCTGGTCCTTGTATCCACCGGCCGTGTTGGCCATTTCCTCCACAGAGAGTCCACGTGTTGCATCATCCTCTGGGTTCAGTGACGTGTTTATATGCCTCCATTGATTTATCTCTGAGAGCTCCTGTATAACAGCCACTCTGTTCACCACAATTGTGTGAAACCGACGACTGGTATTTGCGATGTATTGGATAACCAACATGCTGTCCGTCCATAAGAACGACTCTTTGACTTTCAACTCTAGTTCTTGCCTTATCATCTGGTCAGTTTTGACGGCTAAGACTGCTGCACACAGCTCTAGTCGGGGAATAGTTTGTTGTTTGAGGGGGCTAACTTTGCTTTACCAAATATGAAGGAACAATGGATATTTCCTTCAGTGTTCGTCAGTTTCAAGTATGATACCAGGCCGTATGCCACTTGCAAAGCATCGCAAAAGCTGTGCAGCTGTATTGATACAGTTTGACCGTAGTCTCTGGGCTTGTAACACCGAGGAACGTTGAGTGTCGTCAGGCGCGGCAATTCCTCTAACCACGCGTTCTACGCCACGTTATTCTGCTCCAGTAATGGTTTGTCCCATCCTTTTCTTCGTCGGCATTCATCTTGGAACAACAGTTTTGCCGTAATGACGAACGGGGCTATGAAGCCAAGAGGGTCATAGACTGAGCTGACAACACTGAGAAGTCCTCTTTTTGTGGCTGGTTTCCTTTGTGTAACCGCCCAATGAGCGACTGTGGGATAATGAGACCCTTGCACTCAATTGTTCTTTATTCCGTCAAAACCTGCAGAGTACAAATTACATACGTTACATATGAGATAATTAATTCACCGTACGTTCCTTCACTATTAACAACTACGTATGATATATTTGAGTAGAGTGGGGTGTTGAACCATACAAAAACTTATGTGTTTGAGTCTAATGTAGGACTTATTAGCTCCCTGACTTGTTAGCTCACTGGACGGCTAGAGACTCTCTTCTGAACCCCACAGGGAGCGAGTCAGCCAGAGGCGAGGGCCATCTGTTTCACATTTAACACCTCAGCAAAGTTCGTTGTCAACACTCTGTCTCACTCCTGTCTCCCTTTCTCTCTCTCTATCCCTCTCTTTCTCTCTCTCTTCTAGTTTATCCTACTGTGGCGGTAACTATCCTACTGTGGCAGTAACACTTTGGATTTGAGTTTTGACAGCAAACTGATCATTCTCCAAGTCCCATGTGACTCTTAAGGCCCGTTCCACCGGTAGTCACTGTTGGCTCAGGTTGATTACCTTTATGCCAACTAGTCTCTCCTCAGATAGGATGGAACGCAGCACTTCCTTGAGATTACTTGCCCATTTTGTGAGGTGAGAGCCTCCCCGTTTGAGCAATTGTCATAGGTGCTGTGACTTCCGTAGCTTCACTCGAAGAGTCAAATGATAGAAGTAAATCATCGACATAGAAGTTGCATTCCGCCCTAGCGACAGCCGCAGGAAACTCAGTATGGTGATCAGAGAAGGTGCGTCTTAAGGTGTATACTGCGCAGGACGGACTCCACATCCCTCCATTGAGATGAACCTTCATTCTATACGAGCGTGGAGCTTGAGTCAAGTCTTCACTGTCCCACCACAAAACCTCAGGATGACTCGATGTTCAGGTGTGACTCTAATTTGGGGGACCATGGCTTTAATATCTGCCATGATTGCCGTCTTTTCCTGGCAAAATCGTATCAGGACGCCTAACAGTTTGTTGCTGAGGTCTGGTCCTTGTAGTACTTGACTGTTCAACGACGTGTTGGCATACACAGCAGCACAGTCAAAGACGTTTTTTACTTTATTTGGCTTCTTGGGATTCAACACTAGGTGATGTGGGAGGTACCATGTTTTTCCTGGGTTTGCAGTGAGCTGGGATGCGGGAACCAATTCGACATAGTCCTTGCACAGCAATTGCTTCTTCTCTTCAGTGTAGCACTGGTAAAGCCTTGCATTCTTCATCAGTCTTCCCCTTTAGCTCTTCAGTCGCTGTTCAGCCATGGCTTTGTTGTTGGGGAGGTCTGGGTCTTCTTTCCTAAATGGCACTGGAAATTGATAGTTTTTCCCGCCCTGGTGCCATAGAGTGTTTTCCAGCGAGTGGACTACACTTCCATCACTTCTAAAGTAGTTGTCTTCTAACTCCCAAAGGCGTCTGACCTGCTTCTCCAAGCGTGTCTCCGGAACTTCGTTGCTCCATATCGTCAGGCATTCTGTTACGTGAGGCGCCATTTGGTATCCCACGAATCCATTCACTGTCCAGCCTAGGCGCCTTCATACAGCGAAAGGAGATCCGTCACCTCCTACTCTGACCTCCAAAGGTACTAATGCGTGCAGAACGTCTTGACCAATTAGCAATTCTACTGAGTAGTCCTGTTCGGGCGCTGGAACCTCTCTGAGGTGATTCCATCTCGACATATCTTGCGTTGTGGCTACTGCTTCTTGCAGCATTGCTGGGAACTCTTTGATGATTAGGACTTTTTGCAGATGGAGCATGTGCACCCTTCCCAGGCCAACACTGCTGGCCTCCAGATCAGTCTCAGCAGCCCACTGGATCGATTTGTACATCAGCGTTCCAATAGATAGTCACACCTTCTCGCCTCTTACGCCCATCTTGTTTGCTAACTTCTGAGTACAGAATGATCTATCGCTACCAGAGTCGAGGAGCGCCCTTGTCCTGATCTTCTTTCCCGACCGGCTTCCGGTTCCCTTTACTTTGACGTTCACCACCAGCAGGACGACCCGGGGCATGCTTGGTTGTCAAGCGTCGTCGTCTTCCTTCACCTTAACCTACTTATTACTTGACTCGACTACGTAAGCATTGCTCCTTCGCTCAGATCTTGGGTGAACATAACACTCGCTGTACAACTCCGGGTCTCGTTTTTTGGGGGGTGACCGCCTGTCTGTCGGTTCCCGTTTAACCTCTTCATAGAAACTCCGTTTTTCTCCCGCCACTCTTTGATTTGGACCCGATGCCGCTCTGTCTGCTGCACTCACCCAACTTCTGCCAGTCATTGAATATCGTTGATAACTCCCTTGTCCTTTATCCTTAGGATGCAACTACTTGGAGTGTCTCCTTTCACACCCTGAGACACCACTCTGGATTCTAGACTTACACTCAGCCACCAAGTGACTATCTTTCAACAAAGGTAACAGCATTGTAATTTTCTCTCAATTTCACGTCGTGTAGGTATGTCCATGTTCCTAAAGTCCCAACTCACTGATAAGACGTGCCATCTCGAGCATAGGGGGCACGTTTCGTCTCCCTTTTCAATCTTCATGGTCGCTCTTTTATCAATAGCAACTGCCATGCCCACGGCTCGTCTACTTGAAGACTTGCTTATGAGGGGGGGGGGGTGGGAGAGACTGTTCTTTCATATACCCGTCACTGTCGTCCCTTCCTTTAACGAGCATTTTGTTTGCTCTGTCCGCATGTTTCTGTACAAACTTTTGTCGCCAGTGAATTCTGGGGTACGACCCGTGAAGTTTGTTGTGCGAGTGCAGTTGCTCCTCGCACCGATTTCATAGGAGTTTTGGCAACCATCATGCTATATTTTGGATACACGACCAAGAGTTCAGCTTGCCAATCATGTTCCAGCATTCTAGGTAACTTATACTGCACAAATAATGTATCTGCCAGCTTCCGCAATACTTCACCATCGCTTGCCTTTATTACTGAACCCTCCAACAGGCTTGATATTTTTTCTTCCGCGTATCCCCGTTCTCCTCCGAATCTCCTCGAAAGAAGCGCCAGCACCCTTTCGTAGCCCTTTTGATGCCTCCAAAGCCATCATTAAATCCTGACCCATGCAGGCCTGTAGAAGAGGAGATAACCTATGTGAGTCAGGCATCGCTGTGTTGAACAGATACCTATTGAATACACAAATGAATTTCCAATACTCAGTTCGGCCTTTTCCTGTAAACGTCGGGAGAGGCGTGTGAAACCCCGAGTACGTTAGATAAGAGATTGGTTTTCCTCGCCACACCTTCCCCCCCCCCCCCCCCCCCGTCGAATTCTGGTTCCTTGATGTCGCTGGTGCCTCATCACCAGCTGGTCTCACTGGAGCTTCACATTTCGGCAGGCATGTTTGCTGAGTAGTTTGTTGGGAGAGAATGGAACAAGTGTTGAGGTGGCTCAGTCAGTCCCCGGTTGGGTCTCACTTGCATCCGGTGTCTGTCGTCGTTCAGGACTTTCTGTCGTCCTCTTTGATCACCACCATCTGCCTCACCAGACGGGGTTGGCTGTGGCAAGTTTCCGTCTTCCAGTGCCCTCACCAAACTACTGGAGGAATCAGTAGTTGACCACGCTTCAGTGTCCGTTAGAACTAGTGGCGGTTGACTCCGTATTTCAATTCCTATCGTCCCTTTCCTTATTTTGGTAACTTCAGTTCTGAGTGCTTTCAAGATCACTTCCGTTCGTGCCCTTGCCTGCTCATTCAGCTCCCTCAAGGTGCACTCAGACCTAGCATTCCACTCCCTCAAGATAGCCTCTGTCTGAGTGATCGCCCGCGCACATGCTTCGGTCGTCATTGCATCTTCAAATTGTTCCCAGTTGTCTGGAGTCCCTTTACTTTGTCCGACTGCTCCTTTGTTGCACGTATCACCGGCTACCGACGGTCCTCTATCGTCGTCCCACGTAGATGGAGTGAGAGCATAGGCCATGGTCGATTCGACATCTGGCCTATGTTCACTCCCATCCTGGACTTCACAGACCAAGTCATTCACATTGCTAGGTTTGTCGTCCTCCATGGTGTACTGTTTATAACAACTGACAGATGAGCAGTGTTTATGCTGGGTGACCTTAATCAACTACACCCTTGTCAGGTGATCGGTATTTAGAAGAGTTTGTATGCCTTAATTGCCTACACCACTGGTGGGTGAGTGATAGTTAGAAGATTGGTATGCCTAAATCGCCTGCACCACTGGTGGGTGAGCGATAGTTAGAAGATTGATATGCCTTAATCGCCTGCACCACTGGCAGGTGAGAGATAGTTAGAAATGTTAATATGCCTTAATCGCCTGCACCACTGGCGGGTGAGCGATAGTTAGAAGATTGGTATGCCTTAATCACCTGCACCATTGGCGGGTGAGCGATAGTTAGAAGATTGGTATGCCTTAATCGCCTGCACCACTGGGGGGAAAGCGGCCTGTATCCTGCTGACAGCCGGGTAGCGTCGGGTAGATGATCGACCACATACGTTTGACTGTAATCGCCCTCAAGGCAATCATGCAATCACGGGATAAGTAGACCCAGATACGATGACTCGATAATGTAATTCAGTCAGACCTGTCAAAAACAATGAATGAGTTGACGGTCGGAATTTTTTCGTAAGATGGCAGGTCAATGGGTAAAGAAAACACTTGAATTCACTATGGGAATGATATTTTAAAATAAATTGGGACAAAAGGTGTCAAAAATATGGGTTAAAGTTGCTGAAAAGTCACGTGCTTGTGAAAAGCTCTGTGATTGGTTGTGACGTTACTGGTTGGGGTGAGCTTGTAGCGTAGTGTACTGTATATGGCCAGTTGTTCAATTTATCTTTGTGTTTGTCTATTTTCTCGTTGTTAGGCTCACATACATAATTACATGTCGGGAGATCTCGCACTCAGGATGGAGGTGAGAAAGGAAACTCAGAATAGCTTAACTCTACATGTATCGTATGAACAATACAGTGCTAAGGAGTTGCTGTGTGGTGAGGAACTCATTGATAGGAGGTCCTGTCCGTTTGAGGGCGTCGAGTGGAATGACCTTCACGGCGAGGTTGGGGGTATTTATATGAATCAGCAGGATCAGGTTGAGAGGTATGAATTGAGCGGCGCTGCTGATTAGCTGAGTTGAAGGCGGTAACTAGCCAAACACCTGGCAGTCAGAAAGTGAGGCCCGGACTGTGGAACTCGCCGCTGGTTGGCTGGTAAGCGGATGGCAAGTGACCAACCAGCAGTTGTAGGGGAGAATATCCACTACAATACTCCCCCTCCCCTCCGAGCCCTGCAGGAAACTTGTCGGCAGGGTTGTATCCCACATGTGAGACATAACTAGCGGAGGTGTGAACCACTCGGCCGCTACGGGTGACGACTCCGTCTAGTGACATGAAATCTGTGGGAGAAGCAAAGGGAGAAGGAGGGTTGTAGATAAGAGATGGTTGAACGGCGGGAGGAACAGGCAAGGAATATAGTGCTTCTCTCACGGCAGGTGCAAAGTCTTCGGGACGTCGGGTGGGGTGTCTGGGTCCATAAGGCCGGATGCAGGATCCTCATCAGGAGCAGGTTCAGGAGCAGTAAGTACCTGAAGGAGAAAAGAGGGTGCTGCAGGCGCCAATGGTGACCAGACCGGTGAAGGGGGCCCAGGCGGGGTTTGCTGGGGGGAATGTGGTGTTTTTGGGCAGCAGGTGCACAGTCCTTAGGGGCGCTGGGTGCGATGTCTGGGTCCTTAGGGCTAGGTGCATGATCCTCATCAGGAGCAATAGGTACCTGAGAATGAAAGGAGGGCACATAAAACTGTTGTGGACAAGGTGGTGCTACAAGTGGCAACTGTGGGCAGACTGGTGCAGGCTTGGTTTGTTGGGGGTAATGCTGGCGGCGTCGTGTCTGCCATTGCGAATGATTGTCAGGAACTTCGCTGACCATGCAAAAACCAGGAAGGGTCCGTCGTGGGGGCGTTGAAGTGGGTTGCAATGACCATCGCGCCTGATGAAGAATACTCGGAGTTGAGAAGTGCAAGAGGGATGTGTTCAGGGCGATGGGAAGGCTGGCATGGGGCAGTAGCTTTGAATGCAGAAAATGCTTGCCGTAGTGTTTGCAGTAGGTCATAATCGGTAGCAGGAGTGAAGTGGTCAAGGTCAGGAGTAAGTGAGAAGTCCCCAGGTAGGCGAAGGGGCTCGCCTAGGGTGAAATCTGCTGGGCTGCAGTCCATGTCCTCTTTGTGTGATGCGCGGATGACAAGGAGCACTAAGGGTAGAGCGTCCATCCAGCTGTAGGGGTCGTGCTGCGCCTTGATGGCGTCCTTCAGCTGCTGATGAAACCGCTCTACCATGCAGTTGGATTGAGGGTGGTAAGCACTAGTGCGGTGCCTGGAAGTGCCAAGGAACTGTAGGAGACTATGCCAGAGTTGTGACTCAAACTGGGCTCCTCGGTCAGTGATGACAGTTGTGGGAGGACCGAAACCGGAGACCCAACCACACAGGTGTTATATATATGTATGTGTATATGCTGCCTCTATTGAATATATATATTATATATTATGTTACTTCTTACCAAAACTCAGAAAGTGTTTAGGCTTGTGTAAACACGAAATGTTTTAGGCACGTTGTAACCAAGAATAGAGAATAAACACCCCAGCCAGTCAGACCATGTGACTTGTCTTTCTCCCATTAAATAATGCAAGATACTACACTGGCGACGAGGATGGGATTCACAAAGTGTTGGTGAAGTCTTTGAAGAGAGGATAGTGACCACTGAAGGGAAGGCTACTCTGAACCTGGAGAATTTAAGCGAAGCGAGCAACCATGGCTGGCGTCAGTGGATACATCGGACGAGTGGGGGAATATGATGCAGACAAGGAAGATTTCACATCATATTGTGAGAGAATGGACTTCTTCTTTCTGGCAAATGAATTAATGGACGACGGTGGTGATGCTGAGAAGAAAAAAGTCCTTGAAGAGAAAAGGAAAGCAATCTTTTTGACAGAGGTAGGAGCGAATGTTTATTCTACTCTGGTCAATCTGCTTACTCCAGACAAACCCAAAGACTCCTCACTGATTCAGATTACCAAGATTCTGAAGCAACATTTTGATCCTGCCCCACTTGAGATCGCTGAAAGTTACAGATTTGGCACCAGAGATAGAGGTAAAGATGAATCAGTAAGTAATTATATAGTAGCTTTGAAGAAGTTATCCATTCACTGTAACTTTGGACAGTTCTTGAACCGAGCTCTAAGAGACAGGTTTGTAATAGGCCTGAATTATGAAAAAATACAGAATAAGTTAATGAACACCACTAACTTAACTTTTGAAAGTGCATGTCAGATAGCTACAAGCATGGAATTGGCTGAGAAAAACACCAGAGAATTTGTTCCGTGAAACAGTCAGCAGTCGTGGCTCAGTGTGTAAAGTAACTGTAGCTAAAAGGAATAAGTATGCCACAAAACAAGGAACACATGCTGATTTAAAATGTAAGAGGTGCCGAGGGAAACATGAAAGCTTTCAGTGTAAGTTCAAGAATTCAAAATGTTACAATTGTCAACGTATTGGACATATTGCTCCTGCCTGTAGAAGTGATAGAGGTAGAGTATATGCAGTTGAAGGTGGAGAGAAGGAAATGAAAAACAGTATTCATGAGAGTGTTAGTAATTTTGGATCTGATAATGATGAGAGTGCCCATGTGTTTACTATTTACACCAGTCGTGAAGAGAAAGTTAAACATAGGTATAATGTGGACTTGTGTATTAATGACACACCTGTAACCATAGAAATGGATACTGCAGCTGATTTCTCCATAATGAGTAAAGATATGTATGAGAAACTATTTGCGCATGTGCCTTTAGAAGACTCAGGTGTCAAGTTGAGAACTTATACTGGAGAGATTTTGAACACAGGGTAAATTAGAGTGTGAGGTAAAGTACAAAAATCAGAATTTAAAGTTGCCATTAATTATAGCTAGTTATGTGAATAGACCAACTTTGTTAGGTAAGAACTGGTTGTGTGAACTTGAGATGGACTGGAAGGAGATATTTAGTGTTAGAATGTGTAACAGTATTCCAAGTCTTGAGAAATTGCTTGAAAAATACAAGATTCTATTTGTAAAGGGACAGGATGGTATAAAGGGTTATGAAGCTCATATCACCATTGACAAAGATGTTACACCCATATATGCTAAGTCCAGACCTGTTCCTTATGCATTGAAAGGTGAGGTTGAGAATGAATTAGACAGACTTGTGAGTGAGGGAATTATTGTGAAAACCGCCAAGAGCAATTGGGCTGCTCCAATAGTAATTGTACCTAAAGCTGATAAATCTGTTAGACTATGTGGTGATTATAAAGTTACCATTAACCAAGCTGTTGAGGATGAGCAATATCCCTTACCCACATCTCAAGATTTGATTGCTGCACTAACAGGTGGGACCATTTTCACTAAGTTAGACTTGTCCCACGCATATGCTCAGGTCTCTGTTGATGCTGGAAATCAACAGTACCTTACCATCAACACTCATAAAGGATTGTATAAGTTCAAAAGGTTGCCTTATGGTGTTAAGAGTGCACCAAAGTTATTTCAGTGCATCATGGACAAAATTCTTGTGGGTCTTCCCAATGTGTTATGTTTTCAGGATGATGTCCTTATTGTTGACAGTGACATCCAAAATCATGTCAAAACCCTAGCCACAGTATTCGAAAGATTATTGGCACACAATGTTAGGCTCAACAAGAGCAAATGTTCATTCCTAGCTAAAGAAGTAACTTATCTTGGCTACAAAGTGAATGCAGAAGGGCTGAGACCTGTAGAAGATAAAGCAGGAGCCATAGTAAATTTACCTGCTCCAAAAAATGTCAGTGAATTGAAAGCTTTCCTAGGTATGATACAGTATTATTCAAGGTTCTTGAGTGGACTTTCATCAGTTTTAGCCCCTCTGCATGAACTATTAAAGAAAGGGATACCATGGAAATGGAACAGTGCAACTCAGAAGTCATTTGAAGATTGTAAAGCTGCTCTGTCTAGTACTGATGTTTTGGTCCACTATGAAACCAGTAGAACACTAAAGCTTGCTTGTGATGCATCGGGCTACGGATTAGGTGCTGTCATAAGTCACATAATGGATAACGGTGAAGAAAGACCCATTGCATATGCCTCGAGAACTCTTACCCAAAGCGAGAAAAATTATGCACAAATAGAGAAAGAGGCTTTGTCTATCATATTTGGAGTAAAGAAATTTCACCAGTATCTATATGGGAGGAATTTTGTTTTAATAACTGATCACAAGCCTCTCTTGGCAATTTTGGGTCCTAAATCACCTGTTCCTACACTTGCTGCAGGAAGAATGCAGAGATGGGCTTTGATATTGTCGGCATATGACTATGAGATACAGTACAGACGTTCAGATGATCATTCCAATCCAGATTCTTTGTCAAGGTTGCCAGGTAGTGGATCAAATGATGGAGTAGAGCCTAAGGCTTATGCTGTAATCATGACAGCAGAAGATTTTCCAGTCACCTCCGGAATGATTGCTCATGAAACTAGGAAAGATGTTGTATTAGGAAGAGTCCTGGAGTATACACTAAATGGATGGCCAGAGATTGGTCCATCCTTAGACTTTCAACCGTATCATTTAAGGAGATGTCAATTATCAGTAGAACAGGGATGTGTGTTGTGGGGTATGAAGGTGTTAATTCCACAGTGTTTTAGAGGGCAAATTTTGAATGAACTTCCTTTTGAACATCCAGGTATATGTGCTATGAAAGCACTGGCCAGAAGTTTTGTGTGGCGGCCTAAACTGGATGGTGAAATAGAAATGATGGTACATGAGTGCTCTGTTTGTCAGAGCGTTAGGAGTATGCCACCCAGCACACCTTTGAAAACCTGGAAATGGCCTACCCATCCCTTCCAAAGAGTACACATTGACTTCTGTGATAAGGGAACAGACAAATTTCTTGTATTAATTGATAGTCATTCAAAGTGGATTGATGTTAAGCACATGTACAATACTAATGCTGGTAGCACCATTGATGAATTAAGATTAATATTTGCCGATCATGGAATACCAGAAGAGGTAGTTTCTGACAATGGTCCTCCATCAGAGTTTAAAAACTCCATGAGACTCAACGGTGTAAAGCATGTACTGACCCCACCCTATCATCCTACCTCTAATGGTGCAGCTGAGAGATCAGTTAGAACTGTAAAGGAAGCACTTTCCAAGCAGGTAATTCAAGGAACTGTAGGAAAATCAATGAAACACAGACTAGCAAATTTCTTACTCAGATACAGAACCACGCCACATAGTGTGACAGGATGTACTCCTGCAGAGTTAATGGTGAAGAGACAGTTGAGAACAAGATTAAGTTTAGTTAAGCCAATCTGTTTGAAGTTGTAGAGAGGAAACAAGCTCAACAAAAAATGTATCATGATAAGAGTTCCAGTGAAAGAGTGTTCAAGGTAAATGATAGGGTGAGAGTTGGGAATATGGCTAAAGGTTATGGTACTGTACATGCAAAGTGGATAACTGGTGTCATTGACAAGGTATGTAGATCTAGGACATATTTAGTGAAATGTGGTAACTCTTTGAGGTATGTTCATGTGGATCACATCATTCAGGCACATGACGAGATGAATGTAGCACCAGGTCATGATGATAAACTTGACACAGTTTCAGATGATCATCATCATGATGATGTCAAAGATGATGTTTCCCAGCATCCACTCACTGTGTCAACTGATTGTAGTGATGATATGTCTGTCACTGATAATGCACAGAGTGCAAGTAAAACCCCTGTAAAACTTGATGGAGGAACAGTCCTAGAAGATCAAAGAGAGTTAGGAGACCTGTAATTAAATTAGACCTCTAATTATCTGAATTGTGAACAGGCCTTTCAAAACTGTTTAGTTAGGAAGTTATATTTGTTGTGTTCTATTCTCTTCCCTGCCATATGTAATTCTGTAAGTTTTGTTTATTTAGGATTTGTAGCAGCCATGCTCTCTTTTGAAAGGGAGAAATAGTGTTATATATATGTATGTTTATATGCTGCCTTTATTGAATATATATATTATATATTATGTTACTTCTTACCAAAGTCAGAAAGTGTTTAGGCTTGTGTAAGCACGAAATATGTTAGGCACGTTGTAACCAAGAACAGAGAATAAACGCCCCAGCCAGACAGACCATGTGACTTGTCTTTCTCCCATTAAATAACCCAAGATACTACAACAGGAAGGCACGGACTGCTGACTCTGCTGTAGCAGTAGACATGGGAATGGCTTCTGTCCACCTGGTGAAACAGTCAATGCAGGTGAAGATGTAGGTGTTGCCGCAGGATGCTAGAAGAGGTTCCACGATGTCGAGGTGCACTACCTGGAAGCGTCCTTTGGGTACAGGAAAGGTTTCTAAGGGAGCCCGTGTGTGTGTCGATGTATCTTAGAGGACTGGCAGGCCAGGCACTGGGCAGCCCATTTTCGAGTATCAGCCTTGATGCCGGACCAGACGTTGTATGAGAAGGCGCTGGGAGGCCTGTACACCTGGGTGGCTGAGACCATGGATGTGGTCGAATATGGCGCGACAGTGGATGTGATGCAGGAACGGTCTAGGCTGCCCACAGGACATGTCGCACAACAACTTGATCTTCATACCGGGAACAGGGAGTTCTTGGAGGGCAAGACCTGAGGGAGATGTTTTGTATGCTGCAAGGTCTTCGTCGTTCTCTTGAGCTACGGCGAGCTGTCTGTGATCTATTGGTGGAGATGAGGGAAGAATGCTGGATATAAAACAAGAGAGGGTGTCGGCAATCTCGTTGTGGCTGTCTTTGATGTGTTGGATGTTGCTGGTGAACTCCGAGATGTAAGCCAAGTGGCGAAGAACGCAAAGTGTATGTGTCTGGGAGGCTGAAGCGAAGGCGTGGACGAGGGGCTTGTGATCAGTGAAGATGGTGAACTGGAAATGCTTGACAGCAAGATATATGGCCAGGAGCTCTCGAACGAAGGCACTGTACTTGAGTTGAGGTGGTTGAAGCCGCTGTGAGAAGAAGGCAATAAGTATGAGGGTTCCGTTGATCTCCTGTTGTAAGATGGTGCCCACTGCAGTAGAAGAAGTGTCTGTTGTGAGAGCGGTCCAGGCATTGGGGGCAGGGTGAGCCAGCAGGGTAAGGCGTGTGTGATGTGCTGATTAATAATGGTGAATGCTGTAAAAGCCTCTTGAGTCCATATGAGAGGTCTGTGAGATGTCTTGGAGAGTCCCTTGAGAAGATCGTGGAGAGGAGCGGGGATGTTAGCAGACTGGGCAATTAATCGGTGGTAGTAGTTGACTAAACACAGGAATTCTCGGAGCTTCTTCGCTGTTTCAGGTTTGGGGAACTCCATGATGGCAGTTACCTTCTGTGGTAAGGGGTTGGATGCCGCTTGACGAGACTCTGTGACCAAGGAAGTCGATAGAGGAGGCTCCGAAGATGCACTTGGTGGGATGAATTGGCTCACATACATACGTACATGTAGGGAGATCTCGCTTTCAGGATGGACGTGAGAACGGAAACTCAGAATAGCTTAACTCTACATGTACTGTATGTACAATGCAGTGCTAGGGAGCTGCTGTGTGGTGGAGCTTGTTGAGAGGAAGGCCTGTCCGTTTGAGAGCGTTGAGTAGAATGACTTTCACGGCGAGGCTGGGGGTATTTACAGAGTATATGATTCTGCCGGATCAGGTTGAGAGGTATGAAGTGAGCGGCGCTGCTGATTGGCTGAGGTGAAAGCGGTAACTGGCCAATTACCGCGCAACCCGAAAGCGAGGCCCGGTCTGTAGAACTTGCCAATGGTTGGCTGGGATGCGGATGGCAAGTGACCAATCAGCAATTGTAGGGGAGAGTATCCACTACAAACTTCCCAGAGGGAAGCAGCCAGCTGTAATGTCCAACCTTCTCGGCTGATGGGCTCAGTAGATAAATATTATTAGATAATTAATTGTGCTTTATTGTGCAACACAGTAATACTATTTTGAATATATAAATATTACTAAGCACATAAACTAATTCAATGGATATTAGCTGCCCATACAACAAATTTCATAGTATAAACATTCCAAACAATATTGGTATTATTTTGGTTTTGGTCATCTGGGGAACCTTAAGATTCTAACTATGGGACTAGGTGCCTTAAAGAAGAAGACACATTATCTTTACAGGATTTCTGTGGCAAAACATTTTTCGTTCGCATAAGAAAATACCTGTAGAGATCATAGGTTAGATTAGGTTAGGTTAGGGTACGATGAGTTATAAGGTTAGCTTAACATACAGTACATCGGTAAGGGCGGGGTAGTAACTCAAAACTGGTGATTTCCGATAGAAATGAAAGTCTAAATCGTTCATGACACAACGCAAACCATCAGAAAAAAACATAGTCTGCATGTTTAAGTACAGGGATGTCCAAAACTTAAAGTTTACCCAATAAAGCCTATCTCGAATCTAAACACCACATACTTATGGTAGTTATAGTAAAATTTTACCCATTAATTAATATAAATGATGATATATCCCAGTGGTTCATTAGTGATTCATCAAAACAATAACGGCACAAAGTCCAGACAATGTCATTACTTCTAAATGTACTCATATCTCCATCTAGTAGTGATATACTCTGTAAATGCACTGAAAAAAAAGAGAAAGTCTACCAGGTAAGAGTACATGACAGCTGAGCTGGTGTGAACATGGGAGTTTTTTTCTGTCTAAAAGTACAGAAGAATGGAGGAAACTGCAGTGGGTCTATTGGCCCGAACTGGTCAGTCCCATTGACACCCAACCCCTATCGCTCATATAGCCATCCAACTTACGTTTGAAGCTGCTCTTCATGGCACATTTCTTCACTGACGAAATGTCCATGCCTTAGATATTACCCCCAACTAGTGACGTCACAACCAATCACAGAGCTTTTCGCAATTACGTGACTTTTTTGCAACTTTAACCCTTATGTTTGTCACTTTTTGGCCCAATTTATTAAAAACATATCATTATGATAGTGAATTTAAGCATTTTCTGTACCTGTTGACCTGCCATCTTACGAAAAAATTTCAACTGTCAACTCTTCCATGCCTGAACTTGCCTAGCTTATACTACAGACGGGCAAGGGGGACCTAGTTGAGGTGTATAAGCATCTCAGGGGGCACTACTCAGTTGAGTGTCCTTACTTGGAGCTGGCGGACGCTTGCCCCACAAGGGGTCACAGTTCAAGATTGAAGAAGCCGCAAGTCCAGAAAACCGTGAGGGCAAACTTTTTCGGAGTGAGGGTTGTAAACTCTTGGAACAATCTACCAGAGAGTGTTGTGACGGCACCGAGTGTGAGCTCTTTCAAGAGAAAACTTGACCAACACTGGAGCGGATTCAGATGATGGTTACAAGTGTTCCCTGAAGAATGCAGTGATGGGTAGGGAAACACCGGGTAACACTGAAGTCCGTTTATTAAGGGATAGGAGAAATACAAGTGGTGACTAGCATGTGCCATGCACGGCTCACACAGTCAGACTGAGACTGCCTTGCCATATGGCAGCCTCGGGGCAATGTTGCCACATAACACGTGCAGTATTGCCACATAATTATATACATAAGTGCTACCCGGCACAGTAGCTTATATACAAGGTTGCTACTCGGCACACAGTAGCTTAGATACATAACCTACATCTCCCTCCCCCCTCACGCTCATAGTCTTTGTCTTGAGCGGACTTCTTAGTCCTAAGTCGCTCCGAGCGTCGAGGTGCACTGTGGGGCGGATCCTCGTGAGGTGTAGATGACTCGTCCTCGGTCAGGGGGCCAGCAGCAGGGGGTGGGACTGGCCGGAGGAAGCGGCGGTTCCTCCACCAGACACGGCCGCTCGGCATCCTGACCTTGTAGTCCCGCGACCGGCCGACGCCCATCACTATGCCCCCCTTGTCCCAACGTGTCGTCTTCGGGTCCTGGACGCGGACAAGGGCACCAATCTCCACTGGCTGAAGAGGGCGGGCACGGTCGTCATACCGAGCCTTGGCGTCCTGGGCACTTGAAGCGGCGCGGCGGTCGCAGCTCTCGGCTCTGGTCTGCCAGTCCTTCACAAAGGCCTTGGCGTGTGCAGGAGCGCAAGAGCGGAGAGGGTGACCATACAGGATCTGGGCAGGGGAGCGTCCTGTGTGGGTGGGAGTGGACTCAGGTTCTGGGCAGCTCTGTGTGGCAGCGCCAGGCGCGTCGCTCGTCAGCTCACGCACCCTGCTGGTGGTGTAATGAGCAGCTGGGATCTGCTCGGGAAAGTCTCTGGGTACCACGCATAATTCCTTGAGGTGCTCCCACGACAACAAGGGTGTAGCGAGAGTAGGCTGCACGTCGATCCATCCGTGACACGACCTGTCGCCGTAAGTGATCTCCACTTGAAAGGAGCCCACAGCGTCCCGCATCTGGGAACCGTCCGCATTGTAGTACAGCAGCTGCGGCGGTGGTCCCAGGCCGCTTTTGGTGAGGCCCAGTTTCTGGAGGTGCTTCAACCCAATCACCATAGTATCAGCGCCGGTGTCTGGTATCACCTCGATGTGACCCGACACATCACCGTGTGTGACAGCGACTCGGATGGTAGGGGAAGGGGTAGCCCTGGGGCGTGAGGTCGATTCCACCTTCCTGATGTGACTCCGCTGCTGCTTGGGGCTGCATGGGCCATCTGGAGGGGGCTGCGTGCGAACCACCCCGAGGGAAGTGCGCTGCTTTCCTCCTCATCTCGGGCTTTTGGGCTTGGGTTGGCGGCAGCACTTGTCGTAGTGTCCATAGCAACCGCAGGCCTGACACTTGCGGCCTCGTGCAGGGCACCTGTCTGTGTTAGACCAGTGGCCCTTACGGTCACATCCACGACACAGTGTGTCGGCGGCCGGGCATGTCTTGGGGCTGTGCTGCTTTCCACAGCTGCCACAGGAAGCACTAGGCGGTGGCGTGGAAGAACGTGTGGCAGCCTTCGCGTTGTTGGCCGCCTTCTTACCCTTCTTGTAATGTGAGATAGCTCTCACAACAGGTGGGGCCTGTAAGGCAGAGGTGGCGGACTTGGTGGCCTCGTATGACCGACATTCAGTCACTACCACCTGGAGTGTGGAGGAAGCGTCCAGGGGGATGAGTCGCTGCACCAACTCTTCTTGCCTGACACCTGTCAAGATCCCGTGCTTGATCCAGGCTTCCTCACATTCCCGGCTGTGCGCCTTGCAGACGTCGATCTCCTCTGACAAACTCTTCAAGCATACAAAAAAGTCGTCAAAGGATTCGTTCTCCGCCTGCTTGCAGCTGGTGAAGGCGCGGCGACGCAAAGCCTCGTTATTCCGACCTTTAACGTGCTCCTGTAAAAGGTCGAGCGCATCCGTCACTGAAGACGTAGAATCGGGAGGCACTTGCAACGTGTGCTTCAAAGCTCTCTGGGTCTCCAGCGACAAACACATCCGCAGTTGGATGAGCTGTTTGTTTGGAGGCATGCTGTCAAGGTCCACTATCGTGGAGTAATCTGTCCAACGCCGCCTTCACTCACGAAAAAGCTGAAACGTGACGTCTGGTGAGAGGGCGGGTGGGGGTTGAACAGATGCCTTGGGAGCTGTTTGTTTGGAGGCAAGAGTACCTGGAGGACGCTGGTGTGGTGGAGAAGGGAGTGTACTGGCGCCTTGATGGGCGCTACCTGAAAGTGAGGGAGGGTGGGTTAGCGCCAGGGTAGCCAATAGTGCCTCAAAACGCAACTTTTCCTCCTCTCTTCGTGTCTCCTCCCTCTGAAGTTCCATCTCTCTGCGTCTCTCATCCCGGTCATCCATCCACCTCAGAATTGTGGCAATGTCCGTCGCTGGAGGTGGAGGATGAGAGTCTGCGCCTGGTGGAGGGGAAGGTGGTGGGGAGTCGTGTCTCCCATCTTGACGTTGTCCCTTCTTACCGCCCATCTTAATGTGTGCGTGGACTGCACTGTTTAGTATATAAAGTGGCGCCTCAATAGCTCGAACCACATATATTTGACATAAACAGCACAGAAATAACGCATAGAGTCCACTGTTCTGTCCGTGAGTGAGTGCGTGCATGTGTGTGTGTGTGTCTGAGAGAGCACTTCATGGTGGCCTTAATGCCGGTGGCTATAGCCGCCGGGGGTGGGGGTGAGACCGTCAGTGTCTTCCCGGATGTCACACGAGAAGGGTGTACGCCTGCGTTCTCCATGTGTACCCCAAAAAACAGGCCAATGCTCAACTCTCAGCTCTAGACACACACTAATACACTGACACTAACACTGCCACCGTCACTAAAAAGCACTGTGACGGCCCAACACTGCACATCGCGGCGAAACACAGCGCAACACAACACAACACACTGAGTCGACGTGCATATCGCTGGCAGATGTAACCGTCAGCATTGTTCACACACTTGTAAAGTCCACAGATCCTAGTCACTGCACCATGATGGTTACAAGTGTTCCCTGAAGGATGCAGTGATGGGTAGGGAAACACCGGGTAACACGGAAGTCCGTTTATTAAGGGATAGGAGAAATACAAGTGTTGACTAGCGTGTGCCATGCACGGCTCACACAGTCAGACTGAGACTGCCTTGCCATATGGCAGCCTCGGGGCAATGTTGCCACATAACACGTGCAGTGTTGCCACGTAATTATATACATAAGTGCTACCCGGCACAGTAGCTTATATACAAGGTTGCTACTCGGCACAGTAGCTTAGATACATAACCTACATCAGGTACATTCGGGAGCCGGTGCA
The DNA here is from genome assembly GCA_958450375.1 of Homarus gammarus. NCBI lineage: Eukaryota > Metazoa > Arthropoda > Malacostraca > Decapoda > Nephropidae > Homarus > Homarus gammarus. The sequence continues at coordinate 613,476 of CAUDMG010002589.1, forward strand.
TGCCCATTATTTGCCAACAGTGCGTGACAGAGACGTGACCGATCGCCCGGGCGGCTAACGAGCCGATCTTTTGGTGAAGAATATAAATGAAAAGAGACGTGACCGATCGCCCAAGCGGCTAACAAGCCGATCAGTGGCGAAGAGGATAAAAGTAAAAAGTAAGACACTTTTCGTCTATGACTTTCAGCCCAAAGAGGTGAGATTAGGTTAGGGGTCACCGCTTAAGCTTGAAGAAGCGACTAGTCCACAAAATTGTGAGGGCAAACTTTTTCAGAGTGAGAATTGTGAACTCGTGGGAAAATCTGCCAGAGAGTTGTGACGGCACCGAGTGTGAGCTCTTTCAAGACCAGACATGACCAACGCTGGAGCAGGTTCAGATAAATTCAGAAGCCAGTGCACGCCCAGTACTTGTCAACAGTGCGTAACAGAGACGTGACCGATCAGTGGCGAATATAAAAGTAAAAGTATCTAGACATGCAATGGAAAATCAATAAAAACGGAAATATTTTCAAACATCAACACATACCAGGTCGTAGGTTGTAGGCAGCTATCGAACAGGGAGATACTACCGCCTGGAAAGATATTGGAAGCATAATGTGTTTTGTAATTGTAGACCCTGCTTCCATATGGCATCACAAAAATTGTGATCAAGTCCCAGATTGATGATCTGACGTTCTGCCTTTACACATATAATTACAGGGTCACAATTGTTTCTCTTACTTTGACAACACAACATACATATATTGTTTCTCACCATTGATATTTTTTTAAATTTAGTCTTTATTATTATTATTATTATTATTATTATTATTATTATTATTATTATTATTATTACTATTATTACTATTATTATTATTATTATTATTATAATATTCTCGCCCCCAGGCCCTGATGTGGACCTGTGCTCTAGTGAGCTAATACTGTAAAAAAAATGAAAGTGAAATAAACCACACACACACAGATATACTGTATACAGTTGGTCCTCCTATTACGCTGTTCCGCATTCCGTGTTTCACCGTTAACGCGGTGCCTTGCCAGAACCTAACATTTTCACATTCCGCGGTCGTGAACCACATTACGCGGAGAGCGGCTGGCAAGCCGCGCCATTTTTGGATCCAAACCTCCCGCCATCCGCCATGTTGTGTAAGAGGCACGAAAATGGTGCTCGCAAGGTCGCCCAGTCATCAAAACATTACCGAGTTCTTCACCCGCCACCCACTACAGCCGGCCCAAGTCAGTGATAGTGATAATTATAGTGAGGATATGGACTTATATGAACTTTGGGGGGTTTGACAAAGAGGCCCTGCAAGCCTCTGTGGTGGATAGTGATACAATTGATACAAGTGATACAGGTGAGGGCCAATAATCTGCCCTCTGCCTCGGAACCAACCGCCCATCCCCGTGTGCCCAGCCATCTTTTCTACTAATGTAAGTGTTAAAAAACCTAATATTATTGATATTTCTCTTAATTATTAATTGTGTGTGCATGCCATCATGAAGTTAAGATAATATTTTTACTACAACATAGTTGTGTGTCGTCAAAAAGTGGAGTTTGGGGATCGGCCCGGACTCCATTTCAATTAATCCCATATGTTATGTTATTCACTTTACGCGTTTCTCACTTTCCGCGGTACCCTCCGGGTTACATTAACCACGTAATACGAGGACCAACTGTACAGTATATCCAGGGTTACTTATCACAACTGCTGAATTATATTTATTTATTTCTCCTTAAGATTGAGAGTATATCCATTTTAAGGATTTGGAAGTTGTTTAATTGATTGATGCATTTATTGAAATAAAGAAAAATACATCTCAAAGGGATGAAGTGACATAAGTCATCCCCACCCCAGTCCAGGAATGTCCCTCTCAGGACTCACATAAATCCCTAATACGGGTATATCTCATATAGTCACTTATAGTACATACAGTTATATTCTAGATGCAAAATTTCTATATTTCTTTAACATTTCATCTATTTTCTTATTTTTAAACATCCATTCTATTTACTTGGAGACATTATTTATCTGGTCATTTCTATATACGTTAAGCAATGGTCATTCCAGTATATAATGTGGCAGGGTATGGGATCTGGATGTTTTATAAACTCTACATTCTTTATCCCGTTCACGTCTCTCAGCTTCAAGTTCCCAGTAATATTTTTATCCTAATTTTAACGTCATATACACTGAATCTTACCACCTGCTCCTATCTTTCCCATATGTAAAATTTGTGTTCATGAGCACATGATGGTAATGCTTCATTGTTTCACTTTTCTCATATATTTCATTCCTTTTTAAATTATCTTCTATTTATTATATTTTCCGTAATTTGCTCCTTAATGGTTTCAAAGTTTTAATACATATTATGTCGATCTCGGCCTTTTCTGTGGCCCTTTTTGTTATTATATTTACTGCTTCATTTAGACCAATTCCCACATGTGAAGGGGTCCATACAAATCGACCACAATGGGCTTTTTTCCTTATTGTATTTACTAATTTTCTACTTGAACCAATAATGTATTCAAAGACTGGACTCCCACTGTTCAAAGATCTCAAAGCTGCCCTACGATCAACAAATAAATATGCATCTTTATGGCTCTTTACAACATTTTCCAATCCTACTAACATTACATTTAACTCAGCTTATGTTGATAATATAAAATTTCTTAGCCGGAGTCCAATTTTGGTGTCATCCGTACCTTATTCTGTATACAGTCCAGTACTGTCTTATAAGGATCCCACACCCTGTCCTGCCACTTGACACAACTGAACCATCACAATATACATGCAGTTTGTTTATTTTAGGCAAATTAATAATCTTATTCCCATATAAAGCCATTAACTGTCCTGGTTCATGTAAGGATTTCTTCTTTGTAAGAGACACTATGTCAAACTCTACTTCTCGTTCTCCCAGGTTGGACCCTTACAACTTTTCTGAACAGTTGTACACCAGTCTATCATATTACATTTTTTAATAATATTTACTAATCCATTCATGTATCCTCTCTTGCCTTGTCTCCAGAAGGTCCATTTATTTTTTAAGCCACCATTTATATCTTGCACAAATTGTTGATTTCATAAATTGAGGCTCTTTACTTATATGCATTTCCCATTTTCCATAGAAACATTGTGTTACTTGTATATTCCTTTCCATTTGTTTATTCAAATGTCCATAAAAGGGGTTTTACTTTAAAACTTAACTACTTGAGGGATGCTTCGCTGAATTAGTAATATGAAGGTTATGTCAGATATTCAGTATTTTGTGTTACTTAAGGCCCCTGTTCATCTGAGAAATTTGTTCAACTGTCCATACAAATTTGAGTAAGTAGATATCACACTGTACAACCAAGTACATTATACTGTACTGTACTGTGCATATACTGAACTCATTTGTTGAGTGAAGGTTATTTAATCATTAAATGTTATCCAAATCACTTGAAAATATAAACAGGGTCCAGTAGAGAAATTTGATGGTTTAAAAAAAAATTTGAATGACTTTTTACCTGAATTTATTAACCAAACTGTAGTACATCTCAAAGCATTTTAGACAAGACTCACTTCTTAAAAATTACATCAGCGAGATGGTGTCCATTCTTATTTTACACATAGTTACAATCGGGTGTGTAATTTCCCCTATTACTCGATGTGGCACTTCATCCCTTATGTTCTGTTTCAACTCAGCGCAGCTCAGTTCAGTTCAGTTCAGTTGAACTGCACATGCGCTGTATTAATCCTGTCATAAATAATGGAGTGCATGTGCTATGAGCCCCATAAATATATATTTTTTATTCAATCCCAAGCGATTATTGTACCTTAATGATATCTAATTTGTGGAATAAAACTCCCCCTCCCCCCAAAAAAAAAATATTAATAAAAGATTCACTGTCTCACATGTTATTAATGATCATCAACTTCTTCAGGACCAATCGCAGGGATGTTGGTCAACAAATTCGGGTGCCGGGTTGTGACCATCATCGGCTCCCTCCTCGCCTCCCTCTCACTATTCCTCTCTATCTTGGCCCCCAATGTTGAAACACTCTACGTTACCATCGGTCTTGGTGCAGGTAAGGGGCCCAATCAAAGAATTTCTTTCAGGTGAAGCATTAATCTGTTAAGTCCAGTCAAGTGAGGGCTCAGTCATGTGAGGAGGCTCCAGTTGAATCAAAACCTACTTACACGAAGGTTCATCAGTTAACTTCCCAGACTAGTAAAACTGCAGTCAATTGAGGAACAAGTTGAGTGAGGAACCAGTCAGGTGAGGTACATTTGAGCAAACAACCAGTCATTGGATTAATTAATTCTGGGCCACATCTGAAAATTAAGCCAGATGAAGTTCTAGACTAATGAGAATAGACTCAAATGAGCAATCAGTCAGTTTAGTGTACTATTAATTGAAGAGCCATTGGTAATTATTGACAAGCCATTGAACTGAGGATCTCATCATTCGAGGAAGAGTTTGTTGAGGCTTTGGTAAGAATCTAGTCAGTGGGAAAAAATATTGGTTTAGTTAGGTTGGTCCCACTCAATTGAGAATCCAGGCAGCTGAAGCTCCAGATAGATGACATTTCATTTAGTTGAGGGCCCGTTATCATGTGGTGAAATATGACACGAGCCATTTTGTTAATAGCACAATTAGAATCTTAAACTGTACTAAAAATATATTCTAATAGTGTATCCTCGTGTTAGAACAAGAATACTCAGACCAATCTGGTCTGGCTTAGATTAGTGTGCTACAGAGCAGAAGCAGACACAGCAGCTTGCTGAAAGGATTGTGATATCATAGACGACGCCTCTTTCTTAATCAAATGGCATGTCAGAAGCTACAGACTCCTCCAGACAAATGTTTGCAGATGAAGCCAGGTTATTTATGGAAATTAAGAACCAAACAGTCTGTGTAGAGCTGCAGAATGATCTCAATGAGCTTCAAGAGTGGTCGAAGAAATGTGGCTGCCAATATTCAGTGTCACGAAGTGTAAGAGGATGCACCTGGGTCGTACCAATGGTAAGGAGGCGTATCATACTACTGTATCCCAACAGGACAAAGAAACTGCATTAATGGAGACCAAATGCGTAAAGGACCTGGGTGTGTATGTTGACAATGAACTGAATTTCTCGGGCCATTGTGAGGAAGTGAATCAAGCAACTAGGTCTTAGAAGGGCGTTCAGATATCTAGACGGTCCGTGCCTCGTAACGATCTTCAAGAGTGAGGTGCTTACCCGCCTAGAGTACTGTCACCCCGTCTGGTCCCCGAGATACTCTAAGGACTGTCAGTTGATTGAAAATGTCCAAAGGAGTTCCGCCATACTAGTGCCTGCACCTCGGCACTTCAGCTACCCTGAGAGATTAGAACACCTGCATTTGCATTGCTTATACTACAGACGGGTAAGGGGGGACTTAATTGGGGTATATAAACATCTCAGGGGGCACTACTTAGTCGAGTGTCCATACCTGGAGTTGGCGGACGCCCGCCCTATAACGGGTCACATCTAAAGGTTGACAACGCCACAAGTCCTGAAAACTGTGAGGACAAACTTTTCTGGAGTGAGAATTGTAAACTCTTGGAACAAGCCTGCCAGAGTGTTGTGACGGCACCAAGACCAGACTTGACCAACACTGGAGTAGGTTCAGATACATTCAGGAGCCAGTGCACGCCTTGCCAACAGTGCATAATAGAGATGTGACCGACCACCCAAGCGGCTAACCAGCCGATCATTGGCAAAGAGGATAAAAGTAAAATGACAGGTAGCAATGGTTGCAAGCCTCTTAGGTATGCCAGGTCCAGGAACCAAGCAAAGTCAGAGTGTAGAAGGGCTGAAAAAAAGTTCCTGAGGCAGATTGTCCGCCCCACAAGAGGTCACAGCTAAAGGTTGAAGAAGCCACAATTCATGAAAACTGAGGACAATCTTTTTAGGAGTGAGAATTGTGAACTCTTGGTACAATCTGCCAGAGAGTGTTGTGATGACACCGAATGTGAGCTCATTCAAGGCCAGACTTGATCAACACTGGAGCAGGTTCCGACATATTCAGGAGCCGGTGCATGCCCAGCGCTTCCAAACAGTGCATAACAGAGACGTGACCGACTTCCCAAGAGGCCAGCAAGCCGATCAGTGGCGAAGAGGATAAAAGTAAAAAAGTAAAAGTTAAAGTGTTCCACTTGTCAACAGCTTATGACTGTTGATAGGGGTTAGATTGTGACCACAAGTTGAATGCTCAGTAAAGTCATGCTCCTGGATTGATTACACAAATTGGCTCCAATGATTTATGATTCATGATGCATCCTCCACCTAATTCTACAGCAACATCGATAAGCTACCAAATATAGGGAGGTATAGAGCACTTCAATCTTTGACTTAGTCCTGAGATATCGAAGAGCCCAGAGTGAGAAACAAGATTCATTGTAACGTCCCCGCCAGTGTCTATGGAAAGAGTTAATATTTTGCTATTTGGACTTTAGAGATAGGTTATGTTACCTTTCAACATTCTTGGACAGTCATATTATTTTGGAGATAATGTCAAAAGTTGAATTATTTACCGTAAATAATACTCCAAAAAATCTGCCAAGTCTCTACGTGACATCTGTTTGTTAACAACCGAGCCGCTCAGTCTGAGTGTTCATACCCTCACGTCCACTTAAAACATAAAATTACAACATGATGCTTCAATAAAGTTGCTTTCATTGGTGCTAACTATCAAAATAAGTACCTTTTGTTTAATATGGCGGGGTCCACCCCCCCTCCTCCCCCCTCTCCCCCCCCCCCCCCCCCCCCCCCCCCGGTTAGGAAGTTAGTTAATTAGGTAAGTTTCTTTGGTTGGTTAGTTCTATGTCTCTTTTGACATCTTCTCATAAATGGGGGCAGAGGATTTTTGCCATGACTGCCTATGTTCCTACTATTGCTATTTTACCATGAGTCCACCCTGATTGGCTAATCAAATCAAAATGATTATGCCCTGAACCTATTAGAACCTAACCTTACCTTACCTCACCTCACCTAACTTCCTAACCTGTGTATTGCCATTTCTATTTTCCTACTCTTGTCCAAACAACATCTTTAGACAAAATGAATGCAGTGGATATTTTGCCATTTTGTTTGCCCATAATGGACGATTAGCCAATCAGAGCGCACTCATGGTAAAATAGCGTTAATAGGAACTTAGCCGGTCATGTGAAAATATCCACTGCATAAATGGGGATTTTCCAAAGCAAATGAAAGTCAGGTTTAAACAAAGCCCACCTATCCAATAATGTTGAATGGATCTGAGAACAGAATATACAATACGTACTGCACATTATTAAGATGAATATATAACAAAGAAATTACAATATGATTTGTCTTGCAGGTCTTGGGTTTGGTCTCATCTACCTACCTGCCATCGTGTGTGTCACAGGGTATTTTGAGAAGAGACGTTCTTTTGCCACTGGTATTGCTGTTTGTGGTTCTGGCATCGGCACCTTTGCATTTTCACCACTTGTGGAGTATTTGGTGAGTCTCATGTCTTATCTATCTTCTTTGAGTTTTCCTTGATTTTTTCATTGTTGATGTAGGTATGATGCTACAGTATACCTGGCTGATGCATTATTGAATTAAAATTGATTTTTTTATTATGCTAAGTTTGACAAAAAGAAATTCAGTGTACAGGTACTCCTATACAGTATATTCTGGACCTCTGCAGTGGTGGTGACTCGTGATGAAATGCATAAGGAGGACTGCAATTTTTTTTTTTTTTAAATTTGCCACACAGAAAAAAAAGAATATTATTTACTTACCTTAGGGTCCAGTTTGTGAGTTGAAGTTCATGTCGTGAATACTCTGGGGCTCAGCTGGGCATTACTTGAAAATAAATTCCATGCAGCAACTCTTTCATGCATCAGAGTTACTTTTTCATTAAGGTCCTTTATTTCTGTGATCATTTTATTTTCAATGGGTATTATTATTAAAGCAGATAATCTGTCATTCACCATAGTATTTCACAAGAAAGTTTTGATTCTTTTCAAGGAAGAAAAGCTCCTTTCTATCTCAGCCGTGCTTGTCGGTGTTGTTATTATTATTTTGATAAGCTTTGCAGTGTATGAGAATGTTGACTGTAGATAGCTTTCATTAGTATTGATCAAGGTATGTCTACTGTAAAGTCGGAGAGCTGCTATTATACTCATCCACCGCACATATCAGACAAATCACTGAACTACAGAGGTTGCAGCCCATATTTCAGTTAAGCACGGGTGCTAAATGTGTAAAAAGAAAGTACATTTGCAAACTTGCTATGATTGTCAACTAAGTTTATGTGTATTATTATTATGAAAATGGTGTCAATATGTAATGAAGACAACATTTACTGAATCTTTTTAGAAAAATTTAATGATTTTTTTTATATCTGGTATATAAGTAGATGTATCATACAGCTTGACAAGTCGCCAGTGGTTAGGACCAATACAGTACATTAAAAATTGTTGGTGTCCTCAAGCTCAGGTCTGTCACATGCTGCTATGTGATAAAGCATTACTCAGTCAAATGTATACAGTTCATTTTGTAAAAAAATTTACCTGTCCAATGGTGATTGGAGGTTGGTAAATGAGTTGCGGAGTACAATTATTTAAACTATCATTATCTAAGAGAAAATCCTTATAATGATTAATATAAGTCATAATAATTTGTTCATATTAAATGGTTTTGGTAACTTTTAATTACTAAATAGAGCTCAATTGGGAAATGGTAGTACAGTAATATAATACTGCTTCAAATCCGAATGATTGGTATCCCTGCACCTGCTGATGCATGGCATGAGTTGTTTTGATCAACAGAGACTGGCCAACCTTCAACCCGCACACGCCAAACACTATTTCAGGTATCCTCTGATTTATGATCACCCTATCTAAGATATTCTGCTTTAACGACGGTGATGTAAACAATTTTCATGAACGATAGTCATCGTTCGGCCAATGATGAATATGGAACACATCTCTTGATGCACTTGACAGCTGCGGTCAACCCACATGCCGTCATGCGGCCACCTAGTGCACTACATTACAGGTAAACCTCTATTTACGATATCCCAATATACAATAATTTGCGTCAACGATGCTGATATATTAAGACCACTTCCATATTTGTGATGTAAACAAACTCACATTCATGATAGTCATCATCCTGCCAACTAGCCAAGGCAGCATATAGAATGCATCACTTCATTCGTTAGCTGAAGCATCATCTACCTGAACGCTGCCTCACGGCCATCTGGTGAACTATAGTCCAGGCATTGTTTACTCTTGTTTACATGTGTGTTAGAAATGGAGATCAATGTTTATCGGCTATCATCGGTGTTTTTTTTTTTTATCTTATAGCGTGAGGACATCATTAAAGTTCACATTGTACTCTGTTTTTGTTACTGTGAAGTTCTTTTGCTCTGACTGTGAAGTCCTTCTGCTCTGATCTCCCACCCCGACAATGGGTGACCTGATATTGCATCAGGAGGTCAGTAATATGAGACCACTAATTCCTTGACCCTACCTCTACCACAAATAAGAGAAGAGTCTATATACAATAGGTGGACCTGCCATTGCATCAATGTCAAGTCAGTTAACATGAGACCCACTAATCCCATACCACATATCCAACACAAGCGTTAAAAGACGTAAAAAGTGATAGCAGTTACGTATTATAGATGCAATAGGAGATTGGACAATATACAGTACAGTACTTCTCCTGTAGACAGAAGATGACAGTACTGTAGTAATATACATTATTTTGTTTATTTATAATATATTGTACATGTACATTGTACAGTGGTGTTTGTGTATGGTAAATAAATACAGTTCTTGTGTCTGTTCGTGTGAGATGTATCTCTTAGACTCGGGAAAACAGTGGAGAATTCCACTGTGACACTCTACCCCATTCACGAAGCACCTTGCACGTCTGTATCGTATAGATATTTTGCTTTTTAAATATATTTATTTCGCCCAACTTTTAGATAAATTATTCGGGATTACTTCAGTAAGAATTGAGTCCCCATAATTATATTGTACCTTTCATAAACAAAACTACATACAGTATATCATATAAGTAAGAAGTACCAAATTCATTTCTCTAACACAAATAGAACAGATGTTGTGAATTAAAATTTATAAACTTTTTTGGTAGCCACAAATATATTTGCAACTTGGCTTTTGTCTTTATTCAAGACATCTTCAGGTCATGAGACCTACTAATCCCCTACCCTGACACTGGGTAACCTGACATTGCATGAGACCACCCACCCCACAGGTCAGGTCGGGAACATGAGACCCAGTAATCCCTTACCACACATTTATCGCAGCATTTCTTACATTTTTGCTTAAAAGAATTGAGTCCCCACAATTTTTATCATGTTTGTATGACTGAAGTGAATAATGCAACTTTGAAAATGTCTAGCAAACATTTTACTCACCCTCTTTAAGGTCAGGACAAAGGCTACACCACCAGTCCCCACTCTTCAAGACTCCCCAAAGTCTGTGTGGGACTCAGGATGATATCTCCACTCCACCTTAACACTCTTGAGGCTTTCATACTCAAAATTGCTTTTAATCTAAATTATCACTTCATTGTTTTCATACGCAAATTTATGTGTGAAGTGAAGTAAAAAAAAAATTCGTGTATGAATGCTAGACAGGCAAGACACATACAGGGGGGTGTATTTAGCAACATCAGCACAATCTGGCAACTATGTAGACTGCACTCCAGTTTCCCTTTTGTACTTACGGCTTGTGCTGATTTTTCGTGCATCACAGCAATTTAATTTATTCATAAGACTGATGTGAGAGTTTTGAACAATGCCTTGAGTTGCTGGCGAGGGTGGAGGGGTAGAAGAACGTTAAAGGTGCAAGGAGATAGCCTCTCTCTAGCGAAATACAGGGGGTAATAATTTTTTTCAACTTTTATTCAATAATTAATTTGTCCTAAATATGTATGCTTTATAGCGGAATAAGTTCATATTGCAGTAACATGAAACAACGGAGGTATAAAGTGATGTACAGTATAAACATTTCATTAGGTGTAAAAAAAAAAATTTTCTACTTGCGCTTACTTATACAGTATAAATAATTATTTTATCGTGATTACTTATATAAAACTGTTTGTAGATAATTTATATACAATGCTAATGCAACAAATCCCACTCTTTTATCTCAAATAGCAAGCTTGCTATAACTCATTACGTACAATTATCTCTCGTGTGATGCAGTCACGTGCAGTGAGGTGAGTAACAGGCCAGACCCCGAACGCCTTGCGGGAGAACGCCTACCCAAACCCAAGAGTGTTATGAGTCCCCTTAGCCTTGAAGGGTACATGTGATGACGACTAGACTTCTTCTTAATGATGTGGTGAGTGTTGTTTAATTGTTTTGTAGTATTCTAGGAATCTTTTTTTCGGTGATACATTTCGGTGTCCGACTGTCCAGGAACCTGTCCCATCGCAAATAGAGGTTTACCTATAGTAATATCTCCATTAGCCGGAATCTTCGATAACCGGAATTGAAATTTGCTCGGAAAATCATTCCCAAAGCCGGAATTTTAAAAAAATTTCTGGCTTTGGGAACAAATTTTCCAGGGGGGGGGGGGGAATCTGACCTAACCTGACTCAATGTTAGGTGGAGGTAGGGTGGAGGATTAATGGTCTCATATTACTGACCTTCTGATTGAATGTCAGATCTGAAGATGTCTTGAATAAACATGAAAGCTGAAATAGTTTTAGGGGGATTGGGATAAATATAAGTACCGGTTATACTTTTTTATTTATTTATTTATTTTTTTTTTTATACGGGGATTAGCCCACCCGGTCACAGGTCACTGACTCACATCGGGGATTTGGGGGCAAAAATGTAATAATAATAATAATAATAATAATAATATAATAATAATAATAACCATAAAGAAATACAAAAATGAAAAAAAGATCAAAAGTGAGAAACAATATTAGTATGTTGTGTTGTCAATAGTAAGAGAAACAATTGAGACCCTGCAGGTGTGTTTAAAAGATGCAGAAAGTCAGATCAGCAACCTGGGACTTGGTCACAATTTTCGTGATGCCATAAGGCAGCAGGGTCTATCCCTTCAACATTACATTACATAATATTTTTAAATATGGAGTGAGAAAGCAGAAAGGTGTGGGTGATTAGAGAGATGGAGTGGAAAGGAGTGGTAACATGTACCAGTGTTGCCAAGCGATAAGCTCCTCAACAGCTGATCATTTAATTTGCCTCCATGCAGTCACTCAACAAGACCCTCAATGGATGCTTGTTGTCTTAATTCCCGTGTGTGTGTGTGTATGTGTGTGTGTGTGTGTGTGTGTGCCAAACATTCAAAGAAATATTGTTGAGCTTGCCAAGCACGTTGTAGGATTTGAAAAAGTTGATGAAAAGTTTGTTCAGGAGTCAGGTGGTGACGTGACATGCCAAGTCACTTACACAGCACACACATTAACAGCACTACTAAACCATTGTCTTATAACATTTAACATTATAATTTAATTTTTTAAATTAATTGATACATGATGGCTCGACTGGGCTAATTTTGCACTTAGACAACTGATCAATGAATAAACCAGGGCATATGGAGACTCATTATACACTAGTGATGTCACGAAGCTTCACAGCTGCAACCACAACTTCTGAGCAATCACATGAATTATCACAATCTATACTCAAATGTATAAGTTAATTACTAAAATTTTTATATCTAGTGCAAACTGTGGGATGTGTATACTCAAATTAATTGCTATCTTGCATGTAACAATGTCACTTATAAGTGTTTCCCGCCTGAGTGTTCCGCCAAGTTCGAGCCAATGGCTGGAACTTGTGAGAGTGAATGCCTTAGGCTGAACCAATTAGAAAACCCTGTAAGACTGTGATGTCATTAAGAGGTAGTGTCCCCTTTGTGGCTGACGCACTTTGAAAAAGCACAGTCTGTTTTTGGAGAGAGTGAAGTGTAATAATAATAATAATAATAATTAACGGTTTATTGAAAGAGCTTGGCAGCCAGAAGGCTGAAAATATACAGTTACATATTTGGGGAATGGGTTACGAATTACAAATAATATACAAGTAACATAAGTGACACAAATAAGACATATAATAACTTAGATGGGGAAAAGTTCAAACTAAAGTTCATTTCAACATAGTGACAGTGTTACAGTATTACAAGTTATTGATAATTTTTACAATGGTTGGGACTGGGCTGTTCTTATAGCGATCAGTTCGTGCATGTATGGGCTGGATGCGGTTGTGGTGTCGCACAGCAATTCTCGGACAAGGGATCTCGGGTGGTAGTAGGAGCCGGTGTCGGGGATGGTGTAGAAGCTTCTTACCAAATTTGCAGATGAGGTCGTGGTGATGGTCAGTGAGAGTCGAAAGGGTCAGTGTGTTGAGCGCTTCTTGATATGTGGAGTAGGAGGGGGAGAGAATAATCTTGCATGCCCTCTTTTGCACTTTTTCTAGGTGTTTACGTTGTGTGGCATTTAGGGAGGAAGACCAGGTGGGGGAGGCATAGGTGAGCTTGGGAAGTATGAATGTTGTGTAAACACTGAGGAGCTCGTGTGCAGGAACTCCGAGGGACTTGAGTCGGCGGAGGAGGTGGAGACGGAAACTGGAGGATTTGACAACTTCATTGACGTGTGGTTTCCAATTTAGTTTGTTGTCTATGGTGACGCCGAGGAGCTTCGTGGAATCTACAACCTGGAGTGTGTTCGGACCTAGAGTAATGGAAGGAGGTGGGACAATGTCGGAGGAGAGGTTGATGTGCATAACCATGGTCTTGGTATGGTTGATGGTGACATGGTTGTTGGTGGCCCAGTTTTGGAGACTGTTCAATAAATCCTGAAGGGCGGTATAGTTGGGAGCAGAATTGTTGACGCTGATCCCAATGGTGGAGTCGTCGACATATTTCCAGCGAGCAGGGGTTTCTCTTAGGGCATCATTGATGAGCATAAGGAAGCAGAGTGGTCCCATCTTGGTGCCTTGGGGGACGCCACAGGTGAGTGACTGAGAGGTGGAGATAGCCCCTCGGAAGCGTACAGCTTGGCGTCGGTCACTGAGGAAGTCTGTAAGCCATGGTATGAGGCTTCTTCGAAGCCCGAGGTCAATAGCTTTGTTGATGATTATATTGTGGTCGACTAGGTCGAACGCTTTAGTGAAATCAATGAAGGCGACAGCTACAGACGTTTTTCGTTTCTCGAGATGGCGGTATATGTAATCGAGGAAGCTGACAAGACAGTGAGTGGTGGAGGAAGTTTTCATGTTGCCAAATTGCTGAGGGTCTACGACTCCTGCAATATCAGCATGAGCCCAGTCGAACACAAAACTTTCACAGATTAGGCTGGGTATTGGGGTGATTGCAATAGGTCGTAGCTGATTTAAGGATTGTGGGCTGGTTGACTTGGGCACTGGTGATACATAAGAGGTTTTCCAGTCAGCTGGGCATCTGGCTTGACTGAGAGAAGCATTGATGATGGAGCAGAGGGGTTTAGCAAGCTCCGGGGAGAACTCCTTGAAGAGTTTCATTGGTAAGTCAATGGGGGTGGTAGAGCGTTTTAATTTTAGTTTGTCCAGGCGTTTTGCTACGTCAAATTCTTCTACTAAGTCAGTGGGAAGGGGGGCTGGTAGGTAAGCAGGGAGAGTGGTTGTGTCAAGCCGTGGGAGCGTCTGGCATATAGTAGCGAAATGGTTATTTGTTTGCTCAGCTGCGTCAACACTAGTGAGATGGCTAAGGAAGGGGAGAGGGGTGTGTCTTATTGTTTAGTCCACAGAGTTCTTTAAGCTTACCATACCATTGACTGATGTTGGTCTGCTTCAGGTGTTGTAATTTGGTTGGGTAGTGGGACTTCTTTGCAGTGCGTATTTCGCGGATGACTCGATTGCGAAGTGACCTGTAGCGGATGTGGTCATTGAGATGAAAGGCTCTGTCTCTCTGTTGCATAAGTCTTTTGATCCGAGGTGTGATCCAGGGCAAGTCAGCTGGGTGAGATCTGACGGACTTCTCGGGGAAGAAGTGGTGGTGAGCTTGCGTGGTGGTGTTGGTATAATTTATCCATTTGGTTTCCACGTCATCCACGCTAAGTACTTCAGTCCAGGGATGGTGAACTATCCACTGCCCGAAGAGGCGCACTGCAGAGTCAGTAATCGGCCTGTAGGTCTTGATGTAGGGTCTCTGTACTTGAGTGGGAGTGGCAGCTGCGGACCAGAGCACTGATAAGTGTGTGCTACACCCGATAGGAGGCATTGGTTGAGGTGGTTGGTACTGGTCCGCTAAGTCAGTTAAGATAAGGTCAAGGGTATTTTGACCGTGTGTGGGGAGGTCACAACTTGTGATAGTGATAGCTGGTCCTGGATATCAGTGGTGTCAATTTCATTTAAATCCCCACATAATACTAACTTGGCACATGGGTACCTAACTCTGAGGTGGTCTGAGGTGGTGATGAGATGATTGATAAGAGTGTCTCTGGTGGGTGATCGAGGCGGATGGTATGCCACACAGATTATAATGGAGGCGGTGTTGCGTGGGTGGGCCCGTAACACGACACGTACCCATAATGCTTCCACATCTGCTGGGACTTGAACATCCAGGCGTGACGGGCGTAGGTCATCTTGACAGAAGAGGGCAACGCCCCCTCCGCGTCTTTGTGAACGAAGGTGATGAAAGAGTTGATATCCCTCAATATGACACGTTTCAGGCACAATTTGCCAAGCCTCACATATGGCAACGACGCTCGCGGCGGTTGACCTGACTGTAGTTGCCAGTTCGTCGAACTTGTTAGCTAGGGAAGTGACGTTGGATAGCAGTAGAGACGGGAGATCATACCATATCCGTGGAACTTCAGTGTGGTGGTATGGTCTGTCAGGGGTGGGTTTCTCCGGTTTCCTAGTGGAGGTTATGGTTCTAATGGGCTTATGTGCATGACGGCCTTGTCTACGGCTCCGCGCGTGGAAAATGTTCAGTGACTTGAGTAGCGCAATAACACGGCCATCAGGATAACCGTTCCCACGCTTTAGATGGTACAGAGTGCGTCGGGAGTAAGTGATTGGTGGCCATCTGTTGATATCTGTTGTGGGCAGACGGAAGTGTTTGTCACTGGCGGCACTTTGAGGGACACTGACACTGGTAGACATCTGTTAAGATTTGTCAGTCGTAAAGACGGTGGTCTTTGTCCCTGGTGCTTGGGGGCGCCGACACAGTTATCACGATATATGTAAACACCGCGGTGGTCCTTGTCACTGGCACTTTAAAGGTGACCGATAAAGTGCCCACTGTCTGACTTTTCCTTGGGGTGCACTATCGGGCACTGTATGGTTATCACTTATTGCACTGGGTGTCATCTCACATGGCGGGGTATAATGTGAGTACCAATAAGGTTTTATCCGTTTCACGAAATGTATTGTGATTCATGTGACTCCTGGTTAGCTAGCTAGGAAGATAGGTTATTGTTTTGATATGTAACTGTTTATTTTGAGTAACTTCGTTAATAAACAAAGAACCGTTATGATTAGTTCTCAATTCCCTTGTGTTGACTGAAACATTGTCATGCATGTCTTTGGTATTATACAGTGATACAGCAAGCCATAAGAAATAACATAACCTAACACCGGGTATCCCTGTTCCTCAGTTAACACCGGTTACGGCATTATTCCCCAGTTATTCTCTCTCCCCTCAAATCAGCTTACCCTGTGGGGTATGGGTGGTTTGGTTCACACTCAGGATGGGATGGAGAAAGGAAACTCACAATGTGCTCTCTGTATACATGTTATATTGGATGTACAATGCAGCTTGGTGCTGGGAAGTGGCAGCGTGGTTACAAGCGTGATGTAGAGAGTGCTGGTTGGTGAGGATGCTCAGAGGAGGACAGCTTGTGGGTCGCCATGCTCGCCGGCGGGAGCAAGGGCTGCCAGGCAGCAGCGGAGGAGGTGGTGTAGCTTGCTGCGGCTGTAGCTAGAAGAAGAGAGTGGTCACCACGAGGTCAGGTCTTTTATAACGGAGGTAGGCGTGGCTTAATAGTTGACCTCCGTCATGTAAGGCGGCACTGGTTGACCTAGACCACGAGGCATACACTGGGGAATTCGCGGGGTCAGCTACTCAGCGACAAACAGCGTTTGTAGGGGAGGAATCCACTACAACCCCTCTGGTGTGAGAGTTTACCACAAACATAAACAAATACCGCCCTTTCTCCCTCCCTCCTCCCTCAATACCCAGTCTCCCTCAATACCCAGTCTACCTCCACTCCACCTCCTCCATCTCACAAAGAAGGTACAGATAATAAGGAATAAAAGAAATATAAGAAATGAATAGAAAAGGAAGAATAAAACTTATTTTTTTATTTATTGTTACATGCCAGAATTTTAGCAAGGCAACTTATATTCTGCCAAATCAAGTCAGTGATATTTTATAAGCAAAAAACTTAAACTCCCTGCCTTTTATGATCCTTGGGTGTGCGTTAATCTCTCTCCTGGCTGTCGACACCCCCACCTTCCCCCCTCCTCCCAGCCAGCAATGTGGGTGCAGATGGCGGTGGTAACAATTATGTTAGATATAAACTAGGTTACCCCATATTTATGTGAATATGTTCTATTATGTTTTGTGTTAGTTGTGGAATAAAGCGCCACTTTGAATGCGCATGTTATGATTGTTTTGTTTTTTACGGATGGTCCCGAAAATATACTGGAAAGAGCAAAATCGTTTGTGTCATTGTCTGAGCCTTTCGCATCATATTTCGTTGATATCCACCAAAAATGAACACTGTAACTTCAACAGGTTATGGGCCCAGGCACAGGTTGGTGTTTGATGGTGATGAAAGCCAGTATGAGTTGTGGGAAGTGAAGTTCTTAGGCCAATTAAGACTTCAAAAACTTCTTGATGTCGTTAATCAAGATGGAGACGGTGCAGAGGTGACGGAGAAGAATGCTGAAGTGTTTGCAGAACTAGTCCAGTACCTCGACGATAGAAGTCTTTCCCTTATCATCCGAAATGCCAAAGATGAAGGTAGGAAGTCATTTAAGATTCTCCATGAACATTATCTAGGCAGCAGCAAGCCAAGAATTATTGCCTAGTATACAGAATTGACGTCACTCAAGAAATCCAATGAAGAGGCCATTACCGACTACGTGACATGGGCTGAAACGGGTTTGCTTCATTGAAACTAGCAAGTGAAACCATCAGTGACAGTTTACTTGTAGCAATGTTATTAAAAGGATTACCTTTAGAATATAAGACATTTTCTACTGTTGTGATACAGAAAGAAACAGCTGTTAGTTTCTCTGAATTTAAAGTAGCATTAAAAAGTTTTGATGAAACTGAAAAGTGTCAACAACAACAAGGTGATGATGCAGATAATGTGATGAATACAAAATTCAAAAATATGAATATTAAAAGCTTTTCCTGTGGAAAATTAGGACACAGATAATCTGAGTGCAGACGTAAAGACAAATATACAGTAATCCTAATGAAACAAAGCCTAGTAGGTGGTGTGATAACTGCAAATCCCCTACTCATGATACAAATTATTGCCGCAGAAATAATTCAGTAAAGTCTGAATTTAAAAGTCTAATGATTAAAAATCACATAAAGCATGAATTTTCTGCTCCATATTTACCACATCAAAATGGTACAGCAGAGTGAGCTTGGAGGTCTATTTTTGATATGGCCAGATGCTTTTTGTTGGAAGCAAAGGCACCTAAGACTCTATGGACTTATGCTGCGAAAGCTTCAGGATTGGAAAAACTCCCTTTGAAATGTTCACTGGAAAAAGGCCAAATCTGAGTCACATGCATGTATTTGGAAGCCCATGCCATGCTTATGTCCAGAACAAGAAGAAGTTGGACCCTCGCAGTGAACAAGGAATGTTCATAGGATATGATGGACTGAGTCCAGCCTATCTAGTATATTTTCCAGAGATAAATAATGTTAAGAGAGTTAGATGTGTAAAATTCAGTTACAATTTTAATCAGGAAAATGTGGTGTTAGATGTTGAACATGAATATAAATGATATAGAGCGCCTAACCCAGAGCCAGAAACTGAAGTTATTACAAATGAGACAGCTGCAGAAGACACTGAAAAACAGAAAAACAGATACCCTTCGAGACAACGACAAAATCCCAAACATATGGAAGATTATGTGATGGAACCTAACTTTTCCAATATTTCCAGGTGTTCTGTTGATTTTTGCGACAGAGTTTTAGATATTCCAAGAAACTACCAAGAGGCAGTCTCATCTCCAGAGTCCATGCAGTGGCATAAAGCTATGGATGAGGAAATGGAGGCTCTAAGAGACAACAACACATATGAACTAGTGCCACCAGTTGAAGGTAGATCAGTAATTGGTGAAAAATGGGTCTATACAGTGAAACTTGGCCCTAATAGTGAAGAAAAATTCAAAGCTAGGTATGTAGCTAAAGGCTATTCACAAGTTCAAGATGTGGACTATCAAGATACCTTCTCACCAGCAGCTGTTACATCGATAAGGATGTTACTGCAACAAGCAATACAAGACAACCTTATAATTCACCAAATGGATGTTAAAACTGCTTATCTGAATGCTGACATAGACTGTGAAATTTATTTAGAACAGCCAGAAGGTTATGTTAAAAATAATATAGAAGGTGAAAATTTTGTTTGTAAATTAAAGAAATCTTTATATGGTTTGAAACAAAGTGGCCAAAATTGGAACAACATGCTACATAATTTTCTTTTGAGTGAAGGTTTTCATCAATCTCTTGTAGATTATTGTGTGTATACCTAGAATTGTAAACAAGGTGAAGGTAATTATTATTATCTGGGTAGACGATATAATTATTGCAGCCAGTAATGGTGACATACTTAGTGATGTAAAACTTTCCCTGTGTAATAAATTTAAAATGAAAGATTTAGGACAATTTTCTTGGTTCTTAGGTATGGAGTTCAAATTTGAAGATAAATCAAACTAAATATTTAGAGAAAATACTTAAAGGCCCGTCCACATGATCGAGCAGTGCCCGGCGGGCACACGCTAAATGCCAGTTATCGGGCAAAATTAGCGGGCAAACCAGCGGATTGCCCGTGCCCGTCGTTGAGCGAAATCATAGTCCGCCTGCCTGGTGGTTTGCTGCCGGATATGGAGTAACGACTCTGCCAGACAAACGATAAAACCGGAAAACCAACATTCCTATAATATTTTCATTAATATTCAACATTGCACAAGCCTGCAATACAAGACACGTGTTATTATTGGAACCTTAAGTGATTGTCAAAAACAGCTGATCACTACGCCACCGCTGACCTTGGGGGTCGGGGTCCTCAAGTCGGTGAGGTATGAACAGAGAAACTGACAGAACGTAAGCTAGTACTTTGTAAAACCTGAGTTAAGTACTGCAAATGTGATACTCTTATTTTCCTCGCTCGGTCCAGATATCCAGTGTATAACCAAATAAGCTTATGCAATGTACATTCTTGGCGTGACAATAAATGGGAGATTGTTTATGTATCATGTAATGAGGACATTCGTGTGTGTTCTTCATTCCTGCCGCTCTCGTCACTCTAGTCCCATAGCTTCCTGTCTATGCATAACATAATTCTAACAATATTTAATGAATTTTTATGTACAGTCGGCCCTTTACATACGCGGGTTTAGCATACGCGGATTTGCAAATACGCGGATTGCCCCGCCGGAGGAATATTCTGTACATTGAAGTAATTGACGTATATTCAAATCACGCGCCATTCAACTCTCGTGCTGCACCTCACACTGGACACTACCCGCTCCTGTAACCTCACACACACACACACACTCTCATACTTCTCCCTCACTCAGTCAGTTTCGCTGTAATCACGCTTGTGTTGACATCAGCATTGTAGTTGCAAAAATATTACATTTCCGTGAATGTTTTATATCAAGCACAGTATGAATAGAATATTACTAATATAACAGTATTTTAACCGAAAACTATTAAAAAAACAAGTAACATATCTTGAACATTGGAAGGTTAGGTAAAGTCTTTTGTTTTCATGTAGTTTATCATAATTTACATTGAAATACATTACATTTCAGCAAAACTACTATTTATTTCTGAGAATATGGAAACATAATATTTTTGCTGAAATGACGTACGTATTACAGTGGAAAGTGACGAAAGCAATGACTTTCGCTTTTTTTCGTTCAAAAGATGTTACCGTAATCTCTTTTCGAATGGTTTTCAGTTAAAAAACTATTGTATTACAATAATATTCTATCTTAATTCACTTGTGATGCAACAGTTTTTTAACTGAAAACCATTCGAAAAGCGATTACGGTAACATCTTTTGAACGAAAAAAAGCGAAAGTCATTGTTATCCTCATGATTTTATTCCACTTTCCACTGTAATACGTACGTCATTTCAGCAAAAATATTACATTTCCGTGAATGTAGTATATCAAGCACAGTATCAATAGAATATCATTTTAATATAACAGTATTTTAACCGAAAACTGTTAAAAAATGAGTAACATCTCTTGAGAATCGGAAGGGTAGGTAAAGTCTTTTGTTTTCGTCACGTATTTTATCCTATTTTACATTGAAATACATCACGTTTCAGCAAAACTACTATTTATTTCTGAGAATATATTCATTCAGGCGCAGTTTAGGTAAAATATACATGTGATGTAACAATTTTTTAACTGAAAACGATTCGAAAAACACGTACCCTCTAGCCCTGTTCAAGGAGAGGACTGGGAGGAGCTGTTTGGTGCTGTAAACAATGACAAGGAAAATGATTTTGATGGATTTTAATGAAAATATTCAGAAATATGGTATCGTAGTGTTTATTCAAGTGAATTAGGATAGAATATTATTGTAATACAACAATAGTGACGATGTGGAGGAGGCGGATGGATAGAGCGGGGAGGAGTGGTGACGAGTGGAGATGCCAGCCTGTACAGTATTAATTGTTTTTATAGCTCTTTTTGCATTTTAATATTAAATACTGTACATTACATTTCAACAACACTACTATTTATTTCTGAGAATATGGAGATGTAATATTTTTGCTGAAATGACGTACGTATTACAGTGGAAAGTAGGATAAAATTGAGACGAAAGCAATGACTTTCGCTTTCTTTCGTTCAAAAGATGTTACCGTAATCGCTTCTCAAATGGTTTTCAGTTGTGGGATTATGAGGCTAATGATAGGATAGTCTGGGGTAGGGATGTTGGGGTTCACACTCAGGATGGGATGGAGAAAGGAAGCTCACAATGTGCTCTCTGTATACATATTGTATTGGATGTACAGTACAGCTTGGTGCTGGCAAGTGGCAGTGTGGTTACAAGCGTGCTGTAGAGAGAGCTGGTTGGTGAGGATGCTCAGAGGAGGACCAGCTAGTGGGTCACCATGCTCACCGGCGGAAGCGAGGGCCGCCATGCAGGAGGAGGAGGTGGTGTTGCTTGCTTGTTGGTGTAGGTAGAAAGAGAGGTAGGTCACCACGAGGTCAGGTCTTATATAGCGGAGGTAGGCGTGGCTTAATAGTTGACCTCCGTCATGTAAGGCGGCGCTGGTTGACCTAGACCACGAGGCATACATTGGGGAATTTGCGGGATCGGCTACTCAGCGACAAGCATTTGTAGGGGAGGAATCCACTACAATAGAATATTATTGTAATACAGTACAACAGTTTTTTAACTGAAAACCATTTGAAAAGCAATTACGGTAAAATCTTTTGAACAACGAAAGAAAGCGAAAGTCATTGTTTTCGTCATGATTTTATCCCACTTTCCACTGTAATATGTACGTCATTTCAGCCAAAATATTACATTTCCATATTTATTTCTGAGAATATATTCATTCAGTCACAGTTAAGGTAAAATATACTTGTGATATAATATTTTAATGAAAATACGGTATCGTAGTTTTCTTTTGTTTCAAATTTAATTAACAAAGATTGATGTTTCAAATGTAATGAACAAAAATTTATGTACAGTATCTATAAATAAACTTTCAAAAATGAATACTGTATGTTTTACATCGAACTGTGCATACCATACCACGCATTTGGCTACTTTGGGCTTGCTTTGATGACACAAGAGAGCTGCCCTGGCAACTGTACCAACTCTCACAACTGGTGGTGCGTTAATGCTCCGTTTCCATTGTTTACTGGTAGTTACTGGTAAATATTTTTCAACCTAACGAAACTATTACCAGTTTAGAGGTAGATCCCCAAGTTTTTGACAAATAATTTGGTCTTAAAAACTCGAACTACACACAGGTGTATACGGTAAATAAGGACATGGGGGGCCAGGGTTTTTTTTTGGGGGGGGAGCAGCAATAGTACACGGATTTTTAACATTCATGGGTATCTCTGTTACCTAACCCCAGCGTATGTTAAGGGCCGACTGTACTACAAATCTCACCTGCAAGTAATCTTCCTTGAGTACTTCATACATGGCTTGACAAGTTGCAGATATTATGAGGGACAAACTTTGTTTTGATATCCTCGTTCTATACTGAAGTGACGTGTAGGTACACCCAGTTGAAAGATATATGAGCGTTGCCTCTAGACGAGCCTCTGCAGATATAATCTCCCTCATATTGGTATCCTGTTTTTTTTATATATGGTTCCACTTTCACTAGAAGTTTGTAAAAGGTGTTGGGGTCCATTCTCATGTAATTGGTGAAGTCTTTCTCATGTCCATCTTGCAGTTCACGTAAAATCGTGGCATGACTTCCTAATACTTTTCTTCGATCTAACCACTTTTTGCACCATTCCCTTTTCTGCATTTGGTTCTTCTCTTTGCACATAGCAGCAATTATTGTAGTACACAACGCTATTCGCTTTAATTGTCCGGCGTTTATTCCTGCGACACACTATGGTGATCGTACCGCACCCGCCACTGCCGACCTCTTACTAGCTACCGGCGCCCGACTATGATTGCCGCCAACCACCCCCATGTGTATAACAACACACAGGCTTTGCCCGGTAAACGGGCAAAGCCCGCCGGGCATTTGCTCGATCGTGTGGACGGGGCTTAATAGATTTAAAATGTCTGACTGCAACCCTAAGTCAATACCATGTGATTTAAGTGTAAGTAAAATCATTAGTAGTGACTCTAAAGGACTGTGTGATACTAGATTGTACAGAAAAATTTTCGGCAGTTTGATCTATGTAATGACTGGTACAAGACCGGATCTACCTTATGTTGTTTCAAAATTGTCGCAACATATGGCAAAGCCTACAGAAGCACTTTTTGAATTAGCTAAACATGTTTTGAAATATGTTAAAGGTACAATTCATTATAACTTAAAGTTCAGGAAATCAAACAGTCCATTAAAATTGATTGGTTACTGTGATTCAGATTGGGGTGCATTGGAAGACAGGCGTAGTATTACAGGTTACAGTTATCAATTAAATGAAGATGGTCCATTGATTTCTTGGAAATCTAAGAAACAGAATGTTGTAGCGTTGTCCTCATGTGAAGCTGAATTTATGGCTTTAACAGCAGCTATGCAAGAGGCTAATTTCTAGACAGTTGTTAACTGATCTGCAAATTCTAATAGAGAACCTGTAACATTGAATGCTGATAATCAGGGAGCTATTGCATTGGCTAAAAACCCTGTACATAATCAAAGGTCGAAACATATCGACTTTAAGTACCATTTTATTAGATCAGAAGTTGAAGATGGTATTATTAATCTGCAGTTTGTTCCACCAGAAAATAACATTGCTGATATGTTCACTAAACCAGTATCTAAAGAGAAACTAAAGAAATTTGGTATTATCGGAGGTGTACCCTAGTTTAAGAGGGGGTGTTAGATATAAACTAGGTTACCCCATATTTATGTGAATATGTTCTATTATGTTTTGTGTTAGTTGTGGAATAAAGCGCCACTTTGAATGCGCATGTTATGTTTGTTTTGTTTTTACTGATGGTCCCGAAAATATACTGGAAAGAGCAACATCGTTTGTGTCATTGTCTGAGCCTCTCGCATCATATTTCGTTGATATCCACCAAAAATGAACACTGTAACTTCAACAGATTAATGGATGAATTTTGTCTTAGGCTTAAAGTTTTCTCTAATAAAAGGTCACAGACTTGACTTAAGAAAATATAGCTTGCATTTATTTTTACTTTACTTTTATCATCTTCGCCACTGATCAGCTCGTTACCCGCTTGGGCAACCGGTCAAGTCTCTATTACGCACTGTTGGCAAGTACTGGGCATGCACTGTCTCCTTAATGTATCTGAACCTGCTCCAGTGTTGGTCAAGTCTGGTCTTGAAAGAGTTCACACTCGGTACCGTCACAACACACTGGAAGGTTGTTTCTCGAGTTCACAACTCTCACTCCGAAAAGGTTTGCCCTCACAGTTTTCTGGTCTTGCGGCCTCTTCAACCTTGAGCTGTGACCCTTTGTGGGGGGAGCTGTAGTTATTTACGAAACACCACTGTACAATATTATTCATACTGTAAACTTAATAATGTATACCACTATATATATTGTACTCACCAACAGATCCTGTCACCTTTAGCCTAGAATAAGCAGACACGTCACTCAATTGACTGTAATATATAACTGTAATCACGTCTTAACAATTGCGATGGAGGTTGGGTGGGAGATTATTGGGTCATGTTACTAACCTGATCTGATGCAGTGTCAGGTCACCCATTGTTTGGTGGGTGATTAGTGGGTCTTATGACCTGAAGATGTCTTGAATGACATTATTTTTTTCCTTTGAGGTGTATAAACATAGTACTGTACTGTATTGTATATGAAGGGTACAGGTATTAATAGGTTTCAGATTATTACAGTAAAAAATCTTTACTAATTAATGAAAAAAAAACACAATACAGTGTATTGTATCTTCTTCTCACAATGGCCCGAGAACTTTAGCTCATTGTCAACATACACACATAGGTCCTTCTCACATTCAGTCTCAAATAGTGCAGTTTCTTCATCCCGTTGGGACATATGATACGCCTCCTTACCGTTGGTATGCCCCAGGTGCATCCTCTTACACTTTGTGATATTGAATCTCATCAACCATGTCTTCAACCATTCTTGGAGCCCACAGAGATCCTTCTGCACCTCTGCACAGTCTGCTTGGTTCTTTATTTCTCAAAATAACTTGGCGTCATCGGCAATCATTTGTATGGAGGAGTGTACAACGTCAGGCATGTCATTTTTGAAACAAACAAACAACAGCGGGTGAAATACACTGCCCTGTGTGACCCCACTTGTGACAGCTACAGATGATGATTCGTGCCATTAATCGCCACACTGCTTGCGGTCATGTAGAAAGTCTTCTATATACGCTAGGACATTTCCCCGAATTCCGTACCCTTCCAGTTTGATTTTCAGCATTTCATGGGGTACACTGTTGAAAGCCTTGGCAAAATCTAGATATATACAGTCGACCCTCGTTAATTCGGACTAATGGTGGAGGGGAGGGTGTCCATTTTAGCCGATTGTCCGAATTAACCGATTTAGGTTAGGTTAGGAAATATAGTACCGTATATACACTGTACACTGAATATGATACACAGTAACAAAAATACAGGAAATACTGTACTGTAAACATCATATAACTAGCTATATAAAACACTACAATATGTTAATTTCATTCACCTTTGGTAGATGACAGATGAGCTTGATGTGGTGGAGGTGGGGGGTAGAGGTGATAACGTGTTATTCGGAGTCAGTAGAGCTATGATGCTCCACTGGTCCTTGTCCCCCACTTGTAGAAGGTCGAGGTGACTGAGGATGGTCTGAGTCAGCAGCAGGCTCAACAGCTGCAGCAGGGTTGGGACGAACTGGCTTGAAGAATGATTCTAGTTTCATTTGTTTACCTTGATGATGCTGCCTCTAGATAATGAGTTCCCTAAATGCTCTAAAATGTTGATAGTAATGCTGAACATCATCACTTTCTGCTGACAATTCATTGTAAGAAATGACATTATCAATAGATTCTCATATAACTGAGAGTTTGGGTTTCTTGGGCAATGGTTCTTCGTCTTCCTCATCTTCACTATCTCTGCTGTCACCAACGAGAACTTCATCCGCTATTTCTTCTTCTGTTAAGAGTTGGTATCCAGGGTCACCCTCTGTGTCTTCTAGCCAGTTTCTGATGTCGTCTTCTGTGACATCATTTTCGCCCGCCCTTTAAGGATATGATGAAAGTCCCTTTCCTCGAATCCTTCGAAATCATATTTTACCTCCACATTGTACAGAGGTTTTTTCCAAGCATTGGCTAGAGTGGTAGTCTTCAGTGCCTTCCATGAAGCTGCTAAGTTGAATATTGTAGACTTGAGGTTGTAGTTCTTGACGTTATTAACATTTCTTTGTCATCGTGTGTCTTCTGTAAGATCTTCATCTTCTATAACCGCAAGAACTTCGTCCAGATATCTTACGTTGGTATATTCTCTTGCAGGCTACAATTATACCCTGATCCATTGGCTGGATCAGGAAGGTAACATTGGGTGGCAAGAACATGCATCTTATTTTAACATCATTACTGACAAGCTTGTCAGCACCTGGGTGAGCAGATGCATTGTCCAAAATTAGTAGCACCTTCACCTCAGCAGCAGGAAGTTTGAGGACATCTTCTTGATATTTTTGCACTGCAGGAATGAAATGCGAGAAAAACCAATCATTAAAGATTTGCATGTTGAACCACGGTTTCTTGGAGTGGTAATAATGCACTGGTAGATGGTGCATCATATCTTTCAAAATACGCGGGCGTGCTGACCTCCCCACCACCACTAACTTTAAATGGTGCATACTGTCAGCGTTCGCACAACACAATGCCGAAAATCGTTCCTTACTTACTTTACGACCAGGTGAGGAGGCTTCATTCTTGAAAGCTAGGGTATTCCGGGGTAGGGACCGCCAATACAACCCAGTTTCATCCCCATTATAGACTTGGGAAATCAGGAGCCCTTCACTCTTAATTAAGTCATTTAGCCTCTCCCTGAATGGTTCGATGTCCTCTGTGGGTGCGCTACCAGTATCACCATGCGTAATTTTATTACACATTCCATGGCGATTTCTAAATCGCCATAACCACCCATCACTAGCTTCGAAATTCTCCATGCCATATGACTTGCTAGCTTAACAGCACCATCTTGTATTTCTACACCACGGACGACTTTACCACAGGATCGTTGCTGCACAAACCACTTCGTCACTGCCTCCTCAAGATTTGTATCTTTTGCCACTCATACGCTTCCTTGCACCAACAGATGATGATTTAGAAGTTGCATCAACATTATATTTCAAAGAAAATGCAATGAGTTTGTCCTTAGCCTTGCGTATGTCCGAAACTGTTTGCTTTTTAACACCATACTCATCACAAACTCTGGACACCGAAGCACCAGCCTCTAACTTCCTTTTAAGTTCCAGTTTCTGGTTCACAGAAAGGGTCACATATTTCTTTGGCATTTTACTCCCCCTTGAAGACATGATGTAAAATACAAGGCTGAAAGATGCCTAATCACTGAAATATCAACGAAAATTGCAGGGCATCACAACACTGATATTCGAATATGGCGCTAGGTCAACAATGACTGGTGTGACTCACGCTCGCACAAGGTCGCCGCGTGACCCATCCATCAGACAATCCCAGAACCATAAATTTGGTATGGACTCGTCTATAGGTCGACCCTGATTTTTTCACCAAAAAATCATTAATTTATGATAGTCCTTGTTTATAGGTCGACCCAAGTTTTTGAGGGTATTGGAACAACAAAACCTTCAGCAAAAACACTCTATGTCCTATAAACTGAGGCTCTCCGCAGGTAGTATTTATTCAAGTCAATGAGGAGAGAATATTATTGTATACAACAGTTTTTTAACTGAAAACCATTCGAAAAGTGATTACGGTAAAATCTTTTGAACAACGAAAGAAAGGGCAAGTCATTGTTTTCGTCATGATTTTATCCCACTTTCCACTGTAATACGTACGTCATTTCAGCAAAAATATTACAGTTCCATATTTATTTCTGAGAATATATTGATTCAGTCACAGTTAAGGTAAAATATACTTGTGATGTAATATTTTAATGAAAATACCCGGTACAGGTTGTACCTCTCTAGTCCGGCAACTTCGGGACCTGACCGGTGCCGGACCATGGAAATTCACCCTTTTCCTGGATAGATAGTGACTTGGCTTGGAAGCACTAGCACCACTTTCCCTGCTTCATGGTCTCTTTGAAGACATATTGAAGGGTTAAATGTCGTACAGTAGCTTCTCAAATTTCGTGAGTTTTTAATTCAACGTTTTCTATTTGAACACAAAAAAAAAACACATTTAAAAATTTTGACGGTGGAAACTCGAATTTCGACGGGTTTGAACGGCCCACCAACGTTCAGACGACGTGCACAATCTGTAAACAGCGTCATTTCTCTTATATACAAAAGATTCATTATTGTTTATTACTGAAAGTCTTTTTGATTAAATTAATGTTTGTGTGTGCAAAATTAACAATACAATTTATTAATAATACGTGGAATATTAAAACACACGAGACGAGACGGCTGCCGGCATTGTTTTTGTTAAAGCTTACAAAACCAGTGACTGATTGGTTCTACATATAAAACTGAAGAAAATAAGACCCTGATTATAGGTGTAGTAAAATTAATGTAAAACAATTAATATGGTTGTTTGAAGTACCTGTAATGTTATTTAATGTTAATAAATGAAAAAATATAAGTAGCTAACCATTAATGGTAAAAAAAAAAGTGAGACTGGGCGTATGTTAGTGCGCACATGTGAAAACATATCGTCATTACTCTTCATAAGAATATGAAAGCAACACTTATTTTCTGCTCATATATATTGAAGGGTTAAATGTTGTACAGTACTTATAGACGAGCAGAGAGAGAGAGCAGCCGAACTGCCGGATGTAAACATACCTTAATTTCCCGCGGCTTTGTTGTTGTTTTTTTTACGGGGATTAGCCCCCCGGGCATAGGTCACTGACCCACATTGGGGCTTGAGGGGCAAAAATTTAATACTTCT
Organism: Homarus gammarus; assembly: GCA_958450375.1. Taxonomy (NCBI): domain Eukaryota; kingdom Metazoa; phylum Arthropoda; class Malacostraca; order Decapoda; family Nephropidae; genus Homarus; species Homarus gammarus. Next base: position 643,447 of record CAUDMG010002589.1, read on the forward strand.
GTAATAATAATAATAATTCAGATAAGTAAAAAAAAAAAAAAAAAAAAAAAAAAAAAAAAAAAATAAAATAAAAAAAATAAAAATAGCTGCCTATCTACCTATTGGACAAACTAAAATCGTTCCGGACCACGGGAGTTTCAGGACCACAGAATGCCGGACTAGAGAGGTACAACCTGTATTTAGAAATATGGTATAGTAGTTTTCTTTTGTTTCAAATTTAATTAACAAAGATTGATGTTTCAAATGCAATGAACAAAAATTTATGCATCTATAAATAAACTTTAAAAATGAATACTTTATGTTTTACATAGTCCTGTGCTACCATACAATAGGGTGTGTCATATGGAGGCGAATTTTTTTTTTTTTTGAGTTTGAAAAATCGGCCCATGGTATTGATGATGTAGTTCTATGTGCAGAATCATGTGATATCTTCAGATTTGAAAAGTTTTCATTTTTTGCTAGGTAAATCTTAACTTGAAATCTTATGAAAATTCAGTATTCCTACCCTTTTACCAACACCACTAAATAGCTTATTTAAAGGAAAGTAAATGTATCAGGTTAATTTATTAGGATGAAAATGATCCAGAATAGTGAAACGAATGATCTTGACACATTTATTAAATTTAATATTCCTTTAGAAAACAAAATCATCAAATACAAAAACCGGTTTTACTACTATGACCACGTGTTGCTGCACACCATAGAGAACATGTCTTTCTTGCTTCTGTTTCTACTCATCACCTCCCTGCTGACCACCTGAGCTCGGATGTAGCCTTCCCTCCTCTCCTGGCTGTACACGTGACTGCTGGTCTCGCTCACTTGCTGTACACAACGCTCTATACTCTGGGTGTGCGAGGGCCAGGCAGGGACATGCATGGGGTTGTCCAGGAAAGCTCTGACTTGAACAGTGGTGAGGCTGCAGGTAAGAAGGGGCTCACTGCCAGCCTGGATGTTATCCAGATCTATGAGATCAGTGAGGGTCTTGGCACCTAGATTGACTTCAGGAGTCTTCCTGACCCTGAAGGAATCGTCACCAACTGATTCGTCATGCCCAGAACCTCTCATAAGTCTCATATCCATGATCTTTTTGACTGCCACTCTTCTCTCCTCCTCATCCTTACTGCAGAGCATTGTCTGCAGAACTGCCTCGGGATGAGCATATCAGGAAGATCTCCTCACAGTCTGCTCCACAATCTGAACAACCTTCCTTGGCTGACTCCTCAGGAGCTCAAGCTGGAAGAGAACATGCCTCGGACCTTCGGAGAACGATGACTTGACCTTGGTGTTGAACCAATTTGGCAAGTAGACACTCACGATGAATTGGACAATAAGTCTCAGGTTGTGAAGCTGGTCCCCTTTCAGTTTATGATGAGCGACCCAAATTCTGCAGAACCTGAGAGCCGTTGTGAGCCACCTAGAATGTGAGAATGGACCTATCTGCAGGTAAGCAAGTCTATCAGGCATGACCCCAGTTTTGATGGCACTGCAAATCATGTAGCCATCGTACTGGTCAGTACTCAGGTCGTCAATGACAGTATGTGCAAGCTCCACGAGTGGAGGGCCATCTGTGATTTTTTCAAAGCTCGGATTTATTTCTAACTCAGTGGCAGAGTCCAGCATCTTGCCAAGAGGACCAGACCATCTGTTGTTTGAAAGAGTCTTGCCATCCAGCTCCTGGATCAGATGTCTGAGTGGCAACTCGTTGGTGTGGAGGTCACAAACAATCCAGACCAGCTTCCTCCCAATCTTCCGCTCTATCCACTGTATGACCCCCCCTTGCCACCCTGTGTTCGTGTTGGTGCTGTCCCCTCCAATGGCCTGCAGGGTCTGGTCTACGTTCCTCTCTCTGAGCCAGTTCACAATGTTATCTGCCACTATCTCAGCTGGTTTCCTGATGTCATCTTTCTCTGGAGTGAAATGCCACAAATACTTCCCTCCTGGTTCACTGCAGCAGGAGTAGTGTTCCTCCTTCACCATGGCAGGGAACAACTTGTCAGAATCTCCAACTTTCATGAACACTGTAGTGTCATCTCTTCTCCCATCAAAGAACAAACAATTGATTCCATTTTCTCTTATCCCCTTATCAAACTCCTCTTCTAGGTTACTGACAAGTTTCTCCTGAGCTCTCCTTACTTTGTTATGATCTATCACCAGGTGAACATCATCAGGTGTTATCAAACCACCGTCAATCCAGGCAGCTGTTGCTATCTCTGCAGTTTCTCTGAGACCAGTGTGGTGTCGCATGCTGGCCAGAGCTATGCTCGGGATATCTTTCCTATTTCGAATGTTATGCCTGGAAGGTTTGGGATCATTATTTTCTGGGTTAGGGACAAAGTCACCATTCTCCTGGTCAGCACTCGGATCAGCCATGGGGAAGTCATTAAACTCTGAATCAGCTTGACTCCAATCATCGGCCTTTTTTACCTCACCCTGGGCCTTCTCAAGTCTCTTTTCCTCGGCAACTCTTCTCCTCTTCTGTCTCTCTGTGGCAGCCTCCTGTCTCTTGGACTCCGGAATATCTTGGCTAGAAATCATGAGAGCCCCTATACTGCCAGTCTTCTCTCTCTGTGCTTTGACAAATGCCAGTTCGATCACAGGAATCTTCAGTTCACGCTTGCAAATACAGGAGATGTGGGCCTCGGATTTACAGTCACGATCGCATCCAAACTCAGGACAGAGAACAATTGGGCACTTGCAAGTAATTATGTCAAATAACTGGTCCAGTTGCTTGGCAAAGCTGTCCTTAACTGCAAGTTTTCCTCTCCCAAGAGAGATATCTCTTGCCTTTTCCCAACTGGCTAGCAGTCTCTCGCTAATCTTCTTCTGACTTGTTATGACTGGAGGCTTGAACTGAGCGTTAGCCAGAGTGTACTGTGCCAAGACAGCTTTGGTCATATCACTGGCAATGTCTTTGTTTGTGTATCTCAAAGCATCTCTCAATGTAGGCAACTCCGACTTCAGGAGCTCTCTCCCAGACCCAAGATAGTGACTGAGATGGCTGGATTTTTGGTTCCTCGTCCTGACACAAGCAGCCATCGCAAATATTATCAACTTATAAATGCATCAGAATCTGAAACAGAAAAAAATATTGTTAGTTGGGTTGTTAAAGAATGAAGTCAGAAAGCAATGTTCACTATTTAATTGTAATGCACTAATGCAGCTGTACGTTAGATTTTCGATAAATTTCACGCTAAAATTTACCTAGCAAAAGGTTGCAAAATATTGAAACTGAAATTATTTTCTGTTTATATACACTAAAATCTACCAAAAAAGTGATGGGCCATTAGTTTTAGCTGATCTTCCCTCCTATGACACACCCTAACCATACAATGCATTTGGCTACTTTGGGCTTGCTATGATGACGCAAGAGATCTGTCCTGGCAACTGTGCTGACACTCACAGCTGGTGGTGCGTCGTTTCCATTGTTTACTGGTAGTTACTGGTAAATATTTTTCGTCCTAACAAAACTATTACCCGTTTAGAGGTCGACCTCCATTTTTTTGCCAAAAAATTTGGGGTCCACAAAACATGTAGCTATGTGTATGTATGTTTATTTGAGTGGCCCGTCATAGGAGTCCGTTTTCTCTCGCTTCAGGACACCTGAGTCTTCCGTTTTCTCTTAATCTTAGAGTGCACTGCACCAGAGACTTCGTTATTCCTTAGTAATGACACGGAATTTGAAATTGCAACCCCAATTGCAACTGGGACAATCCCAGAACCAGAAATTTGATACAGACAGTTCAGATTTCGTCCGATTTATCCGAAATCCGATTAAAGGGGTCCGAATTAACGAGGGTCGTCTAAATTGTCGATATCACCACCCCTTTGCAGAATATGGGTCCAAATATCCAATACCTGAAGCAATTGTGTTAAGCAGGAGCGCCCGGCATAAAACCGTGTTGGCAATCCTTTACAAGGTTGTTTCGTAGTAGATGTTCCATTGCGGTATCTCTGATAATACTCTCAAGTATTTACATACTATGCTGGTCAGGCTCACCGGTCTATAGTTGTTCGTGGAGTGACGATCGCCCATGGAAGATAGTGAAGGCGAAAATATAATAACAATAGTAATAACATAACAAAAATAAATACAAATTATAATACAGGCATCCCCCGGTTTACGGAAACTCTGGTTATGGAAATCCGCTCTTACGAATTTTGTAAATTGTGACCAATAAATTCGTAATACGGACAAAAAATTCGCCCTTACGGAAATTGGGTAACTTTTTAATATATTTTTCAATATTATCAGAAAAAAATTCACAGAAATTATAAAATTTATTTCGGGTGGATTTCTTGGTGGTTGCTACAATACTGTACAGGGCGAGGCAGGAACCAGTAGTGCCCCTCTGTCTCCCTCCCAGTAACTCCGATTGCACTATGTTACCTCACCACCTCACCTAATGCAGCACTCAACATCGTTTGTGATAAGTTAAATTCAAGTGTTTTGTATATTTATTATCATATTATATCATAAAATAATCAATGTATGTGTTTAAAATATAATAATTATTCATAAATGAGCTTGTACAGTATTACGTATTTTTACCAAAAATATTTCTTTGAGAACGCGTCTCCAATTACAGCTCCTCCCCAACTTATGACTTACTCGACTTACGACCACCCGGACGTATGACTGCCTCAGTCGTACCAAAATTTTGTCAAATTACTTATTTTCTAGTCCCAACGTCCTTGATTGCTCTGTGTACTGACCAAATTTTCGTTTGTAATTCACTTTAAAATGGCTGGCAAGCATAAAAGTGAGAGTTTTGTGGTGCTGAGAAGAAAGAGACACCCATTTTAGATTTTCTATGTATTATTTAAGCATTTTCGACCTACCACCATTTCGACTTACAACTGGATTTGAGTCCCTAACCCCGTCGTATGTCGGGGAGGAGCTGTATATAATGCAAGTAAATGGGAAAATTGGTTTCATGATGCTGATAAATTTTCAAGGACACATACCTTCCGTAACCCGGGGGATGCCTGTAATTATAATAATAAAGAACAATATGTATGTTGTGTTGTTAAAAGTAAGAGAAAAATTATGACTGCAATTGTGTGTAAATGAGGCAGAGAGTCAGATCAGCAACCTGGGATTTGGTCACAATTTTCGTGATGCCACATGGCAGCAGGGTCTACCATTAGACAACACATTATGCTTCCAATATCTTCCCAGGCAGTAGTACCTCCCTGTTTGGTAGCTGCCTACTACTACCTACGTAGTAGAGTCTCCATAGCCATAGCACATGAACGTAACTCATTTAGGATGAGATATACATACTCTGAATTATTTGGTAGGGGTGAAGATGAACATGGTATTGACAGAGGCATGTATTGATAGTGATATTGAAGGTGATGATAATGATAATGACCAGGACTACGTGTTTGAACAAGATGAAAGAAATGACGACGACTATGATGAGTGGCAAGTGGAGGAGAGAGGGTTGCTGCCCTCCTCATCTCCAGGAACGTCCAGTACTCGCTCCACTTCACCGACCCCTACCACCCCCAGTCCCACTGCATGGTTAGATCCACCCATACTCCTTCCCCCTCCTACTCTGGCTCCCCTCTTCCCTCCCACACTGTTCCCTCCCTCCTTCCCACACTGCTCCCTTCCTCCCACATACTTCCTTCCTCCCACCTACCCTGCATATTGCCATAATAATCTAAGTACAGTACAATATAAACGAATAATACAGTAATGCAAGTACTGTATTGCCGTTTGCCAGAATCCCTCAAACCCTGAACTCTCCGATAGCCAGAATTGAAATTTCCTTTGAAAATCGTTACCAAAGCCATAATTTTCCGGATTATCCGGGCTTTGGGAACGATTTTCCGAGGGGTACATTTTCCGGAAAATTTTCCCAATACCTGGAAATTTCCGGGAATGGGGGAGTTTTTTCCGGGTGTGAGAGAGATGAAAATCAGGGCATTTTCAGGAAATTTAGAGAAAAATTTTGCAGGACACATAAAATTCCAGGGATGAGGGATATTTTTCCGGGTTTGTGAGATGATGTAATGAGTAATTTCTGGAACTTCCAAGAACATTTTTCCATTACCCGGAAAATTCTGGGATGAGGGATTTTTTCCGGCTTTGAGAGAGTCGTCTCGTTACCTGTAAATCTCTCATTCCCGGAAGTGCTCTGCTCCAATTGTTCTGGCTTATGGAGATATCACTATATTTGTCTATATGTAAAGGAAATAAATCGTGAGGGACGGAAAATACCTCGGAGGGCTCCGCCGACCTTGAGTGTGCAGCGTTACCACTTGTAATAAAAAGACATCCATATGTTTACTGCACAAAATCTTTTTAGGTTCATTTGTTATGCTGCTTCAATCATATTATTCTGTTTGTTCTGTGAAAAAAAAATCATTATGTATATACATGACTGCAAGACAGACCAGAAGTACTGTGACAGGATGGGTAGCCAGTAGGCTCCCAGTACTGCACCAGCCCAGGATTTAAATGCCAAGTAGCACTTTTAAATGAGGCTAGTTGCCACTTTTACCATTATTTCTTGTTTTCTTAGGGCATCTGGGGATTTTTGGGCCATAAAACAAAAAATATATTTTTCCTGATGTGGGGGGGGGGGGCAGTATCATGTATGTATGTATAATAATGTGACCCTTTATGGGTTAATAAACTGTTTGCTGGTTTTTATTATTTACAGTTGGTTTTAATGACTTAGTTATAGTGCTGTAAATTAAAAAAGGCATATGATAGGGCAAACAGAAAAGAATTGTGGGAGGTATTACATGCATTTGAGGTAGGAGGAAGGCTGTTACATGCAGTAAAAGCATTCTATACGAGTAGCAGGGCAACAGTAAGAATAAATGGGAAAGAAATTGAAACATTTGAAATATGTGGATGTTAAACAAGGATGTGTTATTCAATATATACATGGATATAAACTAAAAATCTTCTTTGTATTGTTGCATGACAATTATTTAAGAAGGGTAAATCAAACTTTATAAATGAACAAATCATAAGTTTCCATATATTCGTATACGTATTTGCTTAAATATTAAAAAAAGTATATTAATGAATTGACAACTCAACTACAACGAGGAGTGCCACAAGATTCTCTGATCGATTTTTTTTCAGCATTTATGCAAATATACGACACATGGAAACTTCTCATGACCTAAAATAATGATGAATAGTTTTTTATTACAAAAATTCTACCTTTGGATTGTTTAATATTGATCCTGACAGTGATACAGCCGAAAATAGATCCGCCAATCACAATCATTATTACATACTGCCTTACTTACCAAGTATTGCCAGGTAAAATTGTCAGTACAAAAGCCAGGGTGGGGTCTCTGGATCTTTGGCTGACTGTACATTGAAAGATAAGTATATCATGAATAATGAGTGGATTAAATATACCACCAGTGGTAAACGAAATATACAGACATACACAAAAACATTTAGTCTTAAGTTTTCATTTCTTCATTTTTGTGTTTGAATAACTATGTACATATGAACTATCTAGGAAAACTTATCTCATTTAGGGTAGAGTGGCACAACCATTTGACTGGAAGGTGTAGAGAAATATAGTATACCGTATTGCCCGTCACATCTAATTTAATTTTACAGATAAATGAGCTGAGTTGGCAGAACTCTTTGATTATCATCTCTGGCATCATGCTCAACTGTGTTGTGTTTGGAGCCATGTTCAGGCCACTTGAGGACAACATTGTGGTCCTACCGGATAATGTTGATGTAGAGGAACCTGCTACACCTGAGGCACTGCCCCTCAGTGACATCCCCAGAATAAAGGTAAGACTTTTCATCTGAATTACTGCTACGACTTTACGAAGCAAATTTAAACTCTGCAACACATAACTCGCTGAAATTTATTAAATAGTATACTTACTCGTATAGTTGGGTCTCACTAATTCAACTCCCATGGACCTGACACCTTGCCTGATGAAAGAATTTGCCGGACCACAGGTGATCACTTACCACCCTCTTACTAACACCAGACGATTTTATTCAGCACAGAGGAGAGCCCATACACAAGGGGTGAAGAAAAGTTGGAAATAATTAAATTACTATAAAGGAGGAAATATGTACAGTACAGTGTACATATTTAGACACCTATTTAGACTGTAAAAGCCTCGCAAAATTCAAATCGTCCAAATTTCAATACAACTTCCTATGGAGAAAAGTAATTTGAGTCTGGTACTTTCGATGTTTGGCATAACTTTGCCTTTTTTACCCTACTTTTTTGGCGAATTACTACCTCTAATAAAGCAACATCTTAATAAACCAACGAAAATAACACAATTAAAGTTAAATAAAAACTAAAAAACAACACAGAAAAAGTTTTTATGTTCTACAGCTTCAGCTAGAGTTGAACCTGATGACTTGGCAACTTCGTCATCTGAGTAAAAACACACATCAACATTGGCTGTCTTTATGTTTTCAACTTTACCACCACTGGTGGGTAGAATTTTTGTTTTTAATTCAGAAACATTAATTAAATTATATATCAACAGTAAATAAGTGTTGCTTTCATATTCTTATGTTGAGTAATGACGATATGTTTTCACATGTGCACACTTACATACTCGATCTCACCTTTTTTCCTTACCATTAATGGTTAGCTACTTCTATTGTCCCATTTATTAACCTTAGATAACATTACAGTACTTAAAACAACCATATTAATTTTTTTACATTTAATTTTACTACAGCTATAACCAGGGTCTTATTTTCTTCAGTTTTATATGTAGAACCAATCAGTCACTGGTTTTGTAAACATTAATGAAAACAATGCAGTCTCGTCTCCTCGTGTGTTTTAATATTCTACGTACAGTGTATTATTAATGAATTGTATTGTTCATTTTACACATATAAACATTAATTCAATCAAAAAGAAATTCAGAAACATTAATTAAAGCATATATGAACAGAAGTGTTGCTTTCATATTCTTATGTAGAATAATGACGATATGTTTTCACATGTGCGCACTTACATACGCGCAGTCTCGCTTTTTTTCTTTACCATTAATGGTTAGCTACTTCTATTGTTCCATTTATTAACATTAAATAACATTACTTAAAACAATCATATTAATTTTTTCACATTAATTTTACTACAGGGTCCTATTTTCTTCAGTTTTATATGTAGAACCAATCAGTCACTGGTTTTGTAAACATTAACGAAAACAATGCAGTCTCGTCTCCTGGTGTGTTTTAATATTCTACGTATTATTTATGAATTGTATTGTTCATTTTGCTCACATATACATTAATTCAATCAAAAAGACGTTCAGTAATGAACAATAATGAATCTTTTGTACATAAGAGAAATGTTGCTGTTTACACAATTGTGCACGTCTGAACGTTGGTGGGCCGCTCAAACCCGTCGAAATTCGAGTTTCCGCCGTTGAAATTTGTAATTGTTTTTTTTTTGTGTTCAAATAACAAATGTCGAATTAAAAACTTGCGAAATTTGAGAACCTACTGTAAGTAAAAGTAAAGTATTTTTGTTATCATCCTAAATGCAGCTATATTTCTGTTTTCTAGTGATTAGTCATGATGATAATGTTAGTAATCAGACATTGGACCAAAGCCAAGCCTTCAGTTTTGAAGCCAAAGCCAAAGCCATTGAAAAGTTACAAAGCCAAAGCCAGCTGTTCGAAAAGTTATGAAGCGAAAGCCAAGGCTTTTTATGGCAACCCAAAACTTTAACACCACTACTTATGTGATATGTAGGTACCCTTCGTTTAGTGATCATTCACTTAGTGATACTGTATTTCGGTTTAGCGATATAAAATTTGTAATACCGTTTGTTGTTTAACGCTTTTCAATTTTGATTTGATGATTTTCAACTCACTGTGAGCAATTTGGGAGGGAAGTCGAAAAAACTGGGGATTCTCTGCTCAATGTGCACATCATTACAATACTGTAATGTGGCATAGAAATAAGGAAAATACTGTACTGTATACAGCACACTACAGTATTTTAAAGTAATAATAAAGTAAATAATACAGGAATAAATAAATGTCACACTTACATTACGAGGTGAGCTGACATTATGTCGATGATGTTCGAAAGCGTAATGGTTACACTGGTAAATGAAGTATAAACCCACAATGGAGAAATAAAAGATCTTGGAGCTGGTATACTAAGATCCTCTTCAGTCAACAAACAGAGCAAAGCAAGGAAGAAAGACATAGAACTCATGTCACATGACCTGTCTCCCGAGTTGAGGTAGGGTGGGGATTAGGGATAATCTTCTTGATGACAGTATTTCAGAATCAGGTCAGTGGCCTATTGAGAGCTAATAGATATGAGATGACCACTGTACAGTATCCCCATTATAAACACTACATACTCTACATAAAATGTTAGCCATCATTTATGGGTTAAACAAAAAATTTGACTGATAAAGGTGTTTTTACTTACCATATTAGATGCTATAGATGGTAGACTCGGTAGTGGAAGTAAACAACGCACTTGTAATATCCAGGTGCAATTTAATTAGAGGCACTTTTACAGAATAATATGTTAATTGTTTGGCACATAAATTTTTTTCAACTATTTACAACTTAAGCAATACTGTGAACCCTCACTTTACGCGGTTAATTCAACCCAAGGCGCCCGCATACAGTGAGAAACGCATAAAGTGAACAACATAACATATGGGATTAATTGAAATAGAGACCAGGCCAACCCCCAAACTCCACTTTTTCCCGACACAATACGTACGTTTTACTAAAAATAACATCTTAACTTTATGATGGTATTCACCCACACATAATATAGAAGGGAACAGTCAATAAACTGGAGGTTAGGTTAGAAAAAAACAAGGTGGGGTTTAACACTTACATTAGTAGAAGAGATGGGTTGGCGTATGGGAATGGAGGCTGGTTCCGAGGCAGAGGGCAGGCTACTGGCCCTCAGGTAAGTCACCATCACTGTCATCCACACTTGTCAGGGCCTCCCTGACAGATCCCTCAAAGTCATCATCACTGTCTCTACCTCTGTCACTATCACCGGCTTGGGCTGGCTGTGGTGGGTTGCGGGCGAAGAACTCTGTTATGCTTTGCTGACGGCTGGTGTTTATGTTGTCGTGATAAACCTTGATGTAGGTTCCATAGTCTACAACAGCTGGGTAGTGGAGATTTCATACCGGTTTGCGTCAGGATCATCGGAAAGGAGGAGCTTGGCTTTCTCGATACACTCGATGGCACCCCTAACATTACTATGGGATAAGCGGCGTTCTTCTTGGGATGACGCACCACCTGCCTCTTCATTGACGTCATCATCATCTACCATGTCGTCGGTAGTCACATCAGAATCCCTTATCACCTCCAGGATGTCGTCGTTGGTGGTCTCAGAGAAGCCTGCAGCTGTAACACTCTGCGCAGCTTCTCTGGCAAGGTCCACTGCTACTGCAACAGTCTGAACCTCACCAGTCACAGATTGACTCTGCCTAACGCCCAGAATGCCTTGCAACACATGTCTCCATGCGTGACGAACAGTTGCTACAGACAGCTGATCCCATGCCTCCACCAAGAAGTCCACAGCTTTCTTGACGTTGAATATTCTCCAGAATTGTTTTAAAAGTACCTCTACTCTGCCAACTGTTGATCCTCGCCGTCTTCACTCTTGCTATCGGTGTTGGTGTCACTCAGGTTACGCAACTCTTCCCTGGTGTTGTTGTAGTCGTTCAGGAGCTTGAATTTTTTAGTAGAGAATGCAGCTTTTACATTACAGATTAACTCTTGGTCCATGGGCTGTAATATAGACGTAGTGTTGGGAGGAAGGAAGACCACTTTTACGTTGGGGTGACGATCTAACAGTAGGGGCAAGTGTCCTGGTGCGTTGTCCAGCAGCAACAAAATCTTGAATGGCACATTCTGTTGCTCACAGAATTTCTTCACATCGGGAATGAAACAGTCATCAAACCAGGAGAGGGACAGTGTAGAGAACATCCACGCCTTACGTGCGGTCAGCCAGTGGACATTTAGCTTGGTCATGTTCATGCTCTTGTAGGCGTGCGGCTTGCGTGCTGTGTGGATCACCGATAACTTGAGCTTACAGGTACCGGAGGCATTGGTGGTAAACAGGACGGTGATGCGCTCCTTCTGCAACTTCCGGCCCTGACACTTGCTGGCATTCTTCACAACAAAGGTCTTGGAAGGTAGTTTTTTCCAAAAAAGACCAGATTCGTCCATGTTAAACACCTGGTCATCGGTGTACTGTCCTTCCTCCATAATCTCAGGTAAAAACGGAGGAAAGTCCCTAGCCGCAACACGGTCAGCACTAGCTTCTTCACCACCAATGTTGATATTGGTGATCTTGTTTCTCTTCTTAAACCTCTGTAATCACCCAGAGGAAGCATTAAAGGGTTTGGGCTCTGTAATTCCCATCTTTCGTGACACTGCAGCATACAGTTCACATGCGTACTCCTTAACTGAGCGCGTGTCCACCTCCATGTTCCGTCGCGCCTGACGCGCCAAGTAGCTCACAAGTAATTTTTCTGTCTTAAGAAGCACCTGGTTGTGGCAATACTTGATCCTAGAAGCACCTGTAGACTTTGTGATGTTCATGTGCTCCTTTATCTTGGCTGCATCCTTCTTTATCGTCCTGATTGTAGATTCGTTCACACCATGCTGGCGCGCCAAATCAACCTGTCTTGTTCCTTTCTCCAACTCTTGGATGATCTTGTACCTCACCTCGTAGCTTAAGGAACGTCGTGTCTTCTTTGGCTTAGGGCGGCTGGGCCCAGGTAAGGAAAGGTTTCTCTCTGGGGGCGGTGGTCCGGTGGAAGCCATTTTACAGAACAATGAATGCACGTTTACACGGTGTGGCCTGGAGGGATGAAACTGCCGCGGCTAGGTCAAGCGTCGTCTTTCCTCCCTCCCTCCCGCGGGTGGACACGTCATATTACTTTAAACCAATCACAGCTAGCAGCGGAGGGAGGTAAGGATGCATGGCCCAATTACAGTCCGATATGTCATATGACGTCACTGATAACGCAACAAAGACACACTCTGCGCAACCTAATCGCGCCGCTTACACAACATGGCGGATGGCGGGAGAGATGGCGAGAGGTTTGGATCCAAAAATGGCGCGGCTCGCCAGCCGCTCTCCGCTTAAAGGGGTACACGCACCACGGAAAGTGAGCATTCCGGTTTCGGCAGGGTACTGCGTAAACGTGGAAACGCATAAAGTGGGACCGCGTAAAGCGAGGGTTGACTGTACTGGTATTGTATGTGGTTCTTTTCGCTTAGCAAACTTTACTAAATTTTAACTGGACAGGTTGAGAATCCCTAATCCGAAATCCTTGGGGCTGAATGTGTCTTGGATTCTAGATTTTTTTTGGATTTGGGGATACCTGTACACTGTATATCTGTATAATAGGGTACAGGTACTTCACCCAGAGGGGACTGTGTCTGAGTCTAAGCACGAAATTTATGTACGTATACAGTATCTCATTTACCGAATATGGATACATATGGACTGCAGGTAGTTTAATGCAATATTTTTAATAATTTTGTGCATGAAACAATAAGAAAAAGATGCACATATAACCATCAGAAAGGTAAGCTACTACTATTGCAGGCCTACCTGTAACTGCCCCTGAAATTTACCATAGTGCAGTTTCTGTCTTACCTTCATTTATTAATGCTCTAGGGATGAGGATAACTTTCTTAAATATTTCTTCTAGCGTCATCTGCCTCATTAACAATATTTTTTGTCGTATGAATCTCTCTTTGATCTTATAAACTGACATTTTCACCATGTTGTGTACAGTCAGTTCTGCTATAACGCGATAGTTGTGTTCTTGTAAAAATCGTATTATAGAAAATCGCGTAATAGAAATAACAGGGCTTATGGAGAAAACAGGGTTAGGTGCAGATTACTACTCGAAATAAAAAAAAAATTAGTAGTTAGCCTAACACAAAGGATAGCACAGTCTAAATAAATGTTACATTCATATCTAATAATAAAACCATACAGTAAATGTAACGCTTTACCTTGAAAAAATATGAATATAACTTGATGGGGGAGAAGGGTGATTTTGAGGTTGATAACATCGAGCTTCTTTTCAAGTGTTATATCCTTTCTTTTACGATCATCACCAGGAATTCGATCACCAGAACGCTTCTTGGAGATATTCTTCTTTACCATATTCACAGTTAATACCACAAAATTGGAGAAACAGTAAGCAAAAATCGCGTTACAGCAAACAAGCGTTTGCGTTATACAAATATCATTCCTCTATTCATAAATCGTGTTAGAGCAAATTCGCTTTATCAAAACACGCGTTATAGCAGAGCTCACTGTATGGTCTCTTTTACCACTGTTAACTATATCACCTTCATCTTCACTGTTAGCATCACGATCACCTTGATTCTGAACCATTTCAACTGTTTCACTATCAGTCAATGAATGAACAACTGGAGCATCATTATGAATGTTGAGAACTTCTTCTATGTCAGCTTCCTCCAGCTTCTTGACAGCATCCGAGGGTATATCTTTTGCGTAAGTAAAGAGGTTTGATATCATTTGTTTCTCACTTGCCACATGGAATACTTGAAAGTCAACATTTTCTTCATCGTCATCGAACATAGTTGACGGCTAGTGGTTGTGCCAGGCATTCGCAAGGGTGTGCTTACCAATGACATTCCAAGCTCTAGCAGTGGCGTAGATGGCATCCTTCACTGTAAACTGCTTTTGGAAACCCTCCACACCCATGCCTCTGCTCACTGCTGCCAACATGCTATTCAGGAAACTGTCTTTAAATTTGCTCTTCAGTGCTCTAAGGATCCCTTGGTTGCTTGACTGAATTAATGAAGTAACATTTGGGGGAAAGTAAATGCCATAAACCTTATTATTGACAAGAAATTCAGCTGGGGGATGTGCAGAACAATTGTCAAGGAATAACAAAATCTTGCAGTCGTCTTCCAGACCAGCCTCCTGGCAGTGCTCGTGAGTGGCTAATACAAAATGTTTATTGAACCAGTCAGAAAAGAGGTCCCTGGTGATCCACACTTTCTTGTTGGCGTAATAATGGCCTGGTAAATTACTCATGCCTTTAAAACAGCGGGGTTGCTTGCTCTTGCCTACCACAGCAGGTTTACACTTGTGCATTTCCTGCTGCATTAGCACATCCCAGCACAGCCAGTCTGTCTTTGACATCCTT
This sequence comes from Homarus gammarus, assembly GCA_958450375.1. Taxonomy (NCBI): domain Eukaryota; kingdom Metazoa; phylum Arthropoda; class Malacostraca; order Decapoda; family Nephropidae; genus Homarus; species Homarus gammarus. Next base: position 658,620 of record CAUDMG010002589.1, read on the forward strand.
AACTCCTGGAGGAGCCTACTCATCAGCTGTAGTTAGTGTTGGCATTGTAGATTTGTTCTGGTTTTAGATCTCCATCAGCAATGATCTTGGCAAACTCGTCGATGTAGTTCTCTGCTGCCTCATGATCAGCAGAAGCTTTATCACCACAAATCTTTAAATATTTATTGCCATGCCTCTTCTTAAATTTCTGCTTCCAGCCGGCTGAATATTCACAGTTACCTTCAATTTTAAGTTTGTAATGATAAATCTTTGCTTGTTTCATGATCAGCATATCATTAAGCGTCACATGCTCACTCCGATGCTGACGAATCCACTCTTTCAAAACACAATCAAGATCTTCATGTTTCACCTTATGCAATGTTTTTCAATTTTTCACAAGCTTCTGCTCATCACTTTCAGCATAGAACTTTAACAACTTGTCTTTTTCTTTCTTCAGGTCATAAATGGTGGTCGTTCTGACTCCAAACTCCTCCATGAGTGGCCTCACACTGATATCACGGTCAAGCATTTGCAGTATCTCAACTTTTTGTGCTCTGGATAAGCATAAATGCTTCCTTGTTTTTCTTTCACTGTTAACCATAGGGGTTCCTGCAGGTCGTTTTCGACATTTTCAACTGTATATTCACGCGACAAACCACAGAAAAAAAATCACTAAGTAATACACGGCTGTTTACAGTAACTGTGATAAGTGCAGAACAACAGACGCCAACAGCCACCACCCTGACCCAGTTAGGGTAGAATAGGTCACGCTTGTAACCCCCCGCAGCGCGTCGAGACCCACACATCGTGTGGGAACTTTATAAAAAGCCTTGTGAAATTATTTTCAATTTTCACTACAGGCACTCCAAAAAACATATGAATTTTGAAGGTTTTCAGTTTTTAGGATTTTGGATAAGAGAATCTTAACCTGTACGAACTTGAATTTTACTGTAGACACACGAGATGTTGAAAGGGTAAGGAAGCCACCACAACAGAAAAAGTTTGTAGCAAATCAAGAAAAATTTCACTTTAATGAGTGTAGGTAGCGAGTTACAGTGTACTCGTTATACATATGAATGCTGGACTCAGATTGAGGCACGTGCCGCATGACCCCCACTGTCCGGATTGATGCATGATTTTTAAATTTTTGTTAAATATTTACAATAAATAGGGGAAGTCTAGCACACCTTGGAGAGTAAAAAAAAAGTAAATTTCATTATATTGAAGTCCAGTTTATTGAGGGTTTACAATACACTTGATCAATGTTAAAAAATTAACACCATTTACCACTCTTCACCGATGATAATATGGTAATTATTTTAGATTTTTTACACATTCTGTATGAATAATTGTGAGTGCATTGTGCATGTAACAGAGTAAAAAAAGGTGAAGAGAATTATGTATACGTTATGCACCCAAAATTGCAAGTTGAAAAATAACAATGCGCCTCACAGCTTGACAGAGATCCCAATCCTAAACCGTAATATAATCACCGAGTGTGAGTTCATTCAAGGCCAGACTTGACCAAAATTGGAGCCGGTTCCGATGTATTCATGAGCCAGTGCATGCCCAGTATGTGCCAACAGTACACATCAGAGATGTAACCGACAGCCCAAGTGGCTAACAAGCCGATCAGTGGCGAAGAGGGTAAAAGTAAAAGTATTATAATCATTATAATCATGTCTACCGAAAATTACTCATAGTGACAGCTGGGGGATCATAACTTGTACACGTACATATCATAATAACAATAATAATAATAATGCTTGAAACATTACAAATTAAAAGACTTGAGGATGAAAGGAAATACTGCACTTCAGTAAAAGATAAAAAAAGTGACAATTCGACTTCTATCATTCATATATGTACCCTTAAGTTTTAATACTTCCTAAACCCTAGAATTCTCCATCACTGTACAGTACTCTGTTTAGGATCATAACCTGCTGCTTTATTTTGTATACATTTATAGTTTTTGTGGGAGACTCAGATGATGCTTCCAATCAGGGGTAAAGGAAACACACTGGTGTCAAGTTCGTAAGTTCTATTTCTGGGACAAACACACAAAAGGAGTTAAGACAGGGTAAACAACGTCCTGTCTCGGAATCTCTCTGGGTATCTCTATCTGCGCATGCGCGTACAGCGCGCATGTGCTCAAAGTCTGAACTAACACAGTGACAAAAGGGAGTATGATTATAACATATAATACAGAGACCTGAATCAATAATGGTAAATAGTTCAGTTACATATTACAGCATATTCGTCTCATATATCTATACCACCCTCCCCCTCACGCTCGTAGTGCAATCTCGAGCGGACTCTTTTTCCAGGAGCCTTTGAGAGTGACATGGGAAAACTGGGGGGTCACTGAATGAGGACTTACTTTTCTCGTCCGAGCAAGGGTTCACAGGGATATGGGGGAGGGGTTCACCACTAGGGGACGGTACTGAACGAAGGAAGCGGCGATTCCGCCACCATACCCGACCACTAGGGAGACGGACCTCGTAATCCCTGGTCTTGCCGCAGCCCATGACAACCCCGACCTTGTCCCAGCGGTGAGACGTCGGGTCTTGAACCCGAACTGTTTGCCCGATACTCAACCTGGGAAGGGGTCGGGCGTGCTGATCGTACTGTGCCTTTACCTGGTCAGCACGGGCGGCTGCACGACGATCGCAGTCCTCGGTCTTGGCCTGCCACTCCCTCGAGAAGGACTCAGGATGGGCAGGGACACATGACCGTAGTGGGTGGCCGTATAACATCTGTGCTGGGGAGCGACCTGTGAAGTTGGGGGTATTCCGCAATTCCAATAAACCCCGGTCAAACTTCTCACAGTCAATGTTGCCTGAGGGTGCCGTCTTGAGGATGAAATGCTTGACGGACTTTACGGCAGCCTCGGCATGTCCATTGGACTGGAGATAATGTGGCGAGGACACCACATGATGAACTCCCCATCGCTCCATGCAGTCCCGGAAGTCGTTGCTGGTGAACTGGGGCCCGCCGTCAGTCCTCAGGCGGAGAGGGACACCAACTTCCCGGAAGTAGCGACAGAACATACGTACTGTATGAGAGGCAGTAGTGTTGCCTCTGCAGGGAACGACAACAGGCCACCCTGAGAGCCGGTCGGCGATGACGAGAAAGGACTTTCCCGCCACAACGAAGAAATCCGCAGAGACGGACTCAATGGGCCTCGTAGGGTTGTCGTTGTTCATGAGGGGTTCCTGCTGCTGACTACTGAGTGGAGCCGTCTTGAGGTCCTCCTTGGAATCCAGCACGTCCTTGGATTGCAGTAGGAAGAACTCCCTGGCTGCAGAAGGTGACGTATTGGGTGGGAGGGGCAGCTCCTTGCACCTGTTGACATGTTTAATTTCCAGAATTGGCTTGGGGAAGTCTGGAGATATTATGGCCAACTCTTGACAGTGGCCATAAGACAGTAGTGGCATCTGAACACCTTTGTGGACCTGAATCCTGGCAGAACATGACTGCTTACCAAGGGTGAGGGTAGCCTGAAATGTACCCAGAGCAGGTGCCATTGTAGAACTGTCTGCGGTGAGCATTGTAGAAGTTGACGGTGGTTGCAAACTGCTCCTAGGGATCCCCAGAATGTCGAGGTGTCTTGTGCCGATGACTGTGACGTCCGCACCTGTGTCAGGAAGCATCTGGATACGGGAAGTAATGTCGCCGTATGACAGGTGAACACAGATGGGCTGAGGTGTCTTGCTGACAGGAGAAGAGGATCCCACGCGACAACAGATCTTGTTCTTCGCCGCCTGAGACTGGCAAGTAGTATAATTTTTCTTCCGTGATTGACAGCATTTGTCATAATGTCCAATGCGGCTACAAGAGCGGCACTGAATGTCGTTGGCAGGGCACTTCAGTGTCCTAGCCCAATGACCACGAAGGCCACAGTTATTGCAGGTGCTGTCAGCGGCAGGGCATTCAGAACCATGCCGACGAGCACAATATTGGCATGAATGACCTGGCGTCGAAGTCTGAAGCGATGCTGAAGAGTGATGCGAAGCTGAAGTCGGATGTGAAGCTGAAGTCCCGTCACGTCCTTTGTTCTTCTTATATGCGGAGAGGGCACACAGCTGGTTAGATGGAGCACGAATAGCAGAAGTCGCACTTCTGGTGGCTTCGTAAGAGCGGCAGGTGGTGACAACATCCTGTAGAGAGGAGGCAGTGTCGAGGGAGATAAGCTTCTGAATAAGCTCTTCGTCCCGCATGCCCATGAGGATAATCATCTTCAGCTGTGTTTCCTCACAAGTCGACGAGTTCCCAGGACAAACGTCAACCTCCTCAGCGATGCGTCTGAGTCGTACGTAAAAATCTGCAAATGACTCACCCTCCAGCTGCTTACAACTGAGAAGCTCTCTCCTACGCAGAGCTTCGTTGCGGAGACCCTTGATATGCGTCTGTAAAGCATCCAAGACGTCCTTCACAGTCTTGTCTGTGTCGTGGGGAATTTGCAGGGTGTGCTCCAGGATACGTTGCATCTCTAGGGTGAGACACATCCTCATCTGGATCAGCTGTTTCTCCCTAGGCAACCTCGATAAATCGACCATCATCGAATAATCGTCCCACCTCCGACGCCATTCACGGAATACCTGGAACGAGGCATCAGCTTGGAGTGGCGGTGGACTCTGAGCGAGTGCTTTCTGTGGGGGGGGGGGCAAAGAAGTTGGAGAGGACCCTGCAGGCGCGCATGTGGACGAAGAGGCAGGTGTAGTAGCTGCTTGAAGGGTAACAGGTGCCAACAACTCGATAATGGCACTGAATCTGGCATTTTCTTGTTGACGCCTGTGATCCTCTTCACGTCTTCGTTCATCGTCTTCCTGTCGCCTCCTGATGTCGTCTTGTCGTCGGTTTTCTTCCAATAACTGAATTAAATGAAGGAAGTCGACACCTGTGGCAGGTTGCGGACGTGTGTAGTGGGGGCTAAGGGTGGGTGGGGCCGCTTGATCCACTTTCCGCTCCACTTGGAGTCCACTTACTGCACCGACATCAGTCTGAAGTTGGGCTTGTTGGGTATCTGAAGAAAACCCAATAAATTCCTGATCTTCCATATGGCCTGGTTTATTTCTCTCACGATTACTGTAATTAATAAGTGAGCAGAAAAGCAATTGTCTTTAAATGGAAGATATCTGCGAGCGTCTGTGAGTGTGTGTGTGTGTGTGTGTGTGTGCTCGGGTCGGGCTGGCTCGGGAGTGCGCTGGCGGCTACAGCAACTCCTCTCGCTCCCTCACGCCAGTGCCAGCCGAGTCATGAGCGGGGAAGGATGTCAAAACTTGAGCCCTCCCCTAGGTCTTAAATAGGCTTCCCTCTTTTGTAAAAAGTGCAGGAACACAGGAAACACTTTAAAGACACTAAAGGGCACACCCAACACTGAAAAAGCACTTCACAACACTGCACTGTAAATCCAGGAATGTCTTGAGAGGTACGCGCGCCGCCGATATTCACTCGACAGGAGGAGTTGACAAGATGGCGGCTCCGAGAGAGATTCTGCGTCCACTCCAATTCTGAATAATGTGATGTACCAGCTAATCACTGCGCCATGTGGGAGACTCAGATGATGCTTCCAATCAGGGGTAAAGGAAACACACTGGTGTCAAGTTCGTAAGTTCTATTTCTGGGACAAACACACAAAAGGAGTTAAGACAGGGTAAACAACGTCCTGTCTCGGAATCTCTCTGGGTATCTCTATCTGCGCATGCGCGTACAGCGCGCATGTGCTCAAAGTCTGAACTAACACAGTGACAAAAGGGAGTATGATTATAACATATAATACAGAGACCTGAATCAATAATGGTAAATAGTACAGTTACATATTACAGCATATTCGTCTCATATATCTACAGTTTTGGTCTCTTTTTTTTTATTTATTGATTTTATGTCTTTAAATTATTTGAGTTATTTAAACATTTTTAAATTTCATAGGTGGGAGACAAACACAGGGTTGAGCTAGATTTGTTTATTACTGTAATGTTTTGAGCTACACAGAGTCCATCTCCAGAGAGAATACATTAAGTGGAGGAAGTCAGAGACTTAAAAGTACCCCAGGTGTACCTCACCTCTCTGGACACCTTATCGTGTCGGAGCCTAATTGGCTGTCATTTACCTGGCCTGACTAACTAACTGCATGACGTCAATGAAATGTCCACAGCATTCTTTGACCGTGTAAAAACTAGGATTTTAATTAAAAAAAATTTGTGATGAATGTATAGGACCAACCTTTTTTTCTAGCGACCCCAATCATGCACCTCTAGACATGACCGCGACCCCACTGGTTAAGGTTAATATATATATATATATATATATATATATATATATATATATATATATATATATATATATATATATATATATATATATATATATATATGCTGATAACCACAAGGAAAGAAGAAAACACGAAGTTCCCAAGCGCTTTCGTGTAATTCACATCTTCAGGGGTGAGTACAGACTAGAGAGAGTAATACAAATCAAGGTGAATATATACAGAGGAGGGTGAGACCAGGTCCACAATGGTCAGGTATTAGGTAATGACCCTACTAATCTTTAAATAGCACACAACGGTTGGTGGTCAGGTCAGATGGGCCAGTGACCCGCCTTCTCACCTGATCACAAATCTTCTTAATTACAAAATTGTCCAGCTTGTACATGCCGTTACTCAAATTCATGTTGAATGCTTCGGTATGTTTAATAAGACTAGATTCTATGATGTTCCTACTATCAATTGAATTACATGGTAATATTGAGGAGGCATTATCCCAGTCAATGCAATGCTTGTTATCCCTCAAATGAACAAACACAGCATTGGATTCCTGGCCTGTCCTAACACTGTATTTGTGTTGTTTAATTCTAGTTGCAAGATCTTTGCCTGTCTGGCCTAAGTAAAACATATTACATTCCTTGCAAGGAACTTTATAAATGCAACCAATTGTGTTGTTGGGGGAGTTCTTGATTAACATTTGTTTAACAGTGCATGGGTTTTTAAATGCCACATTGACGTTCCAGGTTTTTAGTTGTGAAGGAATGTGTGAGAAATTTTTGTGAAGTGGTAATATTAAGATATTCTTATGGTCATGGGTGGGCTTGGGATCAGTTCTATAAAAAGTTTTCTTAGTAATGTTTTGGCATTTGTCTATGAAAGATCTAGGGTATTTAAGGTTTGAGCCAATATTATATATATATTTGTATTCCTCATCGATGAATTCCGGACTGCAAATTCTCAAGGCACGTAAAAACATTGTTGAAAATACTGACTGTTTAACTTTATTATGGTGGGCAGAATAATAATGAATGTATGAACACACATTAGTTGGTTTTCTATAAATACTGAACTTAAAATTGTTACCTATTCTGTGTATCAGACAGTCTAGGAATGGCAATTTACAGTCTTGCTCTAATTCCACAGTGAATTTGATCGAGGGGGCTAAGTTGTTAAGTTGTGGCAGGAAAGCTTTTAGGTCCTCATTACATGGCCAGAGACATAATACATCATCAACATATCTAAACCAGACTGCTGAGGGTGGTAAAATATTACTTAATAGTTTCTTTTCAAAGAATTCCATATATAGGTTGCTTAATACAGGTGAGAGTGGATTACCCATTGCCATGCCAAATTTTTTTGAGCATAATATTCCCCATTGAATTCGAATTTGCAATCCTTAATACATAGTTTGATGAGTTCGATTAAGTCGTCTTTCGAGACGGGCAGTGAAATGTCATCCAGGGAATCTATGAGGAACTCTAGTAAATCATCAACTGGGACCTTTGTAAAGAGTGATGTTACATCAAAGCTGACCAGTTTAAAATCATGATTAATGTGTAAGTTATTGAGTTTATCAACCAGATCCATATTATTCTTGATATTGGAGCTAGAAATGTTGCCAACTAGGGGATTTAGTAAAGAAACTAACCATTTAGATAGTTTATAAGAGATTGACCCAACTGAGCTAATGATGGGTCTATTGGGCTTGTGGGTCTTGATTACACCGTATATGTATGGCAGTGGAGGGGACGTTGAAGTAAGATGTTTAATGAGAGTAGCTTTGCCTCTCAATAGGGACTTCAGTTTTTTGTTGAACTGGGTGTTGACAGTGTTGAGAGGATTATTTATGAGTTTAGAATATGTTGTAGTATCACATAAAAGGTCATTCATTTTAGAGATATAGTCATCTTTGTTTAAAATCACTACAGTGTTGGCTTTATCTGCTTTAGTGACATGTAGATCCTTATTTTTCTTAAGGGCTTGGATTGCTTTGGTGAATCTTTCTGGACAGTTTGGAAGACAAGGCTTGGACATAGATGCATACACAACACCTTTACAAATGTTCACTTCTTCACTTGTCATATTACTGAATTTCTCCAAATTGCAAAATGCTCTGGCTATGTCAACACTGTCGACTCCCTTGTTAGAACCATCAAAACTTAAACCATAGCCGAGGGCACACAAGGTATCATTGTCTAGTTGTTTAGAGGAGAGATTCACTACACAGTTGTTATTGGCATCCTTAGTCCAATCACTATTTCTAATAAGGAGTGCCAATTTGTGGTCTATCTTGGCTTGAAGATCAGAATGCTCACGTCTCAGGTTATCAAAACAGTAGTCCAACATGAACTTTTTCCAATAACTCGGTATGGTCATGTTAAAAGCACGCTTTTTTTGTCTTACAATACGGAAGGCTTCATCCACTTCAATTTTCTTTATTTCAAAATGTTTCTGAAGGATGATTTCTTGGAACTCATCAAAGGGGCGGTCAGACATCTTCAGGACACGTTGTGGGAGGATTGATCTAGGCATAACTTTTTCACTGAGGCATGTCTGGAGAAATTCCAAACGTATTTTCAATTTGTGGGCCTTGATCATCGAAGAGGAGTATTCAGTAACAAAAGGAGACAGTCCAGGACAGCTTGTAGAGAGTATGAAGAAGTGACGCGTGGAATCCATTTATGCAAGTAAATCACTGTAGGTGCGCGTGATCTAGGTATATGCTGATAACCACAAGGAAAGAAGAAAACACGAAGTTCGCAAGCGCTTTCGTGTAATTCACATCTTCAGGGGTTAGTACAGACTAGAGAGAAATACAAATCAAGGTGTATATATACAGAGAAGGGGGAGACCAGGTCCACAATGGTCAGGTATTAGGTAATGACACTACTAATCTTTAAATAGCACACAACGGTTGGTGGTCAGGCCAGATGGTCAGGTGACCCGACCTTCTCACCTGGCCACAAATCTTCTTAATTACAAAATTGTCCAGCTTGTGCATGCCGTTACTCAAATTCATGTTGAATGCTTCGGTATGTTTAACAAGACTAGATTCTATGATGTTCCTACTATCAATTGAATTACATCGTAATATTGAGGAGGCATTATCCCAGTCAATGCAATGCTTGTTATCCCTCAAATGAACGAACAGAGCATTGGATTCCTGTCCTGTCCTAATACTGTATTTGTGTTGTTTAATTCTAGTTGCACCAACCAACCGTTGTGTGCTATTTAAAGATTAGTAGGGTCATTACGTAATACCTGACCATTGTGGACCTGGTCTCACCCTCCTCTGTATGTATACACCTTGATTTGTATTACTCTCTCTAGTCTGTACTCACCCCTGAAGATGTGAATTACACGAAAGCGCTTGGGAACTTCGTGTTTTCTTCTTTCCTTGTGGTTATCAGCATATACCTAGATCACGCGCACCTACAGTGATTTACTGTACTTGCATATATATATATTATATATATAATCAACACCTCACCCTGCCAGGATTCGAACCCACGATCTTAGAATTGTGAACGGGAAACGCTACCTCTGGGCCACCAGGACACTAAAAGCAGTCCTAGACTCTGTTATATTTCACACAAAGCCTGTTCAAGGAGCTTATGGCGCCGTGAACCTGAAATTTGCAGGTAGTAGGTAGATAGGCAGCTACCAAACAGGGAGGTACTACTGCCTGGGAAGATATTGGAAGCATAATGTGTTGTCTAATGGTAGACCCTGCTGCCATGTGGCATCACGAAAATTGTGACCAAGTCCCAGGTTGCTGATCTTACTTTCTGCCTCATTTACACACAATTGCAGGGTCTCAATTGTTTCTCTTAACATTGACAACATAACATACATGTACATATACATTGTTTCTCACTCTATCTTTTTTATTTTATTTCTTTATGGTTCTTTATTATGATTATTGCAGTTATTATTATTATTATTATTATTATCATTATTATTATTTTATTATTTTTTATTTTGTTTTTTTTTATTTTACTTATCAGAATTTTATTATTATTATTATTATTATTATTATTATTATTATTATTATAATTTTATTACTGTATTATTATTATTATTATTATTATTATTATTATTATTATTATTATTTATTATTACTATTATTATTATTATTATTATTATTTATTATTATTTATTATTATTTATTATTTATTATTATTTATTATTTATTATTTATTATTTATTATTTATTATTATTAATTATTATTACCCCCAGGCTCCGATGTGGGTCAGTGACCTGTGCCTGGGTGGGCTAATACCCGTCAAAAAAAAAAAAAAAAAATGGGGACCACCCGTGCCTCTTAGGTGATCAGAGCAACGTTTTACCAAATCCGGCTTCGAAACACGAGGATCCATATATATTTCACTAGCCCAATAAAGCACGCGGACTTCTACATATAATCAACACCTCACCCCGCCAGGATTTGAACCCACGATCTTATAATTGCGACCAGGGAACGCTACCTCTGAGCCACCAGGACACTAAAATATATATATATATATTACACAGAGTATATATATTATTCCTGGGTGTGGGATATAACTATAAATACATATTATTTTACGAATTGACAGTGTAAAAAAATGTACTGTAAGGATGCTAAAAAAGCAAAAATAACATGGCTCAATTTTATTCTAGTAAACAAGATAATGATTTTCTCATTAATGTAATACGCATTTAAACGAACTTTAAAGAAGGCTTAATCTTAACGAAACATGTACTTCAGTGTCGAGATGAAATACTGTACTATTGTTTTGTCACATCCCACAAAGACTAAGTGAAAATGAAAATGTCTCTGATCAACTTCGAAATCAGAGTTGGGTAATCTCATCTAATGGGAGCCTTGAGCCTGGATCTGCTTGGTAAGTTTCTCCAGTCGTGGCTCAGTCGAGGAAAGTGCTACTCTCAAATCGTGTTCAGGTTGCAACCGACTCCTGCTTTTTGTTTTGATGAGAGCCAGAGCGGAAAACCTGGATTCGAACAAGTAAGCAGTAGCGAATGGCAATAGCACTTTCACAGCTTCGCTTCCAAGGACTGGTTTCTCCTTCTTAACAGCAGTCCAGAACACGCCAAGTGACTGTCGCTGAAAGTTGAATCGGAGAGTTTCATCATGTTGTACTTCGATGAGCTCCTCTTGGAGACTTCGAATGGAAGACTTCTTCTGAGAGGTCTTCGACTTGGACATCGAAGGGTCTGCGCACCCATTTGTATTTCTCGTGCAATTCTTCACCCGGAATATACTTGTCGAACTCATCACTCAACTTCTCAAGATGCTCAACAATGATATTTTGTACGTCCAGAAGTGCAATGTCTTCTTCATCTTCGAGAAAAAGGTTCAAGAGTGGATATGACGCAGCTTTTCCCCGTTTAATCTTTCCCTTCCACAATCTCAGCTTTGCCTTGAATGCCTTGAGTTTTTCTGACAAAGTGAGATAAGTTTCATCCCTTCCTTGCATGGACATGTTTAGCAAATTCAACTCAGAGAATATATCTGCCAAATATGCCAGCTGAAGCAACCACCTTGGTTCCGAAAGCCTTGATGCCAGTGCATGTTTCTTCTCGTTCAAGAAGATTTCAACCTGTGTATGCATTTCAAACACTCTCTGGAGCACTTTCCCTCGAAACAGTCACCTGACGACAGAGTAGTAAAGCAGGTGTTCATACTCCGACCCCATATCAGAGCACATCTGGTTGAACAGCCTTGAATTCAGAGCTGATGATTGAATAAAGTTTACTATTTGAATCACATCTTCCATCACAGAGTTAAGCAGACATTCAACCACTATCACTGCGGGGTTGACTTGTTTTACCCTAGTAGTGAAACCCTGACGTGCCCCTAGCATTACCGGTGCTCCGTCTGAGCACACACTGAAACAATAATCCCATCTTTGGTTTTCTTCCTTGATGAAGCTGTCAGCCAACTTGAACAGATCCTCACCCGTTGTTGTCGTCTCCAGTTGTTTACAGAACAGGAAGTTCTCTTCCATGTCGCTCTTCCCTTGGTACCGTGCATCATCACTGACATCAGTTGACTCATCCAACTGCAAGCTGAATTTTCCGCTCTCCTTGATGGCAGCCATTACTTGTTCTTTGGTGTCTGCCGACATTTCTTGAATCCATCGGCTAGCTGTGTTGTTTGACAGTGGAATAGTTAAAATCTTTTTCACTGCATCATCTCTGATAACAGTGCGAACCATATTAAGGATTGCTAGCTTCACCAAATTTTCCCCAATTGTGTGTGCCTGTTTACACTTGGCAATTCTTTTTGCAACCAGATAGGATGCAATTGTTGCTTGTCGAACAGAAAACACTGCTGTGTCTAACCGCTGATGCTTCTGTTGTTCTTCTTTCCTCTTAAAATACTGGCTGCCTTTCTCTGCCAGCGTCGGATGTTTTCCCTGGAGATGGCGCCTAAGTTTATTTTCTTTGAGAGACTCGTGGCTGAGCACTTCGCCATACATAACGCATTGAGGTTTTTCAACCCCATGATCGATGATAAGCGTAAACCCAATGTCAAGGAATTCTTCTCTGTACACCCTCTTTCTGGACATCACTGAAGAATCTGAAATTAAATATACAGTTGGGTCTTCATTTACGCGGTCAATTGAACCCGTGGAGTACCACGTAAAACGAGAAACGCGTAAATGAAATAACAGAACATATGGGATTAATTGAAAAAGAGACTGGGCCGACCCCCAAACTCCACCTTTTCCGACACAATACGTACCTTGTTGTAAAAAGAGTATTTTAACTTTATGATGGTATGCACACACATAATATAGAAGAGAAATATCAATAAGAGAATATTATACTGCACCAGGTAAAAGAAAAAATCAAGGATTAACACTTATGTTAGGTTAGGTTAGGTGAGAAAAAATAAAGGTTTAACACTTAGGTTAGGTTAGGTTAGAAAAACTCAAGGTTAGGTTAGGTTTAACACTTACGTTAGTAGAAGAGATGGGTCAGCATACGGGAATGGCGGCTGGTTCTGAGGCAGAGGACAGATTACTGGCCCTCAGGTGAATCACCATCACTATCCACCATAGTTGTCAGGGCCTACCTGACAAATCCCTCAAAGTCCATAGCGTCACTGTCACTTTCACTGGCTTGGGCTGGCTGCTGTGGTTTGCAGGCGAAGAAGTCCGTGATGTTACGCTGACGGCTAGTGTTGATGTTGTCATGATACACCTGGATGTACGGCTCCATAGTCTGCAACAGCTGGTTATTGAAGACTTCATAGCGGTGATCGTCAGAGTCATTGGAAAGGACGAGCTTGAGTTTCTTTGCAAACTCAATGGCATCCTTAACATTACCATGAGTTAACTTGTGTTCTTCTCGGGATGATGCACCACCTGCATCTTCACTGACGTCATCATCGTCTAACATCTCGTCGGCAGTCACCTCAGGGTCCCTTATCGCCTCCATAATGTCGTCGTTGGTGGTCTCAGAGAACCCTGCAGCTGTAACACTTTGCGCAGCTTCTCTTGCAAGGTCCACTGCCACTGCAACAGACTGAACCTCACCAGTCACAGGTTGACTCTGCCTCCCACCTGGGATACCTTGCAACACATGCCGCCATGCATGACGAATCATTGCTACAGACAGCTGATCCCATGCCTCCACCAAGAAATCAACAGCTTTCTTGACGTTAAATTTCTTCCAAAACTGTTTGACGTGAACTACTTGATCCGCCAACTCTTCTTCCTCGTCCTCGTCGCTCTCGCTATCAGTGTCACCCAGGTTACGCAACTCATCCTTGGTGTTGGTACAGTCGTTCAGGAACTTAAACTTCTTTGTAGAGAATGTAGCCTTAACGTTGCATATCAACTCCTGGTCCATGGGCTGGATTAACGACGTAGTGTTGGGAGGAAGGAAGACCACTTTTACGTTGGGGTGACGATCCAACAATAGGGGCAAGTGTCCTGGTGCGTTGTCAAGGAACAACAAATGTTGAACGGAACATTCTATTGCTCGCAGAATTTCTTGACGTCTGGAACGAAACAGTCGTCAAACCAGGAGAGGGACAGAGCAGAGAACATCCAAGCCTTACGTGCGGTTAGCCAGTGGACATTTAGCTTGGTCATGTCCATGTTCTTGTAGGCGTGCGGCTTGCGGGCTGTGTGGATCACCGATAACTTGAGTTTACAGGTACCGGAGGCATTGGTGGTAAACAAAACGGTGATGTGCTCCTTCTGCAACTTCCGGCCCCGACACTTGCTGGTAGACTTGACAACGAAGGTCTTGGAAGGTAGCTTTTTTCCAAAACAGACCGGATTCATCCATTTTGAACACCTGGTCGTCGGTGTACTGTCCTTCCTCCATAACGTCACATAAGAAAGGAGGAAAATCACTAGCGGCAACATGGTCAGCACTCGCTCCTTCGCCACCAATGTTAATGTTGGTGATCTTGTTCCTCTTCTTAAACCCTTGCAGCCACCCAGAGGAAGCATTGAAGGGTTTGGGCTCTGCAATTCCCATCTTATGTGTCACTTCTACGTACAGTTCACGTGCGTACTCTTGAACTGACCGCGTGTCCACCACTGCCGTGTTCCATCTTGCCTTACCAATCATGTATCTCACAAGTAAATTCTCCGTCTTGAGCAGCACTTTGTTCTGGCAGTACTTCACCATTGAAGCACCTGCAGACTTTGTGATATTCATGTGTTCTTTTATCTTGGCTGCATCCTTTTTGATCGTCCTGATCGTAGATTCGTTCACGCCATGCTGGCGTGCCAAATCAACCTGTCTCGTTCCTTTTTCTAAATCTTGTATAATCTTGTACTTAACTTCGTAACTTAGGGCACGTCGTATTTTCTTTGGCTTAAGGCGGCTGGGTCCAGGTAATGCAAGGTTTTTCTGTGGTGGTGGGGGTCCAGTGGAAGCCTTTGTTACGAGATTATCAGAACAATAGAACACAGTTTACACGGAGTGACTGGGAGGAGAGTAACTGACGCAGCTAGGTCAAGCGCCTTCTTCCCTCCCGTGGCAAGGCACGTCATATTACATTAAACAAATCACAGCCAGTGGCGGAGGGAGGCAAGGATGCGTTTCCCAATCACAGTCAGATACGTCATATGACGTCACCGATAACGCAACAGAGACATACACTGCGCAATCTACTCGCGCCGTTTACCCAAGCATGGCGAGATGGCGGGAGGTTTGAATCCAAAAATGGCGTGGCGCGGCAGGACCGTCAGATGCTCTCCTCGTAAATGACCAAATTTACGGCGTAAATCAAGCATTTCATTTCTGGCAAGGCACCGCATAAATGACAAAACGCGTAAACCAAAACCGCGTAAATCCAGACTTAACAATATACTTGCTTACTGATGCATGAGGCAAGAGATGCTCTTTGGTAAAAATTTAAAAAAATGCAATGCACATGTATGGAAGGTAAAATTAGCATCAACATGTGCAACAACCAACATGTATCACTGACATACTGTGGTACAATACTTTGTCCTATACCCCTTTCCCTTCACCCCACCCCTTTCCAGTCACCCTCCACCCCTACACCCACTTCCATTCACCTCCCATTCCCTTCCCTTCACCCCTTTCCCTTCACCGCCACCTCCTTCCTACCACCTCCACTGCCTTCCTACCACCCCACCCCTTCCCTTCTTTTACCCCCCACCCCATTCCTATCACCCCAATCCCAGCCCCCATCCCCACCCATTCCCTTCACCCCCAGCCCATTCTTATCATCCCCCACCCCCTTCCCTTCCCCCATCCCCCCTCCCTTCCTATCACCCCAATCCCCAACCCTTCACACTCCACCCCCTTCCATTCACCCCCGATACCTTTCCTTTAATCCTCACCCCCTTCCCTTTAACTCCCACCCTCTTCCATTCACCCCCAATCCCTTCCCTTCAGACCCCACCCCCTTCCCTTAACCCCCACCCCCTTCCATTCACCCCCAATCCCTTCCCTTCAGACCCCTCAGACCCCACCCCCATCCCCTTCACCCCACCCCCTTCCTATCACCTCCCTCACTGTTTCTGGTGACGCTACACTTCTTTTTCATATTCATTTAAAAAAAGAAACACTGAGTGTACCTATACAGCACATTCTCAATTCAATATACAGTGGTACCCCGATTTACGCGGTCAATTGAACCCACAGGGTACCGCGGAAAGTGAACAACAGAACATATGGGATTAATTCCAATAGAGACAGGCCCGACCCCCAAACTCCACTTTTTGACGACACAAAACTATGTTGTTGGAAAAATATTATCTTAACTTTATGATGGTATGCACACACAATTAATATAGAAGAGGTTAGGTTAGGAAAAATAAAGGTTAGGTTAGGAAAAATTAAGGTTAGGTTTAACACTTACGTTAGTAGAAGAAATGGGTCGGCATACGGGGATGGAGGCTGGTTCCGAGGCAGAGGGCAGATTACTGGCCCTCAGGTGAATCACCATCACTATCTGTCATAGTTGTCAGGGCCTCCCTGACAAATCCCTCAAAGTTACCTTCACTGTCACTATCACTGGCTCGGGCTGGCTGTGGTGGATTGCTGGCGAAGAACTCAGTAATGCTTTTTTGACTGTTAGTGTTGATGTTGTCCTGATACATCTTGATGTACGTCTCCACCAGCCGGGTATGGAAGACTTCATGGTGGTCATCGTCATAGTCGTTGGAAAGAAAGAGCTTCAATTTCTCTGCACACTCGATGGCACCCTTAATATTACTATGCGTTAACTTGTGTTCTTCTGGGGTTGACGCACCACCTGCCTCTTCACTGACGTGATCATCTTCCAACATCTCGTCGGCAGTCATTTCAGTATCTCTGATCACCTCCAGGATCTCTTTGTTGGTGGTCTCAGAGAAGCCTTCAGCTGTAATACTGTGCGCAGTTTCTCTTACAAGGTCCAATGCCACTGTCACAGACTGAACCTCACCAGTCACAGGTTGACTCCGCCTCTCACCTGGTATACCATGCAACACATGCCTCCATGTGTGACGAATCATAGCTATAGACAGCTGATCCCATGCCTCCATCAAGAAGTCCACAGCTTGTTTGACGTTAAATTTTTTCCAAAACTGTTTGACGAGAACTTCTTGATTCACCACCTATTGTTCCTTGTCCTCGTCCTCGTCACTTTTGCTCTCGCCATCGGTGTCACTCAGGTTACGCAACTCATCCTTGGTGTTGGTACAGTTGTTCAGGAGCTTAAATTTCTTTGCCGAGTATGCAGCTTTTACATTGCAGATCAACTCCTGGTCCATGGGGTGGATTAATGACGTAGTGTTGGGAGGAAGGAAGACCACTTTTACGTTGGGGTGACGATCCATAAGTAGGGGCGAGTGTCCTGGTGCGTTGTCAAGGAGCAACAAAATCTTGAATGGAACATTTTTTTGCTCGCAGAATTTCTTCACGTCGGGAATTAAGCAGTCATCAAACCAGGAGAGTGACAGAGCAGAGAACATCCACGCCTTGCGTGCGGTCAGCCAGTGGACATTAATCTTGCTCATGTCCACGTTCTTGCAGGCGTGCGGCTTGCGGGCTGTGTGAATCACGGATACCTTTGGTTTACAGGAACCAGAGGCATTGGTCGTAAAGAGGACGGTGATGCGCTCCTTCTGCAACTTCCGACCCCGAACCTTGCTGGCAGACTGGACAACAAAGGCCTTGGTAGCACCTTGTTCTGACAATACTTGATCATTGAGGCACCTGCAGACTTTGTGATTCTCATGTGCTCTTTGATCTTGGCTGCATCCTTCTTAATAGTACGAATCATAGATTCGTTCACTCCATGGTGGCGCGCGAGATCAGCTTGACGTGTTCCTTTCTCTAAATCTTGAATTATCAGGTATTTCACTTCGTAGCTTAGGGAACAACGTATCTTCTTTGGCTTAGGGTGGCTGGGTCCAGGTAAGGAAAGGTTTCTCTCTGGGGGCGGTGGTCCGGCGGAAGCCATTTCACAGAACAATGGATGCACATACACACGATGTGGCCTGGAGGGATGAAACTGCTGCGGTTAGGTCAAGCGTCGTCTTTCCTCCCTCCCTCCCGCGGGTGGACACGTCATATTACTTTAAACCAATCACAGCTAGCAGCGGAGGGAGGTAAGGATGCATGGCCCAATTACAGTCCGATACGTCATATGACGTCACTGATAACGCAACAGAGATATCCACTGCGCAACCTTACCGCGCGGTTTGCCCAAGCAGGAGAAGGCGGGAGGGTCAAATCTAAAAATAGCGTCGCGCCAGACACTCTGCGCGTTTATGGGTAGATGCATCCCATAAAGTGAAAGTCCGGTTCTGGTGAGGTGCCGCGTAAATGCGAAATCGCGGAAAGTGAAACCGCGTAAAGCTGGGTATTATACAGGTAAAAATACATTAACTTACCATCAGAAGATGAACAAGTTACTTTCCCATTCGACCACAGCTTGAGTGGTTGACTGGCTGAAGGGAAACACGTGTGATTCAGGGTTGGCGGGGGTTGGCGGTAACTGCATTATATTAATGAAATAACACGCACGTAAAAATTCACCACCTTATCAGCAGTATTTAACAATATCTCCAAATTATTCAACCAATACTAGATAAGTATTTTATGGACCTGAGAATCCAGCAAATACTTGTTTTTGGTAGTAACATATAAATATATGCTGGTAACATCTCAGATTTGGGAACTAAGCCTGTATGATACACGTAGGGCCGTAGGACGCCGTAGGGCTTGGTGACGGTGTTGCCACTTCTAAGAACGAAAATTCCCATGCACCTTAGCTAATTTCTCCCACAAAATCTCACAGATTTATATCGAAATCCATCAAATTTCATTCAAACACCTCCCACGTACGTAGGCCTATTTCTCCTACAGATTTGTGGGAATTTTCCATGAAGTGGCAGAACTGCTTCACGACCCCAAGAAAAATGCTTGGCGACCCCAGGGTTGGGAAACGGGGGTACTATAGGTATTGGGATCCCGTTCGTAAGTGCAGATGATCGAAAGTTGGACGATTTTAACTCGAGGACTGCCTATATACGTAATTTTATTCAAGTATTTGTACTGTTACATGCAGACACAATCCTTCATACAGAATGTGCTGAAAAAAAATAAAAGGAATGATTATCATAAGATCAAAAACATAAAGAGAATAAACATTTCTTACATCTGCAGGAGTTAGCCCACGATCATAGGAGTGTGAGGGGGAGCGTGCCCCTGTCTCTCGCGTCCTTAGTGAAACGTTTGCCAAAAGGCAATGCAATATTTTTTTTTTTACTACTATTATTTTTGTTAATTCTTCACATTTACAGAGGAATACATTAGACCGTGGAGGGATAAAGGTGGCACACTAATCTGTGGATACTGGAAATTCATTCCCATGGTTGGTGAAATGGTATTCTGTACAGGGTAAAAGCCATGGATTCCTGGAATCCATGGTTGATGAGGGTCTGCAGTACTGTAATGTATACATAGTTAATTACTGTACCGTATGTACAGTTGCTAAAACAGCAATTTGTGCATACTTTGCAGGAAACAATATGAGACCATGGACGATAAATTTTGGTATATGAGGGCTGTCACTAGTCACACATAAAATTTTGGAGCATAATGACCCCCACCTGCACAGATAATTGTTTTGGCTACTGTACAGTCAGCCAAAGACCCAGTGACCCCAACCTGGGTCTTGTACTTGCAATTTTACGTGGTAATTCGGTGAACCCTCTAAGATTCGGACCCTGTAAAACTATTCATCATTATTTTAGATCTTGAGAAGTTTCCAAATGTTCGTATATTTTCATAAATAATGAAGAAAATTATATTAATGAATTGGCAACTCAACTACAACCACAGCTGCCACAAGATTCTCACATCAAATTTTTTTCATTATTTAAACAAATATACGAACATTTGGAAACTTTTCATTACCATAAATAACAATGAATAGTTTACTATTATAAAAATGTTACCTTTGGTTTGTTTAATATTTATCCTGACAGTGATAGATCCAAAAATAGATCCACCAATCACAATCTCCATTACATACAGCCTTACTTTACCAAGTATTTTCACGTAAAATTGGGAGTGCAAGACTCAGGTTGGGGTTGCTGGATCTTTGGCTGACTATACATGGTGTTTAGAAAAGTTAACTGATTTATCTATTACCCATCAGATTGCGGCAGATGAATTGAAGAAGAACTTCAGTGATGCCAACCTGGTTCGTCAGAGTCATAACACAGACAGTATCCAGCGCATCAGCTCTCATGGTAACATCATGCCTTTACTGCAAAACTTGAAAAACACAGATGATGCAACTAGGATGGCCCAGTCTCAACCATGTAAGTATTTTATTGTCAAACACTAATCCGGGTTTTCCATGGGAAGAATTTCCATCTTTTCGCTTTATACCCCATGAATTTTATCAACGCCAATTTACCCCCTCCCAGATATTACTTCCTCTCCTTACACTGGAAAGTTGAAAAGTATTTTAGATTAGCTGCTTATTACAGTGAACCCTCTCTTTATCCGGTTAATTCAACCCACGGTGGCCCGCGTAAAGTGAACAACATAACATATGGGATTAATTGAAATAGAGACCGGGCCGACCCCCAAACTCCACTTTTTCCCGACACAATACATACGTTTTACTAAAAATAACCTCTTAACTTTATGATGGTATTCACCCACACAAAATATAGAAGGGAACAGTCAATAAGAGAAGAATAAACTGAAGGTTAGGTTAGAAAAAAGCAAGGCTTGGGTTAACACTTACGTTAGTAGAAGAAATGGGTCTGCGTAGGGGAATGGAGGCTGGTTCCGAGGCAGAGGGCAGGCTACTGGCCCTCAGGTGAGTCTTCATCGGTGTCATCCACACTAACTAGTGCCTCCCTGACAAATCCCTCAAAGTCATCATCACTGTCTCTACCTCTGTCACTATCACTGGCTTGGGCTGGCTGTGGTGGGTTGCGGGCGAAGAACTCTGTTATGCTTTGCTGACGGCTGGTGTTTATGTTGTCGTGATAAACCTTGATGTAGGGCTCCATAGTCTGCAACAGCTGGGTAGTGAAGATTTCATACCTGTTTGCGTCAGGGTCGTCGGAAAGGAGGAGCTTGGCTTTCTCGATACACTCGATGGCACCCCTAACATTACTATGGGATAAGCGGCGTTCTTCTTGGGATGACGCACCACCTGCCTCTTCACTGACATCATCATCATCTACCACCTCGTCGGTAGTCACATCAGGATCCCTTATCACCTCAAGGATGTCGTCGTTGGTGGTCTCGGAGAAGCCTGCAGCTGTAACACTCTGCACAGCTTCTCTGGCAAGGTCCACTGCTACTGCAACAGTCTGAACCTCACCAGTCACAGATTTACTCAGCCTAATGCCCGGAATGCCTTGCAACACATGTCTCCATGAATGACGAACAGTTGCTACAGACAGCTGATCCCATGCCTCCACCAAGAAGTCCACAGCTTTCTTGACGTTGAATGTTCTCCAGAATTGTTTTAAAAGTACTTCTTGCTCTGCCAACTGTTGATCCTCGTCGTCTTCGCTCTTGATATCGGTGTTGGTGTCACTCAGGTTACGCAACTCTTCCTTGGTGTTGGTGTAGTCGTTCAGGAGCTTGAATTTTTCAGTAGAGAATGCAGCTTTTACATTACAGATTAACTCTTGGTCCATGGGCTGTAATATAGACATAGTGTTGAGAGGAAGGAAGACCACTTTTACGTTGGGGTGACGATCTAACAGTAGGGGCGAGTGTCCTGGTGCGTTGTCCAGCAGCAACAAAATCTTGAATGGCACATTCTGTTGCTCACAGAATTTCTTCACATCGGGAACGAAACAGTCATCAAACCAGGAGAGGGACAGTGTAGAGAACATCCACGCCTTACGTGCGGTCAGCTAATGGACATTTAGCTTGGTCATGTCCATGCTCTTGTAGGCATGTGGCTTGCGTGCTGTGTGGATCACCGATAACTTGAGCTTACAGGTACCGGAGGCATTGGTGGTAAACAGGACGGTGATGCGCTCCTTCTGCAACTTCCGGCCCCGACACTTGCTGGCATTCTTCACAACGAAGGTCTTGGAAGGTAGTTTTTTCCAAAAAAGACCAGATTCGTCCATGTTAAACACCTGGTCGTCGGTGTACTGTCCTTCCTCCATAATCTCACGTAAAAACGGAGGAAATTCCCTAGCCGCAACACGGTCAGCACTAGCTTCTTCACCACCAATGTTGATATTGGTGATCTTGTTTCTCTTCTTAAACCTCTGTAACCACCCAGAGGAAGCATTAAAGGGTTTGGGCTCTGTAATTCCCATCTTTCTTGACACTGCAGCATACAGTTCACATGCGTACTCCTTAACTGAACTCGTGTCCACCGCCATGTTCCGTCGCGCCTCACGCACCAAGTAGCTCACAAGTTTTTTTTCTGTCTTGAGAAGCACCTGGTTGTGGCAATACTTGATCATAGAAGCACCTGTAGACTTTGTGATGTTCATGTGCTCCTTTATCTTGGCTGCATCCTTCTTAATTGTCCTGGTCGTAGACTCGTTAACACCATGCTGGCGCGTGAGATCAACCTGTCTTGTTCCTTTCTCCAACTCTTGTATGATCTTATACTTAATTTTGTAGCGTAAGGAACGTCGTGTCTTCTTTGGCTTAGGGCGGCTGGGTCCAGGTAAGGTAAGGTTTTTCTCTGGGGGCGGTGGTCCGGCGGAAGCCATTTTACAGAACAATGGATTCACGTATACACGGTGTGGCCTGGAGGGATGAAGCTGCCGCGGCTAGGTCAAGCGTCGTCTTTCCTCCCTCCCTCCCGCGGGTGGACACGTCATATTACTTTAAACCAATCACAGCTAGCAGCGGAGGGAGGTAAGGATACATGGCCCAATTACAGTCCGATATGTCATATGACGTCACTGATAACGCAACAAAGACACACTCTGCGCAACCTAATCGCGCCGCTTACACAACATGGCTGATGGCAGGAGAGGGCTAGAGAGATGGCGGGAGGTTTGGATCCAAAAATGGCGCGGCTCTCCAGCTGCTCTCCGCGTAAAGGGGTACACGCACCGTGGAAAGTGAGCATTCCGGTTTCAGCAGGGTACCGCGTAAACGTGGAAACAAGTAAAGTGGGACCGCGTAAAGCTAGGGTTGACTGTACTCCAGGAATTTTCTTGTAGTAAGTGAGTCTTAGGCTCTGTACTGTACATAAATCTTACCATTTTAAGAGGGTATTATATAAAAAAAATTGGATGTTATTTCACTTAAACTATATTTTTAGTCACTATATCTTTGAGCGCCAGAATATTGTACGACAATGTTTGTAAAGATATCTCCCCATTAGCTGGAAAAATTGGTGCAGTGTTTCGGAGTTTGGGAGGGATAAATCTGGGTATTGAGACAAATTTTCCTAACCCCAGAAAAAAATCGCACATTTACATAATTTTTCCAGGCACTGGTGAACGTTTCCTTGTCTAAACTATGCATCTCGTATGGAGCACTGGTTCTACGGAGGCTTAACTGCAGTCAGATAGATGCAGAGCTGTATTTATTTATGCAAACGCTACTGTACACATACACTATATTGTGAATAAACAAAATATACTACTTTATACACTATGCAGTACTGTACTTGCCATTAGATGCTATCATCTTGAACTTGTCATGCAGGCAGGCCAAATGATGATATGATGATACAGGATGACCTGCCTTTGTCCTGCACCATCGACTGTAGCAGGTGTTGCTAACTGTCACTCTCCTCTCCCTCCATGAAGGAGGGATTGTACCTACACTATATACTATACATACACCTCTACACACTAGCCTACAGTAGGCATACATTGTCCACTCTTGCTATGTACAGTACTGTACATATGGTACTTTCACATTTATTGAATAGTACTGTACAGTATGTGTAGCTGTAATCACAATTTACATCTTAACACTGCTTTAATGGTATACTTGGTACAGTATCTGGTACAGTAATGTACAGTATAGTGGCCTCGCAAGTTTTACGCACCTTAAGTTCCGTGATTCATGAGTTTCACTCACCTTGAGTTCTGTGATTCACGTTTAAATGCTTTGGTTAAGGACATTCAGGTGACGGGCAAGTCGAAGGGAATGATTGAAACCCGCTTCATTCTGCATTGTCTTATTACTCAAGGTTAGGCAGAAACGAGTAGATGTAATTAGTCAACAATATTTCAGTACTGAGGGGTATGTCATCACTTACAGTATGCTGTGCTTACAAGTGTGGGTCAATGCAGATCAGTATGGTGGTCCAAGAGACAACAGTACTGCGTAAATTGTCTCAGCACGAATTCTTGGACAGGATTGTGAATCAGTGTTTACCAGTGCAAGCAGAGGACTGCTCCTTACAGCATCACTCGAGAGGGAGGAGGGCTGGTCCTCACAGCATCACTCGAGAGGGCGATCTCCTGGAGTCCAGGCGGCCACGCCACCCTTTAAACCATCCATTTAGCAGAATCAGGATCTCTTGTCTGTAAATACCGCCCACCCCCCAATCTTTGTTCGGGTAAGGCAGCAAACGCCAGCACTCACACGCCAGTACAGTACTCACTCGCCAGTACTGACGCCAGCGGTGATAACACTCCCGGGGGTACCAGCACTGACGCCGGTGGTAAACACCGCCCCCGCCACATCTGGCGAGGTCACAGGTTGCGTGGGGGGGGGGGTGGCATCACTTGAGAGGGCGATCTGGTCATGAGAGCCACGCTACCCTCTAAACCATACATTCAGCAGAATCAGGACCTCTTGTCCGTAAACACCGCCCCCCCCCCCCCCCCAGCTGCCATATCTAGTGAGGCAACAGGCCGCGTAGGAGGGGGGGGGGCTGTGGTCGCAGGCTTAGAGATCCACTGTTTGTTTGGGCAAGGCAGCGAACGCCAGCAACTGACATCAGCATAATAAGCCAGCGGCAATAACACACTAGTCTTGCGCAGATCCCTAAATTCCCCGCCTCGTGATATCTGTGCACCTTCCTCCAAAGTTTCATGCTCCCCAATGCTTGCTTGTCCAGAAATTCATAATCTGAGCTGCCCAAGGAGATCTAGTAAACTGGAAGTGGCATGATGTCATACTGCCTGGACGGCATTGCCATCTTTGTTGACTAAACATGTCCATACACTCTGTACTGCTGCTGTCAAATTTTGTTCCATTATGGCATTCTGCCCAGCATATCAATGTACTCAGATGGAGAGAAGAGATTCTATAATATTCCAACAGAAAGTGTTGAAGTTATAAGTAAGTTATATCAAGCAGAAGTGGATGAAATAAGGAAAATGGCTTCTGTCATATGTTTAACTTTCGGGCTGCTGTTGCTCCCTACATGCACGGGCGTCCGCATGATTTTTTCTAAGGACGGGGGAGGGGGGGGGGGGCAAGAAAGCAAGAAACGACCTGGTATATCAGTGTACAGTACTCAAAACAGGTAACAATATCGACAATATATAACAATATTTTGACAGCATACCCCATGAAAAGCTAAGAGTTAAACTGAAAGGGTACTGGATTCAGGGAAGTGTCTTAGTGTGGATTAATGGTACGAAATCGTGATGTGTACCTGTGACAAGCAGGTTACCACAGGGCAGTGTAATGGGCCCAATGTTGTTTGTTTGTTTCATAAATGACATGCTGGAAGCTGTACATTCCTCCAGACAAATGTTTGTGGATATTGCCAAATTATTCAGGGAAATTAAGAACCAAACAGACTGTGAAGAGCTGCAGAAAGATCTTTGTGAGCCCCAACAATGGTCGAAGAAATGGCTGCTAAGATTCAATGTCACGAAGTGTAAGAGGATGCACCTGGGTCATACTAATGGTAAGGAGGCATATCATATGTCCCAATGGGATGAAGAAACTGCAATATAGAGAATACTAAAATGACCTGTGTGTGTATGTTGACAATGAACTGAAGTTCTCGGGCCATTGCGAGAAGGTGAAACAAGTAACTAAAAAAGAGCGTTCAGATTTCTAAATGGTTCATCCCTTATAACGATCTTCAAGAGCGAGGTGCTTCCTTGCCTGGAGTACTGTCACCCCGTGAGGTCCCCGAGATTTGCTAGGGACTGTCATTTGATTAAAAATGTCCAAATGAAGGCCACCAGACTGGTGCCTGCACTCTGGCACCTCAGATATCCAGAGAGATTAGAGTGCCTGCAACTGCCTAGCTTATACTACAAATGGGCAAGGGGTGACCTAATTGTGGTGTATAAACATCTCAACGGGCACTACTCAGTCGAGTGTCCATACCTGCAGCTGGCAGACGCCCGCCCCACAAGGGGTCACAGCCCAATGTTGAAGAGGCCACAAGTCCAGAAAACTGTGAGATCAAACTTTTTCGGAGTGAGAGTTGTGAACTCTTAGAACAACCTGCCGGAGAGTATTGTGATGGCACTGAGTGTGAGCTCTTTCAAGACCAGACGTGACCAACACTGGGGCTGATTCAGATGCATTCAAGATCTAGTGCATGTCTATTACTTGCCAACTGTGCGTAACAGAGATGTGACCAATCGGTGGCGAAGAGAATAAAAATAAAAATAAAAAAATTATTAAGTATAATCAAGTTACTTTGGAGTATAATGTTTGATCAGCAATATCACTTAACAGTATTATCACCAAATTACTAATCACTAACAAAAATAATTCACTTGATATCATTAATCCTGAAAATCTAGGGATGGTTAATGCTAGCTGTCTGTCATGATGATGACTTGCTTAGAACATTAGAAGCATAAATTCAGTTGTTAAAAAATCCTGAAGGCAGCACTTATCAGCTTCAAAACGACCAATCATGTCTTCAGTGAAGGCTTTCTATCGATTTAACACCTTCTGGCGATGCATGCTGAACATGCACCCCCCCCCCCCCCCTGTGGATGCCCATGCCTATACAGTAGTTGATCTAATATGTCAACCTGTTGGGCATATGATTGTACCCAAAGGGACAGGAGAAATGCTATAATATTTCAGCAGTAAGTGTTGACGTTGTAATTAAGTTATATCAAGCAGAAGTGCCAGTTCAGTATAAGCTCTACCTTCATGTCTTTTCCAGTTGGTGGTGATGATTAAAACTGTACAGTATTATGTATTGTGATGTACCCACAGTTGTATTACATTGTTTGTTTTACAAAATAGAGGTGCGAATTAAATAAAAAATAATGATGAAATGCATTGTTTTGCGCCAACCAATACAGGAACTAGCCACGCTCACTGACTTCACATGTCCTGCACTGAGGATAATGTTATGCTGCCTCCATGTTTTAAAGCTCTTTGGCACCTTGCCAACTTGGCATCCACACAACCCTTCATGTAAGAAATGTTGATACGTGCTGGAGTTAATCAAGTCAGTTCTTATAAAGTTAGAAACTCCATTTTTCCCCAAATAATTCTGCATACTTTATCTAAAAGTTTGGTTAAATAAATATATTAAAAAAATAAAAAATAAATCTATAAGATAAGGGCATGAATGAAGCTATGTGTCCTGGCCTAAACGGTAGAATTTTCCATTCTGAACTGGGGAAAGTTTTCCCTGAGTCTAAACAATGCATCTTGCATGAAGCTTTACATATTTATGCAAACACCACTGTACATGTACAATATATTGCAAATAAACAAAATAATGTATACTACTACTGGTGTACAGTCATGTCACATCTTACATGGGGGTTATGTTCTGAAGAGGGCACGTTAAGCCAAAATGCGTATAGTCAGAATTACCTTGAAAATCCCTTAATTCTCCCGTAAAGTACGTACATGGTTATATATACCCTGTACCTGTCAATAGAGCATTTGACAATTTGGCTGGTTATTCCTATTTCAGTTTAAATGTGCACCACACACAGTATGTGCCCCCAGAATTATAAAATAATTATCATAAGGTCAAAAATGTAAAGGGAATTAATCATTATGTGTGTAGAAGCATGCACTGAGGGTGGGAGGGAGAGAGCTAAAGCTGGCGTTTCCTCAGTCATTGCTCTGTTCTCTTACTATCTCCTGCTCAGCCGACTTACAGACGTTTGGCAGCAACCATGGTGGGTGTGAATGATGTGACGTCACATCATGCATTTAAGGCCAAATAACCCACCGCCTCATAACACAGTTACTTCCCACATATGCCCTTATTTTTCTTATTTTATATTTTTATATTATATTTTCCATATTTCAAAGCCACATTACAGTATTGTAATGATTTTATGGCAACTCTTATGTAGTTTCAT
Organism: Homarus gammarus; assembly: GCA_958450375.1. NCBI lineage: Eukaryota > Metazoa > Arthropoda > Malacostraca > Decapoda > Nephropidae > Homarus > Homarus gammarus. Next base: position 687,091 of record CAUDMG010002589.1, read on the forward strand.
TACAAGTAACAATATACGAGGCGACCGGGATGGGGAGTTGGCCACGTAGTTTATAGCCAAGGCCTTGACTAGAACCGCCCCCATACATGTTCACTTCTCACACATACACACCCGTGCTCTTTGTTTTCTTGCCAGGAGTCAGCTTTGGCCTGGAGAGATGGTAGTGTATGTTGCCATTGTTACATATAATGAAACTATAAAACTTGTGGAAAAATCATTTCAATTCTCTTATGTGACTTAGAAATTAAGAAAATATAATATAAACGATAAAATAAGAAATATGAAGAGCATGGGTGGGAGTTGATTGTAAGTGTAGAAGCAGTGGGCAGTTTGTCAATAGCTCATCTGGCGACTCGGCGTTAAGCTTATTTCAGTTTAAATGTGCACTGCACAACCACCTCTGCTGTAAGTTTACTTTATCCTCTTTGCCACTGATTGTCAAGTTGATTTCAGCAGAGTATATTTAGGAAAAATAATGAAAACATAGAAAAGCTAAAATTATACAAGATAGTGCACACACTTCATCACAGCTCAGCTGGGAGGTGCTGTCTCTGCTAACCAACCCTTAGCAACTGTTGCTAAGGGTCGGTCGGCAGAGGCACACAAGTTCACAACTCAAACCGGCAAACTCCCTACCTTGCTCAATACACTTGGCAGCTGAGGCCGAGTGAGGTGGAAATATCTCCTCCAGTCATATGCTCCTACACTCACTGCATTGTTTTGTTTTTTCCCAAGCCAAGTGCGTAAAGTTGAATGCGTGTAAGATGCCATACGACTGTACAGTACTATATTGTACTCTACTCACCAGCAGATGCTGTCATCTTGAGCCTACATTAGGCATACTGTCCACTCTGCTGAATCTAATACATAACTGTAATCACTTTTTATATCTTAGCACTTGCGATGGAGGTGGGTTAGGGGATTAGTGGGTTTCATGTTACTGACCTGACCTGATGACTCATTGTTGGGGTGGGGGATTAATGGGTCTCATGACCTGATGATGTGTTGAATAAAGACGAAAGCTAAGGTGCTCCAGTGTTTCTATTTTTATGTCTTGACACTCCTTTAACGTTGTATTCTTGGCTAATTGTGACCTGGTGCAGTAATGTACAGTGCTGGATAACATAAATTGTACATAAAAAAAAGTAGCTAGTGAGGGAACAATCTTCACAATGGCAGCATATTTTTTTATGCTTAAAATTCGTGGAGTAAAAGGACTGAAAGGGCAAAAAAGGGGGATTTTGGCATGAGCACCAGAACAAATAGTACCTTTAACATGTAAACATATCGTGAGTTCTGCAATTCAGTAGTTTCGCTCAGGGTCCCTATAACAAAGCAGTTGCAAAACTCACTGGGCCACCGTACTGCACAACACAGATCATGTGTGAAAACAGCTGTGAGTGAATGAACAATCTTGTACAATGGCAGTAGGCCCATCCTTGCGGCTGCGCGCCATTTACGTTCTCTCTGCTTCTCCCTCTCCCTATCATCCGCCGCCCGACAGACCGTGCGCTTCCCTCACGCCCTCCAATCCCCTCCACTCCCTGATCTCGCCTTAAATTTTTGGTCCATTCCCCAATCCTGGCAACATTCGTTCCCCTCCTGCTCCTTCCTTTGCACCCTCCTCAACGCCCATTACCTCTCCACGTCTGGTCTCTATCTTAGCCTCTTTCACTTATTTTCTGTCTTGCAATATACGTTTCACTCACGTGTCCAGTCCCTCTTAACATTAGGACCGAGCTCGCTCTTATCTGTGTTCCACCCTATACGACATCCTACGACACTCATCCCCTTCCGTCATCAATACTCAGTCCTCTCCAATTCTTTCCCCCTCCGGATTTGATCCAGTGCCCCGCATAATAAGCAACAGGATGCACTACGTGATCTGAGACTGAATGTATTCCAAGGTATTGTGTGTGTGTTCGTCGACATTAAACCTATGGGTGGACACCACCATCTCACGTGACAGCTCTAAACTCTTACTTGTAGCACAGCCTAGTCACTCACCAACATCCTATTATATCTACAACGAGACATAGGACCGTATCGTGAAAGAGCGGGGACAACACGCTGCCACCATTGGTCCCCAACCGAAAGCAGTCGCGAACTCCAGCGGAACAGCAGTATACCCGTCGTTCCTCCTGCACCAAAGAGGCCAACTATGTCTTACTCTCCTGGCTACCACAGCCAATGTGTATATCATTTTTTTAGTTCATGGTTACTACATAACCTCAGTTCTTTTGGTAGCATGGCGAGGGTTAGGCACATGGGTACTGTAATTCTGGTATCAAGGTCACTTGGACAAAATAATGGTGGATACTGAGGTGAAATGAATACCCCTAATATACTCTTAAGAAATGGTTTATTAATAAAATTAAAGTAGGGAAAAAGATGGCATTAACATACAACCACAAGGCTCAACCCTCAGCTTTACTCAACTGCAATTCACTTAGATACTGTATTCTTATTTCTCACAACCTTACTGGTTTTACATGACATTACATTACATTACCAGAAAAACTTACATCTGATACCTTCACTAGACTGTTGTTAGTACATATGAGATGCACTCACAACACACCACACGTTATTACTGAAACCAACAAGTTATACATGGGTTCACTACTCAACATGGGATAATTATTTCCAGATAATTATCCCCAATCATATACAACAAATACTGTGGACCTTATAACTTCCAGGAGTGCCCCAGGGTAGAACACCCAACAACTGACAACCGCTGTTGTGGTCGGTTGTACTCCGACACGTGGCAGGTCTGGGGTCCAGCCCCACGATGTTGAGTGGAGCAGTTTAATCTTGCCGAATCGGCGAAATCGTCCAATACAGCTAACTGTTAGATAGCCACCGACTCTGGGCAGCCGGTGGGGTGTTCAAATAACCCACACACTGGATCTGAGACAAAATTGGAGAGCGTGAAGGGAAGCATGGTGATGACTCAATCACACCAAATCTTTTGTCTCGCAAAGACCCGACGGACCATCTTATCTTTCTACCCTTACACTGAGTAATGACAATTTCCACTGTTGACAAGACATGAACACTGATACTCCCACAAAATTGACCTAGTCACAACTGAAGGTGCTATCGGCAGGAAAACCCACCACGCATCCATACCTGAGGACAAGTTGGAGAAGCGTACGGGCAGGCGACCTTTTTCCTTCCCTCGGGTTTACTATTACCCGTGACTTTGCCAGAGGTGGCTACTCATGCATGACAACATACACAACCCAAACTGCTATCTACCATTCAAGATGGGACCCCCGTTGACACAGGTCTGGCGAATTCTTCTTAGTTGATTTACCTCAAACTAATTCAAGATTTAGTTTGCCAAGAGAAAGTGGTTACCAGGTACCTACCCTCTGGTGTACACATGTTCATAAAAGGCGGGACTTATGGAGGGATCCTTGGTGTAAAACGCGTTTCTTCCTAGGGATGTTTCGCGGACGTGAAGTATAATAAGAATCAACAGGTTTCAAACAGACCAGCAGTTAATGTGACCATGACATTAGGTCTTAAAGAAGGTCATTTAGATATCTGCATGGAATGTCACTTATCACGATCTTCAAGAGTGAGGTGCTTCCCGTCTGGTCCCCAAGGTATGCTAGAGATTGTAAATTGATTGAAAATGTCCAAAGGAGGGCCACCAGACTGGTGGCTACTCTACGGAACCTCAATTATCCAAAGAGATTGGAGCGCCTGCTACTACTGGGCTTATACTACAGACGGGTGAGGGGCGACATAATCAAAGTGTATAAACATCTCGCACTACTCGGTCGAAAGTACCTACCTGGAGCTGGCGGACTCCCGCCCTACAAAGGGTCACAGTTCAAGGTTGAAGAAGCCACAAGTTCAAAAAACTGTTAGGGCAAATTTTTTTCGGAGTGAGAATTGTGAACTCTTTGAACAATATGCCCTAGAGTGTTGTGACGGCACCAAGTGTGAGCTCATTCAAGGCCAGACTTGACCAACACTGGTGCAGGTTCCAATATATTCAGTAGCCAGTTCATGCCCAGTATTTGCCAACAGTGCATATCAGAGACGTGACGAAGAGGATAAAAGTAAAAAAAGTAAGTAATACAGAACTACTGAATACTTTTTGTACAATATCTATGTGAACAGTTTTATGGGTATTTCTTGCACTCTGGAACCAAATTAATTATTCTCATTTAAATAAATTAAACTGTATTTCACGATTTGATAATTCTTGATGTCGTTTAGTACCTAACCTGCGAATTATCAAGACTCCACTGTAGTAGCTAATCATAGCTCATGAGCACTCTGAGCATACCCACCCATGCACTCCACATGAGTCAGTGCATGATGCAATCTCTTGGGAATTCGTTTGAATGAACGGAATGGAGAGATTTTTCTCGGAATTTCTCAGAATGCTCATTTTTTATCACCAAAGCAATAGAAGGTTCTGGGATCAAAGATTCTAGCAACAGTGTAAACTGACTGTTTGCTATTTATGAAAACATACAATTGTGTATAGTACTCGACTGAACATAGCTCAACTTAGTCTTCAATGATGGAGAGACTGCTGGAGTCGGAGACAATTGATGGAGGGTGGTCGGAGGTGTCAAGAGTAACCACACCCACTAACAGCAAGGCTGTAGGATTTGGAAGAAGTGAGAAGGGTAGAAAGACTGTACATTACAGGAAGTTTAACAAAGAAGTGGATTGAGTAATCACATGTGTCCCTACTCCGTTAATCATGGTCACAAGACTTGCTCTTATCTGTTTTTTGGCTCTGGCGTCTATTTCCATACCTTTCCTTTTGTATGGACTTCGGAGAAGGGTGTAACCATCTGGAGTATAACTCTGAACACCCATCAATGTCACAAGGTGAGTATCCCGATGGACATGCTTTGGCCTGGTGTCCCTTTCTGAGACACAAGAAGCAGTACCGTAATCGTTGTACTGTTCGGGTTCTCTCAGATCCTGCCATAGTACAAAACAAAACTTGTGGCAATGATTTAAGTTATGATCATCTGAGCAGAGCAAGCAAGCAAGCAAGCCTTGCGCTCTGCGCCCATGACAGCCAGTCCTACAGCACGCCTGCTAGCATTGTTGCCGGCATATAGTCTATCTCTGGCTCCCCATATTTCTGTGTATGCCCCTCTTGCATTATCAGTACCAGCGGCCTTCTGTATGAATCCCCAGAGATGTTCTGTAAGCTCCTTCCGGGCGTTTAAAGGTTAATCAGACGCGTCACGATAAACTTGAACGTTATATAATTTGGTCAAACCTGTTGAATACATAGGCAATCATACATAAATGTTTAATCCAATATATATTTACATAACAACCATAGCTATGTAATTAGTCTAATCTTAACACTTACAATGAGTACTTAATATGCCATATTTTTATGTTGTCACAATGATAAATGATGCAATGGACACAGTCTACCTGTGTACACAATAAGTACAAGTTAAACTTATGTGTTGAAAGTCTCAGGAGAAACAGGAAAGCTACAGTGGCGGACTGGCGGTGTCCTGCTGGGCGTCACATGTCCAACCCAGCTGGCCAAACTTGCTGTGTCAGGCGTGTTATACTCAAACAAGCTCTCCTTACACCACCCAACACCTCAACCTACTCTGGGCCTCTCCATCTACATCATCTCAGGCCTTTGATACTAAACTTTGTCACATTCAAATGACTATGCTGGCCTCAGGCTGCTGATACTTAACTTTGTCATGTTCTTGTGACTATGCTGCCTTCAGGCTGGTGGTATTTAAGTTTGTCACTTTCTTGTGACTATCCCTGCCCTCAGGCTAGTAGTACTTGTCAGTTCCTTAACTTTTTCGGCCCCGTGTGTGTGTGATTATTGGGCACTTACTTATGTCCCCAATGCAGTGACCCTATGTCTAGGCTTTTCATCTGATGGGCGCTTGCATGTGCCTTGTCTTTCATTCATTTACTGAGGCACATGCATGTGCCTTGTCTCACTCAATTATCAGGGCACATTCGTGTGCCTTGTCTCACTCAATTATCAGGGCACATGCATGTGCTTTGTCTCACTCAATTGTCAGGGCACATGCGTGTGCCTTGTCTCACTCAATTATCAGGGCACGTGCATGTGCATGTGCCTTGTCTCACTCAATTATCAGGGCATGTCCGTGTGCCTTGTCTCAATTGCTTTTGGTACAGTCGACCTGGCACTCACTGTGCCCACTCTGACACTCGCACCTGATATCATTACAAACTTTACTTTGATATTTGGGTGATTTAAAAAGTGATGTCACTTCAGTCAAGTATGATTGCTAATTGTGTTGTGCACTTACGTCAGACAACGGTAATGATAATTGTTTTCATTCTCTTATGCACTACACTGGGAGTGATTGAGCTCACTCGGACAAAATTATTTTCTTCACTAACAAGGTTTAAATATAATCTCCACGATAAAACTACGGGTGTTGCACTGTACTCCGTGACTCTGGGTGTTGGTGAGCCACACTAAGGCTGACCTTGGCCACGTGTTGACTCTCATCTTAACACTCTGCTACATGGTAGAGTCGGTAGACCATCACGTTTGACTGTAAGCGCCTTCCGGGCGTTTAAAGGTTAATCAGATTCTTCACGTTAAACTCGAACGTTATATAATTCGGTCAAACCTGTTGAATACAATTTATTTTATTATTTCATATATATCATACATGAGCAATCATACATAAATGTTTGATCCAATATATATTTACATAACAATCATACCTATGTAATTAGTCTAATCTTAACACTTACAATGAGTACTTAATTTCCCATATTTTTATGTTGTCACAATGATAAACGATGCGATGGACACAGTCTACTTGTGTACACAATAAGTACAAGTTAAACTTATGTGTTGAAAGTCTCCGGAGAAACAGGTTAGGTGTTGGCTCTATGATAGGGATAACTACAGTGGCGGTGCCCTGCCGGGCGTCACATGTCCAGCCCAGCTGGCCAAACTTGCTGTGTCTGGCGTGTTATATGTAAACAAGCTCCCCTTACACCACCCAACACCTCAACCTACTCTGGGTCTCTCCTTCTCCACCATCTCAACACTCTGTATACTGTATACTCATTACTGCTTGTGGTAACATGTTCTCACCCTGGTTCCTTTTCTCCTTGAGCTTTAAATTCCTCCAGCGGTTAGCGTTCCCCGGTCACAGTCATAGGCTTGTGGGCCGTGGGTTCGAATCCTGGCGGGTTGAGGTGTTGATTGTATGTAGAAGTTCGCGTGCTTTATTGGGCTAATGAAATATATATGGATCCTCGTGTTTCGAAGCCGGATTTGGTAAAACGTTACTCTGACCACCTAAGTGGTACGGGTGGTCCCCATTAGAGGTTCACGGCGCCATAAGCTCGTTGAACAGGCTTTGTGTGAAATATAACAAAGTCTAGGACTGCTTTTAGTATCCTGGTGGTCCAGCGGTTAGCGTTCCCCGGTCACAGTCATAGGCTTGTGGGCCGTGGGTTCGAATCCTGGCGGGTTGAGGTGTTGATTATATATATATATATATATATATATATATATATATATATATATATATGCTGATAACCACCAGGAAAGAAGAAAACACGAAGTTCCCAAGCGCTTTCGTGTAATTCACATCTTCAGGGGTGAGTACAGACTAGATAGAGTAATGCAGAACAAGATGAATATATACAGAGGAGGGTGAGACCAGGTCCACAATGGTCAGGTAATGACCCTACTAATCTTTAAATGGCACACAACGGTTGGTGGTTGGGTCAGATGGGACAGTGACCCGCCCTCTCACCTGATCACAAATCTTCTTAATTACAAAGTTGTCCAGCTTGTACAAGCCGTTACTCAAATTCATGTTGAATGCTTCGGTATGTTTAATAAGACTAGATTCTATGATGTTCCTACTATCAATTGAATTACATGGTAATATTGAGGAGGCATTATCCCAGTCAATGCAATGCTTGTTATATATACATATATATATATATATATGTATATACAGTTGTACCCCACTTAACGCGGTCAATAAAACCCAGAGGGTACCGTGTTAAGTGAAAACCGCATTAAGTGAACAACAGAACATATGGGATTAATTCCAATAGAAACCAGCCCGACCCCCAAACTCCACTTTTTGACGACACATAACTATGTTGTAGTAAAAATTTTATCTTAACTTTATGATGGTATGAGAAAACAAGTAATATAGAAGAGGTTAGGTTTGGAAAAATAAAGGTTTACGTAGGAAAAATAAAGGTTAGGTTAGAAACGACTAAAAGTTAGGTGGAACACTTACGGTAGTAGAAGAGATGGGTCGGCGTACGGGGATGGAGGCTGGTTCCGAGGCAGAGGGCAGGCTACTGGCCCTCAGGTGAGCCACTATCACTGTCACCCACAGTTGTTATGGCCTCCCTGACAAATCCCTCAAAGTCATCTTCACTGTCTCTACCTCTGTCACTATCACTGGCTTGGGCTGGCTGTGGTGGGTTGTGGGCGAAGAACTCGGTTATGCTTTTTTGACGGCTGGTGTTTATGTTGTAGTGATGCACTGTGATGTACGGTCCATAGCCTGCACCAGCCGGGTATGGAAGACTTCATAGCGGTCATCGTCATTGTCGCGGGAAGGAAGGACTTCATTTTCTCCGCACACTCTATGGCACACTTAATATCACTATGAGTTAAACTGTGTTCTTCGGAGAATGACGCACCTTCTTCCTCCTCTTCACTGACGTGATCTTCTTCCAACATCTCGTCGGCAGTCACTTCAGGATCTCTGATCACCTCCAGGATGTCTTCGTTGGTGGTCTCGGAGAAGCCTTCAGCTGTAATATTGAGCGCAGCTTCTCTGGCAAGGTCCACTGCTACTGCAACAGTCTGAACCTCACCAGTCACAGGTTCACTCCTCTTCTCAGCTGGTATGCCATGCAACACATGTCTCCATGCGTGACAAATCGTAGCAATAGTCAGCAGATCCCATGCCTCCACCAAGAAGTCTACAGCTTGTTTGACGTTAAACTTCTTCCAAAATTGTTTGACGGGAAGTTCTTGAGCCGCCACCTCTTGTTCCTTGTCCTCGTCGCTTTTACTCTCGCTGTCGGTGTCACCCAGCATACGCAACTCATACTCTTTTGTTGGTACAGTCGTTCAGGAGCTTGAACTTCTTTGCAGAGTACGCAGCTTTCACATTGCAAATCAACTCCTGGTCCATGGGCTGGATTAATGACGTAGTGTTGGGAAGAAGGAAGACCACTTTAACGTTGGGGTGACGATCCATAAGTAGGGGCGAGTGTCCAGGTGCGTTGTCAAGGAGCAACAAAATGTTGAATGGAACATTCTGTTGCTCGCAGAATTTCTTCATGTCAGGAACAAAACAGTTGTCAAACCAGAAGAGGGACAGAGAAGAGGACATCCACGCCTTACGTGCGGTTAGTCAGTGGACCTTAAGCTTGTTCATGTCCATATTCTTGTAGGCGTGCGGCTTGTGGGCTGTGTGAATCACCGATAACTTTGGTTTACAGGTACCTGAGGCATTGGTGGTAAACAGGACGGTGATGTGTTCCTTCTGCATCTTCCGGCCCCGAATCTTGCTGGCATTCTTTACAACAAAGGTCTTGGACGGTAGCTTTTTCCAGAAAAGACCAGATTCGTCCATGTTAAACACCTGGTCGTCGGTGTACTGTCCTTCCTCCATAATCTCACATAAGAACGGAGGAAAATCTCTAGCCGCCACACGGTCAGCACGTGCTTCCTCACCACCAATGTTGATGTTGGTGATCTTGTTCCTCTTCTTAAACCTATGCAGCCAACCAGAGGAAGCATTAAAGGGTTTGGGCTCTGCTATTCCCAGCTTACGTGACACTGCTGCGTATAGCTCACGTGAGTACTCCTGCACTGAGCGCGTGTCCACCGCCATGTTGCGTCGCGCCTGACGAATCAAATAACTCACCAGCAAATTTTCTACTTTTGCCAGCACCCTGTTCTGGCAATACCTGATCGATGAAGCACCTGCAGACTTTGTGATTTTCATGTGCTCTTTGATCTTGGCTGCATCCCTCTTGATCGTGCGAATCGTAGATTCGTTGACGCCATGCTGGCACGCGAGACCAACTTGCCGTGTTCCTTTCTCCAAATCTTAAATGATCTTGTACTTCACCTCGTAGTTTAAGGAACGTCGTGTCTTCTTTGGCTTAGTCCCACTGGGTCCAGGTAAGGAAAGGTCTCTCTCTGGTGGCGGTGGTGGTCCGGCCGAAGCCATTTTACGGAACAATGGATGCGCATTTACACGGAGTGGCCTTAAGGGATGAAACTGCCGCGGCTAGGTCAAGTGTCGTCTTTCCTCCCTCCCTCCCTCCCCCGGGTGGGCACGTCATAATACTTAAAGCCAATTACAGCTAGCAGCAGAGGGGGGTAGGGATGCATGGCCAATCACAATCCGATACGTCATATGACGTCAGTGATAACGCAACAAAGACACACACTGCGCAACCTTACCGCGCGGCTTGCCCAAGCGGAGGGAGGAGGAGGGAGAGGCGAGCACAAGCAGGCAGGCTGGCGGGTGGCGCGTGGGGCAAATCTAAAAATAGCGTCTCGAACCGGACACTCACCGCGTATATGTGGAAAAAATCCGTGTTAAGTGAAAGTTCGCTTCTGGTGAGGCACCGCGTATATGAAAAAACGCGTTAAGTGAAACCGCGTTAGGCGGGGTACAACTGTATATATATATATATATGCTGATAACCACAGGGAAAGAAGAAAACACGAAGTTCCCAAGCGCTGAAGATGTGAATTACACGAAAGCGCTTGGGAACTTCGTGTTTTCTTCTTTCCTTGTGGTTATCAGCATATACCTAGATCACGCGCACCTACAGTGATTTACTTGCATATGTGTATATATATATATATATATATATATATATATATATATATGCTGATAACCACCAGGAAAGAAGAAAACACGAAGTTCCCAAGCGCTTTCGTGTAATTCACATCTTCAGGGGTGAGTACAGACTAGATAGAGTAATGCAGAACAAGATGAATATATACAGAGGAGGGTGAGACCAGGTCCACAATGGTCAGGTAATGACCCTACTAATCTTTAAATGGCACACAACGGTTGGTGGTTGGGTCAGATGGGACAGTGACCCGCCCTCTCACCTGATCACAAATCTTCTTAATTACAAAGTTGTCCAGCTTGTACAAGCCGTTACTCAAATTCATGTTGAATGCTTCGGTATGTTTAATAAGACTAGATTCTATGATGTTCCTACTATCAATTGCATATATATATATATATATATATATATATATATATATATATATATATATATATATATATACAGTGACCCCTCGCTTAACGAACGCCTCGGTTAACGAAATTTCGGTTAACGAACTGCCTTCCATAAGGATCTTCAATTCGGTTAACGAACAAAAATTCGGTTAACGAATTTCTTACGAACTGACCTCAACATGTTTTCGCTTGCACTGACCAGGCAACCAGCTTTAGTATCAGTCCGCCAATACATTAATCGGTTCTAGGGCTTAAATTCCTTACTATTTTAGTAAATATCAAGAAGTTTATACTATTCAATAATTTTAAAAGTTTAATATTAAATTTTTTAGTCATTTTAACAATTATTGAACATAATTGAAGGTAAAGTGACTAGTTTAATGCGCGGCATCCAGCCTCCTAACACAGCAAACAGGAGTTAGTCTCTCTGTTTTCACTGGAGGTAACATCTTGCTTGAGACTCTCTTCAACTAAATGCTTTTTTTCTGTGTTTCCAAGCAAATTATTGGTCATTTTGAAATATATTTTACATATTGACAATATATAATGCAGTGCAGTGTTGATTTAAAGAAAATAATCTTGAATTACACCAAGAGAGCTAAAATTTTATGGGTGAAATGGCGCCATGGGGTGACTTCTCTTCCACCCCAATGCCTTCTCTTCTTCCTTCTCCTCCACCCCCATTCTAAATCCCATCATCATCATCATCATCCAGGAGCCTTCTACAAATACACCTCAAAGTAAGTGAACTTTTCTACCATTTTTGTTGAATTTAGAAAATTTTCGGTGAGCTGGAACCAATTACCCAAAAACCCATTGAAACAATGGTTTCGGTTAACGAACTTTTCGGTTAACGAACGACCTTCTGGAACGGGTTGAGTTCGTTAACCGAGGGGTCACTGTATATATATATATATATATATATATATATTTCATTAGCCCAATAAAGCACTCAGACTTCTACATACAATCAACACCTCAACCCGCCAGGATTCGAACCCACGGCCCACGACTGTGACCGGGGAACGCTAACCGCTGGACCACCAGGATGCTATATATATATATATATATATATATATATATATATATATATATATATATATATATATATATATATATATATATATATATATATATATATATATATATATATATATAAATATAATCAACGACCTCACCAGCAAGGAATCGAACCCTCGACCTACTGGGTGTGACTAGGGAACGCTTACCGGCTAGCCCACAAGGACACTAAAAGCAGTTCTAGACTCGGTTATATTTCACACAAAGACTGTTCATCGAGCTGATGGCGCCGTGAACCTCATTGGGAAACTGCCCGTGCCTCTTATGTGGTGTCAGTAGCATTTTACCGAACTGCTTTTAGTGTCCTTGTGGGCTAGCCAGTAAGCGTTCCCTAGTCACACCCAGTAGGTCGAGGGTTCGATTCCTTGCTGGTGAGGTCGTTGATTGTATGTTCAAAGTCCGCGTGTTAAATGGACTAAAAATGAAGTATATATATGTACCTCGCGTTTCATACCAGCTGGATTCGGTAAAATGCTACTGACACCACATACGAGGCACGGGCAGTTTCCCAATGAGGTTCACGGCGCCATCAGCTCGATGAACAGGCTTTGTGTGAAATATAACAGAGTCTAGAACTGCTTTTAGTGTCCTTGTGGCCTAGCCGGTAAGCGTTCCCTAGTCACACCCAGTAGGTCGAGGGTTCGATTCCTTGCTGGTGAGGTCGTTGATTGTATGTTCAAAGTCCGCGTGTTAAATGGACTAAAAATGAAGTATATATATATATATATATATATATATATATATATATATATATATATATATATATATATATATATATATATATACAGGTAGTTCTGCTATAACGCGATAATTGTGTTCTTGAAAAATATTGTGTTATAGAAAATCACGTAATAGAAATAACAGGGCTTATGGAGAAAATAGGGTTAGGTGCAGATTACTCGAAATCGAAAAAAAATTAGTAGTTAGCTAACACAAAGGATAGCACAGTCTAAATAAATGTTACATTCATATCTAATATTGAAATCATACAGTAAATGTAACACTTTACCTTGAAAAAATATGAATATAACTTGATGAGGGAGAAGGGTGATTTTGAGGTTGATTACATCGAGCTTCTCTTCAAGTGTTATATCCTTTCTTTTATGATCATCACCGGGAATTCTATCACCAGAACGCTTCATGGAGATATTCTTCTTTACCATATTCACAATTAATACCACAAAATTGGAGAAATAGTAAGCAAAAATCGCGTTATAGCAAACAAGCGTTCGCGTTATACAAATATCGTTCCTAATTCATAAATCGCGTTAGAGCAAATTCGTGTTATCAAAACATGCGTTATAGCAGAACTCACTGTATATATATATATATATATATATATATATATATATATATATATATATATATATATATATATATACATACAATCAACGACCTCACCAGCAAGGAATCGAACCCTCGACCTACTGGGTGTGACTAGGGAGCGCTTACCGGCTAGGCCACAAGGACACTAAAAGCAGTTCTAGACTCTGTTATATTTCACACAAAGCCTGTTCATCGAGCTGATGGCGCCGTGAACCTCAATGGGAAACTGCCCGTGCCTCGTATGTGGTGTCAGTAGCATTTTACCGAATCCAGCTGGTATGAAACGCGAGGTACATATATATACTTCATTTTTAGTCCATTTAACACGCGGACTTTGAACATACAATCAACGACCTCACCAGCAAGGAATCGAACCCTCGACCTACTGGGTGTGACTAGGGAGCGCTTACCGGCTAGGCCACAAGGACACTAAAAGCAGTTCTAGACTCTGTTATATTTCACACAAAGCCTGTTCATCGCGCTGATGGCGCCATGAACCTCAATGGGAAACTGCCCGTGCCTCGTATGTGGTGTCAGTAGCATTTTACCGAATCCAGCTGGCATGAAACGCCAGCTAAGGTACTCCGTTGTTTCCATTTTCCCGTGTGATTTTATCAAGATATATAAAAATATATATATATATATATATATATATATATATATATATATATATATATATATATATATATATATATATATATATATACAGTATAGTATTAGGGTGTGTCATAGGAGGGAAGACCAGCTAAAACTAATGGCCCATGACTTTTTTGGTAGATTTTAGTGTATATAAACAGAAAACAATTTCAGTTTCAATATTTTGCAACCTTTTGCTAGGTAAATTTTAGCGTGAAATTTATCGAAAATCTAACGTACAGCTGCATTAGTGCATTACAATTAAATAGTGAACATTGCTTTCTGACTTCATTCTTTAACAACCCAACTAACAATATTTTTTTCTGTTTCAGATTCTGATGCATTTATAAGTTGATAATATTTGCGATGGCTGCTTGTGTCAGGACGAGGAACCAAAAATCCAGCCATCTCAGTCACTATCTTGGGTCTGGGAGAGAGCTCCTGAAGTCGGAGTTGCCTACATTGAGAGATGCTTTGAGATACACAAACAAAGACATTGCCAGTGATATGACCAAAGCTGTCTTGGCACAGTACACTCTGGCTAACGCTCAGTTCAAGCCTCCAGTCATAACAAGTCAGAAGAAGATTAGTGAGAGACTGCTAGCCAGTTGGGAAAAGGCAAGAGATATCTCTCTTGGGAGAGGAAAACTTGCAGTTAAGGACAGCTTTGCCAAGCAACTGGACCAGTTATTTGACATAATTACTTGCAAGTGCCCAATTGTTCTCTGTCCTGAGTTTGGATGCGATCGTGACTGTAAATCCGAGGCCCACATCTCCTGTATTTGCAAGCGTGAACTGAAGATTCCTGTGATCGAACTGGCATTTGTCAAAGCACAGAGAGAGAAGACTGGCAGTATAGGGGCTCTCATGATTTCTAGCCAAGATATTCCGGAGTCCAAGAGACAGGAGGCTGCCACAGAGAGACAGAAGAGGAGAAGAGTTGCCGAGGAAAAGAGACTTGAGAAGGCCCAGGGTGAGGTAAAAAAGGCCGATGATTGGAGTCAAGCTGATTCAGAGTTTAATGACTTCCCCATGGCTGATCCGAGTGCTGACCAGGAGAATGGTGACTTTGTCCCTAACCCAGAAAATAATGATCCCAAACCTTCCAGGCATAACATTCGAAATAGGAAAGATATCCCGAGCATAGCTCTGGCCAGCATGCGACACCACACTGGTCTCAGAGAAACTGCAGAGATAGCAACAGCTGCCTGGGTTGACGGTGGTTTGATAACATCTGATGATTTTCACCTGGTGATAGATCATAACAAAGTAAGGAGAGCTCAGGAGAAACTTGTCAGTAACCTAGAAGAGGAGTTTGATAAGGGGATAAGAGAAAATGGAATCAATTGTTTGTTCTTTGATGGGAGAAGGGATGACACTAAAGTGTTCATGAAAGTTGGAGATTCTGACAAGTTGTTCCCTGCCATGGTGAAGGAGGAACACTACTCCTGCTGCAGTGAACCAGGAGGGAAGTATTTGTGGCATTTCACTCCAGAGAAAGATGACATCAGGAAACCAGCTGAGATAGTGGCAGATAACATTGTGAACTGGCTCAGAGAGAGGAACGTAGACCAGACCCTGCAGGCCATTGGAGGGGACAGCACCAACACGAACACAGGGTGGCAAGGGGGGGTCATATGGATAGAGCGGAAGATTGGGAGGAAGCTGGTCTGGATTGTTTGTGACCTCCACACCAACGAGTTGCCACTCAGACATCTGATCCAGGAGCTGGATGGCAAGACTCTTTCAAACAACAGATGGTCTGGTCCTCTTGGCAAGATGCTGGACTCTGCCACTGAGTTAGAAATAAATCCGAGCTTTGAAAAAATCACAGTTGGCCCTCCACTCGTTGAGCTTGCACATACTGTCATTGACGACCTGAGTACTGACCAGTACTATGGTTACATGATTTGCAGTGCCATCAAAACTGGGGTCATGCCTGATAGACTTGCATACCTGCAGATAGGTCCAGTCTCACATTCTAGGTGGCTCACAACGGCTCTCAGGTTCTGCAGAATTTGGGTCGCTCATCATAAACTGAAAGGGAACCAGCTTCACAACCTGAGACTTATTGTCCAATTCATCGTGAGTGTCTACTTGCCAAATTGGTTCAACACCAAGGTCAAGTCATCGTTCTCCGAAGGTTCGAGGCATGTTCTCTTCCAGCTTGAGCTCCTGAGGAGTCAGCCAAGGAAGGTTGTTCAGATTGTGGAGCAGACTGTGAGGAGATCTTCCTGGTATGCTCATCCCGAGGCAGTTCTGCAAACAATGCTCTGCAGTAAGGATGAGGAGGAGAGAAGAGTGGCAGTCAAAAAGATCTTGGATATGAGACTTATGAGATGATCTGGGCATGACGAATCAGTTGGTGACGATTCCTTCAGGGTCAGGAAGACTCCTGAAGTCAATCTAGGTGCCAAGACCCTCACTGATCTCATAGATCTGGATAACATCCAGGCTGGCAGTGAGCCCCCTCTTACCTGCAGCCTCACCAATGTTCAAGTCAGAGCTTTCCTGGACAACCCCATGCATGTCCCTGCCTGGCCCTCTCACACCCAGAGTATAGAGCGTTGTGTACAGCAAGTGAGCGAGGCCAGCAGTCACATGTACAGCCAGGAGAGGAGGGAAGGCTACATCCGAGCTCAGGTGGTTAGCAGGGAGGTGATGAGTAGAAACAGAAGCAAGAAAGACATGTTCTCTATGGTGTGCAGCAACACCGGGTCGTAGTAGTAAAACCGGTTTTTGTATTTGATGATTTTGTTTTCTAAAGGAATATTAAATTTAATAAATGTGTCAAGATCATTCGTTTCACTATTCTGGATCATTTTCATCCTAATAAATTTACCTGATACATTTACTTTACTTTAAATAAGCTATTTAGTGGTGTTGGTAAAAGGGTGGGAATACTGAATTTTCATAAGATTTCAAGTTAAAATTTACCTAGCAAAAAATAAAAACTTTTCAAATCTGAAGATATCACATGATTCTGCACATAGAACTACATCATTAATACCATGGGCCGATTTTTCAAACTCAAAAAAAAAAAATTCGCCTCCATATGACACACCCTAGTATAGTATTACCCCGCTTTGCACGGTTTCACTTTCCGTGATTTCTCATTTACGCGGTACCTTGCCAGAACCAGACTTTCACTTTCCTCGGTGCATCTACTCATATACGCGGTGAAGTATAATTTTTATTTTTTTTTATATAGCTCATAAAATTCATATAAATTACCCGGCCAGAATATAATTTACATTGCTGGAATTCTTACAATATGATGATCATTTTGAATATAAACATCATGGATTTTGCATTAGACACACAAATTTTAGATTTAATGTGATAATTTGGTTTACACAAAGTAAGCATTTTATCTTTTGAGCAATATATATGAAGTTTACATTCAAAATATTCCCTGACCTGCAAGGAATCCAGAAATGTCAATTATATTATCCTAACTTTAGTCTGATTTATTATTTATTACTAAAAATGTAAATTTACTATTTTCTCCCAAAGCTTCTCTGGTAGGGAGGGAGGGACCGACCCAGCTAGGGTGGAGTATTTTGATTGACAGATAGTGTCCTTGAAGAATATTTCTTTGTTTATTTAATGAAGATATATGTTTTAGCTCATAAAATTCATACAAATTACCCGGCCAGAATATAATTTACATTGCTGGAATTCTTACAATATGATGATCATTTTGAATATAAACATTATGGATTTTGCATTAGATATACAAATTTTAGATTTTATGTAATAATTTGGTTTACAAAAAGCAAATATTTTATCTTTGTGCAAAATATATGACGTTTACATTCAAAATATTCCCTGACCTGCAAGGAATCCAGAAATGTCAATTATATTATCCTTACTTTAGTCTGAGGTATTATTTATTACTAAAAGTTAAAATCTAGTTTTTTCACCCAACATTTCTCTGTTAGGGAGGGAAGGTGGGGGATGGGGGGAGGGTTGGCACTGACCGACCATCTGGCGCAGTTGGAAGAGGGGGGGGAGGCAAGTTGGGGTACTTTGATTGACAGATAGTGTGTGAAGAATTTTTTTTTTTTTATTAACTGAAGATATTTGTTTTAGCTCATAAAATTCATGCAAATTACTCGACCAGAATATAATTTTCATTGTTGGAATTCTTACAATGTGATGATCATTTTGAATATAAACGTAATGGATTTTGCATTAGACATACATATTTTACATCTAATGAAATAGTTTGGTTTACACAAAGCAAGTATTTTATCTTTTGTGCAAAATATATTAAGTTTACATTCAAAATATTCCCTGACCTGCAAGGAATCCAGAAATGTCAATTATATTATCCTAGCTTTAGTCTGAGGTATTATTTATTACTAAATGTTAAAATCTAGTGTTTCACCCAATCATTTCTCAGAGAGGTAGGGGCCAGTGAGCTGGGAAGACTGGGGGGGGGGGGGGGGGAGGGATTTGAGTCCATTATTTGAATGGACATTATCCTGGCAACTGTATTTCTCTTAAATATTAATTTTGTGAGCATACCATCATAAAATTTAGATGTTGTTTTTACTACAACATAGGTCTTGTGTCGGAAAAAGTAGAGTTTTGGGGTCGGGCCAGTCTTTATTGGAAATAATCCCATATGTTCTGTTGTTCACTTTACGCGGTTTTCACTTTCCGCGGTACACTGTGGGTTCAATTGACCACGTAAATCGGGGTACTACTGTATATATATATATATATATATATATATATATATATATATATATATATATATATATATATATATATATACAGGAACGTGTAAAGTGAATAACATAACATATGGGATTAATTGAAATAGAGTCCGGGCCGACCCCCAAACTCCACTTTTTGACGACACACAACTATGTTGTAGTAAAAATATTATCTTAACTTTATGATGGTATGAAAAAACATGTAATATAGAAGAGGTTTGGTTTGGAAAAATAAAGGTTAACATAGGAAAAATAAAGGTTAGGTTAGGAAAACTAAAAGTTAGGTGGAACACTTACGTTAGTAGAAGAGATGGGTCAGCGTACGGGGATGGAGGCTGGTTCCGAGGCAGAGGGTAGGCTACTGGCCCTCAGGTGAATCACCATTACTAGGTGCATCACCATCACTGTCATTTACAGTTGTCAGGGCTTCCCTGACAAATCCCTCAAAGTCATCTTCACTGTCACTATCACTGGCTTGGGGTGGCTGTGGTGGGTTGCGGGCGAAAAAATCTGTTATACTTTGCTGACGGCTGGTGTTCATGTTGTCGTGATACACCTTGATGTAGGGCTCCATAGTCTGCAACAGCTGGGTAGCGAACATTTCATACCTGTTTGCGTCAGGGACGTCTGAAAGGAGGAGCTTGGCTTTCTTGATACACTCGATGGCACCCCTAACATTACTATGGGATAAGCGGTGTCCTTCTTGGGATGATGCACCACCTGCCACTTCACTGACCTTGTCATCATCATGTACCATCTCGGTAGTCACATCAGGTTCCATCATCACCTCCATGATGTCGTCGTTGGTGGTCTCGGAGAAGCCTGGAACTGTAACACTTTGCGCAGCTTCTCTGGCAAGGTTCACTGCTACTGCAACAGTCTGAACCTCACCAGTCACAGATTGAATCCTCCTCTCACCTGGTATTCCATGCAACACATGTCTCCATGCGTGACGAATTGTAGCAATAGACAGCTGAACCCATGCCTCCACCAAGAAGTCCACAGCTTTCTTGATGTTAAATACTCTCCAGAATTGTTTGAACAGTATTTTTTGCTGTGCCAACTGTTGATCCTCATCTTCTTCGCTCTTGCTATCAGTGGTGGTGTCACTCAGGTTACGCAACTCTTACCTGGTGTTGGTGTAGTCGTTCAGGAGCTTGAATTTTTTAGTAGAGAATGCAGCTTTTACATTACAGATTAACTCCTGGTCCATGGGCTGTAATATAGACATAGTGTTGGGTGGAAGGAAGACCACTTTTACGTTGGGGTGATGATCTAACAGTAGGGGTGAGTGTCCTGGTGCGTTGTCCAGCAGCAACAAAGTATTGAATGGCACATTCTGTCGCTCACAGAATTTCTTTTCATCGGGAACAAATCAGTCATCAAACCAGGAGAGGGACAGTGTAGAGATCATCCACGCCTTACGTGCGGTCAGCCAGTGGACATTTAGCTTGGTCATGTCCATGGTTTTGTAGGTGTGCGGCTTGCGTGCTGTGTGGTTCACCGATAACTTGAGCTTACAGGTACCAGAGGCATTGGTGGTAAACAGGACGGTGATGCGTTCCTTCTGCATCTTCCGGCCCCGAATCTTGCTGGCATTCTTTACAACGAAGGACTTGGAAGGTAGCTTTTTCCAGATAAGACCAGATTCGTCCATGTTAAACACCTGGTCGTCACTGTACTGTCCTTCCTCCATAATCTCACATAAAAACGGAGGAAATTCCCTAGCCGCAGCTCGGTCAGCACTCGCTTCTTCACCACCAATGTTTATATTGGTGATCTTGTTCCGGATCTTAAACCTCTGTAACCACCCAGAAGAAGCATTAAAGGGTTTGGGCTCTGTAATTCCCATCTTTCGTGCCACTGCCATGTACAGTTCACGTGCGTACTCCTTAACAGAGCGCGTGTCGACTGCCATGTTCTGTCGCGCCTGACGCACCAAGTACCTCACAAGTAATTTTTCTGTCTTGAGAAGCACCTGGTTGTGAAAATACTTAATCATAGAAGCACCTGTAGACTTTGTGATCTTCATGTGCTCCTTTATCTTGGCTGCATCCTTCTTTATTGTTCGAATCGTAGATTCATTCACACCATGCTGGCGCGCCAAGTCAACCTGCCTTGTTCCTTTCTCCAACTCTTGGATGATCTTGTACTTCACCTCGTAGCTTAAGGAACGTCGTGTCTTCTTTGGCTTAGTGCCGCTGGGTCCAGGTAAGGAAAGGTTTCTCTCTGGGGGCGGTGGTCCGGAGGAAACCATTTTACAGAACAATGGATACACGTTTACACGGTGTGGCCTTGAGGGATGAAGCTGCTGCAGCTAGGTCAAGCATCGTCTTTCCTCCCTCCCTCCCTCCCCCGGGTGGACACGTCATAATACTTTAAGCCAATTACAGCTAGCAGCAGAGGGGGGGTAGGGATGCATGGCCAATCACAGTCCGATACGTCATATGACGTCAGTGATAACGCAACAAAGACACACTGCGCAACCTTACCACGCGGCTTGCCCATGCGGGGGGAGGAGGAAGGGAGGGAGGAGGAGGGAGAGGCGAGAGCACAGGCAGGCAGGCGGGTGGGGCGAATCTAAAAATAGCGTCACGCCGGACACTCTCCGCGTAATGGGGTTCACGCACCGCGTAATGTGAGCACGTTAGGTTCTGGCAGGGCACCGCATAAACGTGGAAACGCGGAATGTGGGATCGCGTAAAGCGAGGGTTGACTGTATATATTGGCTTATATTGGTCAGTGGTTAACCATTATCCTCAAGTATTACTCAAACATAATTCCATCTTCACTAATGACGCTTGAAGTACGTCTAGCAACTATCACGTACGTCGATCTCACCTGATTTCTCCTACTCTTGTGATTGGTTGATGATTTTGTTAACTGAGCGACTATTGGCCAACTACGTAGCTCCTGCACTGCCATCTACCTACTGCCATCTTCCTTCGGACAAGAGAACTGTATTTACTGGGTAAACACTAGAGTTGCGGACTGCTTACGAGACTGTAGTTACAAGACTGTAAGGAGTCTGTCAGTTACCGTATTGTACTGTATCTCTGCTACTGTACGTAACTGATGAGGTGTTTTGAGTATGCGGCCCCAGAAAAGTGAGGCTGTAGATCAAACAGACCAAAACCGTTGTTGATGTACCACAACTGCCTTGAGAATCCGCACAATATTATATGTAAAATTTTGGTAAAAATTTCAGTAACAAATATAACATTTTTTTTTTAATTTACCCAAATTATTTAAGGGCAAAAATCCGTAACCAGGGATTCCGTAATGAATGGAATACCCATACAGTACAGCACAGAGAAATTTACTGGTATTTACCTCTAGAAATTGTTCTTCCTTAAGTATTGAAATTACCATAGCGTATGGTTACCAAAAAATAATAATAATTATAATTCTAGACATGTGTACAAAATAACAAAAATTTTCCAGTGTTGCCAGTACCAGAAAAACAAGGACAGTTAAGTATAATGGGAAGTGGACGATTACAAGCAGGCAAGACTGGTAGCCTGCCATCCTCTCATCATGGCTCAGGCCTCCTGTACCGCAAGGATATATTTTACCGGGGCTCCCTTCTTAACATCCCTGAGTACAAGTAAGTCATATTCTGTTCATTATCTTTAAGAAATATATTATCTCTCTGATATTTATTAATTCACTTAAAAAGCTTTCATAACAATTAGCTTTTTGTTGTAGATTTCAGTTATATAGTATATCGACAAGAAAAGTCTAGAAAAATTAATAGAAAATATGCTTCATACCATAACTAGGCATGACAAAATAATATTGTACATTATGTTCTTTTTTGTATCTGGAAAATGAAATTTATTCATTATTTGTACACTTAATTCCTAAAATTTACAGCTGAATGTTGCACCTAAATCCAAAATTTAGACCAACTCAGGCTAGAAATCCTAGTTTATTAATTGATTAGATCAACATAACATAGGTTAAGAGCATACCACTATTTCTTGTTAGTTTAATATGAGCCATTTTCCCCATAACCTTGTAGAAAATACCTCACTTTCCTCAGAACCCTCCTTCATAAAACCCCAAAATCAGAACTTGGGAATCCACTGTCCATACCGCTAGAGCATCCTGTAGTATCTCTTGCTTTCCCATTCAGACAGGATCCTGGCAGCTACAGGGCATCTATGGCTCGTCTACCAGACACTGAAGAAACGCCCAGTGAAGTGGAGAAAGCCAAGGTTTGAATTTTGTATTTTCATGAAAGTAAACCAGATAAGGAGGAGGCAAAATCATTTTATGACCTTGAACTCCTCGGTTAACTCATGTTTGCACCTCCTTAACCATCTGTAATGTTAGAACTCACAAACATCTTGATAGGAAGGCCAAGAGCTGTTACATAGTTCCTCATCCAGAGAAATAGCCAATGTCGTTGTGAGCATTGCCTCTTTCATGTCTCCTCATAATTAACTGTCCTTTTTTCCTGGTATGTACTGGCAGCACTGGAAAAGTATTTGTCATTCTGTATGTATATCTAGATTTTAATTGATTTATTTTTTTAGTAACCATAAGCTAATTTAATTTGCTACTGGCATGAAAACCTTGAGAGCATGGTCTTCTGCCAGACAAAATTCCCTCAGATTAATTGGATAGTTGAATTTAAAAAAAATCTCAATGCTATTTTATGTTAGGTTTGGTTTGATTAGGGTTTTATCCTCGAGATTTTTGTCTTAGGTAATTTTGTCCTGTACTTAGCAAGGGGATAGGCTAGGTCCCACAGTCGGGTTTGGTAGGGCATTGTCAAGGAGAAGCGAAGCCTTGACCTCTACTCTGGGGATGCCATGGACTGTCATCTGGTAGTGCCTGACAGCATGCATGAAGACATTGTGGAATCAGTCTTCAAAGATGTCCCGTGTGAACCAAGCCTCCTTCTTGTTACGTCAGGATACAGGAATATGATCCATGGAATTGCACAGCACTCTTGGCCTCTGCGCATTTCCCACCACCACGGGTCAAATTTTGTGTGTGCCAGCAACATGAGCACACAGCAACACTGACACTCACTGTTTGTTGGCCTTGAGTCCAGGGGTGTTGCTCTCCTACTGGGATGCCAAGGTGTTGTTGGGCAGGGACTTCCAGAAGAGGCCTGTCTCATCTGTGTTGTACACTCATTCCTCTTAATATTGTTGTCGTGGATGAGTTTTTGCAGCTCCTCTTTGAATGGCTGAACACTAGCCACATCAGCACATTGTTCTTGCCAGCCTGTTGGAAGTCCCATGGCACCTGTATAACTTGTACAGCCACCCAAGGCTCCCATGGAAGTCAGACGCCTCCAGCAGTGTAGCAAAGTGGTGGGTAGCATCACAGAGCTCAGTGCTGTGAACGGGAATACCACTGCTTGTTGCTGCTTGTACCAGCTGTACACAGCAGCATCTACTTTTTCGTATTTCACTGGACCCATACGAGTGTGGGTGAGGCTACCTTCTTCATCTGTGCCTGGCAAAGCTTTCTCTTCTTGTTGCCTCAGCTTCCCCTGTCATACATCATGTTGTAGATGGTGGACATGCCCACTCTATACACCATCATTAACACTTTCAAATACACTTTGTTTTCAAGTTTCTAGAAAATGTCCAATTTCTCGTTAATGGACACACTTTTCACAGGGCCTATTTTTGATCCCTTGGTGCCACAGGTATTCTCTGTAGCTTTCAGAATTGAAGTAAAGTATGGGGTACACATACAGTTGGGTCTCACTTTACGTAGTTAATGTAACCCATAGGGTACCGCGGAAAGTGAGGAACGCTTAAAGTGAATAACATAACATATGGGATTAATTGAAATAGAGACCGGGCCGACCCCCAAACTCCACTTTTTGACAACACACAACTATGTTGTAGTAAAAATTTTATCTTAACTTTATGATGGTATGCACAAACAAGTAATATAGAAGAGGTTAGGTTAGGAAAAATAAAGGTTAGGTTAGGAAAACTAAAAGGTAGGTTGAACACTTACGTTTGTAGAAGAGATGGGTCGGCATACGGGGATGGAGGCTGGTTCTGAGGCAGAGGGCAGGCTACTGGCCCTCAGGTGAGTCACCATCACTCTCATCCACACTTGTCAGGGCCTCCCTGACAAATCCCTCAAAGTCATCTTCACTGTCTCTACCTCTGTCACTATCACTGGCTTGGGCTGGCTGTGGTGGGTTGCGGGCAAAGAACTCGGTTATGCTTTGCTGACGGCTGGTGTTTATGTTGTCGACATTAACCTTGAAGTAGGGCTCCATAGTCTGCAACAGCTGGGTAGTGAAGATTTCATACCTGTTTGCGTCATGGTCGTCGGAAAGGAGGAGCTTGATTTTCTCGACACACTCGATGGCACCCCTAACATTACTATGAGATAAGCGGTGTTCTTCTTGGGATGATGCACCACCTGCCTCTTCACTGACGTCATTATCATCTACCATCTCGCCGGTAGTCACACCAGGTTTCATTATCACCTCCAGGATGTCGTCGTTGGTGGTCTCGGAGAAACCTGCAGCTGTAGCACTCTGCCCAGCTTCTCTGGCAAGGTCCACTGCTACTGCAACAGTCTGAACCTCACCAGTCACAGATTGAATCCTCCTCTCACCTGGTATTCCATGCAACACATGTCTCCTTGCGTGACAAATAGTTGCTACAGACAGCTGATCCCATACCTCCACCAAGAAGTCCACAGCTTTCTTGATGTTAAATATTCTCCAGAATTGTTTGAAAAGTATTTTTTGCTGTTCCAACTGTTGATCCTCGTCTTCTTCGCTCTTGCTATCGGTGGTGGTGTCACTCAGGTTACGCAACTCTTCCCTGGTGTTGGTGTAATCGTTCAGGAGCTGGAATTTTTTTGTTGAGAATGCAGCTTTTACATTACAGATTAACTCTTGGTCCATGGGCTGTAATATAGACATAGTGTTGGGAGGAAGGAAGATCACTTTTAGGTTGGGGTGACCATCTAACAGTAGGGGCGAGTGTCCTGGTGCGTTGTCCAGCAGCAACAAAATCTTGAATGGCACATTCTGTTGCTCACAGAATTTCTTTACATCGGGAACGAAACAGTCATCAAACCAGGAGAGGGACAGTGTAGAGAACATCCACGCCTTACGTGCGGTCAGCCAGTGGACATTTAGCTTGGTCATGTCCATGCTCTTGTAGGCGTGCGGCTTGCGTGCTGTGTGGATCACCGATAACTTGATCTTACAGGTACCGGAGGCATTGGTGGTAAACAGGACGGTGATGCGCTCCTTCTGCATCTTCCGGCCCCGAATCTTGCTGGCATTCTTCACAACGAAGGTCTTGGAAGGTAGTTTTTTCCAAAAAAGACCAGATTCGTCCATGTTAAACACCTGGTCGTCGGTGTACTGTCCTTCCTCCATAATCTCACGTAAAAACGGAGGAAATTCCCTATCCGCAGCACGGTCAGCACTCGCTTCTTCACCACCAATGTTTATATTGGTGATCTTGTTCCAGATCTTAAACCTCTGTAACCACCCAGAAGAAGCATTAAAGGGTTTGGGCTCTGTAATTCCCATCTTTCGTGCCACTGCCATGTACAGTTCACGTGCGTACTCCTTAACAGAGCGCGTGTCGACTGCCTTGTTCTGTCGCGCCTGACGCACCAAGTACCTCACAAGTAATTTTTCTGTCTTGAGAAGCACCTGGTTGTGAAAATACTTAATCATAGAAGCACCTGTAGACTTTGTGATCTTCATGTGCTCCTTTATCTTGGCTGCATCCTTCTTTATTGTTCGAATTGTAGATTCATTCACACCATGCTGGCGCGCCAAGTCAACCTGCCTTGTTCCTTTCTCCAACTCTTGGATGATCTTGTACTTCACCTCGAAGCTTAAGGAACGTCGTGTCTTCTTTGGCTTAGTGCCGCTGGGTCCAGGTAAGGAAAGGTTTCTCTCTGGGGGCGGTGGTCCGGCGGAAGCCATTTTACAGAACAATGGATACACGTTTACACGGTGTGGCCTGGAGGGATGAAACTGCCGCAGCTAGGTCAAGCATCGTCTTTCCTCCCTCCCTCCCTCCCCCGGGTGGACACGTCATAATACTTTAAGCCAATTACAGCTAGCAGCAGAGGGGGGGTAGGGATGCATGGCCAATCACAGTCCGATACGTCATATGACGTCAGTGATAACGCAACAAAGACACACACTGCGCAACCTTACCACGCGGCTTGCCCAGGCGGAGGGAGGAGGAAGGGAGGGAGGAGGAGGGAGAGGCGAGAGCACAGGCAGGCAGGCGGGTGGGGCGAATCTAAAAATAGCGTCACGCCGGACACTCTCCGCGTAATGGGGTACACGCACCGCGGAATGTGAGCAGCCTGGCTTCCGGCAGGGCACTGCGTAAACGTGGAAACGAGGAATGTGGGACCGCGTAAAGTGAGGGTTGACTGTATACATAGTATACACACCAACACTGCACACAATGCTACAGTGCACAAACACTGTCCAGTGTCCACTGTTATGTGCATTAGCATATGCACAGTGTGTACATAAACAATGTTAATTTACAGTATAAAATTATACACTATGCAGTAAGTTCTTGCTTAACGTCGAGGTTATGTTCCTGAAAACGTAACGTTATACGAAACAACATTAAGCTGATCAATCTTCCCCATGAGAATTTGATAAAATAGGGGAGTTACGTTCCTGAGCCTCTTTTTTCCCCATGAAATACATTACATATACAGAAAATCATTGCCATTTCAAAAGAAAATAGCGCTTACATATGCAACTACAAGTACTGTACTAAGTTTGTATGGGTACTCACCGATGGCTGGAGGTGTCTGGTGGGTAGTGAAGCGGAGGAGGCCGATGGTGGGAGCAGAGGAGGCAGATGGCGGAAGCGGAGGAGGAGGGTGGGAGAGGAGGAGGGCAGGAGGGGAGGAGGGTGTTTAGTCACTGAGACTCTGCGACTGCCTCCTTCTCCTGCGCTGACTTTGGTTCCTCCTCCGCTGTTCGCTCCTCCTCCATTGATGTTTGCTCCTCCTTGGCTGCCGGCTGTTGTGAAGATGCTGCTGCTGCTGCTGTTGCTGCTGCTTCTACTGTCCCACGCCAAAAAAATTAATCCAGTGTTGACTGCTTGGTGCTACTCTTCTTCTCCTTATACATCTCAGTGTAACAACCAAGACTGTCATCAATGCTGCGTTGAATCTTTGAGCTACGTTTCATGTTTGGGTTGTCATCTATAAGGATTTACATACCTTGCTGGATCATGTTGAATGCTTCTGCCATCCTCATGGTAGTTAGCATTCGTTGAGGTTCTTCTTCATCATCGCCGTCGTCTTCAACGGGATTGTGTTCTATTAGTTGTTGCAAATCCTCATTGGTGAGCTCTTCTGTATGGTATGCCAGGACATCCTCAATATCCTCTGATTCCAGCTCATCAGAGCCTGCCTCTCTAGCTAAAGATACCCTTATTCACTGCTGGGACTAAGTCTGTGAATCCCAAAAAACTGTTGACACACTCGGGCCACAGTTTACCCCGCACACCATTCAGGCAACTTTCTAAAACCTCTTCCCATGCCTTACCAATGTTGTCAATTGCATGAAGAATGTTGAAGCCACGCCAATATTCTCGGATCGTTGGTTTATTATCTCCGTTTGTAGCCTTGAGCAGCTTGGCTATGGTATGGCATAAATAATACGCATTGAATGCGGTGATGACGCCTTGGTCCACAGGCTGCATCAGTGTGAGGCAGGAATACAACTATTACACTGTGATGCAAGTGGTCAAGATTGGGAGGATGAACTGGAGCATTGTCAAGGATCAAAAGAATTTTGCAGTTAAGGTTCTCCTTGGCACAATATTCCTTCATTCCAGGGATGGCGTACACTTTTAACCACTGGCTAAATATGGCGCCAGTTATCCATGCCTTCTTGTTTGCCTTGTAGATCACTCCTTCGAGTAACCTTTCAGGGCCCGTGGGTAAGCAGCTCGAGAAATCAGCATAGGCTTCAGCTTGAAGTCACCGGCAGCGTTCACGCCAAGCAGCAGCGTCATGTGGTTTTTTGCTGCCTTAAAACCTGGCACTCTTTTCTCCTCCTTGGAGATATAAATCCTCTCAGGCATCCTCTTCCAAAAGAGACCAGTCTCATCCACTTGAAGACTTGCTTCGATGAATAGCCTTCTTCCTGGATAATCCGTTTGAATTGTGGCGGGAATGTCTCGGCAGCAATCATATCTGAACTGGCAGCTTCACCAGTCATCTTTATATTGTGGAAGTTATAACGACGCTTAAATCGTTGAAACCATCCTCAGCTGCCCATAAAAGTCTTTTCCTTCGATCCTTCAGCCTCTTTTGTCTGTAAGTCATCAAACAAGGATCTGGCCTTGTGCTGGATAAACACAAAGCTCACAGGGGCATTATGTTGATTCTGGTCCTCCATCCACATTGCCAGCATCTTTTACACCTTTCTCTATCAAAGTTGCACACAGAGAAGAACCACTTCCAGCACTAACCTAGATCTTGTCAGTGTTGGTCTGGATAGTATGCGCGTTGTGGGGGTTAGACCAAGCACAGCGGCTATGCCCACAGCACATTCCCCTTTTTTAAAATGCGCTAATACATCCTTTTTCGTAGCCAGGGTAATGGTCTTATGTTTCCTCTTAACTACACTAGCATCAGTAGCACTTGATGGGTGCTTGGAAGCCATTTTCAATGGTTAGAGTACAGTTTTAGAGCAAAAGCACTTAAGCACATACAGCTATACTCGCTGTATAAAATTGCCACAAAATATTGTCAACTACCTACCATAATCTGCATCAAATGTTACCAGCTGGTGTAGTGTAAACACTAGTGACGTCACTTAGGCATCAGTTATTTTACTGGAACTAATGTCGGTGTCGAGTAAAATTTTACTATTTTCTTGAAATGGATTCACTGATTTATTTGTTTATTTATTTATTTATAATATACTGTAATATATTGGAAATGTAGGCATAAAATACACTGCAGGTATTTTATTTAATTTATAAACTTGCTTCGCGAGACGATCGGTGGGACGGGCTGTTTGTTTACTTCAGCAGCAGTTGCAAACGGCGGGCGGTGTGTGATGATACCTGCGTTTATTATGTTGTTATTTTATGGTATTTACAGTATGTTAGACAGGTTTATAGTACATTTTTATTATTTCAATACAGTATTCCAGTAATCTTATTTTTAATCCAGCTTCCCAAACATAAGTTTCAGTAGAAAATAATTAGTGGTAGGACCGTGGGATTAAGGCGAGTGTTTTACAATGTTTTCCATCACAACTGGTGACACACTAAACCACAGGATGTAGAAGTTTGGATTTTATACCCGGCGTTTAAGACGAACCCTAACTTTAGGCTGATTTTTTTAAGGTTCAAATTCCGTCTTATGTGCTGACATATATGGTATGGTAACACCCAGGAGTTTGGTAGACTGCACTAACTGGAGAGGACGGGCACCCACTGTGACTGCTGGAGCTTGCACTGGAGTGGTGGCGGTATTGATGTGCATGACTATTGTTTGTGTGTGTGTGTGTGATAATAATAATAATAATAATAATAATAATAATAATAATATTAATAATAATAATAATAATAATAATAATAATTAACGGTTTATTGAAAAGTTTCAGCAGCCCGAAGGCTGAAATTATACCTTTGACAAAAATGAGTTGTTACATATAAAGACATGGAGTAGGTGGGTCGTTAAACAAAAACTTTCATTACGAAAAGGAAAAAGAACATGAATTGAACAAACAAATTATTATAGTTTGCAGTTGATGGCCCTGGCTGGTCTCTTGTCATACTGTGTGAGGTCACTTAGGCCACGTGGTGTAGTGACTCGCCCTTGCGTGTTGACATGAAGGGCCTCACGTAGTCATGGAGACACCGGGTGGTGTGGTGTTCAAGTGGTGGAGTAACTCGTCAATAGTTGTTGATATGAAGGACCTCACGTGGTCATGGAGACATTGGGTGGTGTGGTGTTCAAGTGGTGGAGTAACTCGTCAATAGGTGTTGATATGAAGGACCTCACGTGGTCATGGAGACATCGGGTGGTGTGGTGTTCACGTAGTGGAGTAACTCGTCCATGGGTGTTGAAATGAAAACCTCACATGGTCATGTCGACACTGGGTGGTGTGGGGTGGTGTCACAGTACAGTACCTCACTCTCTGCTAAGTGATGTGTTATCTCGTAGTCAGGTGTAAAGCCGACCCACTGTTGTTCCCAGGGTGGACTGATTAACGCCACCTGGTCAGAAGGTGGTGGTTAGTTCCCAGGGGTGCTTATAACACTGGTGGGTCACGGCTCTCACTGGTACTGTTTAGTGCTGAATTCTCTGGCTTAAACACTGTACATCACTGTTCAACACTCATCCCACTTCTTTCCCACACGAAATTATCACTTTTGATAGTATTATGTTGATATTCCTGTGGTGAGGATGGGTTAAGGAGGGGGGCTTGGAATATGGGCCAAACAGTGGCTGGGGGCAGTTGCCACAGTAGGAGCGGGCACCCAATAGGTCTTGACCCTCCAGTGGTCAAGGATGTAGTGTGGGTGTGCAGCCACACACAGGGTGGTGAAATGCATCTAGAGTGGCAGCACTGCTTGCTCACTCTCGCTTTCAGTTGCCACCTCTGGCTAGCCCTCGTGGCAAACAGGGAAGCAACTTGCATAAGTCTTCCCCTGCCAGTACACAGCCTCCTCACCATCAAGACTCTCGCTGTGCGTCCTCGTGGCAACACACGGTAACTGGGTGCCTCGTGGGCCCAGGCTAAACCAGCAGGGGGCCTTGGAGTAGCAGTGGTGGGCCCCATCAGACAGCATATAGGCCCACAAGTTCTGGTGCCTAGCAACCATTGCTCAGCTGCCTTGCAGATTAACCTTGGTAGGTATAAGGCTACAGAAGTAAACCCCAAACAAAAAATCTGCGGTGGAACCACACATCAGGCAGACATGCTTACATAGCTCCAACAAGACCAGAACCGTGATATAGGCGGAAGAGATGGATGCCATGGGAACCCAACGACTACACCAGCGACCAAAGGCAGTGCATGATGGACAGGCTACTAAGGTGAAACCCAACAAACTGGGCTATTGGCAGTCCATTGCAACTCTCCCTCTTCCAGTTATTGCAACACTTGCACCACTGGATTAGAAAAAGGGAGAGCCAAAGTGTGTGGTTACAGCCTCCGCTCCTGCTTCATCCTTAAATCAACTCACATGCAGCCATCATCCAGCTCATCATACCTCTCATCATCATCAAAACCCCTATACCCCTAAAAGTCCTATGGTGATGGATCAGTGGTGACGGGGACAGGCAGAGATGACTGCCAGGAGTCTCTAGTCACAACTCTGTACATGGGCGGCACAGATAAGATGGTCGTTTATGCACTGAGATCTAGGCAGCAGTGCAATCCAGTCCTGTCTGTGCAACTGAGCAGCCACTCTGCTCACCCCACATGGGGAGGGGGCTAGAAAAGGTGCCCATAGCCTGCCTAAAAACCCAACCTCACTGGGCAACCGCACCCAGTAAGGTCGTCCTTATGCAGTCAAAAACACAACCAAAATCACAGATCCAGGTATTCAGGGGGTAACATCGACATAGCAGCCTTCAGTGAGTCCCGGCTCCCAGATGAGGGCCGACTCACAGAACGGGGGTCTGGCTACAACTTCTTCTGGAAGGGTAAGCCTGCTGCGGAGAGAAACCGCATTTATGGAGTTGGCTTTGCCATCCGCCAAGGCATCCCACACAGGCTAACTGAAATGCCTATTGTGATTCAACGAGCACCTCATGACACTTCGAGTCCCACTGAATCACTCACATCATGCCTTCTTCATCAGTGCATACGCCCCAAACTGGATGCAGAGGATGACATCAAGGAGGCCTTTTATGACGACCTCGACCGAGTGCTAACCTCTATCCCCAGAGAAGACAAGGTTGTACTCCTTGGCGACTTTAATGCCAGAGTTGGCAGAGATGCTAACATTTGGCAGGGAACCATAGGGAGAAATGGACTACTCCTCCTCAGCAAGTGTGCTGCACAGAACATCACCTTGTTTAGGCAGGCTGACAAGTTTAAGGGTTTGTGGCAACACCCACGATCCATCACTGGCATCTCATTGACTACAGTTGGTCCTCGTATTACGCGGTTAATGTAACCCGGAGGGTACCGCGGAAAGTGAGAAACGCGTAAAGTGAATAACATAACATATGGGATTAATTGAAATGGAGTCCGGGCCGATCCCCAAACTCCACTTTTTGACGACACACAACTATGTTGTAGTAAAAATGTTATCTTAACTTTATGATGGCATGCACACACAATTAATAATTAAGAGAAATATCAATAATATTAGGTTTTTTAACACTTACATTAGTAGAAAAGATGGCTGGGCACACGGGGATGGGCGGTTGGTTCCGAGGCAGAGGACAGATTATTGGCCCTCACCTGTATCACTTGTATCAATTGTATCACTATCCACCACAGAGGCTTGCAGGGCCTCTTTGTCAAACCCCCCAAAGTTCATATAGTCCATATCCTCACTATAATTATCACTATCACTGACTTGGGCCGGCTGTAGTGGGTGGCGGGTGAAGAACTTGGTAATGTTTTGATGACTGGGCGACCTTGTGCGCACCATTTTCGTGCCTCTTACACAACATGGCGGATGGCGGGAAGTTTGGATCCAAAAATGGCGCGGCTTGCCAGCCGCTCTCCGCGTAATGGGGTTCACGACCGCGGAATGTGAAAATGTTAGGTTCTGGCAAGGCACCGCGTTAACGGTGAAACGCGGATTGTGGGACCGCGTAATAGGAGGACCAACTGTACATCATTGTCGGAGAAAGAGATCGCCGAGATGTCCTCATCACCCATGCCATGTGTGGCTCAGACCACTGTGACACTGATCATCGACTTGTCAGATCCAAGCTCTCACTTCACATTGCCCCAAAACAGCAGAGGCAGAAAGTCTCCAGAAGAGGTTTTAATACTAAGCATCTGGAGGATCCATTGGTAGCACATGCTTTCAGAGAGGGATTGCAGGTTTCTTAAAATATTTATTTAATAATGTAGATGTAGTTTAGGTGACATTATTTTTATTTATTCATTTATGTTTATTTTTATAATAATAATAATAATAATAATAATAATAATAATAATAATAATAATAATAAAGAACCATAAAGAAATACAAATGAAAAAAGATTAATAGTGAGAAACGATATACTGTATGTTGTATTGTCAAAGAAAGAAAAACAATTGAGACCCTGTGTAAATGTGGCAGAAAGTCAGATCAGCAACCTGGGACTTGGTCACAATTTTCGTAATGCCATATGGCAGCAAAGTCTACCATTAGACAACACATTATGCTTCCAATATCTTCCCAGGTGGTACCTCCTTGTTTGGTAGCAGCCTATTACCTCACAAGGCTTCATGGGCCCCAATTTCCTAGTAAAAGTTCACAAGTGCCTACACTGGTCACACAAGTTTCACACATCCAATCCAGTCAGTTGCATAATTAAAAAAAAATTATGTGCAAAGTGTTGGTAGAAATTTAATTTTTACAAAACAGCAAAATTCCATTAAATGAAGTAACATAAAGTGAGGGCCATCTGCATCTGTCAATGTATCTTTATACAAGTGTACCCCAATAACCGAATCATAGAGGGACCAGGAAAAGTCGTTGGTTAGAATCAACTGTTATCGAAGCAATTAATCCCATAAGAACATAACAAACTGAGGGGATTAGGAACCAACCGCCCTCCAAAAACTCACCAAATTAAAAAATACCTTTGCCGATCTTCCTCCCTCAACGTTGGATGAACAGGGTATGCAATGAAACTTGCAGAGTATTTCCCCTATTTGTAAACATTGGCTATGCAAAATGGCGGTCTACGGGACTTTGGTTATTGGGGTTCACCTGTATTTTTATATGTTAACGCATGTGTTTATGAGTGAGCTTGAGTAAGTGGGCTAGTAATCACTTTTGGAAATTTACAGGTGTGTGGATGTGTGCCATGCTCAAGGGAGACAAGGGATGCAATGACCAGCTTGATGGACTGGGGTCTCCTCACAGATGGGATCTTCATTCTGTTTGCATTATCCAACTTCTGTACTTCCATTGGATTTAATGCACCTTACATATTTATAGTTGTAAGTATTAATATTAATATACTCTCTTCTCTCTCTCTCTCTCTCTCTCTCTATATATATATATATATATATATATATATATATATATATATATATATATATATATATATATATATATATATATATATATATATATATACATATATATATATATAATCAACGACCTCACCAGCATGGAATCGAACCCTCGACCTACTGGGTGGCCCTAGGGAACGCTTACCGGCTAGCCCACAAGGACACTAAAAGCAGTTCTAGACTCTGTTATATTTCACACAAAGCCTGTTCATCGAGCTGATGGCGCCGTGAACCTCATTGGGAAACTGCCCGTGCCTCGTATGTGGTGTCAGTAGCATTTTACCGAATCCAGCTGGTATGAAACGCGAGGTACATATATATACTTCATTTTTAGTCCATTTAACACGCGGACTTTGAACATATAATCAACGACCTCACCAGCATGGAATGTTCAAAGTCCGCGTGTTAAATGGACTAAAATTGAAGCATATATATGTACCTCGCGTTTCATACCAGCTGGATTCGGTAAAATGCTACTGACACCACATACGAGGCACGGGCAGTTTCCCAATGAGGTTCACGGCTCCATCAGCTCGATGAACAGGCTTTGTGTGAAATATAACAGAGTCTAGAACTGCTTTTAGTGTCCTTGTGGGCTAGCCGGTAAGCGTTCCCTAGGGCCACCAGTAGGTCGAGGGTTCGATTCCATGCTGGTGAGGTCGTTGATTATATGTTCAAAGTCCGCGTGTTAAATGGACTAAAAATGAAGTATATATATGTACCTCGCGTTTCATACCAGCTGGATTCAGTAAAATGCTACTGACACCACATGCGAGGCATGGGCAGTTTCCCAATGAGGTTCACGGCGCAATCAGCTCGATGAACAGGCTTTGTGTGAAATATAACAGAGTCTAGAACTGCTTTTAGTGTCCTTGTGGGCTAGCCGGTAAGCGTTCCCTAGGGCCACCCAGTAGGTCGAGGGTTCGATTCCATGCTGGTGAGGTCGTTGATTATATGTTCAAAGTCCGCGTGTTAAATGGACTAAAAATGAAATATATATATATATATATATATATATATATATATATATATATATATATATATATATATATATATATATACATACATACATATATATATATATACAGGTAGTCGTCGACTTACGACCTAGATTGGTTACGGCCGACCGGTCGTAAGTTGATCTGGTCGTAAGTCGGCCTATGTTATAATTACCTTACGTATATTATACTGTAATGTGTAATGATAATATAATCATCTTTAAGTCATATTTTATCAACATTTTCTTTGTTCATTATTGTTACGGTCGTCAGGTTTAAGTAAATCACTGCATACTACAGTACAATTGGTTTATTATTTACACTGGGGCTGGGGCCAAAACTGTCGTACCGCCGGTCGTAAAGTCGAACAGACGTAAGTCGCATAGGTCGTAAGTCGACGACTACCTGTATACAGTTGGTCCTCATATTACGCGGTTAATGTAACCCGGAGGGTACCGCGGAAAGTGAGAAACGCTTAAAGTGAATAACATAACATATGGGATTAATTGAAATGGAGTCCGGGCCGATCCCCAAACTCCACTTTTTGACGACACACAACTATGTTGTAGTAAAAATATTATCTTAACTTTATGATGGCATGCACACACAATTAATATTTAAGAGAAATATCAATAATATTAGGTTTT
The DNA here is from genome assembly GCA_958450375.1 of Homarus gammarus. NCBI lineage: Eukaryota > Metazoa > Arthropoda > Malacostraca > Decapoda > Nephropidae > Homarus > Homarus gammarus. The sequence continues at coordinate 724,000 of CAUDMG010002589.1, forward strand.
TTAACACTTACATTAGTAGAAAAGATGGCTGGGCACGCGGGGATGGGCGGTTGATTCCGAGGCAGAGGGCAGATTATTGGCCCTCACCTGTATCACTTGTATCAATTGTATCACTATCCACCACAGAGGCTTGCAGGGCCTCTTTGTCAAACCCCCCAAAGTTCATATAAGTCCATATCCTCACTATAATTATCACTATCACTGACTTGGGTCGGCTGTAGTGGGTGGCGGGTGAAGAACTCGGTAATGTTTTGATGACTGGGCGACCTTGTGCGCACCATTTTGGCGCCTCTTACACAACATGGCGGATAGCGGGAGGTTTGGATCCAAAAATGGCGCGGCTTGCCAGCCGCTCTCCGTGTAATGGGGTTCACGACCGCGGAATGTGAAAATGTGGATTGTGGGTCCGCGTAATAGGAGGACCAACTGTATATATATATATATATATATATATATATATATATATATATATATATATATATATATATATATATATATATATATATATATATATATATAAATACAGTAGTACCCCACTTAACGCGGTCAATAAAACCCACAGGGTACCGTGTTAAGTGAAAACCGCGCTAAGGGAACAACAGAACATATGGGATTAATTCCAATAGAAACTGGCCCATTCCCAAACTCCACTTTTTCCGACACAATACCTATGTTCTAGTAAAAATAACATCTTAATTTTATGATGGAACATGCACACAATTAATACTTAAGAGAAATAGAGAAATACAGTCGCCAAGTTAATGTCCATTCAAATAATGGACTCAACTCCCTCCCATTCTTCTCACACTACACTGCTGGCTCTTCCCTCTCTGAGAAATTTTGGGGGGAAAACCACTAAATTTTAATAAATAATACCTCAAACTAAAGTTAGGATAATACAATTGACATTGCTGGATTCCTTGTAAGACCAGGAATATTTTGAATATAAATGTCATATATTTTGCACAAAAGATAACATATTTACTGAGTAAACATTATATCTAAAATTTGTATGTATAATGCAAAATCTATGATGTTTATATTCAAAATGATCACCAAATTGTATGAATTCCAGCAATGTAAATTGTATTCTGGCGGGGTAATTTGCATGAATTTTATGAGCTAAAACAAATATCTTCAGTTAATAAAAAAAAAAATATTCTTCAAGACACTATCTGTCAAAGTACCCCACCTTGCCTCCCCCCCTCTTCCAACCGCGGGGTCAGTCCCATCCCTCCCCCCCACCCCCCACCAATCCTCCCTTCAGGAGATGTTGGGTGAAAAAACTAAATTTTAACATTTTGTATTAAATAATACTGCAGATTAAAGTTAGGATAATATAATTGACATTGCTGTATTCCTTGTAAGACCAGGAATATTTTGAATACAAATGTCATATATTTTGCACAAAAAATAACATATTTACTGAGAGTAAACATTATATCTAAAATTTGTGTGTCTAATGCAAAATCTATGATGTTTATATTCAAAATGATCACCAAATTGTAAGAATTCCAGCAATGTAAATTATATTCTGACCGGGTAATTTGTATGAATTTTATGAGCTAAAACAAATATCTTCAGTTATTAAAAAAATAAAATATTCTTCACACAGTAACAGATGGTCAGTCGGTCCCTCCCTCCCCCCCAACCCCCACCAACCTTGTCCCTACCAGATGTGTGGGAAAACCAGAATATTTACCTTTTTAGTAATAAATAATACCTCAAACTAAAGTTAGGATAATATAATTGACATTGCTGGATTCCTTGTAAGACCAGGAATATTTTGAATACAAATGTCATATATTTTGCACAAAAAATAACATATTTACTGAGAGTAAACATTATATCTAAAATTTGTATGTCTTATGCAAAATCTATGATGTTTATATTCAAAATGATCATCATATTGTAAGAATTCCAGCAATGTAAATTATATTCTGGCCGGGTAATTTGTATGAATTTTATGAGCTAAAACAAGCAGTCAGGCAGGGTGGCGGGTGGGGGTGGGGGTGGGGCAAATCTAAAAATAGCTCTCGAGCCGGACACTCACCGCGTATACGTGGAAAAAACCCGCGTTAAGTGAAAGTTCAGCTCTGGCGAGGCACCGCGTATACGGTAAAACACGCTAAGCGAAACCGCGCTCAGCGGGGTAATACTGTATATATATATATATATATATATATATATATATATATATATATATATATATATATATATATATATATATATATACATATACACAGTGGTCGCTCAGTTAACGAACGGTTTGATTAACAAAATTTCAGTTAACGAATTGCCTCCCATATGGATCTTCAATTCTGTTAACGAACAAAACTTCGATTAACGAAATCGTTACGAAAAACACGTTTTGTTGTGAGCATCAGCAATTTAGCTGATGGGCTGGTCTGCCAATTCAGTAATCTGTTTTATTTTTACATTCGTTTCCAGTGGAGTAAATATCAAGAAAGTTGTGCTCTTTAATATTTTTGCATTTTTTATATTACAATTATTAGTCATTTTAAAATTGAGTTAACATATTGATATTATATGCACTACAGAGAACTAGTCTTTTTACGCGCCCATCGGCCGCTTGACTCAGCCACCAGGCGTCAGTTTGGCTTTGTTGACAGCGAAGTGAACATCAAATCTGTTGGTATCTTGAATATTTTTGCATTTTTACATTAAAATTATTGGTCATTCTGAAATTTAGTTAACATATAGATAATATATAGCGCAGTGCAGTGTTGATTTAAATAAAATAATCTTGAATTACACCTAGTGAACTTAAAATTTTATTGCTGAACTTACTGCACCAGCATGGGTCCCCTGAAAGGTGATTTCTCCTCCATCCCCACTTCCTTCTCTTCCCCCTTCTCCTCCACCCCCACTTCTAATTCCCATCATCATCATCAACCAGGAACCTTCTACATACCCACCTCAGAGTAAGTGTACTTTACTGCATTTTTTTTTTTAATTTGGATGTACTTTTCTGTGAGCTGGAACCAATTACCCAATATCCCATTGAAACAATGGATTCGGTTAACGAACGACTCTGTGGAAATTATTGTGTTCGTTAACCGAGGGACCACTGTAATGTGTATATATATATATATATATATATATATATATATATATATATATATATATATAAATATATAAATATATATGGGAACTTCGTGTTTTCTTCTTTCCTGGTGGTTATCAGCATATATATATATATATATATATATATATATATATATATATATATATATATATATATATATTAGGGTGTGTCATACGGAGGCGAATTTTTTTTTTTTTTGAGTTTGAAAAATCGGCCCATGGTATTAATGATGTAGTTCTATGTGCAGAATCATGTGATATCTTCAGATTTGAAAAGTTTTCATTTTTTGCAAGGTAAATTTGAACTTGAAATCTTATGAAAATTCAGTATTCCCACCCTTTTACCAACACCACTAAATAGCTTATTTAAAGTAAAGTAAATGTATCAGGTTAATTTATTAGGATGAAAATGATCCAGAATAGTGAAACGAATGATCTTGACACATTTATTAAATTTAATATTCCTTTAGAAAAGAAAATCATCAAATACAAAAACTGTTTTACTACTACGACCCGGTGTTGCTGCACACCATAGAGAACATGTCTATCTTGCTTCTGTTTCTACTCATCACCTCCCTGCTGACCACCTGAGCTCGGATGTAGCCTTCCCTCCTCTCCTGGCTGTACACGTGACTGCTGGCCTCGCTCACTTGCTGTACACAACGCTCTATACTCTGGGTGTGCGAGGGCCAGGCAGGGACATGCATGGGGTTGTCCAGGAAAGCTCTGACTTGAACATTGGTGAGGCTGCAGGTAAGAGGGGGCTCACTGCCAGCCTGGATGTTATCCAGATCTATGAGATCAGTGAGGGTCTTGGCACCTAGATTGACTTCAGGAGTCTTCCTGACCCTGAAGGAATCGTCACCAACTGATTCGTCATGCCCAGATCCTCTCATAAGTCTCATATCCAAGATCTTTTTGACTGCCACTTTTCTCTCCTCTTCATCCTTACTGCAGAGCATTGTCTGCAGAACTGCCTCGGGATGAGCATACCAGGAAGATCTCCTCACAGTCTGCTCCACAATCTGAACAACCTTCCTTGGCTGACTCCTCAGGAGCTCAAGCTGGAAGAGAACATGCCTCGGACCTTCGGAGAACGATGACTTGACTTTGGTGTTGAACCAATTTGGCAAGTAGACACTCACGATGAATTGGACAATAAGTCTCAGGTTGTGAAGCTGGTTCCCTTTCAGTTTATGATGAGCGACCCAAATTCTGCAGAACCTGAGAGCCGTTGTGAGCCACCTAGAATGTGAGACTGGACCTATCTGCAGGTAAGCAAGTCTATCAGGCATGACCCCAGTTTTGATGGCACTGCAAATCATGTAACCATAGTACTGGTCAGTACTCAGGTCGTCAATGACAGTATGTGCAAGCTCAACGAGTGGAGGGCCAACTGTGATTTTTTCAAAGCTCGGATTTATTTCTAACTCAGTGGCAGAGTCCAGCATCTTGCCAAGAGGACCAGACCATCTGTTGTTTGAAAGAGCCTTGCCATCCAGCTCCTGGATCAGATGTCTGAGTGGCAACTCGTTGGTGTGGAGGTCACAAACAATCCAGAGCAGCTTCCTCCCAATCTTCCGCTCTATCCACTGTATGACCCCCCCTTGCCACCCTGTGTTCGTGTTGGTGCTGTCCCCTCCAATGGCCTGCAGGGTCTGGTCTACATTCCTCTCTCTGAGCCAGTTCACAATGGTATCTGCCACTATCTCAGCTGGTTTCCTGATGTGATCTTTCTCTGGAGTGAAATGCCACAAATACTTCCCTCCTGGTTCACTGCAGCAGGAGTAGTGTTCCTCCTTCACCATGGCAGGGAACAACTTGTCAGAATCTCCAACTTTCATGAACACTTTAGTGTCATCCCTTCTCCCATCAAAGAACAAACAATTGATTCCATTTTCTCTTATCCCCTTATCAAACTCCTCTTCTAGGTTACTGACAAGTTTCTCCTGAGCTCTCCTTACTTTGTTATGATCTATCACCAGGTGAAAATCATCAGATGTTATCAAACCACCGTCAACCCAGGCAGCTGTTGCTATCTCTGCAGTTTCTCTGAGACCAGTGTGGTGTCGCATGCTGGCCAGAGCTATGCTCGGGATATCTTTCCTATTTCGAATGTTATGCCTGGAAGGTTTGGGATCATTATTTTCTGGGTTAGGGACAAAGTCACCATTCTCCTGGTCAGCACTCGGATCAGCCATGGGGAAGTCATTAAACTCTGAATCAGCTTGACTCCAATCATCGGCCTTTTTTACCTCACCCTGGGCCTTCTCAAGTCTCTTTTCCTCGGCAACTCTTCTCCTCTTCTGTCTCTCTGTGGCAGCCTCCTGTCTCTTGGACTCCGGAATATCTTGGCTAGAAATCATGAGAGCCCCTATACTGCCAGTCTTCTCTCTCTGTGCTTTGACAAATGCCAGTTCGATCACAGGAATCTTCAGTTCACGCTTGCAAATACAGGAGATGTGGGCCTCGGATTTACAGTCACGATCGCATCCAAACTCAGGACAGAGAACAATTGGGCACTTGCAAGTAATTATGTCAAATAACTGGTCCAGTTGCTTGGCAAAGCTGTCCTTAACTGCAAGTTTTCCTCTCCCAAGAGAGATATCTCTTGCCTTTTCCCAACTGGCTAGCAGTCTCTCACTAATCTTCTTCTGACTTGTTATGACTGGAGGCTTGAACTGAGCGTTAGCCAGAGTGTACTGTGCCAAGACAGCTTTGGTCATATCACTGGCAGTGTCTTTGTTTGTGTAAGTTCTTTGGTTCTTTTCACTGGGTTACCTAATTAAACCACCGTATCTCAAAGCATCTCTCAATGTAGGCAACTCCGACTTCAGGAGCTCTCTCCCAGACCTAAGATAGTGACTGAGATGGCTGGATTTTTGGTTCCTCGTCCTGACACAAGCAGCCATCGCAAATATTATCAACTTATCAATGCATCAGAATCTGAAACAGAAAAAAATATTGTTAGTTGGGTTGTTAAAGAATGAAGTCAGAAAGCAATGTTCACTATTTAATTGTAATGCACTAATGCAGCTGTACGTTAGATTTTCGATAAATTTCACGCTAAAATTTACCTAGCAAAAGGTTGCAAAATATTGAAACTGAAATTATTTTCTGTTTATATACACTAAATTCTACCAAAAAAGTGATGGGCCATTAGTTTTAGCTGATCTTCCCTCCTATGACACACCCTAATATATATATATATATATATATATATATATATATATATATATATATATATATATATATATATATATATATATATATATACACTTCATTTTTAGTCCATATAACAAGCGGACTTTGAACATGTAATCAACGACCTCACCAGCAAGGAATCATACCCTCGACCTACTGGGTGGGACTAGGGAACGCTTACCGGCTAGACCACAAGGACACTAAAATCAGTTCTAGACTCTGTTATATTTCACACAAAGCCTGTTCATCGAGCTGATGGCGCCGTGAACCTCATTGGGAAACTGCCCGTGCCTCTTATGTGGTGTCAGTAGCATTCTACCGAATCCAGCTGGTATGAAACGCGAGGTATATATATATATATATATATATATATATATATATATATATATATATATATATATATATATATATATATATATATATATATATATTTATATATATTTATATATATATATATATGCGCCGGTTAACGTCCACCTGAACAACGTCCGATCGCATATACATCCATGCCCCTCCCCCACCCAAAAAAATTCTGTGCTGGACCACCACTCCACGACCCCCTCATGGAGACATGATGATCCTCCCCATACTGGCCAGATATTATGTGTTAAAGGAATATGTGCTTCCTTCTTTAGGCTTTTTTTAAGAAGCATTTCCCTCCAGGTGTAATGTTAACCTACATTTATTGAGGATAAAATCTTTCACCTACAAATTGACAATAACACATTTTCTGTAATCAGACATATCTAGTTGCCTCAACAATTGCAACCCCAGTTGCAATTGGGGTTACAGTTTCAAATTCTGTGTCATTACTAAGAAATAACGAAGTCTCTGGTGCACTCTAAGATTAAGAAAGAAAACGGAGGACTCAGGCATCCTGAGCGAGAGGAAACGGACTTCTATGATGGGGGACACAAGCACTCACACGTGCCACTCGTACTGACAGACTTGACACTCACTTACTTGACAAGTTTTACCAACCATTAGTTGTGTACGTTATCTAGTGAATTTAGTCAATATTGTACAAGTACAAGTACACTGCAATACAGTGGTGTCCTTGGTTAACAATGGACCTAAGTGCAAACCTGTACTGTACATGTACTAAAATTGTTATGTCTATTCCAAATACAGATTGTTTATACAGGTATTCAAATAAATCACTATCTTACAAGAATCCCTGCAATGTAAGTTATATTCACCCAGGTCGTTTGGGTGGCAAATTATGAGAAGAGCTTAGTCACTCTTAAGGAATGATAAATAAACACGCAGGCCTTCAGCGGCAACTGTCAAATCATATCTCAAATAAATGAACAAACACCAGACACTCTGTCACCTCACCTCCCACTTGCCCCCCTGCTCCCCCCCTCTTCCCACGCTCGCTGGCTACCTCCCTCCTTGTGTTCCTAGACAAAAGATTGGTGATAACTTTATGCTTTCAGGTGTTTATTTTACATAATATCTCAGACTAAAGTTAGGATAATATAATTTGCATTGCTGAAATTCTTGCAAGACAGAGATTAATTCTAATAAAAACGTCATATATTTTGCTCGAGATAAAAATTTTAGTACATTAGTGTACAATACTGTAGTACATTTTATAATATAAAGTTTTTCAACTGTATTTTTGGGTAGATTTACATAAATTTCTTCATTTATTTTCATCCATTTACATGCACACACCATACTAAAAGAAACGTAAAAGGAATACTGTAAATGACTTTAGTGCAAAGCTGGAGTTCACATGTACTAATTTGATTACGGTACTAAAATTGTTATGTCTAGTGCGAATTATAGGTTGTTTATATTTAAATAAATCAACATCTTACAAGAATCCCAGCAATGTAAGTTATATTCACCCAGGTCATTTCACTGGCTTTTTATAGGAGAGAAGCTTAGTCACCTAAGAACTGATAAATATACCCGCATTAGACCTGGGCCTGTGCCAATTGTCAAACGGCTCCCCTCCCCCACACCCCCTCGCTCGCTCCCTCCCTCTCTCTCCCCCATCTGCCCAGCGTAACTGGAATCCTTGTAAAACAGTGAATAATTTTAATATAAACGTCATGTATTTTGCACAAGAGATAAAAATTAATCACCTGTATCACATTGTAGTGATTTATGAGTAAAAGTGTATATGTGCGTATATAGTATTCCACATACAGTACACGTAAGTATAAATACAAAGTTTATGTGATGATCGGACAACGTCCATTTCGGTTAACATCACGTTTCCAAGAACGTATCGTATCTAGGACGTTAACCGGCGCATGACTGTATATATATATATATATATATATATATATATATATATATATATATATATATATATATATATATATATATATATATATATATATATATATATATATATATATATATATATACACACACACACACACACACAGTCATGCGCCGGTTAACATCCTAGATACGTTCTTGGAAACTTAACTTTAACCGAAATGGACGTTGTCTGATCATCACAGAAACTTTGTATTTATACTTACGTGTATGTGGAATACTATATATGCACATATACACTTTTACTCTTAAATCACTACTGTAATGTGATACAGGATATTAATTTTTATCTCGTGCAAAATACATGACGTTTACAGTATATTAAAATTATTCACTGTTTTACAAGGATTCCAGCAACGCCGGGCAGATGGGGGAGAGAGAGGGAGGGAGCGAGCGAGGGGGTGTGGGGGGAGGGGAGGTAGTACGTTTGACAGTTGGCACAGGCCCAGGTCTAACGCGTGTATATTTATCAGTTCTTAAGTGACTAAGCTTCTCTCTTATAAAAAGCCAGTGAAATGACCTGGGTGAATATAATTAACATTGCTGGGATTCTTGTAACATACTGAATAATTTGAATATAATCATGCTATAATTTGCACTGGACAAAACAATTTTAGTACCGTAATCAAATTAGTACATGTGCACTCCAGCTTTGCACTAACGTCATTTATTTCTATTACGTTTCTTTTAGTATGGTGTGTGCATGTAAATGCATGAAAATAAATGATGAAATCTATGTAAATCTACCCAAAAATACAGTTGAAAAACTTTTTTTGTAAAATGTACTACAGTACTGTACACTAATGTACAACAATTTTTATCTCTTGAGCAAAATATATGACGTTTATATTCAAATTATTGGCTGTCTTGAAAGGATTCCAGCAATGCAAATTATAATCTCCTAACTTTAGTCTGAGATATTATATAAGATAAAAACTGAAAGCCTAACACCCTGGCTGGGGGGGGGGGGAGGGAGGGAGGGACTGACGGACGGAGCCAGCCAGCCAGTGAGGGGTTGGGGGGGTTCAGGTGATAAGTTTGAGCCGAAGGTCTCTGTGTGTTTATTTAACAGTCCTACTAAGCTTCTCTCATTTTAAAATGCCAGTGATATGACCTAGGAGAATATAATTAACAATGCTGGGATTCTTGTAAGATACTGATTTATTTGAATATAAACATGTTGTAATTCGCACTAGACATAAAAATTTTAGTACCGTAATGAAATTAGTACATGTGCACTCCAGATTTGCACTAAGGTCATTTATTTCTTTTACGTTTCTTTTAGTATGGTATGTGCATGTATATGGATGAAAATAAATGAAGAAATTTTTGTAAATCTACCCAAAAATACAGTTGAAAAACTTTTTATAAAATGTTTTTATAAAATGTACTACAGTATTGTACACTAATGTACTACATTTTTTATATCTTGAGCAAAGTATATGACGCTTATATTTAAATTAATCTGTCATGCAAGGATTTCAGCAATGCAAATTATAGTATCCTAACTTTAGTCTGAGATATTATATAAAATAAACAGAAAGGAATCACCAATCTTTTGTCTGAGAACACGAGGTAGAGGTAGGTAGCCAGGAGCGTGTGGGAAGAGGGGGGAGCTGGGGGGAGGGGGTAGGGGGCGGGAGGTGAGGTGACAGAATCTCTGGTGTTTGTTTGTTTATTTATTTGAGATAAGATGTGACAGTTGGCGCTGAAGGCCTGCCTGCGTGTTTATTTATCATTACTTAAGAGTGACTAAGCTCTTCTCATAATTTGCCACCCAAACGACCTGGGTAAATATAACTTACATTGCTGGGATTCTTATAAAATAGTAATTTATTTGAATACCTGTATAAACAAGCTATATTTGCAATAGACATAACAATTTTAGTACCGTAATCACTTAGTACATGTACAATACAGGTTTGCACTTAGGTCCATTGTTACTGTACAATATTGACTAAATTCACTAAATAACATACGCCTGGCAGCACAATCTATAAGAATACACGATGCATACGTGACTGTGCCCGCTCTAGGGCCATTTAGGTTCGCTACGTCCCATTATTTGAATGTTTTTTTTTCAATTTAAATTTTAATTGTTTATTCCTTGATAGAGGAAGCGGGATCCTAGTGCTGTCACTTGGTACCCCTCTGCCATAACACCAGAAGCAACTGGCCAGTGTCACAAGTATATACAGTACAGTACAGTCATCCCTTGGTTATCGCGCCTAATTGGGACCCCGCCGATAACGAAAGTACAGAACCTATGGGATTTATTGTAATTGGTTCCAGGCACCCAAGACTCAACCCCAATTTTCCCATTTTACGACCATTTAGACCCACTAAAGATATAGATAATGTTATGGTAAGTATCAGAAACACACATTGGCATGGCTTGGTTTATTACAAAGTGATGAAAAGGGTGCAATAAGGAAGAATACTTTTGTTATTGGGTACGTTACTGTACTTACAGACTTGAACTGGTCTTGAGGGAAGGGATGCTGAGGCTAGAGGGTAGAGAGTTAGTGGTCCCCACCCGACATTAACTCTTCGAGTAACCCATCATTCTCTTGAAAACTCTCTAAGTCAGTTTGAGGTAGTACAAGTGGCTGTTGTTGTGGACGAAAAAAGTCCGTAATTTGTCTCTGCAGAAATACGTTGTGGTGATGTTTTAGCTGGTTAACATAAGGCTGGAGTGCTCTGCCTATGATACCAGACACACTTTCACTGTCGCCGGCCGGGGGAGGGTGCTGTTCGATGAGGTGTTTCAACCGTTCACTCAACTCAATGATCTCCCTGACTTTTGACATGGGCTGTGCGGCGGGTTGTGCTTCTGGGCTGTCTTCTCTGTTCCGTCTGTCTTCCTCTGCCTGCCTGTCTTCCTCCATAATATCCTCTGCTGTAGGCATAACAGGTTCCAACATTGCCCGTATGTCGTCCTCTGTCGTCTTGTCGAACCCTCGTCCTGCCAGACGACTCGTCTCCTCTGCCGCATACTCAACCTTTGCCTGGACAGACTCCGGTTTCCCTGGCACTTCCTGTCATCAGTCCTCAGGCAAACCCTCTAACACATTTCTCCAGGCATGGTTTACGGTCGCTGGCGTCACTGCACCCCAACACTCAACCATTAAGTCGATCGCTTCCTTGACATTAAATGCCCGCCAGTACTGCTTGACTTGCTGCTCCGCCTCTGTATCTACGTCCCCCCCCTCCCTCCTCCTCCTCTTGGTCCTCCTCTTCCTCACTGTCGACCAGCATCTGCACAGCATTTTCGTCCTCAGTTGCAAAGCGCATCCTCCTGAATTGTTTACGGGAGTAAGCAGCCTTGACACACAAGATTGTTTCCATGTCCTTTGGCTGGATGAGAGATGTCGTATTAGGGGGTAGAAATTCCACTCGTGTTCAGATGTGCTGATCGTAGTAGAGGAGGATGGCTGGGAGCGTTATCTAGCAACAAGAGAATGTTGAAGCAGATGTTTTGTGCCTCACAAAAGACCTGGACCTTGGGAACGAAGAAGTTGTTAAACCAATCCAGTGACAGCTTCCCTGACATCCAGGCCTTCTTGCTTGTAAGCCAGTTCACATTAAGCCTCGTCATATCTTGTCGTTTGTGGGCTCTAGGCTTCTTTGCTCGATGGATAACTGTCGGTTTCATCCTGCATGATCCCGGAGCATTAGTGGTGAACAAGATGGTGAAACGCTCCTTAATTGCCTTCCTGTCACAGACCTTGGCTGACGACTTGGTGATGAATGTCCTCTTAGGCATGACCTTCCAATTGAACCCCGTCTCTTCCTTGTTGTACTGGCCCGTTGCGATGATTTGAGGATATACCCTGGCACTGGCACAGTCGCCACTTGCAGCCTCAACCGAAATCTACACATTCCTCACTTGGTGTCGTGACTTGAAGTTCTCGATCCAACCTTTAGAAGCGTTGAATGCAGGTAGGTTTGCCACTTTCCACTTCCTAGCGAGCTTCTGGTAAAGTTGTTTGGCGGTATCCATCAAATTTCTGGTCTCGACGGCCATGTTTCTTCTTCCTTGCTTCTGAACATACCATACCAAAGGTTGTTTGGTCTTCGTCAGCAACTGATTAGGACTCCTGCTGGCTTGGGCTAATGCGTTGGTTTGAGCTAGTTCCATGTGTTTGACAATATGATCCTTCATCTTGTATATCCCCTTAATTGTGGACTCATTGATGCCGTAAGTGAGGGCCACTGCTCCCTTCGATTTGCCGCCATCAGTTTGCTTCATCACCTCCAATTTCTTGGCATACGTCAGCGTCTTCCTCTTCATTATTTGCCTCTGAGCGGCAGGTCCAGGTACGGGGGCTGGTGGTGGGGGCATGTTGGGAGGGGCCTCAGCCATCACAGACAACAATAGGGTCCACACAAAAAAGAGTAATCCTTGGATTCCATGCACAAGCCACGGTTATCACAACTACGGGGAGCCGGGGTAGAGGGACGCTTTCTGAAACTCCCCTTCTACCCCAGCTGTAGTGGTGCGGGCCAATAAAAGACGAGCTTTGATGGCTGAAAAATCCCGGCCGATGAAAACAGCTCACTCGTGTGATGACGTCGAGGGCTGATGCGCAGTTCAGTGCGCGAGCGAGGCATGTGTGAGTGCTTGTGTTTGTACAACGGCTTTCAAGTTTTGTTACCTCTATCCATTTTCATCCAGCAAATGTGTTATTGTCAATTTGTAGGTGAAAGATTTTATCCTCAATATATGTTGGTGAAGCAAGGGGGTAACAATACACCTGGAGGCAACTGCGTGATAACTAAATTCTCGGCCTGAAAAATGCGCTATAACAGCAGGTGTGCAGATTTTGATGAAGGCGTGATAACGAAAATCGCGATAACCAAGTGTGCTATAACCAAGGGATGACTGTATATTGTTGACTGGGCTCATAATTAGATTACGCGTATGCAGCAGTACAGTGATATGTCCGTTAGCCGGAACAATTGGTGCAGAGCACTTTCGGGAATGAGAGATTTCCAGGTAATGAGATGACTTTCTCGAAGCTGGAAAAAATTCTTCATCCCCAGGAAAATTTCACGGGATTTTAAAAAATTGCACATTGCATTATCTCTTGAACCCGGAAAGAAAGCTCCCATCTCCGTAATTTTTTCAGGTACTGGAATTTTATTAGAATCTTCCAGAATGATGCATTATTCATCTCAAAGCTAGAAAAAATCCCCCATCCCCAGAATTTTCCAGATACTGGGAAAATTTCTCGGAATTTTCCAGAAAATGTGCCCCTTGGAAGATCGTTCCCAAAGTTTGAATTTTCTGGAAAATTTCGGCTTTGGTAACAATTTTCTGAGAAAATTTCAATTCCGGCTATCGGAGAATTCCGAAAAAGAGGGATTACGGCTACCGGTAACAGTAATAATTGCACATTAAAGAATCAACCTTGGTTCAACACTAGATTAAATTTCTAAATGAATTGCATAAAATTTTTAACCAGATTTCATGAAGATTTTTGTTTTTCAGGATCGTGCCCGACATCTAGGCATCCCCGATCGCGAGTCATCTTTCTTGCTGGCAGTGGTAGGCATCTCCAACACTGTCAGTCGTATTCTTCTTGGGTACATCTCGGACCAGCCATGGGTGAACAGACTCTATCTCTACAACACAGCTCTTACTCTGTGTGGCATTGGTCAGTTTTTAGTATTTTCTTCCTCGGTTAGGTTTAATTTTCTTCACTAGAGAAGTCAAAATGCCTTCCACACATTCACACAAACTCAGTTGAATACTTGATTTACCTCATAAATAGCAAAATAAGGAAAATATAATTTTATACATACTTTAAATAAAAACATACATTAATTATATTCCACTATGAAGATAATAGATCCTAAAAAGCAAGTTACATGGGTTTGTTTGTGTCCCAAGCTGCTTCTAGTGAGTCTATATATCAGTACCTTTAATACACTGTACAGCAAGTAAATAAGTGTAAACAATTTACACCTCTGGGTGTTACGGTGAGGTTGCTTTTAAGCCCATCGTGGTTCAGTGGAAATGCTGCCTGACTGCCAACTGTGGTGTAAATTATTCATATTCCAGTGAGTTGCAAGATTTTTTACAAGAAGGACTCGATAAATAATTATTGTCTGATTGAATAAATAGCCCTATACCTTGAATATCTATATTTATACATGTATTTATTTACATGTATACTGCACAGTATTAATAAACTACTATTTTTGTTTTCACAAAGGTTTTGAAATTAATATTAATCACGATTATAAACAGATGTTCAAATTATTTTTGCCAGATGCTGCCTTTTGCCACATGGGGCAATGGGAGACAATATTCATGAACTCTCTGCTCTTGGCAAATGTTGCAACTCACTAGATGTTGCTGGGATGTAAACACACCCATTTAACTCCCTCTTCAGGAACTCTATACTTCTGAATTAGGGTTGCCATATGTCCGTATTTTCCCGGACAAGTCCTCCATTTAGGTCTTGAAATCTCCAACCGGAAGTAAATTTTAAAATTCTTCAAAAGTCCGAAATTTCAGCTTCCATCATTTTCTCCACGGAAAATATACATGAAACTGTGATGATGAGAGAGAGAGATGTGAGAGAGGGGAGGTGGAAATCGTAGAGATCTCGTTTAGTTTTCGTCAGCTGATAAGTCACGTGTACGCCTGTACGGTGTTGTCAACTTAGGTGCTAGCAGTTTTTGGGCTAGTGTAGTGCCATGTACTGATTTTCCTTGTTCTTCAGCCACGTGCATTATTAAAAAAAATTGTATTTAGTGCTATTACAGCCATAAATGAAATGTTGAAATTATACCATTTTTTTCTCATGGCTGTTTTACACTAGCATTTGTTTTTCTTGTCCTGCATTTAAGACATTTTAGCAATTTTCAACCATAATCTTGATGTGCATGGGCACATCAAGTCACACACACAGTGGGGGAAGAAGACTGCAGCTAAGGGAATGAAGATATTCAGCTTTAAGCAAAAGTAATTTTTTTTATTATTTTTTAGATTTCTTTACCATGTATGTTGTATATTAGCCTACATTAAAAGTGCTTTCGTGTAATTCACATCTTCAGGGGTGAGTACAGACTAAGGAGAAGTACAAAACAAGGTGTATATATACAGAGGAGGGTGAGATCAACTCCACAATGGTCAGGTATTAGGTAATGACCCTGCTAATCTTTAAAAAAGCACTGCAATGGTCGGTAGTCAGGTCAGAGGGTAAGGAACTCCAGCAAATCATCAACTGGGACCTTTGTAAAGAGTGATGTTACATCAAAACTGACCAGCCTAATAACCCAGCAAGACACATCATTAGCTTAGTTGGGTCAATCTCTTATAAATTATCTAAATGGTTAGTTTCTTTACTAAATCCCCTAGTTGGCAACATTTCTAACTCTAATATAAAGAATAATATGGATCTGGTTGATAAACTCAATAACTTACACATTAATTATGATTCTAAACTGGTCAGTTTTGATGTAACATCACTCTTTACAAAGGTCCCAGTTGCTGATTTACTGGAGTTCCCCATAGATTCCCTGGATAATATTTCATTGCCCGTCTCGAAAGAGGATTTCATCGAACTCGTCAAACTATGTATTAAGGATTGTAAATTTGAATTCAATGGAGAATATTATGCTCAAAAATTTGGTATGGCAATGGGTAATCCACTCTCACCTGTATTAAGCAACCTATATATGGAATCCTTTGAAAAGAAACTATTAAGTAATATTTTACCACCGTCAGCATTCTGGTTTAGATATGTAGATGATGTATTATGTCTCTGGCCAAGTAATGAGGACCTAAAAGCTTTCCTGCCACAACTTAATAACTTAGCCCTCTCGATCAAATTCACTGTGGAATTAGAGCATGACTGTAAATTGCCATTCCTAGAATGTCTGATACACAGAATAGGTAACACCTTTAAGTTCAGTATTTATAGAAAACCTACTAATGTGTGTCCATACATTCATTATTATTCTGCCCAACATAATAGAGTCAAAGAGTCAGTATTTTCAACAATGTTTTTACATGCTTTGAGAATTTGCAGCCCGGAATTCATTGATGAGGAATATAAATATATCTATAATATTGGCTCAAACCTTAAATACCCTAGATCTTTCATAGACAAATGCCTGAACATTACTAGGAAATCTTTTTATAGAACTGATCCCAAGCCCACCCATGACCATAAGAATCTCTTAGTATTACCATTTCACAAAAAATTTCTCTCAAATTCCTTTACAACTAAAAACCTGGAACGTCAATGTGGCATTTAAAAACTCATGCACTGTTCAACAAATGTTAATCAAGAACTCCCCCAACAACACAATTGGTTGCATTTATAAAGTTCCTTGCAAGGAATGTAATATGTTTTACTTAGGCCAGACAGGTAAAGATCTTGTAACTAGACTTAAACAACATAAATATAGTATTAGGACAGGCCAGAAATCCAATGCTCTGTTTGTTCATTTGAGAGATAAGCATTGCATTGACTGGGATAATGCCTCCTCAATATTACCTTGTAATTCAATTGACAGTAGGAACATTATAGAATCTAGTCTCATTAAACATACCGAAGCAGTCAACATGAATTTGAGTAATGGCATGTACAAACTTGACAGTTTTGTAATTAAGAAGATTTGTAACCAGGTGAGAAGGTTGGGTCACCTAACCCTCTAACCTGACTACCGACCATTGCGGTGCTTTTTAAAGATTAGTAGAGTCATTACCTAATACCTGACCATTGTGGACTTGATCTCACCCTCCTCTGTATATATAAACCTTGTTTTATACTTCTCCTTAGTCTGTACTCACCCCTGAAGATGTGAATTACACGATAGCACTTGGGAACTTCGTGTTTTCTTTTTCCTTGTGGTTATCAGCATATACCTGGATCACGCGCACCTACAGTGATTTATCTGCATATATATATATATATATATATATATATATATATATATATATATGCTGATAACCACCAGGAAAGAAGAAAACACGAAGTTCCCAAGCGCTTTCGTGTAATTCACATCTTCAGGGGTGAGTACAGACTAGATAGAGTAATGCAGAACAAGATGAATATATACAGAGGAGGGTGAGACCAGGTCCACAATGGTCAGGTAATGACCCTACTAATCTTTAAATGGCACACAACGGTTGGTGGTTGGGTCAGATGGGACAGTGACCCGCCCTCTCATCTGATCACAAATCTTCTTAATTACAAAGTTGTCCAGCTTGTACAAGCCGTTACTCAAATTCATGTTGAATGCTTCGGTATGTTTAATAAGACTAGATTCTATGATGTTCCTACTATCAATTGAATTACATGGTAATATTGAGGAGGCATTATCCCAGTCAATGCAATGCTTGTTATCCCTCAAATGAACAAACAGAGCATTGGATTCCTGGCCTGTCCTGACACTGTATTTGTGTTGTTTAATTCTAGTTACAAGATCTTTACCTGTCTGGCCTAAGTAAAACATATTACATTCCTTGCAAGGAACTTTATAAATGCAACCAATTGTGTTGTTGGGGGAGTTCTTGATTAACATTTGTTTAACAGTGCATGAGTTTTTAAATGCCACATTGACGTTCCAAGATTTTAGCTGTGCCGGAATGTGTGAGAAATTTTTGTGAAATGGTAATATTAAGATATTCTTATGGTCATGGGTGGGCTTGGGATCAGTTCTATAAAAAGTTTTCTTAGTAATGTTTAAGCATGTAATATGTTTTACTTAGGCCAGACAGGTAAAGATCTTGTAACTAGAATTAAACAACACAAATACAGTGTCAGGACAGGCCAGGAATCCAATGCTCTGTTTGTTCATTTGAGGGATAACAAGCATTGCATTGACTGGGATAATGCCTCCTCAATATTACCATGTAATTCAATTGATAGTAGGAACATCATAGAATCTAGTCTTATTAAACATACCGAAGCATTCAACATGAATTTGAGTAACGGCTTGTACAAGCTGGACAACTTTGTAATTAAGAAGATTTGTGATCAGGTGAGAGGGCGGGTCACTGTCCCATCTGACCCAACCACCAACCGTTGTGTGCCATTTAAAGATTAGTAGGGTCATTACCTGACCATTGTGGACCTGGTCTCACCCTCCTCTGTATATATTCATCTTGTTCTGCATTACTCTATCTAGTCTGTACTCACCCCTGAAGATGTGAATTACACGAAAGCGCTTGGGAACTTCGTGTTTTCTTCTTTCCTGGTGGTTATCAGCATATACCTAGATCACGCGCACCTACAGTGATTTACTTGCATATATATATATATATATATATATATATATATATATATATATATATATATATATATATATATATATATATATATATATATATATATATATATACATACAGTAGTACCCCAATTTACGCGGTCAATTGAACGCATAGGGTACCGCGTGAAGTGAAATCCGCGAAAAGTGAACAACAGAACATATGGGATTAATTCCAATAGACACTGGCCCGACCCCCAAACTCCACTTTTTGAAAAAACACACAAATATGTTGTAGTAAAAATATTAGCTTAACTTTATGATGGTATGCACACACAATTAATATAGAAGAGGTTAGGTTAGGAAAAATAAAGGTTAAGTTAGGAAAAATAAAGGTTAGGTTAGGAAAACTAAAGGTTGGGTGTAATACTTAGGTTAGCAGAAGAGATGGGTCGGCATACGGGGATGGAGGCTGGTTCCGAGGCATAGGGCAGATTACTGGCCCTCAGGTGAATCACCATCACTAGGTGCATCACCATCACTATCAGTTATAGTTGTCTGGGCTTCCCTGACAAATCCCTCAAAGTCACTTTCACTGTCAATATCACTGGCTCTGGCTGGCTGTGGTGGGTTGCGGGCGAAGAACTCGGTAATGCTTTTTTGACGGCTAGTGTTGATGTTGTCTTGATACACCTTGATGTACGGCTCCATAGCCTGCACCAGCCGGGTATGGAAGACTTCATAGCAGTCATCGTCATAGTCGTTGGAAAGGAAGAGCTTCAATTTCTATGCACACTCGATGGCACCCTTAATATTACTATGCGTTAACTTGTGTCCTTCTGAGATTGTCGCACAATCTTCCTCTTCACTGACGTGATCATCTTCCAACATCTCGTCGGCAGTCATTTCAGGATCTCTGATCACCTCCAGGATGTATTTGTTGGTGGTCTCGGAGAAGCCTTCAGCTGTATACTCTGTGCAGCTTCTCTTGCAAGGTCCATTGCCACTATCACAGACTGAACCTAACCAGTCACAGGTTGACTCCGCCTCTCACCTGGTATGCCATGCAACACATGCCTCCATGCGTGACGAATCATAGCTATAGACAGCTGATCTCATGCCTCCACCAAGAAGTCTACACCTTGTTTGACGTTAAATTTCTCCCAAAACTGTTTGACGAGAAGTTCTTGAGCCGCCACCTCTTGTTCCTTGTCCTCGTCGCTTTTACTCTCGCTGTCGGTGTCACCCAGCTTACGCAACTCATCCTTGGTGTTGGTACAGTCGTTCAGGAGCTTCAATTTCTTTGCTGAGTATGCAGCTTTTACATTGCAGATCAACTCCTGGTCCATGGGCTGGATTAATGACGTAGTGTTGGGAGGAAGGAAGACCAATTTTACGTTGGGGTGACGATCCATAAGTAGGGGCGAGTGTCCTGGTGCGTTGTCAAGGAGCAACAAAATCTTGAATGGAACATTTTTTTGCTCTCAGAATTTCTTCACGTCGGGAATTAAAGTCATCAAACCAGGAGAGTGACAGAGCAGAGAACAGCCACGCATTGCGTGCGGTCAGCCAGTGGACATTAATCTTGCTCATGTCCACGTTCTTGCAGGCATGCGGCTTGCGGGCTGTATGAATCACCGATACCTTTGGTTTACAGGAACCGGAGGCATTGGTCGTAAAGAGGACGGTGATGCGCTCCTTCTGCAACTTCCGACCCCGAACCTTGCTGGCAGACTGGACAACAAAGGTCTTGGTAGGCAGCTTTTTCCAAAAAAGGCCGGATTCGTCCATGTTGAACACCTGGTCGTCAGTGAACTGCCCTGCCTCCATAACCTCACGTAAGAACGGAGGAAAATCTCTAGCCGCCATACGGTCAGCACTCGCTTCTTCACCACCAATGTTGATGATGGTGATATTGCTCCTCCTCTTAAACCTATGCAGCTAACCAGAGGAAGCATTGAAGGGTTTGGGCTCTGCAATTCCCATCTTATGTGACACTGCTGCGTACAGTTCACATGCGCACTCTTGAACAGATCGCGTGTCCACCGCAATGTTGCGTCACGCCTGATGAATCAAATAACTCACCAGCAAATTTTCCACCTTTCGCAGCACCTTGTTCTGACAATACTTGATCATTGAGGCACCTGCAGACTTTGTGATTCTCATGTGCTCTTTGATCTTGGCTGCATCCTTCTTAATAGTACGAATCATAGATTCGTTCACTCCATGCTGGCGCGCGAGATCAGCTTGACGTGTTCCTTTCTCCAAATCTTGAATTATCAGGTACAGTAGTACCCCGCTTAACGCAGTCAATAAAACCCACAGGGTACCGTGTTAAGTGAAAACCGCGCTAAGTGAACAACAGCACATTTGGGATTAATTCCAATAGAAACTGGCCCGATCCCCAAACTCCACTTTTTCTGACACAATACCTATGTTCTAGTAAAAATAACATCTTAATTTTATGATGGTACATGCACACAATTAATACTTAAGAGAAATAGAGAAATACAGTCGCCAAGTTAATGTCCATTCAAATAATGGACTCAACTCCCTCCCCCTTTTCTCACACTACACTGCTGGCTCTTCCCTCTCTGACAAATTTTTGGGGGAAAACCACTAAATTTTAATAAATAATACCTCAAACTAAAGTTTGGATAATATAATTGACATTGCTGGATTCCTTGTAAGACCAGGAATATTTTGAATATAAATGTCACATATTTTGCACAAAAGATAACATATTTACTCAGAGTAAACATTATATCTAAAAATTTGTATGTCTAATGCAAAATATATGATGTTTATATTCAAAATGATCACCAAATTGTAAGAATTCCAGCAAAGTAAATTATATTCTGGCCGGGTAATTTGTATGAATTTTATGAGCTAAAACAAATATCTTCAGTTAATAAAAAAAAAAATATTCTTCACGACACTATCTGTCAAAGTACCCCACCTTGCCTCCCACCCTCTTCCAACCCTCCCCCCCACCCCCCACCAATCCTCCCTTCAAGAGAAAGGTTGGGTGAAAAAACTAAATCTTAACATTTTGTATTAAATAATACCTCAGATTAAAGTTAGGATAACATAATTGACATTGCTGGATTCCTTGTAAGACCAGGAATATTTTGAATATAAATGTCATAAATTTTGCACAAAAGATAACATATTTACTCAGAGTAAACATTACATCTAAAATTTGTATGGCTAATGCAAAATGTATGATGTTTATATTCAAAATAATCATCAAATTATAAGAATTCCAGCAATGTAAATTATATTCTGACCGGGTAATAAGTATGAATTTTATGAGCTAAAACAAATATCTTCAGTTAATAAAAAAAAAAATACTCTTCACAGGGTAACAGATGGTCGGTCGGTCAGTCCCTCCCTCCCCCCCACCCCCCACCAACCGTCCCAACCAGATGTGTGGGAAAACCAGAATATTTATCTTTTTAGTAATAAATAATACCTCAAACTAAAGTTAGGATAATATAATTGACATTGCTGGATTCCTTGTAAGACCAGGAATATTTTGAATACAAATGTCATATATTTTGCACAAAAAATAACATATTTACTCAGAGTAAACATTATATCTAAAATTTGTATGTCTAATGCAAAATCTATGATGTTTATATTCAAAATGATCATCATATTGTAAGAATTCCAGCAATGTAAATTATATTCTGGCCGGGTACTTTGTATGAATTTTATGAGCTGAAACAGGCAGTCAGGCAGGGTGGCGGGTGGGGGGTGGGGCGAATCTAAAAATAGCTCCCGAGCCGGACACTCACCACTTATACGTGGAAAAAATCCGCGTTAAGTGAAAGTTCGGCTCTGGCGAGGCACCGCGTATACGGTAAAACGCGCTAAGCGAAACCGCGTTTAGCGGGGCAATACTGTATTTCACTTCGTAGCTTAGGGAACGACGTATCTTCTTTGGCTTAGGGTGGCTGGGTCCAGGTAAGAAAAGGTTTCTCTCTGGTGGCGGTGGTCTGGCGGAAGCCATTTCACAGAACAATGGATGCACGTACACACGATGTGGCCTGGAAGGATGAAACTGCTGCGGTTTGGTCAAGCGTCGTCTTTCCTCCCTTCCTCCTGCGGGTGGACATGTCATAATACTTTAAACCAATTACAGCTAGCAGCGGAGGGAGGTTGAGATGCATGGCCAATCACAGTCCGATACGTCATATGACGTCACTGATAACGCAACAGAGACATGCACTGAGCAAAACTTTACCTCGCGGCTTGCCCAGGCGGAGGTGGGAGCAGGCGGGAGGGTCTAATCTAAAAATAGTGTCGAGCCAGACACTCTGCGCGTATATGGGTAGATGAACCACGGAAAGTGAAAGTTCGGTTCTGGTGAGGCCTCCGCGTAAATGAGAAAACGCGGAAAGTGAAACCATGTAAAGTGGGGTAATACTGTATATATATACAGTTGTACCCCGCTTAACGCGGTCAATTGAACCCACAGGGTACCGCGTTAAGTGAACAACAGAACATATGGGATTAATTCCAATAGAAACTGGCCTGACCCCCAAACTCCACTTTTTGACGACACACAACTATGTTCTAGTAAAAATAACATCTTCATTTTATGGTGGTACATGCACACATTTAATACTTAAGAGAAATAGAGAAATACAGTCGCCAAGTTAATGTCCCCCTCTTCTCACACTACACTGCTGGCTCCTCCCTCTCTGAGAAATTTTTGGGGGAAAACCACTAGATTTTAATAAATAATACCTCAAACTAAAGTTAGGATAATGTAATTGACATTGCTGGATTCCTTGTAAGACCAGAAATATTTTGAATATAAATGTCATATATTTTGCACAAAAGATAACATATTTACTCAGAGTAAACATTATATCTAAAATTTATTTGTCTAATGCAAAATCTATGATGTTTCTATTCAAAATGATCATCAAATTGTAAGAATTCCAGACAATGTAAATTATATTCTGGCCGGGTAATTTGTATGAATTTTATGAGCTAAAACAAATATCTTCAGTTAATAATAAAAAAAAATATTCTTCAAGACACTATCTGTCAATCAAAGTACCCCACCTTGCCTCCTCCCTCTTCCAACCGCGCAGTCCGTCCCAACCCTCCCCCCCCCATCCCCCACCAATCCTCCCTTCAAGAGATGTTGGGTGAAAAAACTAAATTTTAACATTTAGTATTAAATAATACCTCAGATTAAAGTTAGGATAATATAATTGACAGTGCTGGATTCCTTGTAAGACCAGGAATATTTTGAATATAAGTGTCATAAATTTTGCACAAAAGATAACATATTTACTCAGAGTAAACATTACATCTAAAATCTGTATGTCTAATGCAAAATCTATGATGTTTATATTCAAAATGATCATCAAATTATATGAATTCCAGCAATGTAAATTATATTCTGACCAGGTAATTTGTATGCATTTTATGAGCTAAAACAAATATCTTCAGTTAATAAAAAAAAAAAATATTCTTCACACGGTAACAGATGGTCGGTCGGTCCCTCCCTCCCCCCACCCCCCACCAACCGTCCCTACCAGATGTGTGGGAAAACCAGAATATTTACCTTTTTAGTAATAAATAATACCTCAAACTAAAGTTAGGATAATATAATTGACATTGTTGGATTCCTTGTAAGACCAGGAATATTTTGAATACAAATGTCATATATATTGCACAAAAAATAACATATTCACTCACATTAAACATTATATCTAAAATTTGTATGTCTAATGCAAAATCTATGATGTTTATATTCAAAATGATCATCATATTGTAAGAATTCCAACAATGTAAATTATATTCTGGCCGGGTAATTTGTATGAATTTTATGAGCTAGAAGAGGCAGACAGGGTGGCAGGTGGGGGGTGGGGCGAATCTAAAAATAGCTCTCGAGCCGGACACTGCGCGTATATGTGGAAAAACCCGCGTTAAGTGAAAGTTGAGCTCTGGCGAGGCACCGGAGGCACCGCTTATACGTGAAATCGCGCTAAGCGAAACCATGTTAAGCGGGATATTACTGTACTGGTAACAAGTTTATTTTTTTACATAACTTCAAGCCAACACAATATTCTCATTCTGTAAACAACAAAAATAGTTCAAAACATTTAAATTAGCTAAGTTGAACATTGAAATGCATATGTACTGTGACAAGCTTAGATGCCTTTTCCTGTCCTAGGCGATTTCTTACCTTTGAGTGTACAAATCCATATGTGGAAAAAATTCTCTCAACCCCTGCTGATGATGCAACAGCTGTAAATAATTGCCTAGGAACATCCATTACATTTTCTGTCATATCATTGGCCAAATACTGCCACCAAGCAAGGGGTGAGAGGGATTTTACAACATCTTTACCAAAATAGACCTCTTTAAATGGTGCACTTCTTCCAAGGAAGGACATTAATGTTGAAAGGAAATGTGGAAGAAACTCGCACACATACTGTTCTGCAATGTCTCGCTGCTCAGGAGTCAGATGTCTGCCCTGATACCTTGGATTTATCACATTAGCTAGAAAATGGGCAGGTGTCAATGCGACTTTGATTCTTTTTTCAAAATTATCCATATCCTTCTTATCTGTTAAATACTCCTTAATATCAGTTTTCAGTTTTGTGCACATTTATACAGCATCACTTAATAGGGTATGTTCTCTCTGGACACAGTCCAATACCACAGCAATAGGCTTAAGTCTCTCTAAATAGTCTTTTGCAGTTCTTTTTAATGCCTTATCATTCACTTTCCTTTCAATTTTCTTATCAATGTCTTCACTATTTTCTTTGCACACTTTGACAAGGGTCTCCCAGTTCTTTAAATAAGATTCAATAGAATTTGTCACTATGCTCCATCGAGTGTCTCATGGCATTACTAGCATTGTTCCTCCTGCTCTTCTATACAAAGATCCTGGGATGTGATGATTTCTGAAGTACTTAATGATTTCAGTAATGTGCTCCTTAATGTTCTTGATTTGCAGGTCTTGTGAAAGCAAATTTAACAGGTGTGCAGAGCAACCACATGTTATAATGGATTTATCTTGTCCGAATTCACTTCTCATTTTTGCCATATTAGCAGCAGTATCTGTTACACAGCTTCTTACTGTGCATCCAAATTTGTCTTCACACTTTTTTGTTGCACACTCAGCTAATTTCAACAGATATTCAGCTGTGTGTCTTCATTCTGTGTCTATAGAGTCAACAAGATAAATACGGTTATCCACTGTTAAAGTTATACATACTATAGGCTCATTATGGACTTTACTCCATCCATCCATGGCCATGCA
Source organism: Homarus gammarus (assembly GCA_958450375.1). NCBI lineage: Eukaryota > Metazoa > Arthropoda > Malacostraca > Decapoda > Nephropidae > Homarus > Homarus gammarus. The sequence continues at coordinate 750,134 of CAUDMG010002589.1, forward strand.
AACTGTTTTCCCACTAAGTTCTTCTGAATAATTCTTAATCGCTGAATCGTAGGCTTGATCCAAAAGAGACCCTCCAATTTGATGTCTATTAGGTGGAACATATCCTGGTCTCAGCATTTTAATCATCTTGATAAACTCTTCTTGCTCCACTGTTCGGAAGGGTGAATGTGTTGCATATATATAATTAGCAACTTGCTGATCCAAAGTGACTTTTTCAGACTTAGTAGTTTTTATCACAAAACCAGTTATGCTTCTTTGTTCTATAGAACTATCCCTCTTATCTCTCTTAAATGGTGAGGGAGAAGGAGCATCTGATATATCTTTAACTAGAGATGATGATGATGAAGCTTTTGAAAGTGAGGTGCTTGGATGAGGTGATGACCATGTCTGAAGAAGTGGTTGGCTGTGGTTCGTCAGGTGCCTCATCAATAGCTGAAGATGAATAAAATAATAAATACCACTTATATGAAGTATGTGTGCAGTTTTACTGTATATAATACACTCTGGCACTAACACTTTCTATTACTCATGTATCTAACACTTTCACACTTTCTCACACATGCTCTTTATTGCTCCTGTGTAATTTATTTTATACAGTAATAGCAACATTATCTATTTTATTGTTGCAATGTAAAGTTGTGGACTACATATTGTTTGTTATAAATGGCAATGGCCTATGAGAAGCCAACAAATTGTTTTTAATTAACATTATGACTGAGCTGGACTCTAACCCCTTACTCCCTGGGTGTTTCACCACCTTCACAGCCCTTAAACCACTGGAGGTGGTGAAACACCCAGGGAGTAAGGGTTAGAGTCCAGCTCAGTCATGATGTTTATTAAATACATAACGGTATTGTTTGTCTACTCTAAGTCTTTTAGGATGGTAAATGAGAATATGAAAACAATTCAAGTATCCATATATTTCTCTTTTTGTGTAATGGAGAGAGAAATGTCAAGGATGAATAGCTATGTCCTTGGGAGGAAGGAGGGGAGGATATGTCCAGAGGGTTGATATCATACAGTATACTGCAGTGCATAATTTTACAATTTTTAATCTCCCATGCCCATTTTCACAACATATGCAACTATACACTCTTCTTGTTCCAAAATTATGTAATTTAACTAAATTTTTCCACCATCACCATAATACTGCCAATCACATCGTCACAGGGTCCATGCCAATAAGCATCAATGCCAATAAGCAACAATGGTAACTCTCAACGTAAAGGTAGAATTAATGATACTCTCCTTGAAGGGAAGAAAAGGCCCGTTCTTTATGTAAATCATAAAATTTTTAGTGCATTATATTATTTAACAGATTCAGAATTTTCTAGGAGTCTTATCAAAGAAAAAAATCAGTAACTATTCTTGTTAATGATACTAAATTACTGTCAAAGGATGATGAAAACTGTAACCATAAAGTTTAGCTGATGAATACTACCTTGAAAAAGAAAAAGATACACTACAGTAATATTAAGATACTGACATACTGTGATCTGTAACCATAAGGTTTTGCTGATGAAAACTGACTTCAAAAAGAGAAAGAGACAATAATATTAAGATACTGTAGCCTACTCTGCAATCACAAGGTTTTACCAAAGAAAAAATATCAACAACAGTACAGTGCTGTATTTTTAAAAACTCATCTCCTTCAGATAGTGTGCTGGTCTGCTTTTGGCAGATCTCCATGTGCTTTTTCATTCTGCTTACAATACCCTGAATTTCTTTATAGCACTTCTTACATTTGGCTCTGAAACCTTTGCCCTTAGGAATTCTGTCAAAATTATACCATAGTGGGTCCTTTTTCCTCCCACTTGCTGCAATTCGTCCATTGGGCATATTTAATTAACACTTAATAGTTCCATATAATTTTAAAATACAAAGGAATACACAACAGTGCATAAATCAGAGGTGACAGCTTGTATGAAGTCTGGGAGTGGGAGTGCAGCTGACTGAGTGGGAGCTTAGATATGAGCTTCTGCTAGGGTATGAGATGCCAACTATTGTATCTATTTTTGTTATAATTAATGTTTCTTTTAGATTAATTTAATCACAATCATAACCTATTACAGTATTACCCCGCTTTACGCGGCTTCACTTAACGCGATTTCTCAAATACGCGGTGCCTCGCCAGAACCAAACTTTCACTTAACGCGGTTCATCTACTCATATACCCGGGGAAGTATAATATATATATATTTTTTATTTGGCTCATAAAATTCATACAAAATACCTGGCCAGAATATAATTTACATTGCTGGAATTCTTACAATTTGATGATCATTTTGAATATAAACAGCATAGATTTTACATTAGACATACAAATTTTAGATATAATGTTTACTCTGAGTAAATATGTTATCTTTTGTGCAAAATATATGACATTTATATTCAAAATATTCCTGGTCTTACAAGGAATCCAGCAATGTCAATTATATTATCCTAACTTTAATCTGAGGTATTATATAATACTAAATGTTAAAATCTAGTTTTTCACCCAACATTTCTCTTGTAGGGAGGGTTGGTGGGGGGTGGGGGGTGGGGGGAGGGTTGGGACGGACCGACCATCTGGCGCGGTTGGAAGAGGGGGGGGAGGCAATGTGGGGTACTTTGATTGACAGATAGTGTCGTGAAGAATATTTTTTTTTTTATTAACTAAAGATATTTGTTTTAGCTCATAAAATTCATACAAATTACCTGGCCAGAACATAATTTACATTGCTGGAATTCTTACAATTTGATGATCATTTTGAATATAAACATCATTGATTTTGCATTAGACATAACAAATTTTAGATATAATATTTACTCTGAGTAAATATGTTATCTTTTGTGCAAAATATATGACATTATACAGTTGTACCCCACTTAACGCGGTCAATAAAACCCAGAGGGTGCCGTGTTAAGTGAAAACCGCACTAAGTGAACAACAGAACATATGAGATTAATTCCAATAGAAACTGGCCCGATCCCCAAACTCCACTTTTTCCGACACAATACCTATGTTCTAGTAAAAATAACATCTTAATTTTATGATGGTACATGCACACAATTAATACTTAAGAGAAATAGAGAAATACAGTCGCCAAGTTAATGTCCATTCAAATAATGGACTCGACTCCCTCCCCCTCTTCTCACACAACACTGCTGGCTCTTCCCTCTCTGAGACATTTTTGGGGGAAAACCACTAAATTTTAATAAATAATACCTCAAACTAAAGTTAGGTTAATACAATTGACATTGCTGGATTCCTTGTAAGACCTGGAATATTTTGAGTACAAATGTCATATATTTTGCACAAAAAATAACATATTTACTCAGAGTAAACTTTATATCTAAAATTTGTATGTCTAATGCAAAATCTATGATGTTTATATTCAAAATGATCACCAAATTGTAAGAATTCCAGCAATGTAAATTATATTCTGGCCGGGTAATTTGTATGAATTTAATGAGCTAAAACAAATATCTTCAGTTAATAAAAAAAAAAAAAATTCTTCACAACACTATCTGTCAATCAAAGTACCCCAACTTGCCTTCCCCCCTCTTCCAACCGCATGGTCAGTCCCAACCCTTACCCCCCTACCCCCCACCAATTCTCCCTTCAAGAAATGTTGGGTGAAAAACTAAATTGTATCATTTAGTATTAAATAATACCTCAGATTAAAGTTAGGATAATATAATTGACATTGCTGGATTCCTTGTAAGACCAGGAATATTTTGAATATAAATGTCATATATTTTGCACAAAAGATAACATATTTATTCAAGAGTAAACATTACATCTAAAATTTGTATGTCTAATGCAAAATCTATGATGTTTATATTCAAAATGATCATCAAATTATAAGAATTCCAGCAATGTAAATTATATTCTGACCGGGTAATTTGTATGAATTTTATGAGCTAAAACAAATATCTTCAGTTAATAAAAAAAAAATATTCTTCACACGGTAACAGATGTTCCGTCGGTCCCTCCCTCCCCCCCACCCCCCACCAACCGTCCCACCAGATGTGTGGGAAAACCAGAATATTTATCTTTTTAGTAATAAATATTACCTCAAACTAAAGTTAGGATAATATAATTGACATTGCTGGATTCCTTGTAAGCCCAGGAATATTTTGAATATAAATGTCATATATTTTGCACAAAAAATGACATATTTACTCAGAATAAACTTTATATCTAAAATTTGTATGTCTAATGCAAAATCTATGATGTTTATATTCAAAATGATCATCGTATTGTAAGAATTCCAGCAATGTAAATTATATTCTGGCTGCGTAATTTGAATGAATTTTATGAGCTAAAACAGGCAGTCAGGCAGGGTGGCGGGTGGGGCGAATCTAAAAATAGCTCTCGAGCCGGACACTCACCGCGTATATGTGGAAAAAACCCGTGTTAAGTGAAAATTCAGCTCTGGCGAGGCACCGCGTATACGGTAAAACGCGCTAAGTGAAACCGGGGTAATACTGCATTCAAAATATTCCTGGTCTTACAAGGAATCCAGCAATGTCAATTATATTATCCTAACTTTAGTTTGAGGTATTATTTATTAAAATCTGGTGCTTTCCCCCAAAAAAATTTCTCAGAGAGGGAAGAGCCAGCGAGTGTAGTGTGAGAAGAGGGGGAGGGAGTTGAATCCATTATTTGAATGGACATTAACTTGGCGACTGTATTTCTCTATTTCTCTTAAGTATTAATTGTGTGCATGTACTATCATAAAATTAAGATGTTATTTTTACTAGAACATAGGTCAGAAAAAGTAGAGTTTGGGGGTCGGGCCAATCTTTATTGGAATTAATCCCATATGTTCTGTTGTTCCATTTATGCGGATTTCACTTCACGCTGTACCCTGTGGGTTCAATTGACCGCGTAAATCGGGGTACTACTGTACTCTTTAATTATACCAGTTAATATTAGTTATTGACAAACCAATGAGTGATTAATATATGTATTGGGTATAAGAAAATATATTAGTGATTTGCCATTAGGCAACTGCCTGTATCGACAGGATCAGTACAGGATCAGTACAGGAAAGAACAAAATATTCATGCATGATGCAACTACCAGTACTGTATTAAGAACACTTTCACCACTCTCTAGAATTAATATAATTTTTGAAATTATGGTAAGAAATAATATTTATGTTGTTTAAAAAGAACATACTAAGTGATAAAAATAGAATATCTGAATATGTATAGCCTAGTGCCTACAGCCTGTTCACTCTAGCTTTGCAAAAATTTACAGCCCCTTGCTCCTTATTGACTGATATATAATGCCGGGAGAAGAGAATACTACAGTTCTTCTGAATTTCAATTGTATTTATTATCTTAGTTTACAATATATTTCATGTAAATATATACATTAATAATGAGACCTTAGGATATGATCAAAGTTTTGCAAAACTGGAGAGAACAGACTATAGTACAGTACATAATTTTGTAAATCCAAATAATGTTATTAGCCTGCTGCATTGCACATACTTTTCAATCATGTAGAATAAAAAGAGAAAACAGTTATTAATAAAAAAATGATTTTGATTTAAATCATGATTTTTTTACTCTGATTTAAATCATGTGATTTAAATCATTTGATTTAAATCATAACAACCCTGGTATATATATAATTATTATTTTTTTTTAATTTTATGCATATGTGCAAAATTAATTGTCACGACTGCTTCAAGGTTACATAGCGCCAGAGTGTGTGCCGGGGGGGGGGGGGGGGGGGGGGGGGGGGATGTCTTCTGGAGCGTGCTCTCTTTTGAATGTTTATATATGGCAACCCTATTCTGAATGGACTATTTATTGAACTATTTTCTTTTTATTAATATGTTGTATGCATACAACGATATTTTATTTATTTTTTTATTTAAGAAATAAAACAAACATTCAACTGAGTTTGTGTGTGGAAGGACAACTTGAAGTACTGTTGTCTTCTGGTAGGTATGACTCACGACTCGGGGAAACCAATAAATCTGCAAAACCAGATTAGTCTTGAGGAAAGGATGAAACAGTGTAGGTATTGTAAGAGGATGTATCAGTGTAGGTATTGTTAGAGGATGTAGTAGTGTAGGTATTGTTAGAGGATGTAGTAGTGTAGGTATTGTAAGAGGATGTATCAGTGTAGGTATTGTAAGAGGATGGAGTAGTGTAGGTATTGTAAGAGGATGTATCAGTGTAGGTATTGTTAGAGGATGTAGTAGTGTAGGTATTGTTAGAGGATGTAGTAGTGTAGGTATTGTAAGAGGATGTATCAGTGTAGGTATTGTAAGAGGATGGAGTAGTGTAGGTATTGTAAGAGTATGTATCAGTGTAGGTATTGTAAGAGGATGTAGTAGTGCAGGTATTGTTAGAGGATGTATCAGTGTAGGTATTGTAAGAGGATGTAGTAGTGCAGGTATTGTAAGAGGATGTATCAGTGTAGGTATTGTAAGAGGATGTAGTAGTGCAGGTATTGTAAGAGGATGTATCAGTGTAGGTATTGTAAGAGGATGGAGTAGTGTAGGTATTGTAAGAGGATGTATCAGTGTAGGTATTGTAAGAGGATGTAGTAGTATAGGTATTGTAAGAGTATGTATCAGTGTAGGTATTGTAAGAGGATGTAGTAGTGCAGGTATTGTAAGAGGATGTATCAGTGTAGGTAATGTAAGTGAATGTAGCAGTGTCGTAAGTCCTCTGATTTGTAGACACCCCAGTAGGTGAGCATGTATGATCTATGGTCTAGCAGCCAGCAACAGTGGAGGACATCATCTTCCCTGGGATACTGAGGCAGTTGAGGTCTACTTTATTTTAGGTTATTTCATGGAAAGAATCCCACTTCTGTTGCCACTTTATTTTTTAAATAATGATATGCAGTACAGTAGTGTAGGTCTCTTGGAGGAGTAGGAATGTGACAGTTTCTGATTGGGGATATGGGCATCTGCAGGAGGTGCAAGAGTGACTTTTGTCTACTGGAAAATGAGCCATCTATTTCTTTTTCTTATTAAGTCACAATATAATAATAATAATAATAATAATTAACGGTTTATTGAAAGAGCTTGGCAGCCAGAAGGCTGAAAATATACAGTTACATATTTGGGGAATGGGTTACGAATTACAAATAATGTACAAGTAACATAAGTGACACAAATAAGACATATAACAACTTAGATGGGGAAAAGCTCAAACTACAGTTCATTTCAACATAGTGACAGTGTTACAGTATTACAAGTTATTGATAATTTTTACAATGGTTGGGACTGGGCTGTTCTTATAGCGATTAGTTCGTGCACGTATGGGCTGGATGCGGTTGTGGTGTCAAACAGCAATTCTCGGACAAGGGACCTCGGGTGGTAGTAGGAGCCGGTGTCGGGGATGGTGTAGAAGCTTCTTACCAAATTTGCAGATGAGGTCGTGGTGATGGTCAGTGAGAGTCGAAAGGGTCAGTGTGTTGAGCGCTTCTTGATATGTGGAGTAGGAGGGGGAGAGAATAATCTTGCATGCCCTCTTTTGCACTTTTTCTAGGTGTTTACGTTGTGTGGCATTTAGGGAGGAAGACCAGGTGGGGGAGGCATAGGTGAGCTTGGGAAGTATGAATGTTGTGTAAACACTGAGGAGCTCGTGTGCAGGAACTCCGAGGGACTTGAGTCGGCGGAGGAGGTGGAGACGGAAACTGGAGGATTTGACAACTTCATTGACGTGTGGTTTCCAATTTAGTTTGTTGTCTATGGTGACGCCGAGGAGCTTCGTGGAATCTACAACCTGGAGTGTGTTCGGACCTAGAGTAATGGAAGGAGGTGGGACAATGTCGGAGGAGAGGTTGATGTGCATAACCATGGTCTTGGTATGGTTGATGGTGACATGGTTGTTGGTAGCCCAGTTTTGGAGACTGTTCAATAAATCCTGAAGGGCGGTATAGTTGGGAGCAGAATTGTTGACGCTGATCCCAATGGTGGAGTCGTCGACATATTTCCAGCGAGCAGGGGTTTCTCTTAGGGCATCATTGATGAGCATAAGGAAGCAGAGTGGTCCCATCTTGGTGCCTTGGGGGACGCCACAGGTGAGTGACTGAAAGGTGGAGACAGCCCCTCGGAAGCGTACAGCTTGGCGTCGGTCACTGAGGAAGTCTGTAAGCCATGGTATGAGGCTTCTTCGAAGCCCGAGGTCAATAGCTTTGTTGATGATTATATTGTGGTCGACTAGGTCGAACGCTTTAGTGAAATCAATGAAGGCGACAGCTACAGACGTTTTTCGTTTCTCGAGATGGCGGTATATGTAATCGAGAAAGCTGACAAGACAGTGAGTGGTGGAGGAAGTTTTCATGTTGCCAAATTGCTGAGGGTCTACGACTCCTGCAATATCAGCATAAGCCCAGTCGAACACAAAACTTTCACAGATTAGGCTGGGTATCGGGGTGATTGCAATAGGTCGTAGCTGATTTAGGGATTGTGGGCTGGTTGACTTGGGCACTGGTGATACATAAGAGGTCTTCCAGTCAGCTGGGCATCTGGCTTGACTGAGAGAAGCATTGATGATGGAGCAGAGGGGTTTAGCAAGCTCCGGGGAGAACTCCTTGAAGAGTTTCATTGGTAGGTCAATGGGGGTGGTAGAGCGTTTTAATTTTAGTTTGTCCAGGCGTTTTGCTACGTCAAATTCTTCTACTAAGTCAGTGGGAAGGGGGGCTGGTAGGTAAGCAGGGAGAGTGGTTGTGTCAAGCTGTGGGAGCGTCTGGCATATAGTAGCGAAATGGTTATTTGTTTGCTCAGCTGCGTCAACACTAGTGAGATGGCTAAGGAAGGGGAGGGGGTGTGTCTTATTGTTTAGTCCACAGAGTTCTTTAAGCTTACCATACCATTGACTGATGTTGGTCTGCTTCAGGTGTTGTAATTTGGTTGGGTAGTGGGACTTCTTTGCAGTGCGTATTTCGCGGATGACTCGGTTGCGAAGTGACCTGTAGCGGATGTGGTCATTGAGATGAAAGGCTCTGTCTCTCTGTTGCATAAGTCTTTTGATCCGAGGTGTGATCCAGGGCAAGTCAGCTGGGTGAGATCTGACGGACTTCTCGGGGAAGAAGTGGTGGTGAGCTTGCGTGGTGGTGTTGGTATAATTTATCCATTTGGTTTCCACGTCATCCACGCTAAGTACTTCAGTCCAGGGATGGTGAACTATCCACTGCCCGAAGAGGCGCACTGCAGAGTCAGTAATCGGCCTGTAGGTCTTGATGTAGGGTCTCTGTACTTGAGTGGGAGTGGCAGCTGGGGACCAGAGCACTGATAAGTGTGTGCTACACCCGATAGGAGGCATTGGTTGAGGTGGTTGGTACTGGTCCGCTAAGTCAGTTAAGATAAGGTCAAGGGTATTTTGACCGTGTGTGGGGAAGGTCACAACTTGTGATAGTGATAGCTGGTCCTGGATATCAGTGGTGTCAATTTCATTTAAATCCCCACATAATACTAACTTGGCACATGGGTACCTAACTCTGAGGTGGTCTGAGGTGGTGATGAGATGATTGATAAGAGTGTCTCTGGTGGGTGATCGAGGCGGATGGTATGCCACACAGATTATAATGGAAGCAGTGTTGCGTGGGTGGGCCCGTAGCACGACACGTACCCATAATGCTTCCACATCTGCTGGGACTTGAACATCCAGGCGTGACGGGCGTAGGTCATCTTGACAGAAGAGGGCAACGCCCCCTCCGCGTCTTTGTGAACGAAGGTGATGAAAGAGTTGATATCCCTCAATATGACACGTTTCAGGCACAATTTGCCAGGCCTCACATATGGCAACGACGCTCGCGGCGGTTGACCTGACTGTAGTTGCCAGCTCGTCGAACTTGTTAGCTAGGGAAGTGACGTTGGATAGCAGTAAAGACGGGAGATCATACCATATCCGTGGAACTTCAGTGTGGTGGTATGGTCTGTCAGGGGTGGGTTTCTCCGGTTTCCTAGTGGAGGTTACGGTTCTAATGGGCTTATGTGCATGACGGCCTTGTCTACGGCTCCGCTCGTGGAATAGGTTTAGTGACTTGAGTAGCGCGATAACACTGCCATCAGGATAACCGTTCCCACGCTTTAGATGGTACAGAGTGCGTCGGGAGTAAGTGATTGGTGGCCATCTGTTGAAATCTGTTGTGGGCGGACGGAAGTGTTTGTCACTGGCGGCACTTTGAGGGACACTGACACTGGTAGACATCTGTTAATATTTGTCAGTCGTAAAGACCGTGGTCTTTGTCCCTGGTGCTTGGGGTCGCCGACACAGTTTTCACGATATATGTAAACACCGCGGTGGTCCTTGTCACTGGCACTTTAAAGGTGACCGATAAAGTGCCCACTGTCTGACTTTTCCTTGGGGTACACTATCGAGCACTGTATGGTAATCACTTATTGCACTGCTCCGTAATCAATCGTTCACTAATCACTAGAATGTTTTGCTGAATCGATCCTGGTGTAGTAAGGCTGGTAGGGCGTTGGGGTATAGCAGGGGGAGTGGGCAGGGCCAAACAGACTCGGCCTGGCTGCTAAAACCAGGAGCGCCTTCGGGGTGGGGGGGGGGGGCATTTTTACTCATGTGCAAAGAAATTTATACAGTGGTCCTTCGGTTAACGAGCACAATCCGTTCCAGCAGGTTGCTCGTTAACCGAAACCATTGTTTCAATGGATTTTTGGATAATTGGTTCCAGCTCACTGAAAATTGCCTAAATTCAACAAAAAAGGTTCCTGGATGATGATGATGATGATGGGAATTAGAATGGGGGTGGAGGAGAAGGGAGAAGAGAAGGCATTGGGGTAGAAGAGAAGTCATCCTATGGCGCCATTTCACCCATAAAATTTTAGTTCTTGGTGAAATTCAAGATTATTTTCTTTAAATCAACACTGCACTGCATTAAATATTGTCAATATGTAAATTAAATTTCAAAATGACCAATAATTTGCTTGCAAACACAAAAAAAAAGCATTTAGTTGAAGAGAGTCTCAAGCAAGATGTTACCTCCACTGAAAAGAGAGAGAGACTGGCACCTGTTTGGTGTGTTGCCAGGCTGGATGGCGCACATGAAACTAGTTTCTTTACCTTCAATTATGTTCAATAATTGTTAAAATGACTAGAAAATTTAATATTAAACTTTTAAAATTATTGAATAGTATAAACTTCTTGATATTTACTGAAATAGTAAGGAATTTAAGCCCTAAAACTGATTACTGTATTGGCGGACTAATACTACAGCTGGTGGACCGCCAAATGCAAGTGAAAACATGTTGAGGTCGGCTCTTAAAAAACTCGTTAACCGAAATTAAGAATCTTATGGAAGGTAAATCGTTAACCGAAATCTCGTTAACCTAGACGCTCGTTAACCGAGGGATCACTGTATTCCCTTTATGTGTATGGCCTTAGGACAATTAGTTCTTTAGTTGTGTTGTACAGAATATATATGCTTGTTTACAAGCAAATATTTGGCATGAGCATGGGTAATTGTCTTTCTACTCCTTTAGCCTGTATTTATATGGAGTTTTTTTAGACTAGATTACTACCCAATATAGGGGACTTTATTCCTCCATGGTATAGATATGTAGATGATGTTCTTTGTCTTTAGCCTAGAAACAATGACCCACTGGAATTTTTAGACAAGCTTAATGATCTTGTCCCTAGTATTACTTTCAAAATTGAAGGATAAATAAATGGATTCCTTCCATTTCTTGATATGCTTATCATTAGAAATGGTCATAACTATAAATTTAAGGTGTAGAGAAAGCCTACACAGGTAGACGGTTTCATACATGTTTTATCGAGTCACCTGGAATCTACCAAAATGTCATTTTTTTCTGCTATGTTTTGAGATGTTTGCGTATTTGTAACGCAGAATTTATTGATGAAGAACTGATACACATTCAGTCCATTGCACATAAACTTGGGTACCCTTCATTGTTTGTTGATCATTGTTTTAAAAGGGCTAAAAAAATCATTTTATTCTTCTCAAACCAGGCAAATTCCTACATTTAAGAATATTTTGACTGCCTTATCGCCATGAATTTGTTCCGTTAGTTCAGTCCCTTAAATTATTAAATATTAACGTTGTTTTTAAGTATGACTCAACCATTATCAATATATTAATCAAGAATAGCCCAACCTTGAATGTAAATGGAGGTGTTTATTGCATTCCATGTAGCAACTGTAATGGAAATTATGTAGGACAGACTGGGAAAGCATTGCAACTCCGAATTAAACAGCACCAGTACAATATCAGAACAGCATCTGAAAGCAGTGAACTGTTCGTTCATGTTAGGAACAATAATCATCCCATGGATTGGGAAAACAGCTTAGAAGTGTACAAATCATCATGTGTCACAGAAAGACTTCTGGTTGAAGCTAGTTTGATTAGGGAATTGAATTCAATAAACCTTAGTGATGGTCAGTACAAAACTGATAATATGATACACAAATTTATTTGTCAGTGGCCCAAGGTTAAAAATACTTTTAAAGCATTGGAGTTAGATGCAGGATAGATAATCATCTATCCTACATCTAACTACATCTCCTGTCCTGTTTGTCATTTGTCATGACCTCTCTCGAATTTCTTAGTTTTTTATTAACTTTGTCAACCAATGCATGGTTCATGTGTAACAGTCTCCTTGTATTACTGGAAGTACTGGGTTTGGTTTTGAGTATATGTGTATTGATCAAATGCCTCACTTTACTGGCTATCATGTTCAGCGTAGTGTCTGCGTTCTTATACCTTTATGAGTCTGGCCAGTGAATATCCTCATCCTGTCATATTACCCTTGTAATAGTTGAACCTTGGCCTGCATTTGTCATGAACCAAGTAACAGTTAAATCTGAAGGACTACGTTATGTGGTGACCGGTGCCAACGGGGGCTAGGTGTTCCAGCGTGGCCATCATACCGTCCTTGTTAGTTATGATGAGGTCCAGCGGTGTGGGTGTTTGCTCCGCTCCTTAGTGAGTGTGAGCTTTAGCATGTTGGAAAAAAAAATTGTCACAGAGTTTATACAAAAAGAGTAGTGGGATTATTAAGGTCATGTGGCGTGGTTTCATTTCTCCAGTTGATGTCGCCATAGTTAAAATCCCTCATGACAAGAAGGTGGCTAGATTTGAACACTGTTGCATTGTTAATTAAGGCTCTTAAGTTTCTTTGTTTAATAAGCTACAGTTTGTGGATCTGTAGATACATCTGACAAAGAGCAAGTCTATCCCCTATAATTTAGTTTTGCACCACTTTGATTCTTCAAAAACAACCTCCACCCTGTGCACTCACCTGGCTGGCTCTATGGTCTTGTCTAGCATAGGTAACCACACCCTTTTTGCAAGTTGCTTGAGAAAACCTCAAAAATTAGTCGTGTCCATCTGTTTTGAACTTACATTTTTCTGGCTCAATTCTCCTGTTCTTATACAACAGTTCTACAACACCTACTTTAAGTATGGTATAAAATTCCGCTCTCTTATCAAGGAACATAACTTTCAAGCCGGAATTTGTCTTTGGTAACATCTATGATCTTTGTAATGACTCTGGCCTCCCTTCATTTTCAGCAGCTACCTCCTTGACTAAATTCATTGTATTTTGTAAGGTGTGATCAAAGATGAAATTGTGTTCATGGTGCTTGCCTCCTCCTGGATGGGAGGTATTGTGGATGGGGGGGTGTCTCACTGTCCCCTGGTTCTGTACTGGTTCACTTGCCATTTCTTATCCTGACGGGACGGAGCTTGTTCTCCTGTCTTTGCCCTAGCCTCCTCACGTCATGAGTGGGAACTGACAAGTTCAGAGCCCCTTCACAGATATTATGAAACTTCAACTTATTGTATGTTTTCCTTCTCTCAACTTCCTCTGACTGACTCTCAGGGACTCCAAACACTATTGTTTTGTTCCTGCTCTCGAATCATTCCTGTTGATCTTACTCTTCAATAGCAGTAGGTCTACTCGTTGTCATCTCTTCAACACACTACTGTAGAGTCCTTAGCCGCTGGAGAACCTGTTCGGATCCTGCATTACTTTCTTTTACCTTCTGTGACCCTGCTACAACCCGAGCATAACTCTTCTTTGTTACTTCCTCTATTCTATTAGCAACTTACTCAGTCTTAGAGAGAATCTCTCTCAACTTGCTCTAGTTTGGCAACCAACAAGGATCCAGCTTCCTCACTTTTCATCTCTATATTTTTCTTTCCCTTGTGATATGCAATAGCCTCGTATTCTTTGGTTATACAGTAAGTCCTCGCTTAACATCAGGGTTATGTTCCTGAAAACACGACATTATATGAAACAACGTTAAGCGGATCAATTTTCCCCTTAAGATATAGATAAAATACGGGAGTTCCTGAGCCTCCCTGTGCTCCATGAAATCCATTACATATACAGAAAATCATTGTCATTTCTTTAGGAAATAGTGCATGCATATACAACTGCAGTATAGTCTGCATTTACACGGTCAATTGAACCTGTGGAGGTCTGCGTAAAACGAGAAATGCGTAAATGAAATAACAGAACATATGGGATTAATTGAAATAGAGACTGGGCCGACCCCCAAACTCCACTTTTTCCGACACAACACGTACGTTGTAGTAAAAATAGTATCTTAATTTTATGATGGTATGCACACACACATAATATAGAAGATAAATATCAATAAGAGACTAATATACTAGGGTGTGTCATACGGAGGCGAATTTTTTTTTTTTGAGTTTGAAAAATCGGCCCATGGTATTAATGATGCAGTTCTATGTGCAGAATCATGTGACATCTTCAGATTTGAAACGTTTTCATTTTTGCTAGGTAAATTTTAACTTGAAATCTTATGAAAATTCAGTATTCCCACCCTTTTACCAACACCACTAAATAGCTTATTTAAAGTAAAGTAAATGTATCAGGTTAATTTATTAGGATGAAAATGATCCAGAATAGTGAAACGAATGATCTTGACACATTTAATAAATTTAATATTCCTTTAGAAAACAAAATCATCAAATACAAAAACCTGTTTTACTACTACGACCCGGTGTTGCTGCACACCATAGAGAACATGTCTTTCTTGCTTCTGTTTCTACTCATCACCTCCCTGCTGACCACCTGAGCTCGGATGTAGCCTTCCCTCCTCTCCTGGCTGTACACGTGACTGCTGGCCTCGCTCACTTGCTGTACACAACGCCCTATACTCTGAGTGTGCGAGGGCCAGGCAGGGACATGCATGGGGTTGTCCAGGAAAGCTCTGACTTGAACATTGGTGAAGCTGCAGGTAAGAGGGGGCTCACTGCCAGCCTGGATGTTATCCAGATCTATGAGATCAGTGAGGGTCTTGGCACCTAGATTGACTTCAGGAGTCTTCCTGACCCTGAAGGAATCGTCACCAACTGATTTGTCATGCCCAGATCCTCTCATAAGTCTCATATCCAAGATCTTTTTGACTGCCACTCTTCTCTCCTCCTCATCCTTACTGCAGAGCATTGTCTGCAGAACTGCCTCGGGATGAGCATACCAGGAAGATCTCCTCACAGTCTGCTCCACAATCTGAACAACCTTCCTTGGCTGACTCCTCAGGAGCTCAAGCTGGAAGAGAACATGCCTCGGACCTTCGGAGAACGATGACTTGACCTTGGTGTTGAACCAATTTGGCAAGTAGACACTCACGATGAATTGGACAATAAGTCTCAGGTTGTGAAGCTGGCTCCCTTTCAGTTTATGATGAGCGACCCAAATTCTGCAGAACCTGAGAGCCGTTGTGAGCCACCTAGAATGTGAGACTGGACCTATCTGCATGTAAGCAAGTCTATCAGGCATGACCCCAGTTTTGATGGCACTGCAAATCATGTAACCATAGTACTGGTCAGTACTCAGGTCGTCAATGACAGTATGTGCAAGCTCAACCAGTGGAGGGCCAACTGTGATTTTTTCAAAGCTCGGATTTATTTCTAACTCAGTGGCAGAGTCCAGCATCTTGCCAAGAGGACCAGACCATCTGTTGTTTGAAAGAGTCTTGCCATCCAGCTCCTGGATCAGATGTCTGAGTGGCAACTCGTTGGTGTGGAGGTCACAAACAATCCAGACCAGCTTCCTCCCAATCTTCCGCTCTATCCACTGTATGACCCCCCTTGCCACCCTGTGTTCGTGTTGGTGCTGTCCCCTCCAATGGCCTGCAGGGTCTGGTCTACGTTCCTCTCTCTGAGCCAGTTCACAATGTTATCTGCCACTATCTCAGCTGGTTTCCTGATGTGATCTTTCTCTGGAGTGAAATGCCACAAATACTTCCCTCCTGGTTCACTGCAGCAGGAGTAGTGTTCCTCCTTCACCATGGCAGGGAACAACTTGTCAGAATCTCCAACTTTCATGAACACTTTAGTGTCATCCCTTCTCCCATCAAAGAACAAACAATTGATTCCATTTTCTCTTATCCCCTTATCAAACTCCTCTTCTAGGTTACTGACAAGTTTCTCTTGAGCTCTCCTTACTTTGTTATGATCTATCACCAGGTGAACATCATCAGGTGTTATCAAACCACCGTCAACCCAGGCAGCTGTTGCTATCTCTGCAGTTTCTCTGAGACCAGTGTGGTGTCGCATGCTGGCCAGAGCTATGCTCGGGATATCTTTCCTATTTCGAATCTTATGTCTGGAAGGTTTGGGATCATTATTTTCTGGGTTAGGGACAAAGTCACCATTCTCCTGGTCAGCACTTGGATCAGCCATGGGGAAGTCATTAAACTCTGAATCAGCTTGACTCCAATCATCGGCCTTTTTTACCTCACCCTGGGCCTTCTCAAGTCTCTTTTCCTTGGCAACTCTTCTCCTCTTCTGTCTCTCTGTGGCAGCCTCCTGTCTCTTGGACTACGGAATATCTTGGCTAGAAATCATGAGAGCCCCTATACTGCCAGTCTTCTCTCTCTGTGCTTTGACAAATGCCAGTTCGATCACAGGAATCTTCAGTTCACGCTTGCAAATACAGGAGATGTGGGCCTCGGATTTACAGTCACGATCGCATCCAAACTCAGGACAGAGAACAATTGGGCACTTGCAAGTAATTATGTCAAATAACTGGTCCAGTTGCTTGGCAAAGCTGTCCTTAACTGCAAGTTTTCCTCTCCCCAAGAGAGATATCTCTTGCCTTTTCCCAACTGGTTAGCAGTCTCTCACTAATCTTCTTCTGACTTGTTATGACTGGAGGCTTGAACTGAGCGTTAGCCAGAGTGTACTGTGCCAAGACAGCTTTGGTCATATCACTGGCAATGTCTTTGTTTATGTAAGTTCTTTGGTTCTTTTCACTGATTTGCCTGATTAATACACCATATCTCAAAGCATTTCTCAATGTAGGCAACTCCGACTTCAGGAGCTCTCTCCCAGACCCAAGATAGTGACTGAGATGGCTGGATTTTTGGTTCCTCGTCCTGACACAAGCAGCCATCGCAATTATTATCAACTTATAAATGCATCAGAATTTGAAACAGAAAAAAATATTGTTAGTTGGGTTGTTAAAGAATGAAGTCAGAAAGCAATGTTCACTATTTAATTGTAATGCACTAATGCAGCTGTACGTTAGATTTTCGATAAATTTCACGCTAAAATTTACCTAGCAAAAGGTTGCAAAATATTGAAACTGAAATTATTTTCTGTTTATAATACACTAAAATCTACCAAAAAAGTGATGGGCCATTAGCTTTAGCTGATCTTCCCTCCTATGACACAACCTACTAATATACTGCACCAGGTAAAAGAATAATCAAGGTTTAACACTTACGTTAGTAGAAGGGATGGGTCGGCATACGTGGATGGGGGCTGGTTCCGAGGCAGAGGGCAGATTAGTGGCCCTCAGGTGAATCACTAGCACTATGCACCACAGATATCAGGGCCTCCCTGACAAACCCCACAAAGTCACCATCACTGTCACTATGACTGACTTGGGCTGGCTGTGGTGGGTTGCGGGCGAAGAAGTCGGTGATGTTACGCTGACGGCTAGTGTTGATGTGTTCGTGATACATCTTGATGTACTGCTCCATACTTTGGTCTAGATGGTTATTCAAGACTTCATACCGGTGATTGACAGGGTTTTTGAAAAGGATGGGCTTGAGTTTCTCGGCAAACTCGATGGCATCCTTTACATCACCATGTGCTAACTTCTGTTCTCGTGCTGACGCACCACCTGCCTCCTCACTGACGTCATCGTCTTCCAACATCTCATTGGCAGTCACCTCAGGATCCCTGATCACCTCCATGATGTCGTCGTTGGTGGTCTCTGAGAAGCCTGCAGCTGTAACACTCTGTGCAGCTTCTCTTGCAAGGTCCACTGCCACTGCAACAGACTGAACCTCACCAGTCACAGGTTGCCTCTGCCTCCCACCTGGGATACCTTGCAACACATGCCACTGTACTGTGCACATCATTGTCATTCCTAAAAAAACCCTTAATTCATATTGCGCTGCATAACATTCAAATCCACCGCGCTTGTAGAATCTCAGAGAACGGGAAACATTGATAAAGGATAACTCACCTACTCAATGTTACTGAATCATGTGTTGTATTGTACCCAGGTACGGTTATATAATATTAAATGTATGTATTCATAGCATTAAGGAGAACTCAAGGTATCCATAAGATGATTGGGGAAGTCCAGTTGAGCCAGACTAGTGTACTGTAGGACTAAGTGTGGATCGTGGTTTGAAGGTCATACTATTTACATCTGTGAACGTGTAGCGAACATAACTTCCACAAATATCATATGAAAATATATGAGAACAAGGATCTGGGAAAAGGATAAATGTATCAGAACTATTTGAGGTGTGTGAACTTAATACACCTCGTCTCCTCGGGTGACGTGTGCCCACAACATGTACAGTGATCAGAGAATCTTATGTCTGTGTTCAAGTAGTGCAGTGTGTGAGAGGAGGATCCCTAATTACAGTTTTAAGTGAAGTGGATATACCCATGCCATGAACATTCGGCTTTTGTTTCAAGGTCGCATCCTTTGGGCCCACCTCGAGTGTGCCGGATTGATATTATAACCCAATGAATTTACCCGCGAACTAGCAAACCAGAACCTTACCTTAGTGTGTAATTTAGGAATAAAATATGTGTTATAAGACATGTTATGGTTTCACCCTTCTTTACCCTTCTCGATTTTGTCAATGAAAAACCTAACCCAATGCCTAGTTCACTCTGCACGCTACCTAACGAGCTACATACAGTCCAGAGGGGGTCTGGTGGCAGCAACCTTTAAAATTAAGATTATAGTTAAGTTGTTTTCCCCTTAGAATTAGTGACCCCAGTCTGGCAGTATACCGCCACGCGTGACGAATAGTTGCCACAGACAGCTGCCCCCATGCCTCCACCAAGAAATCAACAGCTTTCTTGATATTGAATTTCTTCCAAAACTGTTTGACGCGAACTTCATGCTCCACCAACTCTTCTTCTTGATCCTCGCTATCGGTGTCACTCAGGTTCCGCAATTCATCCTTGGTGTTGGTCAAGTCATTAAGGAACCGTAGCTTCTTTGCGGAGAAAGCAGCCTTTACATTACATATCAGCTCTTGATCCATGGGCTGGATTAATGACGTAGTGTTAGGGGGAAAGAAGACCACTTTTACGTTGGGGTGACGATCCAACAGTAGGGGCGAATGTCCTGGTGCGTTGTCAAGGAGCAGCAAAATGTTGAATGGAACATTATGTTGCTCGCAGAATTTCTTCACGTCAGGAACGAAACAGTCGTCAAACCAGGAGAGGGACAGACCAGTGAACATCCACGCCTTACGTGCGGTTAGCCAGTGGACATTTAGCTTGGCCATGTCCATGTTCTTGTAGGCGTGCAGCTTGCAGGCTGTGTGGATCACCGATAACTTGAGCTTACAGGTACCGGAGGCATTGGTGGTAAACAGGACGGTGATGTGCTCCTTCTGCAATTTCCGGCCCCGACACTTGCTGGCAGACTTGACAACAAAGGTCTTGGAAGGTAACTTTTTCCAAAACAGACCGGATTCATCCATGTTGAACACCTGGTCGTCGGTGTACTGTCCTTCCTCCATAACATCTTGTAAGAATGGAGGAAAATCACTCACCACAACAGAGTCAGCACGAGCACCTTCACCAACAGTGTTAATGTTTGTAATCTTGTTACGTCTTTTAAACCCTTGCAGCCACCCAGAGGAAGCAGTGAAGGTGTTTGGGCTCTGCAATTCCCATCTTGCGTGCCACTGCTACGTACAGTTCACGGGCGTACTTCTGCACTGCCCACGTGTCCACCGCCATGTTACGTCTTGCCTGACGAATCAAGTAGCTCACCAGCAAATTCTCAGGCTTGAGCAGCACCTTATTCTGACAATACTTCACCATTGAAGCACCTGCAGACTTTGTGATGCTCATGTGTTCTTTTATCTTGGCGGCATCCTTCTTGATCGTCTGGATCATAGATACATTCACGCCATGCTGGCGCGCCAGATCAACTTGTCTCGTTCCTTTCTCCAAATCCTGCATGATTTTGTATTTAACTTTATAGCTTAAAGCTCGTCGTATCTTCTTAGGCTTGGGGCGGCTTGAGCCAGGTAGTTCAAGGTATTTCTGGGGTGGTGGGGGTCCAGTGGAAGCCATTGTTGAAAAGATTAGCGGGCACAAGAGAGAATAATATACCCGGTGACTGAGAACAATGCGACTGTCCCGGCAACATCATATTACATTAAACCAATCACAGCTAGCGGGGGAGGGAGGTATGGATGCGTACTACATCCTCTTACAGTGCCTACACTACTTCATCCTCTTACAATAACCTACACTGATACATCCTCTTACAATACCTACCCTACTACATCCTCTTACAATACCTATACTACTACATCCTCTTACAATACCTACACTGATACATCCTCTTACAATACCTACACTGATACATCCTCTTACAGTATCTACACTACTACATCCTCTTACAATACCTACACTGATACATCCTCTTACAATACCTACACTACTACATCCTCTTACAATACCTACACTACTACATCCTCTTACAATACCTACACTACTACATCCTCTTACAATACCTACACTGCTACATCCTCTTACAATACCTACACTGATACATCCTCTTACAGTACCTACACTACTACATCCTCTTACAATACCTACACTACTACATCCTCTTACAGTACCTACACTGATACATCCTCTTACAGTACCTACACTGATACATCCTCTTACAATACCTACACTACTACATCCTCTTACAATACCTACACTGCTACATCCTCTTACAATACCTACACTACTACATCCTCTTACAATACCTACACTACTACATCCTCTTACAATACCTACACTACTACATCCTCTTACAATACCTACACTACTACATCCTCTTACAATACCTACACTACTACATCCTCTTACAATACCTACACTACTACATCCTCTTACAATACCTACACTACTACATCCTCTTACAATACCTACACTGATACATCCTCTTACAATACCTACACTACTACATCCTCTTACAGTACCTACACTGATACATCCTCTTACAATACCTACACTACTTCATCCTCTTACAATACCAATACAGATACATCCTCTTACAATACCCACCCTACTACATCCTCTTACAATACCTACACTACTACATCCTCTTACAATACCTACACTGATACATCCTCTTACAATACCTACACTACTACATCCTCTTACAATACCTACACTACTACATCCTCTTACAATACCTACAGATACATCCTCTTACAATACCCACCCTACTACATCCTCTTACAATACCTACACTACTACATCCTCTTACAGTACCTACACTGATACATCCTCTTACAATACCTACACTACTACATCCTCTTACAATACCTACACTGCTACATCCTCTTACAATACCTACACTGATACATCCTCTTACAGTACCTACACTACTACATCCTCTTACAATACCTACACTACTACATCCTCTTACAATACCTACACTACTACATCCTCTTACAATACCTACACTACTACATCCTCTTACAATACCTACACTGATACATCCTCTTACAGTACCTACACTACTACATCCTCTTACAATACCTACACTGATACATCCTCTTACAATACCTACACTACTACATCCTCTTACAATACCTACACTACTACATCCTCTTACAGTACCTACACTGATACGTCCTCTTACAGTACCTACACTACAACATCCTCTTACAATACCAACACCAATACATCCTCTTACAATACCTACCCTACTACATCCTCTTACAATACCAACACTGATACATCCTCTTACAGTATCTACACTACTACATCCTCTTACAATACCTACACTGATACATCCTCTTACAGTACCTACACTACTACATCCTCTTACAATACCTACACTACTACATCCTCTTACAATACCAACACTGATACATCCTCTTACAGTACCTACACTACTACATCCTCTTACAATACCTACACTGATACATCCTCTTACAATACCTACACTACTACATCCTCTTACAATACCTACACTACTACATCCTCTTACAGTACCTACACTACTACATCCTCTTACAATACCTACACTACTACATCCTCTTACAATACCTACACTACTACATCCTCTTACAATACCTACACTACTACATCCTCTTACAATACCTACACTGATACATCCTCTTACAGTACCTACACTACTACATCCTCTTACAATACCTACACTGATACATCCTCTTACAGTACCTACACTGATACATCCTCTTACAGTACCTACACTACAACATCCTCTTACAATACCTACACTGATACATCCTCTTACAATACCTACACTACTACATCCTCTTACAATACCTACACTACTACATCCTCTTACAGTACCTACACTGATACATCCTCTTACAATACCTACACTACTACATCCTCTTACAATACCTACACTACTACATCCTCTTACAATACCTACACTGATACATCCTCTTACAATACCTACACTGATACATCCTCTTACAATGCCTACACTGATACATCCTCTTACAATACCAACACTGATACATCCTCTTACAGTATCTACACTACTACATCCTCTTACAATACCTACACTGATACATCCTCTTACAATACCTACCCTACTACATCCTCTTACAATACCTACACTGATACATCCTCTTACAATACCTACACTACTACATCCTCTTACAATACCTACACTACTACATCCTCTTACAATACCTACACTACTACATCCTCTTACAATACCTACACTACTACATCCTCTTACAATACCAACACTGATACATCCTCTTACAGTATCTACACTACTACATCCTCTTACAATACCTACACTGATACATCCTCTTACAATACCTACACTACTACATCCTCTTACAGTACCTACACTGATACATCCTCTTACAGTACCTACACTACAACATCCTCTTACAATACCTACACTGATACATCCTCTTACAATACCTACACTACTACATCCTCTTACAATACCTACAGTACTACATCCTCTTACAGTACCTACACTGATACATGCTCTTACAATACCTACACTACTACATCCTCTTACAATACCTACACTACTACATCCTCTTACAATACCTACACTGATACATCCTCTTACAATACCTACACTGATACATCCTCTTACAATACCTACACTGATACATCCTCTTACAATGCCTACACTGATACATCCTCTTACAATACCTACACTGATACATCCTCTTACAGTACCAACACTACTACATCCTCTTACAGTACCTACACTGATACATCCTCTTACAATACTTACACTGATACATCCTCTTACAGTACCAACACTACTACATCCTCTTACAATACCTACACTACTACATCCTCTTACAGTACATACACTACTACATTGTGGGGTATGAGATGTTTGGTTCACACTCAGGATGGGATGGAGAACGGAAACTCACAATGTGCTCTCTATATACATGTTGTATTGGATGTACAATGCAGCTTGGTGCTGGGAAGGCAGCATGGTTACAAGCGTGATGTAGAGAGAGCTGGTTGGTGAGGACACTCAGAGAAGGACAGCTTGTGGGTCGCCATGCTCGCCTGGGGGAGAGAGGACCGCCAGGCAGGCGGAGAAGGAGCGAGGGCCGCCAGGCAGCAGCGGAGGAGGAGGTCTTGCTGGCTGCGGCTGTAGGTAGAAAGAGACAGGTCACCACGAGGTCAGGTCTTAAATAGCGGGTGGAAGGCGTGGCTTAGTAGTTGACCCCAGCTCCGTGATGTATGGCGGTGCTGGTTGACCTAGACCACGAGGCATACACTGGGGAATTGGTGGGGTCGGCTACTCAGCGACAAACAGCGTTTGTAGGGGAGAAATCCACTACAACATCCTCTTATAATACCTACACTGCTACATCCTCTTACAATACCAACACTGATACATCCTCTTACAGTACCTACACTACTACATTGTCTTGCAATACCTACACTGCTACATCTTCTTACAATACCATCACTGCTACATCCTCTTACAATATCTACACTACTACATCCACTTTCACTACCCACACTGCTACTGTACATCCTCTTGCAATACCTACACTGCTACATGCTCTTACAATACCCACACTACTGCATTCACTTACAATGGTTACATGGGATTAACACTGACTAATTATTATTTATTGTTTTCTCATGCATGTGGCTTCATTTTGAAATTACTTTCTTTCATCCAGAATTTTTTTTAAATATGACCAGTTTCTACACAAGTACTGTATGTCTGGATTACTATATTTTAGTTTAATTGGTCAAGGTGAAGATTTTCTAATGTATATTTGATGGAAAAACTTGTATCAATTTGAATATTTTTGTTTGTGCCAACAGGAACATGTGTGAGCATAGGGTTTGATGATTATTCATCACAAATCTTGTATGCTGTGGTGTTTGGCTCCATGTCTGGAGCATATGTGGGACTCACTTCTGTTGTCTTGGTTGACTTGCTGGGCATGGAGAGACTGACTAATGCTTTTGGACTTCTTCTCATGTTTCAAGGCATTGCATCAATTATTGGCCCTCCAATGTGTGGTAAGTATTTGATTTTTTCTTTAATATTTTCTTCAGTTTTACTAATCACTAGAGCCAGAACTGCTGGACAAATAATACAAAATTATTGCATTATATTTATTATCATCAAGACAAAACCTTTTCTTCACAGGATTCACAGGAAGAGAAAAATATCCTCTAGGTAAAGTGAAAATAATGTTAGAATTTGTCATATAATGTAAATATTCTTCTGATGTGGGAATTAATTTCCACCTTTATCCTCCAGGTCCTTGAAGCACTGTAGTAGTGATCTTGTGTGTTATCGGACTTGGAATAACAATCCAATGTTGCATATGTAAATAAGTTTCTAATTAATTAATGATTTAATTAACTAGTTAGGTTAGGGAAATGATACATGGAGTGTACAAAAATTAGTGGAAAAACACTATTTCGCACACACAAAACAGAGTACTTCACAGGAAGTAGTGCAGTATTCCTCTTTCTCTATGGACCGCATTAATATTGTTTAATTTACATGATATTATAAACAATAGTTAACTAAAAATTGGGTCACACAATTGTACAAGGCGATAGATACGTCATTCTTGTTTCACACTTCATGGTAGGCAGACGTAACTCTCCAAAATCTAGCAGACAGCCGACGGTGTTCACTTCTTCTTGGGTACCGTTATTTTAAGCGTATGGGGCTAGCTTTGGTAATTATATTATATTAGTCTATAGTAGATTTTAATAACTTAGATTTAATATCTACAAGTGATGTCACAAAGCTTCGCAACTGTAACCACAACTTCTAAGCAACCGCGTAAATTATGACAATCTGTACTCAAATATACAGCACTGTACTGTAAGTTAATTACTAAAATGATTATGTCTAGTGCAAACTATGGGATGTTTATACTCAAACTAATCGCTATCTTGCAAGAATTCCAGCAATGCAAGTTATATTCTGATAAATCAAGTCAGTGACATTTTATAAGTGAAAAAATCAAACCCCTGCCTTTCATAACCCTTGAGTCCCTGACATCTACGTCTTATGCATTAATCTTCACTTCTGGATGTCAACAACCCACCTCCCCCTCCCAGTCAGCAAGGGAGGCATATGAGGTGCTTGAAGGCTGTTTTAGGCTTAAAGTTCTCTTATAAAATGTCAGAATTGACTTAACAGAATATAACTTGAATTGCTAGAGTCCTTGCAAGATAGTGATAAATTTGTACATAAACATCTCATAGTTTGTAAAAGCGATAAAATTTTCAGTCATTTTGCATAATACATTTGAGTACAAAATGAGTCAGTACTGCAATATGCTACTCAAAATTATGGCTTTTTCACATGGAAAAATCTGTATAACTATCTCAGCGGTCAGGATATTATGGTATTGAATGTTACAAGTATTTCAAATAAATTCTTTGTTTAGTTCTTTACATGGAGACTTGGGTATAGAAACTGTAATAATTTGAGCTTATTAATACCAATACCCTTCATACACAGTAAAATACTTATTTTTGCCTTATTATTCGACTTGTCATTTAAGGATATCATATTGGAAACGTCTCATTGAGAATTTGTTCAGGATCATTATGGTATCAAATTCATCTCTCTTATACAAAGAGAAGTTTATATTGAATGCTGTGAGGAAGGGAGGGAGGGGGGGGGGTCCATTGGAATGTGATCGCATCGCTTCAGACATGATACAATATTGTTTTTTGTTTTTCATTAATTAATAAAGATACATTACTGTAAAAATCTGTGTGTATTAATACGTGTACCCTTCATATACAGTATACTACCATTACCGCAAAAAATATTTATACCCTTTAATTTTTCACATGATATTCATACAAAAACTTATTTCAGGGATGAATAAAACAGTACTACTATTTAGTACTTAGTCATATTTCCCTTACATTTTATTACCAGTTGAAGTGTTTTTGCATGGATTCTTCTAACATTTGAAAATACTCTCCATCCATCTCAAACTCCCACATGCGCATGATTTCCTCCTGTAGCCGATGTACAGTTGCTGTGTACCGTGTTGACAACTTCCATTTCATCTCGTGCCATACATTCTCAATGGGGTCTAAATCTGGTGAGTTCCCAGGCCACTCCAGCAATGGAATAGCCCTTTCATGAAGACAAGTTTTCACATTTTTTGACCTGTGACAGGGGGCACCATCTTGCATGAAGAATGTGGACTGGTGAAGTCGAAAATAATCCAATAAATGTTTTTCCAAGACAGTCTTGTAATGATAGAGTTCATTGTCGTGTTTTGGGGGAGGAAATGGAGGCCAGCACAGAAACGTTTTCATCCAACCAGGGCTAAAGAGGATAAGTGAAATGGAGAATAGTACCTGCACAGCTATAGTGAGCCACCATCAATGAAGTGGTGCAGGTTGTATTAGAGTGGTGCAGCCCACAGTAGCCTAGGCATGACTTTTGTTATTTAACAGGATTAAATGCATTAGTAAAAAAATTTCACAAATTTATACATTTTTTACAGGTACTGTACAGTATAGTATGTAAAAATACATAAAGTAGGGACTGCCTGTACTATATATTTTCCTCGTTTGTATAAAGGTCTGCCCTGAAATATACAGGAAGGTTACATGAATTTTATTCTTATCTTAGAATTTCATCAATAATATGAACTAAATTAATCAATATTTACAGGTGCACTCTTCGACATGACAGACTCGTACGACTACAGCTTCCTACTTGCAGGCAGCATGATTGCTGTGTCTGGACTCATGCTCTTCTTTATTCCATGCATTTGGCGAGTGCAGGCCAGAAAGTTGGCCAAGCAGGCTTCTATCAATTCTCATTAATTTTATTTTCTGCAAACTGGCAGGTAGCAGTGGCGGACTGGCCCACCGGGATACCGGGAAATTTCCCGGTGGGCCCCAAAGTGATTGTCCATCACTTTGGAAATAACGGATAAAAGAAAAAAGAGTGGGCCCTTTTGGACCCTTTTGAACCCTTTTGAGTGGGCCCTTTTACAAGTTTTCCCGGTAGAAATTTTTGACCCAGTCCGCCACTGGCAGGTAGTATGTTGGGTTATATTAGAAAATAATTTTCATGTGGTATAGACATGTGTAAAATAAAACTGCGATTACCCAGGTCTTGTGACTGTTAAGGAAAGTGCTTTCTACTGTAACTCATACAAACACTAAAACTTGTCCTAATAATTGTCAATTTTAGGACTTTTTTTCTGTCTTGACTTTTATGAATTAGTGATTTGACAGAAAAGTGCTAATCCATATTAATCATTATGTCAGCCAAGATATGATATGGGACACCTAGAATAAATATTAACATCCATATCTAATTAACACTTAACAAATGAAACAATAACACAAGAATATGGAAGTAAAGATCGGATTCAGCAGAGAAAAATGTACCTAATTGCAGTACTTTTTTTTATAATGTTCCAGTAAACAGCTTTGAAGCTTGGTTTTATCAGTAACAACTTAAAGTGCATTAGTCAGAATTTTTTTTGAATATCTGATGGTTTTATTAAATACAAGTTTGATGCTTAGTGTAATGGACCCCTTACTAGTGCCAGTGTCACATCTTCATTAGGTCCAAAATGCTGAATAAATAATGACCATTTAAAAATAACTGTACTGTACTGCACTAGCATTAGGCATCTGACTTAAGTTTCAATAAAAATCATTGAAATTTACTCAAGTTGCTTGAAAATAAGATATTTTTAACTACCCGGTACTGTACACTGACTTTTTGGGGGGTACTTTTGTACTGTATCAGTGATAATGTTGCCTTGATTTTAATACTGTAAGTAATACATTGGCATAGATTTAATCTTTGTAAAATTACTGTGTATATAGGAAGCATATTGGGTCCAGGTATAAGTTTAGTGCAAATTACCATATAGGTCAGAGTCCCTTTTGGTAAAAGTTTAACACCCCAAAGATTGCCTTTATGTTAGGCACCACTACGATAACTGAACTATTAGCTTATCTTGTTATGTACAGAAAAGTGACCAATCATGAGGTTACTTTTCTTAAAAATCAAATTAACATAGACAAAACTCTAGTGTCTCGTATGGTAATTCTTGTTCATTTTATCAGTAATTTAAGTTTACTATAGTGAGTTGAGATAAGATGTTTTCATGGTATGATTTTTTTTTAATGATTACAGTACTTATTGTATTTTCTTTAATAAAGACAAAGCATTCACTATGATTATGGATTTTTTATATACTATGTATACTTGTATATTTTTTAATGGAAATGGTTTTAACAAAAAATATATGTGCAATACATGTACAGTAACTTGTCTTTCAACACTATGTTAAAGAAATAAGTTAAATGTAGAAAAAGCAGTTTGCAGGCAAAAGACAAACTCCAGCTGCAAGGTACAGACACTCCCTGGGTTATAGATGGCTCAGGTAACAGATTTCTAGTCTTACAGATACTCTCCCATAGTTCCTATTTTAAATGTATGTTATGTTATGGTTACTTTATAACTGGTAATTTGGGGGAGAAACTGTACAGTAAAACCTCGATAAATCGAACTTCAATATATCGGAATTCGCTTTTTTGGACTCCGAGATGTTCTGGTCACCAGAAATTCTAAAAAAAAAAAGTTTAAGAAATGGGGAAGATTAAAAAAAATTAATCTTATGAAATGAACAACACTTACTGAATACTGTACAGTGGTGTAATCAGATTTGCTATAGGCCTACCGCATATGTAAGCAGGCTGGGGCTGATCAGGTGTTGCCACATTCATCAGGTTTATTTATTTATTGATTCAGTATATTATTCTCATATGATTGGCCTCTTATGGTTCATGGTTCATCATGATTGATATAACTTCTTCAGTAATAGAAATTACAGTTACCGACACTGGCATACAGAAGATCTCGTGGGGACCAAGTGGAAACATACACGATAGTGTGTGGCATATATGACCAGGCATGTACAGCAGGAATGTTCCAGATGAGGGAGGATGACACTACCCGGGGGAACACAAAGAAGATCTACAAAACAAGAGCGAGGCTAAATCTTAGAAGACATTCGTTCCCAAGTAGGGTTGTCAACAACTGGAATGGGTTACCTGAGTGGGTAGTGAATGTGGAGGCGGTGGAAAAGTTTGAAGCAAAATTAGATAAATACAGTACTGGAAAAATCAAGGATAAGTATATAATTATAGGGCACAAATATCCGCCACACGCAGCCACCGTCTGAGTAGAGAAGAGGCTATTGAGCTGGAGTCACAGGCGTGAGCCTCTTCCAGAAGATCATCTGTGAGTATCTGTGAGTAATAGAGAAAATATACAATACTGTCTGTAATTTGTAATATGACTTGAAAATAAAAGGGTAAGCTACATCAGAAGGTTGTTTACTCAAGATGCATTTGTGTGAGCTTTCAGTAGACCAGCTTACAACAGGGGTCAGTATAACACACTGTATAGTACTAATTTTGATATGTAGATACCTTCTTAAAAATGTTATTTACTACCTATGAGAGGGGAAGGGATCCTCGCCCCTCCCCTGCCAGCTGCTCCCAGATAAACATTTGTCTTCTCCATACAATATACTCCTACACTTATTAGTTCTTATTTTTATCTTTATAGTACTGTACAATATAAATTTTTTCTTTATTTATAAGACAAATTCTCTGGTTACTTACAAATAACACTTTACAGTAAATAACAATCATCTTGGACAACAAAGTTGTTGGCAACCAGTCTTACATGTCTGATTTTCAACACAGAGTTCGATTTCATATTTTTTTTTATTGTTGATGCAATGTTCCTTTAATAATCTTATTATACACACAAAAACAGTTCAGCTAATCAGTGTTATCTTCAACTCCCCCTGCCCCATATTTTAGCTTTTTTCGGGCTTTCGCATTTTTCAAACTGGAGTCTGCCCCAATTAGCCCAATTTATTGAGCTTCTATTATATATATATATATATATATATATATATATATATATATATATATATATATATATATATATATATATATATATATATATATATATATATATATATATATGTGATTTTATCAAGATTTATCTTATCCACGTTTTCATTGTGGATTTTCATAAAATATATATACCGTATATACTCGTCTATAACCCCCCTTCGTATATAGGTCGACCCCGATTTTATGACCAAGAAATCGTTAATTTATGATATTCCTCGTTTATAGGTCGACCCACGTTTTTGAGGGTAAAGGAACAACAAAACCTTCAGAGAAACACTACGTCCTATAAACTTGTTTACCATTTATTATCACGACACTTTACACTGAAACGCGGGTAGTTTCAACAAAAATATTGTATATTTCCATTCAAGTATTTATTCAAGTCAATTAGGAGGGAATATTATTGTAATACAACAGTTTTTTAACTAAACCATTCGACAAGCGATTACGGTAACATCTTTTGAATAAAAGAAAAGCGAAAGTCATTGTTTTCTTCACGATTTGATCCCACTTTCCACTTTAATACGAACGTCATTTCAGCAAAAATATTACATTCCCGTGAATGTATTATATCAAGCACAGTATGAATAGAATATCATTGTAATATAACAGAATTTTAACCGAAAACTATTAAAAAAACGAGTAACATCTCAAGAACATCGGAAGCTTAGGTAAAGTCTTTTGTTTTCGTCATGTATTTTATCCTATTTTACATTGAAATACATCACGTTTCAGCAAAACTACTATTTATTTCCGAGAATATATTCATTCAGGCGCAGTTTAGGTAAAATATACGTGTGATGTAACAGTTTTTTAATTGAAAACGATTCGAAAAACACGTACCCTCTAGCCCTGTTCAAGGAGAGGACTGGGAGAAGCTGTTTGGTGCTGCAGACGATGACAAGGAAAATGATTTTGATGGATTTTAATGAAAATATTCAGAAATATGGTATCGTAATATTTATTCAAGTCAATTAGGATATTATTGTAATATAATACAACAGTTTTTTAACTAAACCATTCGAAAAGTGATTACGGTAACATCTTTTGAACGAAAGAAAGCCAAAGTCATTGTTTTCATCACAATTTTATCCCACTTTCCACTGTAATACGTATGTCATTTCAGCAAAAAATATTACATTTCCGTGAAGGTATTATATCAACCACAGTATGAATAGAATATCACTAATATAACAGTATTTTAACCGAAAACTATTAAAAATACGAGTAACATATCTTGAACATCGGAAGGTTAGGTAAAGTCTTTTGTTTTCATGTAGTTTATCCTAATTTACATTGAAATACATCACGTTTCAGCAAAACTACTATTTATTTCTGAGAATATGGAAATGTAATATTTTTGCTGAAATGACGTACGTATTATAGTGGAAAGTGGGATAAAATCGTGACAAAAACTCGCTTTCTTTCGTTCAAAAGATGTTACCGTAATCGCTTTTCGAATGGTTTTCAGTTAAAAACTGTTATATTACAATAATATTCTATCCTAATTCACTTGTGATGTAAAAGTTTTTTAACTGAAAACGATTCGAAAAACACGTGTACCGTCTAGCTGATACGGCAGAGCCCTGGTCGCGGAGGCTTTGTTTTTGCATCGGCCCTTCTTAAGCAGCTTTTAATTTTAGCGTACGTTGAAATTGTGTTTACCGGTGTATTCTTATTTTCTTGCTTCTTATTTTCCAGAAATATGACAAGTTTTTATATAATACAATGTTACGGTACTTTTAATTTACAAGTATTCATTTTTAAAAATATAGAACACACCAAACAAATACCAGTACGGATATTTGCGTGACTCTCCCGCCAAAAAAGACCAAACAGCTGGTACTCTCTCCATCAGCCCAACCAAAAATAGCCCAACATCATTCTTGTTTATTCTCTTCCAATTTCTCACTTTAACTGGTATTTTTTACTTCATATTGCCTACATCAGATAAACTACAGTAATTGAGGTTAGATATTGTTATAAATTTGATTACCGGGTCCTGGCAGGTACCGTTAGAACCACCTGACCCTACCAACAGTGTTGCAAGTCAGACAGCATTTTTTTTTTTTTACATTTTTGGTGTCTCCATTTGTTAATTTT
Organism: Homarus gammarus; assembly: GCA_958450375.1. NCBI lineage: Eukaryota > Metazoa > Arthropoda > Malacostraca > Decapoda > Nephropidae > Homarus > Homarus gammarus. Next base: position 783,165 of record CAUDMG010002589.1, read on the forward strand.
TTTTCTGTGGGGTTTGCACAATAGTATACTGTTTTACCTACAGTATTGTAAAACGATTTGGGAAAAGAAATACTCGGTAACTTAAAATTTTAAAAGGAAAATTTTGAAACTGGCAACTGAGTGTAGATGATCTGACTCACATCATATTATGTCATCACGATTAGCCCACGTGTATACTTTATGTTTTACATCCTCCTGTGCATACCATACCATGCATTTGGCTACTTTGGGCTTGCTATGATGACGCAAGAGATCTGCCCTGGCAACTGTACCGACACTCACAGCGGGTGGTGCGTTGGTGCGTCGTTTCCATTGTTTACTGGTAAATATTTTTCAACCTAACGAAACTATTACCCGTATAGAGGTCGACCCCCAACTTTTTGCCAAAAAATTTGGTCTTAAGAACTCGTGCTATACACGGGTATATACGGTATATATATATATATATATATATATATATATATGATATATATATGTTTCATTAGCCCAATAAAGCACTCGGACTTCTACATACAATCAACACCTCAACCCGCCAGGATTCGAACCCACGGCCCACGAGCCCATGACTGTGGCCGGGGAACGCTAACCGCTGGACTACCAGGATAATAAAAGCAGTCCTAGACTTTGTTATATTTCACACAAAGGCTGTTCAACGAGCTTAAGGTGCCGTGAACCTCTAATGGGGACTACACGTATCACGTAGGTGGTCAGAGTAACGTTTTACCAAATCCGGCTTCGAAACACGAGAATCCATATATATTTCATTAGCCAAATATATATATATATATATATATATATATATATATATATATATATATATATATATATATATATATAATATATATATATATATATATATATATATATATATATATAGTTTATATATATACGTATATCGCAGCCTACAAGGCGACTGGGTGTATAAGACGGCCCCCCAAATTTCCATTTAAAAAGTAGCTTTTGAGCCCTATTCGCTGTATAAGACCGGTACCCCAAATGTGACACTTACCATTGGGAGCTTACTGACCCAGTAGTCCTTTACCAACCATCCCATTGACCAGTGCTGTTTATACACCCTTGGTTTTTTAAAATAAGGCCAATTCACTTCAAGTAATGGCATCAAATGTTACAGGTTGGTGTAGTGTAAACACTAGTGACTCACTTAAAAGTCTGTTATTTAACTTGAACTAATGTCGGTGTCGAATACAGTTGCACCCCGCTTAACGCGGTTTCACTTAACGCGATTTCTCATATACGCAGTGCCTCGCCAGAACCGAACTTTCACTTAACGCGGTTCATCTACTCATATACGCGGGAAGCGGCGCGGGCACGATGCGCACAAGGTCGCCCAGTCATCAAAACATTACCGAGTTCTTCACTCGCCACCCACCACAGCCGGCCCAAGTCAGTGATAGTGATAATTATAGTGAAGATATGGACTTATATGGACTTTGAGGGGTTTGATAAAGGGGCCCTGCAAGCCTCTGTGGTGGATAGTGATACAATTGATACAAGTGATACAGGTGAGGGCCAATAATCTGCCCTCTGCCTCGGAACCAACCCCCCATCCCCGTGTGCCCAGCCATCTTTTCTACTAATGTAAGTGTTAAAAAACCTAATATTATTGATATTTCTCTTAATTATTAATTGTGTGTGCATACCATCATAAAGTTAAGATAATATTTTTACTACAACATAGTTGTGTGTCGTCAAAAAGTGGAGTTTGGGGGTCGGACCAGTCTCTATTGGAATTAATCCCATATGTTCTGTTGTTCACTTAATGCGGTTTTCACTTAACGCGGTATCCTGTGGGTTCAATTGACCGCGTTAAGCGGGGTACAACTGTACAATTGTTTCATTTACTTGAAATGGATTTACCGATTTATAGGTTTATTTATTTATTTATAACATACTGTAATATATTAAATACACTGCAAGTATTTTCTTTAATTTATAAGCTTGCTTCAACCAGCAACAGTATTCTAATTCATTAGTGTTTCATTAGGATTTGAGTGAAAAAGATTACTGTACATACTTACTACATACATTTATTACACAAATATATATATATATATATATATATATATATATATATATATATGCAAGTAAATCACTGTAGGTGCGCGTGATCTAGGTATATGCTGATAACCACCAGGAAAGAAGAAAACACGAAGTTCCCAAGCGCTTTCGTGTAATTCACATCTTCAGGGGTGAGTACAGACTAGAGAGAGAAATACAAACCAAGGTGCATATATACAGAGGAGGGTGAGACCAGGTCCACAATGGTCAGGTATTTGGTAATGACCCTACTAATCTTTAAATAGCACACAATGGTTGGTGGTCAGGTCAGATGGTCAGGTGACCCGGCCTTCTCACCTGGTTACAATCTTCTTAATTACAAAATTGTCCAGCTTGTACATGCCGTTACTCAAATTCATGTTGAACCCACGGAGGCCCGCGTAAAGAAACGCGTAAAGTGAACAACATAACATATGGCATTAATTGAAATAGAGACCGGGCCGACCCCCAAACTCCACTTTTTCCGACACAACACCTACGTCCTAGTAAAAATAACATCTTAATTTTATGATGGTACGCGCACACAATTAATATTTAAGAGAAATAGAGAAATACAGTCGCCAAGTTAATGTCCATTCAAATAATGGACTCGACTCCCTCCCCCTCTTCTCACACTCGGTGGCTCTTCCCTCTCTGAGAAATGTTTGGAGGAAAACACTAGATTTTAAGGTACTGTATAGTAATAAATAATACCTCAAACTAAAGTTAGGATAATATAATTGACAGTGCTGGATTCCCTGTAAGACCAGGAATATTTTGAATATAAATGTCATATATTTTGCACAAAAGATAACATATTTACTCAGAGTAAACAAAATACTTACATAAAATCTAAAATTTGTAGTCTAATGCAAAATCTATGATGTTTATATTCAAAATGATCATCAAATTGTAAGAATTCCAGCAATGTAAAATATATTCTGGCCGGGTAATTTGTATGAATTTTATGAGCTAAAACAAATATCTTCAGTTAATAAAAAAAAAAAAAAATATTCTTCACGACACTATCTGTCAATCAAAATTCCCCACCTTGCCTCCCCCCTTCTTCCCACCTTGCCAGCTGGGTCAGTCAGTCCCTCCCTCACCCCCACCCCCCACCTTCCCTCCCTACTAGAGAAATGTTTGGGAGAAACCAGAATATTTAACTTTTAGTAATAAACAATACCTCAGACTAAAGTTAGGTTAATACAGTTCACATTGCTGGATTCCTTGCAAGACCAGGAATATTTTGAATATACACGTCATATATTTTGCATAAAAGATAACATATTTGCTCAGAGTAAACAAAATACTTACAGTAGATCTAAAATTTGTATGTTTAATGCACAATCTATGATGTATATATTCAAAATGATCATCAAATTGTAAGAATTCCAGCAATGTAAATTATATTCTGGTCGGGTAATTTGTATGAATTTTATGAGCTAAAACAAATATGTTCAATAAATAAACACAATATACTTACCCAAATACTATCTGTCAATCAAAATACCCCACTAACCCCCCCCCCCTCTTACCACCTGCTCCCTGGGTCCCTCCCTCCCTCCCTACCCCTCAGCCCCACCTTCCCTCCCCACCAGAGAAATGTTTGGGTTATAACAGTATATTTACATTTTTAGTAATAAATAATTCCTCAGACTAAAGTTAGGATAATATAATTGATATTGCTGGATTCCTTGCAAGACCAGGAATATTTTGAATATACACGTCATATATTTTGCACAAAAGATAACATATTTGCTCTGAGTAAGCAAAATACTTGCATTAGATCTAAAATTTGTATGTCTAATGCAAAATCTATGATGCTTATATTCAAAATGATCATCAAATTGTAAGAATTCGAGCAATGTAAATTATATTCTGGCCGGGTAATTTGTTTGAATTTTATGAGCTAAATAAAAAAATTATACTTCACCTGCGTATATGAGTAGATGCACCACGTAAAGTGGGAATTCCGGTTCTGAATAAAGACGAAAGCTAAGGTGCTCAGTTGTTTCCCTTTTCCCGTGTAATTTTCTCAAGATATATATATGTCTTGAATAAAGACGAAAGCTAAGGTACTCCGTTGTTTCCATTTTCCCGTGTGATTTTATCAAGATTTATCTTATCCACGTTTTCATTGTGGATTTTCATAAAATATATATATATATATATATATATATATATATATATATATATAGATATATTTATATATATATATATTTCATTAGCCCAATAAAGCACGCGGACTTCTACATACAATCAACACCTCAACCCGCCAGGATTCGAACTCACGGCCCACAAGCCTATGACTGTGACCGGGGAACGCTAACCACTGGATCACCAGGATACTAAAAGCAGTCCTAGACTTTGTTATATTTCACACAAAGCCTGTTCAACGAGCTTATTGCTCCGTGAACCTCTAATGGGGACCACCCATATCACGTAGGTGGTCAGAGTAACGTTTTACCAAATCCGGCTTCGAAACACTGGTGGTCCAGTGGTTAGCGTTCCCCAGTCATAGGCTTGTGGGCCGTGGGTTCGAATCCTGGCGGGTTGAGGTGTTGATTGTATGTAGAAGTCCGCGTGCTTTATTGGGCTAATGAAATATATATGGATCCTGAAGATGTGAATTACACGAAAGCGCTTGGGAACTTCGTGTTTTCTTCTTTCCTTGTGGTTATCAGCATATACCTGGATCACGCGCACCTGCAGTGATTTACTTGCATATATATATATATATATATATATATATATATATATATATATATATATGTATAATCAACGACCTCACCAGCAAGGAATCGAACCCTCGACCTACTGGGTGTGACTAGGGAACGCTTACCGGCTAGGCCACAAGGACACTAAAAGCAGTTCTAGACTCTGTTATATTTCACACAAAGCCTGTTCATCGAGCTGATGGCGCCGTGAACCTCATTGGGAAACTGCCCATGCCTCGTATGTGGTGTCAGTAGCATTTTACCGAATCCAGCTGGTATGAAACGCGAGGTACATATATATACTTCATTTTTAGTCCATTTAACACGCGGACTTTGAACATATAATCAACGACCTCACTAGCAAGGAATCGAACCCTCGACCTACTGGGTGTGACTAGGGAACGCTTACCGGCTAGGCCACAAGGACACTAAAAGCAGTTCTAGACTCTGTTATATTTCACACAAAGCCTGTTCATCGAGCTGATGGCGCCGTGAACCTCATTGGGAAACTGCCCGTGCCTCGTATGTGGTGTCAGTAGCATTTTACCGAATCCAGCTGGTATGAAACGCGAGGTACATATATATACTTCATTTTTAGTCCATTTAACACGCGGACTTTGAAGTATATATATGTACCTCGCGTTTCATACCAGCTGGATTCGGTAAAATGCTACTGACACCACATACGAGGCACGGGCAGTTTCCCAATGAGGTTCAGGGCGCCATCAGCTCGATGAACAGGCTTTGTGTGAAATATAACAGAGTCTAGAACTGCTTTTTGTGTCCTTGTGGCCTAGCCGGTAAGCGTTCCCTAGTCACACCCAGTAGGTCGAGGGTTCGATTCCTTGCTGGTGAGGTCGTTGATTATATGTTCAAAGTCCGCGTGTTAAATGGACTAAAAATGCAAGTAAATCACTGTAGGTGAGCGTGATCTAGGTATATGCTGATAACCACAAGGAAAGAAGAAAACACGAAGTTCCCAAGCGCTTTCGTGTAATTCACATCTTCAGGGGTGAGTGCAGACTAGAGAGAGTAATACAAATCAAGGTGTATATATACAGAGGAGGGTGAGACCAGGTCCACAATGGTCAGGTTTTAGGTAATGACCCTACTAATCTTTAAATAGCACACAACGGTCGGTGGTCAGGTCAGATGGCCAAGTGACCCGGCCTTCTCACCTGATCACAAATCTTCTTAATTACAAAATTGTCCAGCTTGTACATGCCGTTACTCAAATTCATGTTGAATGCTTCGGTATGTTTAATAAGACTAGATTCTATGATGTTCCTACTATCAATTGAATTACATGGTAATATTGGGGAGGCATTATCCCAGTCAATGCAATGCTTGTTATCCCTCAAATGAACAAACAGAGCATTGGATTCCTGGCCTGTCCTAACACTGTATTTGTGTTGTTTAATTCTAGTTACAAGATCTTTACCTGTCTGGCCTAAGTAAAACATATTACATTCCTTGCAAGGAACTTTATAAATGCAACCAATTGTGTTGTTGGGGGAGTTCTTGATTAACATTTGTTTAACAGTGCATGAGTTTTTAAATGCCACATTGACGTTCCAGGTTTTTAGCTGTGCAGGAATGTGTGAGAAATTTTTGTGAAATGGTAATATTAAGGTATTCTTATGGTCATGGGTGGGCTTGGGATCAGTTCTATAAAAAGTTTTCTTAGTAATGTTTAAGCATTTGTCTATGAAAGATCTAGGGTATTTAAGGTTTGAGCCAATATTATATATATATTTGTATTCCTCATCGATGAATTCCGGACTGCAAATTCTCAAGGCACATAAAAACATTGTTGAAAATACTGACTGTTTGACTTTATTATGGTGGGCAGAATAATAATGAATGTATGAACACACATTAGTTGGTTTTCTATAAATACTGAACTTAAAAGTGTTACCTATTCTGTGTATCAGACAGTCTAGGAATGGCAATTTACAGTCTTGCTCTAATTCCACAGTGAATTTGATATATATATATATATATATATATATATATATATATATATATATATATATATATATATATATATATATATATATATATATATATATATATACATATATATACATATATATATATATATATATATATATATGCAAGTAAATCACTGTAGGTGCGCGTGATCTAGGTATATGCTGATAACCACCAGGAAAGAAGAAAACGCGAAGTTCCCAAGCGCTTTCGTGTAATTCACATCTTCAGGGGTGAGTACAGACTAGAGAGTAATGCAAAAACAAGGTGAATATATACAGAGGAGGGTGAGACCAGGTCCACAATGGTCAGGTAATTAGGTAATGACCCTACTAATCTTTAAATAGCACACAACGGTTGGTGGTTGGGTCAGATGGGACAGTGACCCGCCCTCTCACCTGATCACAAATCTTCTTAATTACAAAGTTGTCCAGCTTGTACATGCCGTTACTCAAATTCATGTTGAATGCTTCGGTATGTTTAATAAGACTAGATTCTATGATGTTCCTACTATCAATTGAATTACATGGTAATATTGAGGAGGCATTATCCCAGTCAATGCAATGCTTGTTATCCCTCAAATGAACAAACAGAGCATTGGATTCCTGGCCTGTCCTAACACTGTATTTGTGTTGTTTAATTCTAGTTACAAGATCTTTACCTGTCTGGCCTAAGTAAAACATATTACATTCCTTGCAAGGAACTTTATAAATGCAACCAATTGTGTTGTTGGGGGAGTTCTTGATTAACATTTGTTTAACAGTGCATGAGTTTTTAAATGCCACATTGACGTTCCAGGTTTTTAGCTGTGCCGGAATGTGTGAGAAATTTTTGTGAAATGGTAATATTAAGATATTCTTATGGTCATGGGTGGGCTTGGGATCAGTTCTATAAAAAGTTTTCTTAGTAATGTTTAAGCATTTGTCTATGAAGGATCTAGGGTATTTAAGGTTTGAGCCAATATTATATATATATTTGTATTCCTCATCGATGAATTCCGGACTGCAAATTCTCAAGGCACGTAAAAACATTGTTGTAAATACTGACTGTTTGACTTTATTATGGTGGGCAGAATAATAATGAATGTATGAACACACATTGGTTGGTTTTCTATAAATACTGAACTTAAAAGTGTTACCTATTCTGTGTATCAGACAGTCTAGGAATGGCAATTTACAGTCTTGCTCTAATTCCACAGTGAATTTGATCGAGGGGGCTAAGTTGTTAAGTTGTGGTAGGAAAACTTTTAGGTCCTCATTACATGGCCAGAGACATAATACATCATCAACATATCTAAACCAGACTGCTGAGGGTGGTAAAATATTACTTAATAGTTTCTTTTCAAAGAATTCCATATATAGGTTGCTTAATACAGGTGAGAGTGGATTACCCATTGCCATACCAAATTTTTGAGCATAATATTCCCCATTAAATTCGAATTTGCAATCCTTAATACATAGTTTGATGAGTTCGATGAAGTCGTCTTTCGAGACGGGCAGTGAAATGTTATCCAGGGAATCTATGAGGAACTCTAGTAAATCATCAACTGGGACCTTTGTAAAAAGTGACGTTACATCAAAGCTGACCAGTTTAAAATCATGATTAATGTGCAAGTTATTGAGTTTATCAACCAGATCCATATTATTCTTGATATTGGAGTTAGAAATGTTGCCAACTAGGGGGTTTAGTAAGGAAACTAACCATTTAGATAGTTTATAAGAGATTGACCCAACAGAGCTAATGATGGGTCTTGCTGGGTTATTGGGCTTGTGGGTCTTGATTAAACCGTACATGTAAGGCAGTGGAGGGGACGTTGAAGTAAGATGTTTAATGAGAGTAGCTTTGCCTCTCAATAGGGACTTAAGTTTTTTGTTGAACTGGGTGTTGACAGTGTTGAGAGGATTATTTATGAGTTTAGAATATGTTGTAGTGTCACATAAAAGGTCATTCATTTTTGAGATATAGTCATCTTTGTGTAAAATCACTACTGTGTTGGCTTTATCTGCTTTAGTGACATGTAGATCCTTATTTTTCTTAAGGGCTTGGATTGCTTTGGTGAATCTTTCTGGACAGTTTGGAACACAAGGCTTGGACATAGATGCATACACAACACCTTTACACATGTTCACTTCTTCACTTGTCAGATTACTGAATTTCTCCAAATTGCAAAATGCTCTGGCTATGTCCACACTGTCGACTCCCTTGTTGGAACCATCAAAACTTAAACCATAGCCGAGGGCACACAAGGTATCATTGTCTAGTTGTTTAGAGGAGAGTGTAGGGGTATCGAGATATTAAAGTTGTCTAGCACTCAGGATGGAAGGAAACTCTAATGTGGTTTTCTTGTATAATATATAAGTTATATGATAGACAGTCTGGTGCTGGAGGTGCTGTGTGGTGAGGGGCTGCTTGGTAGAGACGTGCGGTGAGTAGCTTGTCGAAGGAGGTATGTGTGCAGGAGCTCCGTTAGAGAAGATGTTGCCTGTTGCTAGCCTCCTGGTTGAATGAAATGTTAACAGTGTGGAGCTTGCTGGAGGAGATGTTGCTTGTTCAAGAAGATTGGTCAGAATCAGAGTTGGTTGGTGAGGAAGCTCAGAGAAGGACATGCTCGCTGGCGGGAGCGAGGACCGCCAGGCAGGCGGAGGAGAGGCGAGGGTCGCCAGGCAGCGGCAGAGGAGGAGGTGTTGCTTGTTCAAGAAGATTGGTCTGACTGAATCTCAATGGAGAGACAGAGCTTATATACACCCAGCAGCGGCTATGAGTCATGGTGGGAAAACCCGAGAAGTAGCCGGTGACTAGTTCCGTTGCTAAGATACGGCGGACAATGGAATGCGGATACGCTTGGTTGCTAGGGAAGACGGTAACAGGTGGTGGCGTGGCTACGCAGTTAGGTAGTTGTAGGGGAGAAGTCCACTACAATACTCCCCCTCCCCTCCAGGCGGTGTAGGAGACTTGTTGATTGTAGAGTTGCTTAGCACATGTGAGGAAGACCGGGCGGTGCATGCCTCATGTGAGACAACGGCGATGGCGTGATGAGCCGATCTCGCAGAAATACAACTGTCTAGATACACACTATCTGTGGGAGAAGGGAGAAAAAGGGTGTGTGGAGGCGATGATTGGTGTGCTTCCCTCACGACAGGTACAGGGTCGTCAGATGCGCCTGCTGGGGTGTGTGTGGGCCTGGATCAGGAGCAAGGGCTGGGTCAGCAGAAGCGGGTTAGGGCTCGTGACAGCAGCTGGGTCCACGACAGCAGCAGGGTGCAGGACATTAGCAGGGAGTACCTGAGGGAGAAAAGAGGGGGTGTGGAGGCGATGGATGTTGTGTGCTTCCCTCACGGCAGGTACTGCTGGGCCGGGGTCGGCGTCTGTGGCAGGATGGGTGTGCTGGGGTCGTCAGAATGTGGTGTGTGAAGCAGGAAGAGGAGCCGGTGTCGTCTTGAAGACTGGGAGCGTGATCAGTGTCTCCTCCATCCTGTGTGAGTGCTTATCTCCGGGAGTCACCATTGTAGGGGTATCGAGATATTAAAGTTGTCTAGCACTCAGGATGGAAGGAAACTCTAATGTGGTTTTCTTGTATAATATATAAGTTATATGATAGACAGTCTGGTGCTGGAGGTGCTGTGTGGTGAGGGGCTGCTTGGTAGAGACGTGCGGTGAGTAGCTTGTCGAAGGAGGTATGTGTGCAGGAGCTCCGTTAGAGAAGATGTTGCCTGTTGCTAGCCTCCTGGTTGAATGAAATGTTAACAGTGTGGAGCTTGCTGGAGGAGATGTTGCTTGTTCAAGAAGATTGGTCAGAATCAGAGTTGGTTGGTGAGGAAGCTCAGAGAAGGACATGCTCGCTGGCGGGAGCGAGGACCGCCAGGCAGGCGGAGGAGAGGCGAGGGTCGCCAGGCAGCGGCAGAGGAGGAGGTGTTGCTTGTTCAAGAAGATTGGTCTGACTGAATCTCAATGGAGAGACAGAGCTTATATACACCCAGCAGCGGCTATGAGTCATGGTGGGAAAACCCGAGAAGTAGCCGGTGACTAGTTCCGTTGCTAAGATACGGCGGACAATGGAATGCGGATACGCTTGGTTGCTAGGGAAGACGGTAACAGGTGGTGGCGTGGCTACGCAGTTAGGTAGTTGTAGGGGAGAAGTCCGCTACAAGAGATTCACTACACAGTTGTTATTGGCATCCTTAGTCCAATCACTATTTCTAATAAGGAGTGCCAATTTGTGATCTATCTTGGCTTGAAGATCAGAACGCTCACGTCTCAGGTTATCAAAACAGTAGTTCAACATGAACTTTTTCCAATAACTCGGTATGGTCATGTTAAAAGCGCGCTTTTTTTGTCTTACAATACGGAAGGCTTCATCCACTTCAATTTTCTTTATTTCAAAATGTTTCTTAAGGATGATTTCTTGGAACTCATCAAAGGGGCGGTCAGACATCTTCAGGACACGTTGTGGGAGGATTGATCTAGGCATAACTTTTTCACTGAGGCATGTCTGGAGAAATTTCAATCGTATTTTCAATTTGTGGGCCTTGATCATCGGCATGTACAAGCTGGACAACTTTGTAATTAAGAAGATTTGTGATCAGGTGAGAGGGCGGGTCACTGTCCCATCTGACCCAACCACCAACCGTTGTGTGCTATTTAAAGATTAGTAGGGTCATAACCTAATTACCTGACCATTGTGGACCTGGTCTCCCCCTCCTCTGTATATATTCACCTTGTTTTTGCATTACTCTCTTGTCTGTACTCACCCCTGAAGATGTGAATTACACGAAAGCGCTTGGGAACTTCGTGTTTTCTTGTTTCCTGGTGGTTATCAGCATATATATATATATATATATATATATATATATATATATATATATATATATATATATATATATATATATATATATATATATATATATATATATATACAGTATATATATTTATATATGTAATATTCAGAAATTTCAGAGTAATTTCGAATGCCCCGCCATTAGCAACACTGAGCGTTCAAGGTCGTCGGAGGGAAGAGAGCGCTCCCTGCTCATAGCGAGAGGTTGCGGAACTTGGCCTATATGATATTAAATGTAATTTACCGAATTAATAATGATGCGATTCATGAAGTTAAGGGACTTTTATTGAATTTGAAATTATTATAGATCGTTTATCAGTCTGAATAATGTTACAGGTGTCCCAAGGAGTTATTAGTTAGGCAGAAAATATGTCACGTAGGCCTAAGCTAACACCTTGAGAGGACGCGACGCTGGCTCTCCCTCAGTCACGGGGAGCATTCAGACAAACAAGACGTCCCTGCGCGTCCGTCACAGAAATAGTCACGTGGCCTAGTCACCTGTGCTGCGCTATTGCAGTATAACAAGTAAGTCTCATTCAATCTCAGACAGGGTTTAGATAGGGCAGTGGTAAAGTTAACTAGAGCTAACAGTGAGTTCATTTCAGGGTTTCCGTCAGAACCCACTTGACTGGAGTTTGACCGGAGTTGACCAGAGTGACCAGAGTTGACTGCGAGAGATTGACTGCCGTTTGAGACTGCCGTTGATGATTGAGGGTGGCGATTGTCGCCATTGGACCGATCAGTGTAGGCCTGTCACTGTTTAGCGGGGTATCAAAGGATCTCTTGAGGGAATCTAGCCGTCTGGGTGCCCAGCTGATGACGGGACGATCGTCGGGGTCATCAGTCTCCTCTACCTCGGCTCACAACACCACATGTCTCGAGCAGCTTAGTGAAACCCTTTTGCTAACGGGAAGCTAAAGCTTCTCTCAACTGTACAAGGTCTGATTGACTCACTCCCTTCCGCTTTATGGACGCACTGGGAGTACACAGGCTATCTGAGTGATACAGGGTCGCACACTGAGACCATGGGTCTAGGAGATACCTAGAGGAACATTCTATCTCCCTTATTACGGGTGTATGTTGAGTTGGGTGGAGCATGGTTCACGAGTATTGGTGGACCCAGTAACATATCAATAATAGTGAATATATTTGGGTGTAGTTAATACCATTTCTCAGTTACTGATATTATCTTGACGTGTGTAGTTTAATATTTCTTAAATAATTTTGATAGTATTGTTTTTTGAATGTTTGTGTCATTAAGTGGAACCAGAGTGATACTGTGATTTGATTCTTTTAATGCATCTAATTTTTCTTCATAATTCCGATCTCAGGTATAACCTTTGTTCCTCAGAGTAGTGTTTAAGTTAGGTTAGGAATTGTGCATCTGTTGGGGTAATATAATTATATTGAGTGCCCTTAAGGCCTATTCATTGGAGAGTATTTAATTTCTTATTTTTTGATACCATTTTCTCAGTGCTGGATATTATTTTGTTGAAAGCCCTTAAGGCCTGTTTCATGTGTGCAAGCAACATTTCTTAATACTTCAAATGTATTGTTGCCTGAGTTTCTAATAATTTCTATATCATGTATAACTTTTATTCCCCAGAGGAGTGTTTTAAGTTCAAGTTAAGAGGTACTCATATTGGTGTACCATTATTTGATTGTGTTTGTAGTGTTGGAGGGAATATAAGTGTCTAAATTTTACAGTGTGTCTCATTCATCCCAGTCACAGACGCTATCCTTCCACGGGTCACGGACAATTCATTTTGTTTAGTAGATTTAAGTGTTCTTGTGCTGGTTCGGGATTTTTCTCAAAGGGGCGCTTCCACTGCCATTACCATCTATTAATCTTTAATAAACCCCAAATCAAGTGAGAAATTAAAGTCCCGTATATTCCGACCGGTTACACACACATATATATATATATATATATATATATATATATATATATATATATATATATATATATATATATATATATATATATATATATATATATATATATATATATATATATATATATATATATATATTAGGGTGGTCCTTACAGTGAGTTCTGCTATAACGCGTGTTTTGACAACGTGAATTGGCTCTAACGCGATTTATGAGTAGAGGAACAATATTTGTATAATGCGAACGCTTGTTTGCTGTAACACGATTTTTGCTTACTATTTCTCCAATTTTGTGGAATTAACTGTGAATATGGTAAAGAAGAATATCTCCAAGAAGTGTTCTGGTGATCGCATTCCCAGTGATGATCTTAAAAGAAGGGCTATAACCCTTGAAGAGAAGCTCAATGTTATCAACCTCAAAATCACCCTTCTCCCCCATCAAGTTATATTCATATTTTTTCAAGGTAAAGTATTACATTTACTGTATGATTTCATTATTAGATATGGATGTAACATTTATTTAGACTGTGCTATCCTTTGTGTTCGGCTAACTACTAAATTTTTTTTGATTTCGAGTAGTATTCTGCACCTAACCCTATTTTCTCCATAAGCCCTGTTATTCTATTACGCAAATTTCTAAAACACGATGTTTTACAAGAACACAGCTATCGCGTTATAGCAGAACTGACTGTATTTTGGGGCAAAAAACAAAATTTGCCCTTTTTTTTGTCACAGATCCTGGCAAAAGTTTCCATTTAGGGTAGAAACATTGCCTGCAAAAATATTTTTTAAATATCTTAATAATTAGAGGTTGCTCAAGTCAAATGAAATTTAACAATATTATGCTTATGCTTAATGTTCATAACATATCATTTCCTAGCCCCCAAGCCTGGGCCCCCCTTCCCCCCCCCCACTTAGTCTAAGTGGGTATTAGCTGATCAAGGCAGGGGCCGCATGAGGACCAGTCTCACTTTTTGTCGCCCAGTATGGTCTGCTTGAGGGCATTAGGGAATGATTTCCTGTAGTCAGCAACTGCCTGCAGTAGATACTGCAGTTGCTGTTCGTCCTTGGTGATGCGGCCTGAGAAATCTTGGACTAAGGCTACTCCTCTTTCTGCCTGATCATTGATCACAGACAAAGCTTGTACACTGGCTTTTGCATTCTGGAAGTCAGTATCATCTTTCCACTATTCTACTGGGAGGGCCAGGAAATCTGTATTCAAGTTGAGCTTTTTGAAAAATGCCTTTGTGTTCTTTGTCGTGAAATCATATAGGTTCTTCACTTGGAGTGTGTCTGGATTGATTGTAACCTGCTTGACATGCTTTTCTTCTCCAATAACGATGTTCATGGCTTTCAACAGGCGGTCCTTCACTGCTGGGAGAAACGAGTTCACCCCAAATGACTTGAATAACCCTGCCACTCTTTTTGTAGAAACTCTAAGAGATAATTTTCTCTTCCAACATGTTAGAGACCCGACACATTACAGAGGGGAGCAAACACCCAAGCCACTAGACCTCATCATAACAAACGAGGAGGGTATGGTGGCCAAACTGGAACACCTTGCCCAAGTTGGTACCAGTCACCATATAGTGTTGTCATTCAGATTTAACTGTTACCTAGTTCAAGATAACGCCAGGCCATAGTGCAATTATTACAAGAGAAATTACAACGGGATGAGGGAAGAGATGTGGGGTATCCACTGGCCTAACTCATTAAGGCACAAGATTGCAGACACTACGCTGAATATCATAACTAGTAAGGTGACCCATTTGATCGATAAATATATACCCAAGACCAAACCAAGTGCCTCTAGGAAAATCAGAGGATCTCTACACATGAACCATACTGCGGTCGACAAGGTTAAGAAGAAAACCCAGAAATTCAAGACATGGGTTGGGTCAAATGAAGAGCAGGACGGGAGGATGAATGCAAGAGCCAGAAACCAAGCAAAGATAGAATGTAGAAGGGCTGAAAAGGAGTTCCAGAGGCTGGTTGCAAGCGAGGTCGTCAAACCCAATGGCGTTTTACCGCTATGCAAAGTCAAAATTAAAGACGCGAGTAGGAGTATCAGACCTGAGGCTTGAAGATGGTAGTTACGCAGATTCTGACCAGGATAAAACTGATGCATTGAACAGCTTCCTTTCCTCGGTGTTCACGAGAGAGGATACCCACATTGTGTTCACAGAAGAGGGTATTAGAAATAAACTGTCAAAGCTAAAGGTCCATATGAGTCCCGGCCGTGACATGGTGCATCCTAGAGAGCTAAGAGAGTTGTGCAACGAGCTTGCTGAGCCCCTGAAGATCCTGCTTTGTAAATATCTTGATGAACAAAAGGTCCCCAGTGAATGGAAAGTGGCTTATGTGAGTCCTATCTTCAAGAAGGGTGATTGTCACTCCACGAACAACTATAGACCGGTGAGCCTGGCCAGCACAATATGTAAAGTACTTGAGAGTATTACACTGGTCAACAAAGTTTTTGTTGCATTGCTATAAACACTTGATTCTACCTAATTTGGGTGTGCTGATCTCATATCTCAAGTTAGTTTCTTTCTGTAAGCTCTATTTTTTGCAATCAAGGTATTTTGAAATTTCAAAATTTCGTCTTCGTCTTATTGACCTCGTCGTCTATCTTGAAAAATATGTCATTAAACTGTCATTAAATTAGCTGGGTAATAAACAATAAAATATTACATATTCTAAATTTATTCAACAACACAATTTGAAACATGTTCCATCTAAAACAAAGGTTGAAATTTGTATAAAACTCATTGTTAGGTAAGAAATTTGTTACTATGAGGAGACAAAGCCCAATCACATTTTAGCCAGGTAGGAATTTGCGCTTGAAGCTCTTGCGTTTGTGAAATGTCTCAGGGCACTCTCGTTTAATGCTCCAGCAGTAGTCTGCCATCATATGTTTGTCCCATCTCCCTTGGTAGCGGTCTTCCATGGTCTTGAGATCCTGATGAAACCGCTCGCCTTGCTCGTCACTTACTGCCCCTAGGTTCTCAGGGAATCTATCAAGATGACTATATAGGAAATGGAGTTTGACACTCATATTGCATCCAAGGTCATGAAAGGCTGACAACATGGTTGCTACAAGGGTTTCATAGTTGTCAGCCTTTTTATTACCAAGAAAGTTTTCCATTACCGCCACAAATGAAAGCCATGCACCCCTTTCCTTGTCGTCCATCTTTCTGACAAAGTCTTGATCACGTACAAGTGCACGAATTTGTGGTCCATCAAACACACCTACCTTTATCTTCTCAAATGACAAAGCAGGGTGAGCAGAGACTATGTGTTGGAAGCATTCACCATCAGTATTTAATGCTCTGACAAACTGTTTCATCAGGCCCAGCTTGATATGGAGAGGAGGAAATATGATCTTTTCTCGACTGACGATTGGATCATTGACAATGTTGGGCATACCAGCTTCCAGAGTCTCACGTAAGGGCCACTCCTTCAGGTTCCAATGCCTGTCTCTAGCTCGGCTGTCCCACATGTAAAGAAAGCAGGGATACTTTGTAAATCCTCTTTGTTGGCCAAGAAGGAAGTTCACCATTTTGAGGTCAACACAAATTTTCCAGTTGTGCTCATGGTATTTTAGCAGGTGACTCACAGTTTTAATGTCATTATACTCCTCTCGTAAGCACACAGAATGACCCACTGGAACAGCTGCATAGACATTACCATTATGTAGTAGCACACACTTCAGGCTACGCTTACAACTATCTAGAAATAATCGCCAGTCATTTGGACTATACAATGGAATCCCTAATTCCTGGAGAAGACCCGGGATATTATGACAGTAAACAAACTTATTCTCCTCTGTAAAGAATGGCACAAAATCCTGTTCCCGCTTTCTGAAGTCTGAAACTTTTGTGGTCTGGTTCAGTAGAGCCTTTTCTTGCAACCTAGAAGCTAGAACTTCTGCTGCATTTTTGGAGAGACCCAAATCACGCACAAGGTCATTCAGCTCTGGCTGACTAAACTTCTGAGGGGTTGATGACTCTGGTGTACCATCAGAAGAATCGTCGGAATCTGCAAGTATTTCTTGAGTTTCATGTTCACTCTCTTGGTCTTTGTCGCTTCCCTCCTCTTCAGCTGGAGACAACCCAATAAAAACTGGAACTGGTAGCTCATCAGAGTGCAAAGTAGGTCGAATTGCTGAAGGGATACTAGGATACGATATTTTATGTCTGTTTTTCTTGCCAACACCCTTCGTATTGATCAGACAAAAATAGCAGTCAGTTGTGTGGTCCTTCGGTTCTCGCCAGGTCATGGGAATTCCGAACGGTAAGCCCTTACGTTTTCCTTTTGTCCAGTCACGCAGCATTTCTTCGCAGTTATGACACACAGCATGTGGAGCCCATTTTTTGTCTTGGTCGCCAAGAGTAAGTCCGAAGTACGCTTTATAGCCGCGCCTCACAAACGATGTTATATTGCGCCTCTGACGAATAAGCGTGAAGTATCCACAAATATAACAGAAGGCATCAGGTTTGTTCACACATTGATTTCTCTTTGTAGCCATGACCAAATCTGTAAGAAAAAACAGACAAAATTATATCTCCCTATTGATACCATAATCGTGTAATTAATTAATTTGACCGCAAACGGCTAGAATGTAAAACCTCAAATTACATGAAAACTGGAGCATGCAGAACAAAACTGGTTTCAAATATGAAATCAGCAGATCAAAAATGGTAAGAAACAGTAAAGAAATCTCATGCAACTGGGAATTATAAAAAATTTGTTGTCCTGTGTTATCAGAGATGCCGCAATGGAACATCTACTACGACACAACCTTGTAAAGGATTGTCAACACGGCTTTATGCCGGGGCGCTCCTGCTTAACACAATTGCTCAAGGTATTGGATATTTGGACCCATATTCTGGAACAGAGCGAAAATATCGACAATATTTACCTAGATTTTGCCAAGGCTTTCGACAGTGTACCCCACGAAAGTCTGAAAATCAAACTGGAAGGGTAGGGAATTCGGGGAAATATCCTAGAGTGGATAGAAGACATTCTACATGACCGCAAGCAGTGTGTGGTGATTAATGGCACGAAATCGTCATCGTTACCTGTCACAGTATACTGCCAGATTCTGGGATCGTTAAGTCTAAGGGGATAACTTAACTATATTCTTAATTTCTAAGGGTTGCTGCCACCAGACCCCCTCTGGGCAGTAGCTCGTTTGGTAGCGGGCAGAGTGAACTAGGCATTGGGTTGGGTTTTCATTGACCAGATCGATAAGGGTAAGAAGGGTGAAACAATAACATGTCTAACTAATTTATTCCTTATAAAACATATTGCATTCCGTTAAAATACAAGTGAGCTGGCCTTCCTCAGAAGAACAAGGATGATTTTGGTTACACTGCTCAACAACAGACGTCTTACATTAATTAAGTGTCATCCACATACTTATTGCGCATAACAATCAGTGAACTCCTTACCTTGGTCATCCCTTCTTACAATAGCACTCAACACATCAGACTGCTCCACCTGTATGGAATATAGCACCTAAAGGCCCATCCACACGATTGAGCAGTGCCCAGTGGGCACGCGCTAAATGCCCGTTATCGGGCAAAATTGCCTGGCAAACCAGCGGATTGCACGTGCCCGTCGTTGAGCGAAATCATGGACCGCCTGCCTGGTGGTTTGCTGCAGGATATGGATGGACGACTCTGCCAGACAAACGATAAAACAGGAAAACCGACATTCCTATAATATTGTCATTAATATTCAACATTACACAAGCCTGCAATATAAGACAGGTGTTATTATTGGAACCTCACGTGACTGTCAAAAACAGCTGATCACTACCCCACCGCTGACCTCGGGGGTCGGGGTCCTCAAGTCTGTGAGGCATGAACAGAGATACTGACAGAATGTATGCTAGCACTTTGTAAAACCTGAGTTAAGTACTGCAAATGTGATACGTACAGTATATGTTCCCAGCTCGGTCCAGATGTCCAGTGTATAAGCAAATAAGCTTATGCAATGTACATTATTGGCGTGACAATAAACGGGAGATTGTTTATGTATTATGTAATGAGGACATTCGTGTGTGTTCTTCGTTCCTGCTGCTCTCCTCACTCTAGTCCCATAGCTTCCTGTCTATGCATATCATAATTCTAACATTATTCAATGAATTTTTATGTACTACAAATCTCACCTGCAAGTAATCTTCCTTGAGCACTTCATACATGGCTTAACAAGTTGCAGGCATTGTGCGAGACAAACTTTGTTTTGATATCCTCGTTCTATACTGAAGTGATATGTAGGTGCACCCAGTTGAAAGATATATGAGCGTTGCCTCTAGACGAGCCTCTGCAGATATACTCTCCCTCATATTGGTATCCTGTTTTTTTTAAATATGGTTCCACTTTCGCTTGAAGTTTGTAAAAGGTGTTGGGTCCATTCTCATGTAATTGGTGAAGTCTTGCTCATGTCCATCTTGCAGTTCACGTAAAATCGTGGTATGACTTCCCAATACTTTTCTTCGACCTAACCACTCTTTGCACCATTCTATTTTCTGCATTTGGTTCTTCTTTTTGCACATAGCAGCAATTATTATAGTACACAACGCTATGCTCTTCGCTTTAACTGTCCGGCGACTATTCCTGCGACACACAATGGTGATCGTACTGCACCCGCCACTGCCGACCACCTACTAGCTACCGGCGCCCGACTATGACTGCCACCAACCACCCCCGTGTGTCCAATAACACACAGGCTTTGCACGGTAAACGGGCAAAGCCCACCGGGCACTGCTCGATCGTGTGGACGGGGCTTTAGGTTATCATACATAGTAGCACCATCTCACCACACCTGTTACACTCCACACCTGGTACACACCACACCTGCAAGTATGGGACTCCTTCTAATTTCTAGGTACACATATCAAGCACCTCGTTCGCACACCGCCCTCGGGGGGAAAAGACGAGGGCTTCACCACGAGACATACCAGTACTGTTTCTACGCCTGGTATTATAGGTCGCTCCAAGTGACGACCGCAGAGTTTCTCAAACATTCCATTATGTATTCCTACTCATGTGTGGTGGTATGCCAGGAATCCACAGGTTCACAGTGGAGTAGCATAGTTGGGAGTAGTCATCTCACATGGTGGGACGCTCACTGGGGTAATGGCCGCCGTTCTGGTGAGTTCAGAGCGCGCGGAGGACCTGTGTTACTTTTACTTACTTTTATCCTCTTCGCCACTGATCGGCTTGTTAACCGCTTGGGCGATCGGTCACGTCTCTTTTCCTTTATATTCTTCACCAAAAGGTCGGCTCGCTAGCCGCCCGGGCGATCGGTCACGTCTCTGTCACGCACTGTTGGCAAATACTGGGCATGCACCGGCTCCTGAATGTACCTGAACCCGCTCCAGTGTTGGTCAAGTCTTCTCTTGAAAGAGCTCACACTCGGTGCCGTCACAACACTCTCTGGTAGATTGTTCCAAGAGTTTACAACCCTCACTCCGAAAAAGTTTGCCCTCACGGTTTTCTGGACTTGCGGCTTCTTCAATCTTGAGCTGTGACCCCTTGTGGGGCGAGCGTCCGCCAGCTCCAAGTAAGGACACTCAACTGAGTAGTGCCCCCTGAGATGCTTATAAACCTCAACTAGGTCCCCCCTTGCCCGTCTGTAGTATAAGCTCCAGATGGGGAAGCACTTCACTCCTGAAGATCATCACGAGGGACGGACCGTCTAGATATCTGAACGACCTTCTTATAAGACCCAATAATTTATTTGCCTGATTTACCTTCTTCTCACAATGGCCCGAGAACTTCAGCTCATTGTCAACATACACACCTAGGTCCTTCTCACACCCAGTCTCAACTAGTACATTTTCTTCATCCCGTTGGGACATATGGTACGCCTCCTTACCGTTGGTACGCCCCAGGTGCATCCTCTTACACTTCGTGACATTGAATCTCAGCAGCCATTCCTTCGACCATTCCTGGAGCCCACAGAGGTCCTTCTGCAGCTCTTCACAGTCCGCTTGGTTCTTAATTTCCCGAAATAACTTGGCGTCATCGGCAAACATTTGTATGGAGGAGTGTACAACGTCAGGCATATCATTTATGAAACAAACAAACAACAGCGGGCCCAATACACTACCCTGCGGTACCCCACTTGTTACAGGTACAGATGACGATTTCGTGCCATTAATCACCACACATTGCTTGCGGTCATGTAGAAAGTCTTCTATCCACGCTAGGACATTTCCCCGAATTCCGTACCCTTCCAGTTTGATTTTCAGCCTTTCGTGGGGTACACTGTCGAAAGCCTTGGCAAAATCTAGGTAAATATTGTCGATATTACCACCCCGTTTTAGAATATGGGTCCAAATATCCAATACCTTGAGCAATTGTGTCAAGCAAGAGCGCCCCGGCATAAAACCGTGTTGGCAATCTTTTACAAGGTTGTTTCGTAGTAGATGTTCCATCGCTGCATCTCTGATAATACTCTCAAGTACTTTACATATTATGCTGGTCAGGCTCACCAGTCTATAGTTGTTCGTGGAGTGCCTATCGCCCTTCTTGAAGATAGGACTCACATAAGCCACTTTCCATTCGCTGGGGAGCAATTGTTCATCCAGGCATTTACAAAACAGAATCTTCAGGGGCTCTGCAAGCTCGTTGCACAGCTCCCTTAGCACTCTAGGATGCACCATGTCAGGTCCAGGACTCTTATGGACCTTTAGCCTGGACAGTTTATTTCTAATACCCTCTTCTGTGAACACAATGTGGGTCAGTGCTGTGTCGAACCGTCTGTCCTCAAACGCAGGAAGGTTAGTTGCATCCTCTCTTGTGAACACTGAGGAAAAGAAGCTGTTCAATGCCTCAGCTTTATCCTGGTCAGAATCTGCGTAACTACCATCTTCAAGCCTCAGGTCTGATACTCCTACTCGCGTTTTCAATTTCGACTTTGCATAGCGGTAAAACGCCTTTGGGTTTGACTTGACCTCGCGTGCAACCAGCCTTTGGAACTCCTTTTCAGCCCTCCTACACTCTATCTTTGCTTGGTTTCTGGCTCTTGCATACATCCTCCTGCCTTGCTTATCGTTTGACCCAACCCACGTCTTGAATTTCTGGGTTTTCTTCTTAATTTTGTCGACCGCCGCATGGTTCATGTGTAGGGATCCCCTCGTCTTCCTAGAAGCACTGGGTTTGGTCTTGGGTATATATTTATCGATCAAATGGGTCATTTTACTAGTTATGATATTCAGCGTAGTGTCTGCGTTCTTGTACCATAATAAGTCAGGCCAGTTGATACCCATCATCTCTTCCCTCATCCCATTGTAATTTCCCTTGTAATATTTGCACCTTGGCCTGGCCTTATCTTGAACTAGGTAACAGTTAAATCTGAATGACAGCACTGTATGGTGACTGGTGCCAACTGGGGCAAGGTGTTCCAGTTTTGCCACCATACCCTCCTCGTTTGTTATGATGAGGTCAAGTGGCTTGGGTGTTTGCTCCCCTCTGTAATGTGTCGGGTCTCTCACATGTTGGAACAGAAAATTATCTCTCAGAGTTTCTACAAAAAGAGTAGCAGGATTATTCAAGTCATTCGGGGTGGACTCGTTTCTCCAGTCGATGTCGCCATAGTTAAAGTCCCCCATGATAAGGAGGTGGCTGGGGTTGAGCATCGCCGCATTGTTTATTAAGGTTCTTAAGTTCCTTTGATTTGGTGGGCCACAGTTCGGGGATCTGTAGATACACCCGACGATAAGTAAGTCCCCTCCCTTTAATTTAATTTTACACCACTTGGACTCTTCAAAAACATCCTCTCCCTGTACCCTCGCCTGGCTGGCTCTAAGGTCTTGCCTAGCGTAGATAACCACACCCCTCCTGCAGGATTCTTGAGTTAGGTTCGTAAATGAGTCATATCCAGCAATACTGAACTCACATTCCTCTGGTTCGATTCTCCTGTTCTTATACAACAGTTCTACAACTCCTACAATATCTGGTTGGTGTACTCTTAGTAGTGTTTCAAACTCCTCCCTCTTATCAAGGAACGTGTCAGTATTAGTGTACATGACATTCAAGCCAGAATTTGTTCTCGGTAACGTCTCTGCTCTTAGTAATAAACCCGCTCCACCCACATTCTCAGAAGCTGCAGCATTTGCTAGGTACACTGTATTTTGCAGGGTGTGGTTAAAAATGTCATTGTTTACACGGCGCTCGTTCCCTCCTGTCCGGTAGGCTGAGCTGGTGCCGCCTCCCGGGTGGGGGGTTGAGCTGGTGCCGCCTCCCGGGTGGGGGGTTGAGTGGGTGGAGGGTGCACTGCTGCCCCCTGGCCCTGTGTCGGCACACTTGTTTCCACTACCCTCCCCCTGAGTATAACCCATGTGCACCTGTCCCCGTTCCTCCTCGACTCCTCCCTCTTCTGCTTCAAGTCCAGCAGGAGCTTCTTGTGCTGTTCCCTCTGCATTACCGTGCGGTCTGGGTGAATAAATACATCCCGAAATGCCTCGCTCCTTGCTAAGTTTTTTGCCTGCCGGATAACCTGCCATTTCTCCTCCTCACTCCCTAGTGTGATCCTGAGGGGGCGAGGCTTAACCCTCTGCTTTTGTCCTAGTCTCCTCACATCCTGAGGGGTTGCTGGAATCTTCAGAACCTTTGTGCAAATGTTTTGAAACATCACCTTGTCGTGTGTTTCCTTACTCACAGTTCCCTCTGCCTGGCTCTCTGGGACTCCAAAAACTATTACATTGTTCCTGCGCTTTACGGCAGTTAGTAACTTCCTAAACGTTGCATTAGTTAGGCCTGTATCGTCCATATCCGACGTCTCCCTGCAGTATTCACATATCAAACTCATGGTTGTTGTTGTTGTTGGGGGGGGGGGGGGGGTGCAGACTGTGTATAAATCTACACCTATTTCAAAGAAAGTAAAGAGAGAAAAAGTACTTAGCTACTCTCTGTTGCCTATGGAGTTGTCGTCTGCGACTGCGTACACTGTATCTCCCTGTCAATGGTGTAATGTAGGCACAGTTTCAGTCCTTGAGAAAGCACACAATCAACATAAAATTTAAAGTCTCTGTGGCACCTATGACACGACTTGGTTTCAGCTGGCACGGTGCCTTTCCAGCTTGCTTGCTAGTGAGCGCTCACTTTAAGTTATTTACAACTTCAGCGGTCACTGATGACACTATGAACTATCACTGTGTACACTGTATCTCCCTGTGAGCGGTGTATTATAAACACAGATTCAGTCCTTGAGAAAGCACACAAACAAAATAAAATTTAAAGTCTCTGTGGCACCTATAACACGAATAGGCTGGCAGTTGTCCTTACCAGCTCGATTGCCAATATGTATTCACTTTAAGTTATTATAGTCTCTTCTGCATTCACTGATGACAACTATGAACTTATTTAACTGAAGGCACAGTACTACACTCCCTGGTTGGCCTTTATCACAGCCGTGACCACAACACCCTAAAAAATAAAATATAACAAAAGCTTTGTCATG
This sequence comes from Homarus gammarus, assembly GCA_958450375.1. Classification (NCBI taxonomy): domain Eukaryota; kingdom Metazoa; phylum Arthropoda; class Malacostraca; order Decapoda; family Nephropidae; genus Homarus; species Homarus gammarus. The sequence continues at coordinate 808,136 of CAUDMG010002589.1, forward strand.
TGGCACTGATTGTGTGGTTATAGGCCTGTGACTCTGGCTGTACCTCCAACTCGGTGGAAATTGAGTTTTCAAAAATACAATCGTGTCTAGCATGAAAAGTCCGACATCGATTTACACTTTCACCTCACTAAGACGATCTTGACGAACTTATGTAATCACTGTCCAATTTCTGCCGCTCTACATCGAAGGCCCGAATGCCGAACACGCTTTGTTACAGAGACGCAACATGACCCGCCCTGGTGACGCAACAGCTTTGCTCGGGTATCGGTGACGCAACAGCTTTGCTTGGTGAAGGAGCAGGCACGTCTCAAAAATAATGCCTGATGGGCCATTATCACACATCGTAACACATTACTATTTCACTTTATACATCAGGCAAAGTTTTAAGCTGTAATAACTGTTATATAAGTCTTGTTTTAGGGCTGAATACAGTCCAATGAAGTTCACTGACCTGTGTTGGTGAAGGAGCAGGCACATCTGAAGGCCGATGCCCCACGCTCCTCTCCCTGACTAAGCCTACCGTTTCCAATCTTTAATTTAATTTTCACTTTGATTTCTTATGGTTCTCACATGAACACTTTCCTGTATATTGTAACCTTATCCCATATAAATACATTTTGAATCCTTACTTACATACTAGAATACGGTTCGGGTTTGACAGTTCCTGGGAAAATTAAATGGGCTATATCATCAACTCAAACCTGTAGTCCGGGTACAAGGACGCTACCCTGAAACAAAAGACGAATGTTCATAGCATGGGTATACCAACTTCACTTAAAACTGTAATTAGGGATCCTCCTCTCACACATTGAACTACTTGAACACAGACATAAGATTCTCTGATCACTGTACATGTCGTGGGTATACGTAATACGAGAATACGAGGTGTATTAAGTTCACACCGATGCATACAAGATATTTCCTTGCAAGTATAGTGTGGGAGACATAGGAAATTACCCTGGTCAAGAACACCGGAGTTCATAACTAAGTATACAGTGATCCAAAATGATAGAGAAGTTTTGTTGTTGGTAAGATTGACCTTTCTGGCATGAATATGGAGGCCCAAGCTGCCCAGCAGGTGCACGTATATACCTCTACACGAGGGAGAATCATGCATTCGTGACTCTTCCTCAACGTATCTCCAGGTATGGTTATGTGTGTTCCCCGCCGCCTAGTAATTCAGTTTAACTTAGTCAATTTTGTGAATATCAGTGTTCATGTTTCAACATAGTACCTTCAGTGCCAATTAAGTCAAGTAAAGTAGAGCTCTAGCTATCGTCTGAACCGTTGCCAGACGTATGTTTTGTATAGTTGAAGTTAATTATTGACGCATTCGTGACTCTTCCTCAACGTATCTCCAGGCCAGTGTGTTGAGCCGTTAATTCGACAGGATTAAACTGGGAAATCCTTTTCCTGCAACTTAGGCGGCAGCTCCCTTGGCGTGTGTCGGTCTACAACCAACCCCCTGACAGCGATCTTCATTTGTTATGGAGACACTTGGGATATATACCCTGAGGCACTCCTCACAGTTACCCGGGCCAGGCGCTCCGAGCTAGCGAACGAGCCTGTAAACAACTCTGGCCCACTGACTCCGTCATATGATCATGGTCTACCTACTGTTCTTGGTTATATGTATGGAGCCGTATAAATATCCATGCTTAGGGATGACTAGCAGAAATATAGTCATCCCAGGTTAAGTATTGAACCCCTGAATGAGAGTTCAAGGTACCAGGTGGTTCCTTGTGAAGTGATAAGAATTATGGTATGTTACTAATTGTGGAATTGCCCAGTGTGTTATGTATTCATCTGTAGTACCCATGAAATAATAACCTGAGAGTATGAGGTTCTAACCACGAGTTGAGAAGGTAATTTGTTCCTTGTTAAAGTAAGACCTGCGGGTCCAGGGTTATTGACAGTGTGTAAGCATTTCTAAATCTTACTTGTCACAGAAATACTACAACAGTGTCCAATAAAGTAATGAGTATTTGGAGGTGCTTAATGAGGTAATAAGTTCTTGAAGTGTTTGATGACTTTAGAAACAAATTGCAGTTCTGTTTTGTCTGAGTGAATCTAAGATGCATCTTCTCCACTCACTGTGTTAATAAATATTGAATTAGTAATCTGAGTATCACCACTCTACTCCTTCTAAACATTGGTTCCCAGAAAATAATACTTACTCACGTGCCTATACATCTACCACACTACCCAAAACCCTTCCATGAGTTCTGTTATATAATGAAAAGTCTGGGTGGTGGCAGCTACCCTTTGTAAGTATAAAAAGTGTTATACAAAGAACAACATGGTTCCCCAGACTAACCCATGTATAAGAAAGACATAAAACAAAGTATACTTCAGAAAGGTAAGAACATTGAAACTGAGAATACAATCTATATGAAAGGAAATGAAAAGACAGAACCTTGACTTGGAAAACATAAGTAGAGAAGCATAAGAGTTACTTATATAAGAATATAAGGTATATAGAGGTAAAGAACATATAAGAATATAAGTAAGAACATGTAAGAATAAATATATATGTAAAGAATGGAAGAAGAATAAGTATATAAAACAGGGTACTCATTGGAAGAATGCTACACAGAACAAATAAGTATATGAGTAAATAGAATACTAACAGAAAAGAGTAGCTGGATGGTAAATTATTGAAAAGAGAAAACTCGGCCCGTTACAAGGTCACCACGAGGTCAGGTCTTAAATAGCGGGGGGTAGGCGTGGCTTAGTAGTTGACCCCCGCTCCGTGATGTATGGCAGCGCTGGTTGACCTAGACCACGAGGCATACACTGGGGAATTGCTGGGTCGGCTACTCAGCGACAAACAGCGTTTGTAGGGGAGAAATCCACTAAAATAGTTTCTGGGTCACTTCCAACACCTCACATAGTTCTGATACATTTATCCTTTTTCCAGATCATTGTTCTCATGTATTTTCATATGATATGTGAGGAAGTTATGTTCGCTAAACGTTCACAGACGTAAATAGTATGACCTTCAAACCACGATCTACACTTAGTCCTAAAGTACACTAGTCCGGATCAACTGGACTTTCTCAATCATCTTATAGATACCTTGAGTTCTCCTCTATGCTATGAGTACATACAATTAATATTATATACCCTTAGATGGGTACAATTCACCAAATAATTACGTAACCTTTATTAGGTGAGTTATTCTTTATCAATGTTTCCCCTTTCTTTGAGATTCTACAAGCGCGGTTGATTTGAATGTTATGTAGCATAATATGAATTAAAGGGGGTTTTTAGGAATGACTAAGATGTGAGCAGTAAAACAGCGGGGTGCCATTTTCGAAGAAATGGCTGCTGAGATTCAATGTCACGAAGTGTAAGAGGATGCACCTGGGACGTACCAACGGTAAGGAGGCGTACCATATGTCCCAACGGGATGAAGAAAATGTACTAGTTGAGACTGTGTGTGAGAAGGACCTAGGTGTGTATGTTGACAATGAGCTGAAGTTCTCGGGCCATTGTGAGAAGAAGGTAAATCAGGCAAATAAATTATTGGGTCTTATAAGAAGGTCGTTCAGATATCTAGACGGTCCGTCCCTCGTGACGATCTTCAGGAGTGAAGTGCTTCCCCATCTGGAGTACTGTCACCCCATCTGGTCCCCGAGATATGCTAGGGACTGCCAGTTGGTTGAAAATGTTCAAAGGAGGGCCACCAAACTGGTGCCTGCACTTCGGAACCTCAGCTACCCTGAGAGATTGGAGCGCCTGAACTTGCCGAGCTTATACTACAGACGGGCAAGGGGGACCTAGTTGAGGTTTATAAGCATCTCAGGGGGCACTACTCAGTTGAGTGTCCTTACTTGGAGCTGGCGGACGCTCGCCCCACAAGGGGTCACAGCTCAAGATTGAAGAAGCCGCAAGTCCAGAAAACCGTGAGGGCAAACTTTTTCGGAGTGAGGGTTGTAAACTCTTGGAACAATCTACCAGAGAGTGTTGTGACGGCACCGAGTGTGAGCTCTTTCAAGAGAAGACTTGACCAACACTGGAGCGGGTTCAGGTACATTCAGGAGCCGGTGCATGCCCAGTATTTGCCAACAGTGCGTGACAGAGACGTGACCGATCGCCCAGGCGGCTAGCGAGCCGACCTTTTGGTGAAGAATATAAAGGAAAAGAGACGTGACCGATCGCCCAAGCGGCTAACAAGCCGATCAGTGGCGAAGAGGATAAAAGTAAAAAGTAAAAGTAACAGTAAGGAGGCGTATCATATGCCCCAACGGGATGAAGAAACTACACTAGTTGAGATTGAATGTGAGAAGGACTTAGGTGTGTATGTTGAGACTTGTTATATATATGTATGTTTATATGCTGCATTTATTGAATGTATATATTATATATTATGTTACTTCTTACGAGATGTGTTAGGCACGTTGTAACCAAGAACAGAGAATAAACAGCCAGCCAGACAGACCATGTGACTCTTCATTCTCCCATTAAATAACCCAAGATACTACACTGGCGACGAGGATAGGATTCTCAAAGTGTTGGTGAAGTCCTTGAAGAGAGGATAGTGACCACTTAAGGGAAGGCTACTCTGAACCTGGAGAATTTAAGTGAAGAGAGCAACCATGGCTGGCGTCAGTGGATACATCGGACGAGTGGGGGAATATGATGCAGACAAGGAAGATTTCACATCATATTGTGAGAGAATGGACTTCTTCTTTCTGGCAAATGAATTAATGGACGACGGTGGGGATGCGGAGATGAGAAAAGTCCTTGAAAAGAAAAGGAAAGCAATCTTTTTGACAGAGGTAGGAGCTAATGTTTATTCTACTCTGGTCAATCTGCTTACTCCAGACAAACCCAAAGACTCCTCACTGATTCAGATTACCAAGATTCTGAAGCAACATTTTGATTCTGCTCCACTTGAGATCGCTGAAAGTTACAGATTTGGCACCAGAGATAGAGGTAAAGATGAATCAGTAAGTAATTATATAGTAGCTTTGAAGAAGTTATCCATTCACTGTAACTTTGGACAGTTCTTGAACCGAGCTCTAAGAGACAGGTTTGTAATAGGCCTGAATTATGAAAAAATACAGAATAAGTTAATGAACACCACTAACTTAACTTTTGAAAGTGCATGTCAGATAGCTACAAGCATGGAATTGGCCGAGAAAAACACCAGAGAATTTGTTCCCAATGCTGGTAGTGAAACAGTTGGCAGTAGTGGCTCAGTGTGTAAAGTAACTGTAGCCAAAAGGAATGAGTATGCCACAAAACAAGGAACACATGCTGATTTAAAATGTAAGAGGTGCCGAGGGAAACATGAAAGCTTTCAGTGTAAGTTCAAGAATTCAAAATGTTACAATTGTCAACGTATTGGACATATTGCTCCTGCCTGTAGAAGTGATAGAGGTAGAGTATATGCAGTTGAAGGTGGAGAGAAGGAAATGAAAAACAGTATTCATGAGAGTGTTAGTAATTTTGGATCTGATAATGATGAGAGTGCCCATGTGTTTACTATTTACACCAGTCGTGAAGAGAAAGTTAAACATAGGTATAATGTGGACTTGTGTATTAATGACACACCTGTAACCATGGAAATGGATACTGCAGCTGATTTCTCCATAATGAGTAAAGATATGTATGAGAAGCTATTTGCGCATGTGCCTTTAGAAGACTCAGGTGTCAAGTTGAGAACTTATACTGGAGAGATTTTGAACACAGACGGTAAATTAGAGTGTGAGGTAAAGTACAAAAATCAGAATTTAAAGTTGCCATTAATTATAGCTAGTTATGTGAATAGACCAACTTTGTTAGGTAAGAACTGGTTGTGTGAACTTGAGATGGACTGGAAGGAGATATTTAGTGTTAGAATGTGTAACAGTATTCCAGGTCTTGAGAAATTGCTTGAAAAATACAAGATTTTATTTGTAAAGGGACAGGGTGGTATAAAGGGTTATGAAGCTCATATCACCATTGACAAAGATGTTACACCCATATATGCTAAATCCAGACCTGTTCCTTATGCATTGAAAGGTGAGGTTGAGAAGGAATTAGACAGACTTGTGAGTGAGGGAATTATTGTGAAAACCGCCAAGAGCAATTGGACTGCTCCAATAGTAATTGTACCTAAAGCTGATAAATCTGTTAGACTATGTGGTGATTATAAAGTTACCATTAACCAAGCTGTTGAGGATGAGCAATATCCCTTACCCACATCTCAAGATTTGTTTGCTGCACTAACAGGTGGGACCATTTTCACTAAGTTAGACTTGTCCCACGCATATGCTCAGGTCTCTGTTGATGCTGGAAGTCAACAGTACCTTACCATCAACACTCATAAAGGATTGTATAAGTTCAAAAGGTTGCCTTATGGTGTTAAGAGTGCACCAAAGTTATTTCAGTGCATCATGGACAAAATTCTTGTGGGTCTTCCCAATGTGTTATGTTTTCAGGATGATGTCCTTATTGTTTTAACAGTGACATCCAAAATCATGTCAAAACCCTAGCCACAGTATTCGAAAGATTGTTGGCACACAATGTCAGGCACAACAAGAGCAAATGTTCATTCCTAGCAAAAGAAGTAACTTATCTTGGCTACAAAGTGAATGCAGAAGGGCTGAGACCTGTAGAAGATAAAGCAGGAGCCATAGTAAATTTACCTGCTCCAAAAAATGTCAATGAATTGAAAGCTTTCCTAGGTATGATACAGTATTATTCAAGGTTCTTGAGTGGACTTTCATCAGTTTTAGCCCCTCTGCATGAACTATTAAAGAAAGGGATACCATGGAAATGGAACAGTGCAACTCAGAAGTCATTTGAAGATTGTAAAGCTGCTCTGTCTAGTACTGATGTTTTGGTCCACTATGATACCAGTAGAACACTAAAGCTTGCTTGTGATGCATCGGGCTATGGATTAGGTGCTGTCATAAGTCACATAATGGATAACGGTGAAGAAAGACCCATTGCATATGCCTCGAGAACTCTTACCCAAAGCGAGAAAAATTATGCACAAATAGAGAAAGAGGCTTTGTCTATCATATTTGGAGTAAAGAAATTTCACCAGTATCTATATGGGAGGAATTTTGTTTTAATTAACTGATCACAAGCCTCTCTTGGCAATTTTGGGTCCTAATTCACCTGTTCCTACACTTTCTGCAGCAAGAATGCAGAGATGAGCTTTGATATTGTCGGCATATGACTATGAGATACAGTACAGACGTTCAGATGATCATTCCAATGCAGATGCTTTGTCAAGGTTGCCAGGTAGTGGATCAAATGATGGAGTAGAGCCTAAGGCTTATGCTGTAACCATGATAGCAGAAGATTTTCCAGTCACCTCCGGAATGATTGCTCATGAAACTAGGAAAGATGTTGTATTAGGAAGAGTCCTGGAGTATACACTAAATGGATGGCCAGAGATTTGTCCATCCTTAGACTTTCAACCGTATCATTTAAGGAGATGTCAATTATCAGTAGAACAGATTGATTTTGCCGCTTGCAGCGGCTACTTTATTGTGCACCCCACACTCATCCTGTGAGCGGTAGCGCAAAAGGATTACAGAGCAGGGTTTACAAAGGGTCATAATAATTAACCCCCTTTGTCAGGATATTATGGCACTGAAAGTTACACAGTATTTCATTCACATTATTTGTTTAGTTCTATACATAAAGGTTAACTTATTCACAAATGCGTGAGAACAGGCGTGTGAGGCAGTATGTCTGGCCTCACACTTTGTTAGAACAGGGATGTGTGTTGTGGGGTATGAGGGTGTTAATTCCACAGTGTTTTCGAGGGCAAATTTTGAATGAACTGCATTTTGAACATCCAGGTATATGTGCTATGAAAGCACTGGCCAGAAGTTTTGTGTGGTGGCCTAAACTGGATGGTGAAATAGAAATGATGGTACGTGAGTGCTCTGTTTGTCAGAATGTTAGGAGTATGCCACCCAGCACACCTTTGAAAACCTGGAAATGGCCTACCCGTCCCTTCCAAAGAGTACACATTGACTTCTGTGATAAGGGAACAGACAAATTTCTTGTATTAATTGAGAGTCATTCAAAGTGGATTGATGTTAAGCACATGTACAGTACTAATGCTGGTAGCACCATTGATGAATTAAGATTAATGTTTGCCGAACATGGAATACGAGAAGAGGTAGTTTCTGACACTGGTCCTCCATTCCAATCATCAGAGTTTAAAAACTTCATGAGATTCAACGGTGTAAAGCATGTACTGACCCCACCCTATCATCCTGCCTCTAATGGTGCAGCTGAGAGATCAGTTAGAATTGTAAAAGAAGCACTTTCCAAGCAGGTAATTCAAGGAACTGTAGGAAAATCAATGAAACACAGACTAGCAAATTTCTTACTCAGATACAGAACCACGCCACATAGTGTGACAGGATATACTCCTGCAGAGTTAATGGTGAAGAGACAGTTGAGAACAAGATTAAGTTTAGTTAAGCCAATCTGTTTGAAGTTGTAGAGAGGAAACAAGCTCAACAAGAAATGTATCATGATAAGAGTTCCAGTTAAAGAGTGTTCAAGGTAAATGAGAGTTGGGAATATGGCTAAAGGTTATGGTACTGTACATGCAAAGTGGATAACTGGTGTCATTGACAAGGTGTGTGGATCTAGGACATATTTAGTGAAATGTGGTAACTCTTTGAGGTATGTTCATGTGGATCACATCATTCAGGCACATGACGAGATGAATGTAGCACCAGGTCATGATGATAAACTTGACACAGTTTCAGATGATCATCATCATGATGATGTCAAAGATGATGTTTCCCAGCATCCACTCACTGTGTCAACTGATTGTAGTGATGATATGTCTGTCACTGATAATGCACAGAGTGCAAGTAAAACCCCTGTAAAACTTGATGGAGGAACAGTCCTAGAAGATCAAACAGAGTTAGGAGACCTGTACTTAAATTAGACCTCTAATTATCTGAATTGTGAACAGGCCTTTCAAAACTGTTTAGTTAGGAAGTTATATTTGTTGTGTTCTATTCTCTTCCCTGCCATATGTAATTCTGTAAGTTTTGTTTATTTAGGATTTGTAGCAGCCATGCTCTCTTTTGAAAGGGAAAAATTGTGTTATATATATGTATGTTTATATGCTGCCTTTATTTTACTTACTTTTTTTTAGTTTTATCCTCTTCGCCACTGATCGGCTTGTTAGCCGCTTGGGCGATCGGTCACGTCTCTTTTCCTTTATATTCTTCACCAAAAGGTCGGCTCGCTAGCCGCCCGGGCGATCGGTCACGTCTCTGTCACGCACTGTTGGCAAATACTGGGCATGCACCGGCTCCTGAATGTACCTGAACCCGCTCCAGTGTTGGTCAAGTCTTCTCTTGAAAGAGCTCACACTCGGTGCCGTCACAACACTCTCTGGTAGATTGTTCCAAGAGTTTACAACCCTCACTCCGAAAAAGTTTGCCCTCACGGTTTTCTGGACTTGCGGCTTCTTCAATCTTGAGCTGTGACCCCTTGTGGGGCGAGCGTCCGCCAGCTCCAAGTAAGGACACTCAACTGAGTAGTGCCCCCTGAGATGCTTATAAACCTCAACTAGGTCCCCCCTTGCCCGTCTTGAATGTATATATTAGGGTGTGTCAATTTAGGGGGTGAACTGGCTAAATTGAAAATCGAGTAATTTGGTAGCAATTTATTGTAGTCTTTAAGCATGCAAAACAATATTCTGGCATAAATTTTTTTTTATAATAAGTCCTACCTACATCAAATGGATTTTTAAATGTACATATTTGTGAATTTATAACATAACCAGCGTTTGCACACATGTTACTGTTTCAAGTTTCAAATTATTATATTTTATTATCCGTAGTCTATTTGAAAGTAACCAATGCCTTCATACTCTCTTTGCTTTGGTTTCTTGTCATCAGTAGTCTGCTTGCTATTTGTGCTTTGATGTAACCTTCTCGCCTCTCGTGGCTGTAAACATGGCCCGCTGCTTCTGTGACCATTTTCACACATCTCTCCACACTTTGAGTGTGGGAAGGCCACTTCGGCACCTGCATTGGAGTCTCTTTAAGGTTTCTCAATTCTTGGCTAGTTAGACTTGTTGTCAATGGTGGCTCTAAGACTTCCAAACTCAAGTCAATCAATTCTGACAATTTGGTGGCATTGACGTTTATTGGGGGAACTTTTCTTGAATGAAACGAACAGTCTCCCAACTGGTCGTCATCTATTAGCGTTCCTCTAATCTTTAGAATGACTTCTACAGCCTCGGTTCGGAGATTGGTACATTGACTGCAAAGCATTGCTTGCAAAACTGCTTCTGATCGAGCATACCAAGCGGACCTTCTTGCCACAGGTAACACGATGTCCCTCACTACCTTCCTCTGTGTTCTTACTAGCTGCAATTGAAACAAAAGGTGATTGGGCCCATCCACCCACATAGGATTAAGTTTCACACTAAACCACTGGGGAAGATAAACTCCAATAATAAATTCGACAATTAACCTCAAATTCTTCAGCACTTTGCCCTTCAATTCGTGTTTGGAAATCCAAATCCTGCAGAAACGAAGAGCTGTAGTTAACCGACGGCTGTGACTGACAGGTCCAATCTCCAAGAGAGCCAATGACTGAGGCACTTCTCCTGATCTTATTGCTTGGGCAATACGATAAGCATAGGATTGATCTGTGCTGAGATCTTTGATGACTCCTTCAGACAACGCCGGAAGGGGAGGGCCAACTTCGACCTTTGGAAAGGTTGTATTTATTTCTAGTTGTGTTGCTTCATCCAGCATGATGCCAAGGGGACCTGACCACTTGTTGTTGCTCTTTGTAGGACCATCAAGTTCCTGGATGAGATGACGAAGAGGTAGCTCGCCTGTATGTAAATCACATACAATCCAAACAAGTCTTCTTCCTAGTTTTTTCTCTAAATGCGTCATTACACCCCCCTGCCATCCGGTGTTCACTGCAGTTGAATCTCCACCAACAGCCTGCAGTGAACTGCCAAGTCCTCTCTCCTGAACCCAACATAAAATATGATCAGCAATGACCTCTGCATGTTTCTTCCCTTCTACTTCAGTTTCGGGAGCAAAGTGAAACAAAAACCGACCACCAGGCTCAGAACAGACAGAGTAGTGTTCTTCTTTGATGAGACCTGGAAACCTTCTGTTCACTCCCTCTACTTCTAGCAAAACTTTTGTGTCATCTATTCTTCCATCAAACAAAAGACAGGAGAGCCCTCCCTCGCTTAAATCTTTTTCATGCTGATCAGATAATTCCTTCATTATTTTTTCTTGTGCTCTACTAATTTTATTATGATCTATCACCAAAGATACATCCTCTCGGCTGATGAGGCCTGCATCTATCCAAGCGGCTGTTGCAATTTCTGCAGCCTCACGAAGTCCAGCATGGTGGCAAATACTAGCTAAAGCAATGTTTGAAATATTTCTTGTGTTGTATTTCATTTTCTTTGGCAAAAGGTTCAGATGGGTCTTTGGAACTATCATCTGATGTTGCTTCCTGTTCATCAGAAGAACTATCAAAGAAGTGATAAACATCTTGACACAGCTCTTCCTCTCTTTGGATGGCTTCTTCACTCTTCATTTTCTTCTTTTGTTCCCTCTCTCGGATTTGTTCTCTCTTCTTGGCATTAGCAATCTGCTTCTTTGTTTCTGAATAATCTATTGAACCCATTTGCATACTTCCTTGGCCTTCTGCCTTTGTCCTCTGTGCCTTTATAAAGTCAAGCTCTAAAACAGGGATCTTCTTTTCACGAGGACAACCACAATCAATGTGGGAATTATTTTCTCTCTTACCTGAGTGAGAACAGTTGGATTCAGAACATAATTGTATGGAGCACTTGCAGGTCAAAATGTCAAACAGAGTATCAAGTGTGTGCAGAAATTCATTTTTCCTGGCCAAGTTTCCTTTACCAAGTGATGTTTCAACTGCTTTGTGCCATAATTTCGTTAGTTTTAGCTCAATAGTTCGACACTGATTAATCACAGGTGGTTTGAATAGTGCATTAGCTTTTGTCCATTGATGCAGAAGAGGGACTATCATGTCATTTATGAGTTCTTTATCTGTATAGTTCCTTCTGTCCTTTGCATTTTTTTCTCGAAGGAGTAACCCTAATCTTAGCATGTCTCTCACTGTTGGAAGTTCTGATATAGGAAGCTCCTTCCCTTTACCAACTAGCAGGCTCAAGTGGGTTGACAACTGACTTCTTGTCTTCAATTTTGACATCTTCACACTATCTGACAAATAGAAAAATATTTCAATGTTTCATAATTCAATTGTTGTTTCAAAAAATATCAATTTGTTTATCAAAAATGCTGTAACAGAAATAACATAATAATTTCTTAGAACATAATGTTTTATACAATGATATAAGTAACTGCGACAATCAATATGCCCTACTTACAATAAGTAAAATGTAGAATTCGTCTGGTAGAGTAGGTGCAAGTGCAATGAGAGCAAACCACCGTCTATGATATCTAGAAGGAGAGTGAGCCGGGCGCCTTATCCTCACGCTTGGTACAAGTCAAAACAAGAATTAAACTGTCCCACACGGAGAGCCTGTTCATGTTCATGTTCTGACATGCATATTGTACATAAGCTATAGAACCATAAAATACTCCATAATCCATATGCTTACATGAGATTAGTTAATATCAAGTGAATAATTCTAATCAAGTCTCATTAATTTGTTGAAATACTGATATTTGAAACTTTAAGGTATAATTGATGTAGGTGAGGGTTATTTCAATTCATTTTTGTTTGCTAATCTCAAGTTTAGACATAAAGAGGCACAATATTTTGACTACCAAATTTGATTTTTAACATGTTGACAAAATTGACACACCCTAGTATATATTATATATTATGTTACTTCTTACGAAATGTGTTAGGCACGTTGTAACCAAGAACAGAGAATAAACAGCCAGCCAGACAGACCATGTGACTCTTCATTCTCCCATTAAATAACCCAAGATACTACAACACTGAGCTGAAGTTCTCGGGCCATTGCAAGAAGAAGGTAAATCAGGCAAATAAATTATTGGGTCTTATAAGAAGGTCGTTCAGATATCTAGACGGTCCGTCCATCGTAACGATCTTCTGGAGTGAAGTGCTTCCCCATCTGGAGTACTGTCACCCCATCTGGTCCCCGAGATATGCTAGGGACTGTCAGTTGGTTGAAAATGTTCAAAGGAGGGCCACCAGACTGGTGCCTGCACGTCGGCACCTCAGCTACCCTGAGAGATTGGAGAGCCTGAACTTGCCGAGCTTATACTACAGACGGGCAAGGGGGGACCTAGTTCAGGTGTATAACCATCTCAGAGGGCACTACTCAGTTGAGTGTCCTTACTTGGAGCTGGCGGTCGCTCGCCCCACAAGGGGTCACAGCTCAAGATTGAAGAAGCCGCAAGTCCAGAAAACCGTGAGGGCAAACTTTTTCGGAGTGAGGGTTGTAAACTCTTGGAACAATCTACTAGATAGTGTTGTGACGGCACTGAGTGTGAGCTCTTTCAAGACAAGACTTGACCAACACTGGAGCGGGTTCAGGTATATTCAGGAGCCGGTGCATGCCCAGTATTTGCCAACAATGCTTGGCAGAGACGTGACCGATCGCCCGGGCGGCTAGCTAGCCGATCTTTTGGTGAAAAAGATAAATGAAAAGGAAAAATAATCAGAGACGTGACCGATCGCCCAAGCGGCTAACAAGCCGATCAGTGGCGAAGAGGATAAAAGTAAATCCACCGCACTGGTAGAAGCTCAGAAAACGGGAAACGTTGATAAAGGCAACTCACCTACTGAATGTTGATGTTAGTTCTATACGAATTGTACCGAGGTACGGTTATATAATTTTAAATGTATGTACTCATAGCATTAAGGAGAACTCAAGGTATCTATAGGATGGTTGGGAGAGTCCAATCGATACGGACTAGTGTGCTATAAGGGTGATCGTGTTTGAAAGTCATTCTATGGACGTCTGTGAACGTTTAGTGAACATAATTACCACAGGTAACCGATGAAACTATAAAAGAACATTGATTTCGAAAAAGGATAAATATATCAGAACTATGTGAGGTGTTGGAAGTGATACTTCAAAGGAAATATCTTGTATGCATCGGTGTGAACTTAATATGTAGCGTACTGTATGTGGCCAGTTGTCAATTTTCTTTGTATGGGCACTAACGTACGTACATGTAGATATCTCACACTCAGGAATGAGGTAGGATAGAAACTCACAATGCGCTTTCTGTATATATATTGTTGTATAGCGCAGTGCTTAGGAGTGACTAGGTGAGGAGAAACTTGCTCAGAGGTCCCGTAGGGTGAGGAGGCTTCTGAGGAAGCTGAGTGGTGAGGAGCTGTGAGAGATGTTGCTGGTCCAGTAGCCGAATGTAGAATGGTCTCCCTGGCTGTTGTTGTTATTGTTGAGATTGTCGGACCGTAGTCCGACACGGGCCTTTGCCTATAGGCGGCCCGTTTGGTGGTTCCGGCTGGAGCTCCAGGAGCAGCCAGACCGGATTGGGATTGGAGGTGGTCCCACCTGCCGATTGGAAGGATACTGCAGGTTGCAAGTGTGAGCGGACTCCCGATCAGTGGACGCTTACCACCAACCCCCACTCTTGGACGTGGTCAGTTTCGGAGTGGCGCACCCCCCGAACTGGGGTCCGCACTTGCTGGGAGAGGATACTTTCTAAGCTATCTGGGTGGTGGGTATCGTGTGATGACCCGGAGTAGGTGGTGAATGTGGTCAGGTTGGGCCTTTCGGGTTAGAGTGGCCGCTGGTGTTGTGTGTGTTTCTTGGGAGATTTGAGTTCTGTTTCGGAGGCTTTGTGTTATACTGCCAGATTCTGGGGTCCCTAAGTCTAAGGGGATGACTTAACTCTAATCTTAATTTCTAAGGGTAGCTGCCACCAGACCCCCTCTGAACAGCATGTAGCTCGTTAGGTAGCGTGCAGAGTGGACTAGGCATTGGGTTAGGTTTTCCATTGACCAGATCGATAAGGGGAAAGAAGGGTGAAACCATAACATGTCTTAATTGATTTATTCCTTATAAAACATACTGGTAAAAAACATATACATGAATTGGCTTTCTTCAGAAGAACAACGAAAATGTGGTTACCCAGATGGGCCCCAGACTCTTACATTGATGGCGTGTCATCCACCTACTTATTGCATAACAATCTGTGACCACCTTACCTCGGTCGTTCCTTCTTACAATATCCCTTAACACATCAGACTGCTCCACCAGTGTGGAATCTAGCACCTTCGGTTATCATACATAGTAGCACCATCTCAACACACCTGTTGCACTCCATACCTGCAAGTATGGGACTCCTTGTGACTTTTAGGTATACACAACAGGCACCTCGTTCGCACACCGCCCTCGGTGGGTAAAGACGAGGGCTTCACCTAGAGACATACCAGCACTATTTCTACGCCTGGTATTATAGGTCGCTCCAAGTGACGACCGCAGAGTTTCTCACGGTCTCCTTATTTGTGACTTCATTTGGAGTGGTGCGCTGAAAATCCACAGGGTCACAGTGGATTGGCATAGCGGGGAGTAGTCCCCACCTGTTGTGACGCTCAAAGGGACAATGGCGGCCGGGCGGCAAGGTACTCGGACCGCATGGAACCTGAGGTGACGGTAGAACGAGGAAGACTGAGAAATAATGCCTGATGGGCGGTTATCCCACCCCTTAACACATTCTTATTACACTTATATATCCGGCAAAGCTTTAAACTGTAATAACTTCTATTTATCAACCTTAATTATAGGGCGGGATATAGCCCGCTTGGACACTGACCTGAGGTGACGGTAGAATGAGGAAGACTGAGGGCATTGCCCCGCCGCTCCTCATCACATAGGCCTACAGTTTCCAATCCTTAATTTTCACTTTTGTTTCTTATGGTTCTCACCTGTACACATGTCGGTATATTGTCACTCATGCATTATAAACACATATTTTAATCCTAAATTACACACTAAGGTAAGGTCTTGGTTTGCTAGTTCTTGGGTAAATTCATGGGGTTATGATATCAACGTGGCATCTGAGGCGGGTACATGACGCGCCTTGAAACAAAGGCTGAATGTTCATGGCGGGGGTGTATCAACTTCACTTAAAACTGTAATGAGGGATCCTCCTCTCACACATTGCACTATTTGAACACAGACATAAGATTCTCTGATCACTGTACCTGTCGTGGGTATATGTCACATGAGGATACGAGGTGTATTACATTCATACCGACGCATACAAGATATTTCCTTTCAAGTATAGCTTCTGGATCACTTCCAACACCTCACATAGTTCTGATACATTTATCCTTTTTCCAGATCATTGTTCTCATGTATTTTCATATGATATCTGTGGGAGTTATGTTCGCTACACGCTCACAGACGTATATAGTATGACCTTCAAACCCTGATCCACACTTAATCTTACAGTACACTAGTCCGGCTCAACTGGACTTTAACATTCATCTTATGCATACCCTGAGTTCTCCTTAATGCTATGAATACATACACTTAATATGATATAACTGTACCTGGGTACAATACAACACATGGTCTAGGAACATTGAGTAGGTGAGTTGTCCTTTATCAATGTTTCCCGTTTTTTGAGGTTCTACAAGCGCGGTGCATTTGAATGTTATATAGCGTAATATGAATTAAATGGGATTTTTAGGAATGACAATGATGTGCGCAGTACAGTGTGACCTCGCAGTCGAGGAGATAGTGTTCAAGTGGGTTGGCTGCTGGCTCCTGACAGTAGGTGCATTCCACGACGTCATTTCCGATCATCTGCCAGGAGCACTTGTACCCTAGTCGTAGTCGATGAAGGCTGACTTGGGTTTGTCTTGGAGTTTTCTTGTCAGCGAAAGGTGGTTCCCCTTTTGTGGCCGCCAGGTACCATTTGGCTGATTGAGAACCAGCGTTGAATGCGTGAAGGAAGCTGTTTTTGATGTGGAGCTTGCTAGTCTTTCTGAGGTGATTCTTGATCTGTTGCACACTTGCTGGAACTTGGATGTGTAAGCTACTAGAACGTGTAGCTGCCTTGGCTGCTTCGTCTGCCACGTCGTTTCCTCCGATCCCTACATGACTGGGAATCCAGTGTAAGACGACTGGGCGGTTTTGGCTTTGGAATTCCTGTAGCTGTGCGAGGATCGAGGTAATGATGTGGACGTTGTCTCTTGGTTGACTGTGTTGCAGCGCCTGCATGGCCGATTTCGAGTCCGTGTAAATTATGATGGACTTGTTGTGTTGTGTTGCAGCGTGTTGTAGGGCCTTTGAGATTGCTACCAGCTCTGTTTGTAGGGTGGAGCAGTCATTGGAAAGTCTCCATCGGAGGGTCTGACCTTGGGTGTAGAAGGCCGCTCCGGATGTATGATGTTTTGGGTCCACCGAGCCGTCTGTGAAGTATGATGCTACATCAGCCGGTGTCTCGGTGGCTATGGCTTCGAGAGTTATTTTTTTGAGGTCCTCCTTCTGGAGGTTGGCTTTACTATCGCCTAGGTCGGTAATTTTGAATGTGGCTGGTGGAGGGCTCCATGGTGGAGGAACAGCGTAACCATTGTCTCGTGTGTCTTGGTTGTTCTTGACGAGTGTTTCTGCTTGCAGGTGTCGGATGACCTCGCTTGCCTCGTGCGACCAGGTGGCCTCTCGCACTCTGTGGTCGAGGTGGAGGGAGGCACTGATTCGAATTTTGGCAACTGTTGGCTTATCTCATCTACAGATTTTGGCGAGGAGACCGGCTGTCACTTGCTTGACTCGTACTGCCAGGGGTGGTAGTTCGGTTTCCATTTGCAAATTGCAAATTCTGGTCCACATGGGTGCTCCGAGCATGGTCCTGAGAGCATTATTTTGGATTACATCTAGCTTGGCTATTTGGTCTTCTCTCAGTCCAATGAGTGCTGGAGCACTGTAATCTACCAGCGATCTGATGGCGGCCGTGTAGTAGGCTTTGAGCACATGAAGGTTTGTTCCTGCGGTTGTGCTGGTGAGCGACCTCATTATATTGTGTCTGCTCTTCGTCCTGTGCCTGAGATACTCGAGTTGCGGCTTGAAGGTGAGTTTCTGGTCAAACCAGATTCCAAGACACTGGTGGGTGTTGGTCCAGACTACCGGCGTGTTTTGTATGGAGAGCATCTTGTCTGGTGTGTCTGTGCAGATGGCCATCGCTTTCGACTTGGCTGGATTTATCTTGAGTCCAAGTCTGTTGCATTCCTCTTCTATAAGTTGGAGTGCGTGTTGCGTGTTGGCTAGTCTGTTTGATCCTCTTACTATAAGCTGTAAGTCGTCTGCATAGCATAGGAGCTTGGCTGTTTGTCTGAAAGGAAGTTTGACTAGATTTTCCATCAGGACATTGAACAGCATTGGACTGAGGATGCCTCCTTGTGGGGTTCCGTTTTCATGGACCCTGTAGCTTGAGGTTGCTCCCTGAAAGCGTACTCGTGCTTCTCTCTGTGTGAGGTAGCTCTGGATCCACCCCAGCAACCTTCCTTTGACGCCTTTTCCAGCGAGCGTCGTTGTAATGGCCAGTGGATTTGCTAGTTCGAAGGCCTTCTCCAGGTCGAAGAAGACCACCAGAGCTGGTTTGTAGTCCACTGTGCTGAGTATCTCGGCGATGTTGTTGCCCGTGCCGGAGTTCTCGGTGTAAGCAAAGATGTGAGGGTGTGGGCTGCCTACTTTCCACTTGAGTCGGTTGAGAGCCATTCTTTCTCCCGTCTTCGCTATGCAGCTGAGAAGGGAGATGGGCCTCGGTTTGTCTGGTTCTCTGGGCTTCGGAATTGGCTGTATATCTGCCTTCTTCCATTCCGGTGGGAGTCTTTGTGCTGTCCACGAAGCATTGATGGCTTGTAGCAGAGCCTCGTGTCCGGCTGTACCGGCACGAGAAAGCATGGAGTAGGTTATCCTGTCGGCCCCTGGTGCTGTGTCCTTGCTTCGTTTTAGCGACTTCTGGAGTTCTTGCTGGTTGAAAGGTCTGTCGGTGTCATCTTCACTGTTGCAGGCCTCTTCGATCATCTGCAGTCTGACCAGTCGCAGACGCCGTTGTGTCTCCTCCGCCTGTCTCGGGAGGTTTTTCGTTGCTGCTCGGTCAGAAAACAGTTTTGCAAGTCTCTCGGCTTCCTCTTCTGGGTTGGGATGGGTTGGTGGTGGTGGTGTTGCCTTCCCAGATGCCCTTCGGATCTGGGCCCACATATTGCCAAGGGAGGTGTGCTCGTTCAGTTCACAGCACAACTTGAGCCACCTTACGTTTTTTATTTCTTCCTTCTCTTCCCTGGTATCCTTAACTATGACTTGCAGGAGATGTCTGTTTGTTTCCGTGGGATGTCTCCTGTAGTTTCTTCGGGCCATGTTCACTCTGTGGTTGAGTTCTTACACCCTGGGACAGTAGTACCAGTAATCATTGTACTGTCTTGATGTGGGTTTTGTTTTTGGGATAGCCTCTTCTGCCGCTTGGTAAAACACCTCGACCAATTGTTGGTGGAGGGTTGTCTCGTCCACGGGTGCTGGCGCAGCTGTGATCTTTCGCGCCACTTAGCCAGGTGTTTCTTACAGAGTCCCCAGTCTGCCTTTTGGGTATTGTATCTCCATCTCGGGGGGGGGGGGGGGTAGAGTGGGGAGTTTGATCACCTTCAGCGTTGTTAGGGTGGCGAAGTGGTCGCTGGTCAGCGTGGGGTGTAGCCAGGAGGCCGAAGGCTGTAGTGCACTGGAGACGAAGGTTAGATCTAGTCTTCCTCCCCTAGTGTGGGTGGGCTCTCCGGTGTTCAGGAGGCAGATCTCGGGTGTATCTTGAAAGGTGGTGTATAGGTGTAGGCCGTCTTCATTTGTGGGGCTTACCGAGCTTAGGAAGGGATGATGTGGGTTGAAATCCCCTCCTGTGAGTGTGGCGTGGTCAGCGGCCGAAGCAAATAATTGAGTAACCTCCAGTGAGCCCCTTGGGTTCTTGTAGATGTTGTGAACAGTTAATTCTCGTTCTTGGAGGGTTACTTTGACGGCCTGTGTCTCGATGTTTTCCCCACATGGAAATTGCTGCGTGACCTCGGAGGAGGGTATGCTTGACTTGACCAGGATCATACATCCTCTTGTTGACGCCTGCGTGAAATGCCTCCTGTATGTCTTGTAACCACTGATTTGAAACAGTGGTGTTCTTGTAGAAGTGTTTCTTGTAGCAGTATGATGTCAAGCTTGTCCTTGGCTGCTGCTTCTTGTAGGAGGTGTTTCTTGTTTTTGATGCCTTGAGCATTCCATGTTAGGATGTTCAGGGTGCTGATGTTTTCCACCACTGTTTCATCGGGGACTTCTGGTGGTCCTCGATGGAGATGTCCAAGTTCGATTCCAACTGGATCCGGTTCATATCTTCGTGTTCTGTGGTTTTTGCCTTCTGGGCCGTGGTTCGGTTCAGGGGAGTTGAAACGACCAATTTCTTTCTGGGAGCTGTCGGTATCTTGGGTTCTCTGGTGGCCTTCTTCGGTGTAGAGTATACCTCGGCTGTCACTCGTGTGAGGACCGGCGTGGCTTCCTCCACTGAGGTGGCTGGAGCTGTGGCGACTTGCCCGAGGACGCTCCCCATGAGTATTTGGAGCTGTGTGGGTTGGATCTTGTGGCCCAGTAGTCCGGCTAGGCCCTCCGCAAAGGTTGTCAGTACCTTGGCTAGGTCTGATACGTGTCTCATTCCTTCTGGTGCTTTGGTGTGTGCTTCTTTTTTCTTTTTCGTGGTTGTCGTTGTCTGCTGCTTGGGTGGCTGAGGTGTGGCCGTAGTGAGGCCAGGAAACTGGGCTGCACTTTGGGTGTTGACCGGCTGAGGAGGTTGGCTTTGTTGTCTTGGCCTTTGGGTTCCCCACACGAAGGTACCTGGTGGGGCTGGTGTGCAGGCGGAGGGAGCCGGTCTTGCTGCTGGCCGGTTTGCCTGGACCCTCCTTGTCCTCTCGGAGCATCCAGGGTTCCAGGCGTGGTGTTTGCTCCTGCAGTTGGCACACTTGGGGGCAATTTTTTCTCCATTTTTCAGCTTGGTGAGGCAGGAGTGTGTGCCGTGCTTCTGTGTGCAGACTGCGCAGATTTCCTTGTACGTGCACCTTGTCTGATGGTGCCCGTATTTCTGGCATCTGAAGCACCGCAGGGGCTCTGGGACGAGGGGCCTCACTTCGTAGGTCCCCCAGGTTTTGAGGTCTATGGTGCTGAGAGGTGAACCGTAGTGCGTTATGAGCACTTGTTTTGTGGTGGCCGTCTTGTCGGACAGGGGAGAGCATCTCTCGGCTTTTAAGATCTTCGGGTGGTTCTCCAGGGGTTCGAATGGTAGTTCCTTTGGGTACCGGAGGACTACCGACTTCATCAGTTTCTGGGCGGGGTCTAGCTTGGTTGATGCAACGGTGGTTGTGTTTTGCAGGTAAGTGTCGAGGGTGGTGGCGGAGTCCTTGTCTTTGGGGTGAATAATCATCTCCCCCTTTAGGTTGGGCCGCACTGAGAACTTGGCCAGTGGATTTTGCTTTTCTATCTCTGTGATGGTGGCATACGTCGTTTTTGTGTCCGTTTTCGTGATCCGGAATTTCGGCAGTGTCATTGGAGGTGAGCTGGTGGTGGTGATGGGTGCCTTTTGGGCTGCTTGACGGCATTCGTTTCCCGAAGAAGCACGTCGGCGTTTTTTATTTTCTACCTTCGTCCAGTTGTCGTCCTCAGTGGCGGTAGCAGTGGTGGTGGAGTTGTTGGAGGTGGTGGCAGTGTTCCTGCTTTTCAGGGCTTCATTGAAGGCGCGTAACTGGTCCGCTTTCTCTGTGCGGAGCCTGTCGTAGTTCGGGTCGTCAGATTGGCGGTTCAGGCGGGGCTCGCGGTTAGGAGGGCGTACGAGCTCCATAACCGTTTTTTTTTCTTTTTTTTTTAAATCCTACCTATTCCGGTTGAGTAAGTAGCAGAGGAATTTCAGCACTCCCCACTGGCTGGTGGTCTTAGAGTGGTTCCTGAGCTTCTCTCCCGGAGCCCCGTTGGGGAAGCCTACTTCCTAGTGTATGTGACTGCTCACTTATAGACGTGAGCTAAGTGTGCCTATTTGGGGAGGATAAGGATTGCTACCCTCTTTCCAGGTGGAACCGCACGATCACGGTTTTCCTGAAAAGACTCGGCTGGGATGGGTTTTGCTCCAACCCCCTTTCGTGTTCACAATCTCCTGGGAAGGAGGTGAACAGTTACAGGGGGGACCGCAGGACGAATACACTTTTTGAGGGTGCAGGTCCCTAGGCCAGAGCGATAAAGGAAAAATAGCAGTAGAAGGAAAAGTGCTCAAACCACGTCGAGAATATCGCGCTATAACTGCTCTCCAGCTGGAGTGTGGGTCACTCACACCACCAGTGGGGAGGGCAAGCTAATGCTCGATAAACCGAAAACGCTCGTGAGTTGTTGTTGACGATGTCAGTCGTGGATGGTCCGGTCCGGGAAGATGGCCAAACAATGGCACAAGAGAGAGGGCGGTCTTCACAGTTTCGGGTCCTGCAGAAGGTTTTTGTTGAGAGGTCTTCTTAGTTCAGGGTCTCCCTGGCCAGGCATGGCCGTATTTATACAATTTACGAGGATCAGGATTTGGGGTGAGTGTAGCGAGAGGACCAATCACAGCGGCTTAAGCGTAAGGTGTGAAACGCTCTGATCCTGAACCAGAGGTTGAAGGTAGAGACTAGGTCGGTGATCGTACCCGTACGTCCTCTGCATAGACCTAGTCTCTCGGTGTGGCTGGCTGCACTGTAAACAAGTGTGAGGCGCAGGAGGACACCTGCTCCATGTGTGGCAGCCCTGGACACCGCTACACGGTCTGCCCCAACAAAGTTAAAAAATGCGCTGCTTGTGGTGGCCCACACTCCTCCGCCGATCGGACCTGCCCCAAATGGAAGGAGGAATGCAGGGTAGCCAAGGCTCGTATCGAGAAGAAACTGAGCTACAAAGAGGCCCTCCTTGCTGTACGCTCCCAAGAAAAGAAAAAACCAGCAGAAAAGAAAAACCAAGAAAAGAAAACTCAAGAGAAGACGCCCACCACACAGAACCAAGAACACCACGTGGCCCGTGGAGCTGAAGTCCACGTGGTCAACCTCACCGTCTTTGACTTCTTCCACACCTATGAGGACTTAATACACGAGGAAGACGAACAACAAGACAAAAAACACAAACGAATGGACACTTCAAGAGAGCAAGAAGAGGAGGAGAGTGAGAAGAAAATCGACATCAAGCTGAGAAGACCAAGACATCTCCTCCACACAAGAAACCAAAACACAATCAAGCCGACCAAGCACTGAACATCCATTGCCCAACCCAACACGCACCTGACGCTTGCCCTGACGCTAGCCTGGCTGTGTCTTGTCGCCTCCCTGCCGCGTCCAGGCGAGTTGCTGCTGCCTCCACCTTATAATCCCTCACGCAAGCGGTGTTTAGCCACTGCATCTGTTCTCTCCTCCTAAAATTCACTTCAATCCTCCCTTTATTCTTCCCCTGAACCTCCTTCCCCCCTGTCACTAGCATTTTTCGATTTCGATTCGCTGTACGCTGATTGGCTGGTAGGCGCGCGGCCGGAGCTCAGTTGGGAGTAGTAGGGGAGAGGAGCCACTACAAATACACCTCATTATCTCGTGTGACGTATACCCACGAAATGTACAGTGATCAGAGAATCTTATGACTGTGTTCAACTAGTGCAATGTGTGAGAGGAGGAGCCCTAATTACAGTTTTAAGTGAAGTGGATATACCCACGCTATGAACATTCGATGCACGGCTTTTGTTTCAGAGTTAGCGTCCCTTGTACCCGGACTACAGGTTTGAGTTATTGATATAGCCCAATTAATTTCCCCAGGAGCTGTCAAACCTGAGCCGTACTTTAGTATGTAATTTATGATTAAAATATGTATTTATAAGGCATAAGGTCACAAGAAATAGGAAAGTGTTCATGTGAGAACCATAAGAAATCAAAGTGAAAATTAAAGATTGGAAACTAGGCCTAGAGTGAGAGCGGGCTGTGGGCCGCGCACTAAGTGGCGCCTGCTTTTTCACCAACACAGGTCAGTGAACTTCATCGTGCTGTATTCAGCCCTAAAAAAAGAGACTTATATTGCAGTTATTACAGCTTAAAACGTTGCCTGATGTATAAAGTGAAGTAGTAATGTGTTAGGGTGGGTGACAATGGCCCATCAGGCATTATTTCTCAGTGGCGCCTGCTTTTTCACCAACACAGATCCCACGCGTTCTGAACTCACCAGAAAGGAGGCCATTACTCCCGTGAGCGTCACACCAGGTGAGATGACTGTGCGCAGTTATGCTACCCCACTGTGAACCTATGGATTCCCGGCATATCACCACACAGGAGGAGGAATACATAATGGAATGCTTGAGAAGCTCCGCGGTCGTCACTTGGAGCGACCTATAATACCAGGCGTAGAAACAGTACTGGTATGTCTACTGGTGGAGCACTCTTCTCTACCCACCGAGGGCGGTGTGGGAATGAGGTGCCTGATATGTGTAACTAGAAATAACAAGGGGTTCCATACTCGTAGGTGTGGAGTGTAACGGGGGTGTGGTGAGATGGTGTTACAAGGTGGTGAGTGTATGTATATTATTATGTGCTCCATTTATATACATTATTTATTCAACCTAACTAGCAGCGTGTGGCAATGTATTTACCATGCCCCATACGCTTAATTAATGTGCCTGGCGACATATGGAAGCTACTAATGTATCACTTACTACATGTCGCCTAGAGGCTAGTTGACCCCCCCAGACAGAGTAAGGAGTGCCACCTCCCTTGTGTACCTTCGTTTATCCAGTAAATAGAACCTACGAAAACTTTACAGGTGTTTGTGTTCGCTCCTGTAGATAGAACTCGATACCCAGAACACATACAGTGAGTTGGTGCTGTAAGGTGGTGAGAAGGTGCTGTAATGTGGTAAGGTGGTGCTATAATGCACAATAACCTAGGGTGCTATATTCCAAACAGGTGAAGCAGGGTGATGTGTTGGGTGTTGCTGTAAGAAGGGATGACCGAGGTAAGGAGGTCAATGATTGTTATGAGGAATGAGTATGTTAATGACACGCAATTTATGTAAGACGTCTGTTGTTGAGCAGTGTAACTAAAATCATAGTTGTTCTTCTGAGGAAGGCAAACTCTCCTTGTATTTTGACGGGATGCAATCTGTTTTATAAGCAATAAATTAGTTAAGACATGTTATTGTTTCACCCTTCTTTCCCTTATCAATTTGGTCAATGAAAAACCCAACCCAATGCCTAGTTCACTCTACCCTCCACCTAACGAGGGGTCTGGTGGCAGTAACCTTAAAATTAAGAATAGAGTTAAGCTATCCCCTTAGGATTAGTGACCCCAGAATCGGGCAGTATAACGGTACCGAGTGTGAGCTCTTTCAAGACAAGACTTGACTAACACTGGAGCGGGTTCAGGTACATTCAGGAGCTGGTGTATGCCCAGTACTTGCCAACAGTGCGTGCCAGAGACGTGACCAATCGCCCGGGCGGTTAGCGAACCGATCTTTTGGTGAAGAGGATAAAAGAAAAGGAAAAGTAATCAGAGACGTGACCGATCGCCCAAGCGGCAAACGAGCCGATCAGTGGTGAAGAGGGTAAAAGAAAAGGGGAATAAATATATCATGATAACTTATATTTTATTTACACACATAGGCTATAATTAACCCAAGGCAATCTGTTTTTCCTTCTATCATTTTGATTT
This sequence comes from Homarus gammarus, assembly GCA_958450375.1. Taxonomy (NCBI): domain Eukaryota; kingdom Metazoa; phylum Arthropoda; class Malacostraca; order Decapoda; family Nephropidae; genus Homarus; species Homarus gammarus. The sequence continues at coordinate 833,816 of CAUDMG010002589.1, forward strand.
TTTTTATAAATTTTCTATTTTCACTTCTGCAATTCTTATTTGTTTTCTTATTTATTCTAATACTACTGTTCAGTTTAAAGAACACAAATATTTTGGCAAAGAACGATAAAACATCATGGGGTACATCAACTCCAACACGCATTATTTCAGACAATTGTTTTGACTTTCCCTCCATAAGACTGTCCCCATTGTAGTATCTTGGGTTATTTAATGGGAGAATGAAGAGTCACATGGTCTGTCTGGCTGGCTGTTTATTCTCTGTTCTTGGTTACAACGTGCCTAACACATCTCGTAAGAAGTAACATAATATATAATATATACATTCAAAAAAGGCAGCATATAAACATACATATATATATAACACTATTTTTCCCTTTCAAAAGAGAGCATGGCTGCTACAAATCCTAAATAAACAAAACTTACAGAATTACATATGGCAGGGAAGAGAATAGAACACAACAAATATAACTTCCTAACTAAACAGTTTTGAAAGGCCTGTTCACATTTCAGATAATTGGAGGTCTAATTTAATTACAGGTCTCCTAACTCTGTTTGATCTTCTAGGACTGTTCCTCCATCAAGTTTTACAGGGGTTTTACTTGCACTCTGTGCATTATCAGTGACAGACATATCATCACTACAATCAGTTGACACAGTGAGTGGATGCTGGGAAACATCATCTTTGACATCATCATGATGATGATCATCTGAAACTGTGTCAAGTTTATCATCATGACCTGGTGCTACATTCATCTCGTCATGTGCCTGAATGATGTGATCCACATGAACATACCTCAAAGAGTTACCACATTTCACATAATATGTCCTAGATCCACATACCTTGTCAATGACACCAGTTATCCACTTTGCATGTACAGTATCATAACCTTTAGCCATATTCCCAACTCTCACCCTATCATTTACCTTGAACACTCTTTCACTGGAACTCTTATCATGATACATTTTTTGTTGAGCTTGTTTCCTCTCTACATCTTCAAACAGACTTGGCTTAACTAAACTTAATCTTGTTCTCAACTGTCTCTTCACCATTAACTCTGCAGGAGTATCTCCTGTCACACTATGTGGCGTGGTTCTGTATCTGAGTAAGAAATCTGCTAGTCTGTGTTTCATTGATTTTCCGACAGTTCCTTGAATTACCTGCTTGGAAAGTGCTTCCTTTACAATTCTAACTGATCTCTCAGCTGCACCATTAGAGGCAGGATGATAGGGTGGGGACAGTACATGCTTTACACCTTTGAATCTCATGAAGTTTTTAAACTCTGATGATTGGAATGGAGGACCATTGTCAGAAACTACCTCTTCTGGTATTCCATGTTCGGCAAACATTAATCTTAATTCATCAATGGTGGTACCAGCATTAGTTCCGTACATGTGCTTAACATCAATCCACTTTGAATGACTATCAATTAATACAAGAAATTTGTCTGTTCCCTTATCACAGAAGTCAATGTGTTCTCTTTGGAAGGGACGGGTAGGCCATTTCCAGGTTTTCAAAGGTGTGCTGGGTGGCATACTCCTAACATTCTGACAAACAGAGCACTCACGTACCATCATTTCTATTTCACCATCCGGTTTAGGCCACCACACAAAACTTCTGGCCAGTGCTTTCATAGCACATATACCTGGATGTTCAAAAGGCAGTTCATTCAAAATTTGCCCTCTAAAACACTGTGGAATTAACACCCTCATACCCCACAACACACATCCCTGTTCTAATGATAATTGACATCTCCTTAAATGATACGGTTGAAAGTCTAGGGATGGACAAATCTCTGGCCATCCATTTAGTGTATACTCCAGGACTCTTCCTAATACAACATCTTTCCTAGTTTCATGAGCAATCATTCCGGAGGTGACTGAAAAATCTTCTGCTATCATGGTTACAGCATAAACCTTAGGCTCTACTCCATCATTTGATCCACTACTCGGCAACCTTGACAAAGCATCTGCATTGGAATGATCATCTGAACGTCTGTACTGTATCTCATAGTCATATGCCGACAATATCAAAGCCCATCTCTGCATTCTTGCTGCAGCAAGTATAGGAACAGGTGAATGAGGATCCAAAATTGCCAAGAGAGGCTTGTGATCAGTTATTAAAACAAAATTCCTCCCATATAGATACTGGTGAAATTTCTTTACTCCAAATATGATAGACAAAGCCTCTTTCTTCACCGTTATCCATTATGTGACTTATGACAGCACCTAATCCATAGCCCGATGCATCACAAGCAAGCTTTGGTGTTCTACTGGTATCATAGTGGACCAAAACATCAGTACTAGACAGAGCAGCTTTACAATCTTCAAATGACTTCTGAGTTGCACTGTTCCATTTCCATGGTATCCCTTTCTTTAATAGTTCATGCAGAGAGGCTAAAACTGATGAAAGTCCACTCAAGAACCTTGAATAATACTGTATCATACCTAGGAAAGCTTTCAATTCACTGACATTTTTTGGAGCAGGTAAATTTACTATGGCTCCTACTTTATCTTCTACAGGTCTCAGCCTTTCTGCATTCACTTTGTAGCCAAGATAAGTTACTTCTTTAGCTAGGAATGAACATTTGCTCTTGTTGAGCCTGACATTGTGTGCCAACAATCTTTCGAATACCGTGGCTAGGGTTTTGACATGATTTTGGATGTCACTGTCAACAATAAGGACATCATCCTGAAAACATAACACATTGGGAAGACCCACAAGAATTTTGTCCATGATGCACTGAAATAACTTTGGTGCACTCTTAACACCATAAGGCAACCTTTTGAACTTATACAATCCTTTATGAGTGTTGATGGTAAGGTACTGTTGACTTCCAGCATCAACAGAGACCTGAGCATATGCGTGGGACAAGTCTAACTTAGTGAAAATGGTCCCACCTGTTAGTGCAGCAAACAAATCTTGAGATGTGGGTAAGGGATATTGCTCATCCTCAACAGCTTGGTTAATGGTAACTTTATAATCACCACATAGTCTAACAGATTTATCAGCTTTAGGTACAATTACTATTGGAGCAGCCCAATTGCTCTTGGCGGTTTTCACAATAATTCCCTCACTCACAAGTCTGTCTAATTCCTTCTCAACCTCACCTTTCAATGCATAAGGAACAGGTCTGGACTTAGCATATATGGGTGTAACATCTTTGTCAATGGTGATATGAGCTTCATAACCCTTTATACCACCCTGTCCCTTTACAAATAAAATCTTGTATTTTTCAAGCAATTTCTCAAGACCTGGAATACTGTTACACATTCTAACACTAAATATCTCCTTCCAGTCCATCTCAAGTTCACACAACCAGTTCTTACCTAACAAAGTTGGTCTATTCACATAACTAGCTATAATTAATGGCAACTTTAAATTCTGATTTTTGTACTTTACCTCACACTCTAATTTACCTTCTGTGTTCAAAATCTCTCCAGTATAAGTTCTCAACTTGACACCTGAGTCTTCTAAAGGCACATGCGCAAATAGTTTCTCATACATATCTTTACTCATTATGGAGAAATCAGCTGCAGTATCCATTTCCATGGTTACAGGTGTGTCATTAATACACAAGTCCACATTATACCTATGTTTAACTTTCTCTTCACGACTGGTGTAAATAGTAAACACATGGGCACTCTCATCATTATCAGATCCAAAATTACTAACACTCTCATGAATACTGTTTTTCATTTCCTTCTCTCCACCTTCAACTGCATATACTCTACCTCTATCACTTCTACAGGCAGGAGCAATATGTCCAATACGTTGACAATTGTAACATTTTGAATTCTTGAACTTACACTGAAAGCTTTCATGTTTCCCTCGGCACCTCTTACATTTTAAATCAGCATGTGTTCCTTGTTTTGTGGCATACTTATTCCTTTTGGCTACAGTTACTTTACACACTGAGCCACTACTGCCAACTGTTTCACTACCAGCATTGGGAACAAATTCTCTGGTGTTTTTCTCGGCCAATTCCATGCTTGTAGCTATCTGACATGCACTTTCAAAAGTTAAGTTAGTGGTGTTCATTAACTTATTCTGTATTTTTTCATAATTCAGGCCTATTACAAACCTGTCTCTTAGAGCTCGGTTCAAGAACTGTCCAAAGTTACAGTGAATGGATAACTTCTTCAAAGCTACTATATAATTACTTACTGATTCATCTTTACCTCTATCTCTGGTGCCAAATCTGTAACTTTCAGCGATCTCAAGTGGAGCAGGATCAAAATGTTGCTTCAGAATCTTGGTAATCTGAATCAGTGAGGAGTCTTTGGGTTTGTCTGGAGTAAGCAGATTGACCAGAGTAGAATAAACATTAGCTCCTACCTCTGTCAAAAAGATTGCTTTCCTTTTCTTTTCAAGGACTTTTCTCTTCTCCGCATCCCCACCGTCGTCCATTAATTCATTTGCCAGAAAGAAGAAGTCCATTCTCTCACAATATGATGTGAAATCTTCCTTGTCTGCATCATATTCCCCCACTCGTCCGATGTATCCACTGACGCCAGCCATGGTTGCTCTCTTCACTTAAATTCTCCAGGTTCAGAGTAGCCTTCCCTTAAGTGGTCACTATCCTCTCTTCAAGGACTTCACCAACACTTTGAGAATCCTATCCTCGTCGCCAGTGTAGTATCTTGGGTTATTTAATGGGAGAATGAAGAGTCACATGGTCTGTCTGGCTGGCTGTTTATTCTCTGTTCTTGGTTACAACGTGCCTAACACATTTCGTAAGAAGTAACATAATATACAATATATACATTCAATAAATGCAGCATATAAACTTACATATATATAACACCCATGTACAGCCTTAAATATTAAATGAGAAAATAGAGTGTCAGAAGGAATATGCAGTTCACCTCTGTTTATTACTCTTTTCCATGTTTTGGTCATGGATGTGCACTCAGTGACTTTCTGGCCTGAGTGAGGGCATTTCACGCAAAACTTTCATGCAATGTAGCCACCAACGTTCCTTCGAACTCTTATATGACTAAATCTATTGCCTTACCTGCATTTTTGTCAGGGTTTACACACTCTCCTACATTTTTACTTAACTCATCATTTACTGTAAGTTTTTCTACTTCAGTGCCAATATCCAAGTCTTCGAAATATTGATTAGTTATACTGTAGGGGTATCGAGATATTAATGTTGTCTAGCACTCAGGATGGAAGGAAACTCTAATGTGGTTTTCTTGTATAATATAAGTTATATGATAGACAGTCTGGTGCTGGAGGTGCCGTGTGGTGAGGGGCTGCTCAGTAGAGACGTTCGGTGAGTAGCGTGTTGAAGGAGGTAGATGTGCAGGAGCTTCGTTAGAGAAGATGCAGGGCCGGTTTTAAGCCTATTTGACCAATTTAATCAAATTAGGCCCCGCGCCGCAAGGGGGCCCCGCACACACGTGTGTTAGTTTTAAACTGTATACGATATTGGTAAAAAAGCTAACGTTAGACACAAAATCATTGTTATTGTCATCAAAATAATAGATCCCAGTCACGTGGGAGAATTTTTTGTTTTGTCAAAAGTCCAAGGGAATTAACTCTGGTGTTGGTCCACACGCCCTGACTTTCATAATAATTTACAGGAGCAGGAAGGGTGCGAGCCAATCAGAGCACAGTTTTCACTCTCTCCCAACGCTTGGACGGTGTAAGTGTGTCGGGTCTGTACTTTTGGCTGTTTTCAGGGGGAAATACGAGTGATAACGTTGTGCTGTGTATATCAGCGTGTCCTGTAATAACCAGTGAATCAGTGATCATCGTCAGACAGTGACAAAACTCCGGTCGTTGCCATAGGCATGATTTGAGATGAGTTTTGCAGTGTTGACCTTGAAAATGAGAAGCATGGCCACTGGGTGGCGACCGAGGCGTGGTTTGTTTATAATTTTTGTGCTGGACAGTGATGATAATTGTTGATCCTGAGTACATGATTGATAGCGACAATAGCGATGATGAATCAGAAAATGACTTGTGATTCTGAGCACATGCAAGCACATATAGCTCTATGTAGGTAACCGAATCTTTGCGTACGTAGCGGTGTGCTATCCATGCCAAAGTGTTATATGTCCGGTTAAAGCTTTTTTTGTCCGGTGAAGTGGTGATAAACATTGTGTGGTTTTTATTTTATAGGATCAGTGTTTCGATTTTTTGTTTTAATTATAACATTCATATATGCACATACTTATTTTTTAAGTGCCAGGGACTTCTCATTGTGAATAATTTTGTTCGTTTTTTCATTTCAGTTTATTATATGTCATTTCTGAAAAGATAATATAAAAAGCCCTTTCATCATGGCAAGCACAAGCAGAGATAGAGGCAGAGGGCGTAAGTATTTAAATGGCAACCAGAAGTGAGCACTGGCAAAGGCAAAGGTGGCTGAAAATGAAAAACATCGAGGTGTTATCAAAAAATTTCTTGTCACTCCACCTTTGAAACGCCCATTTATTGAAGATGAAGAAGACAAAAACGATTCAGAAAATGACAATACAGCCATTAGTCCAATTACAGTTGATGAATACAATGAAGAAATTGATATTCAGTTTGAAAAAGTTCAAGTTGACACACAGACACAGTTGAATCAAACTGAAGACGATCTTAATACAACAGAAGACAGTGCCAAAGTGAGAAGTCCACTTATAGCTAAAGAAGAGTCAGAAGGCCAAGCCCAAACATCAAACAGTGATGGATCATCCACAAGTACAGTTGTAATAAACAGTTTGTCTGTAATTGTCTTAACTTGTAATAAAAAATCAAAACTTTTATACTGTTTTTAAACTTTTAGTATATCAAGTAATTAATGCTTTTTGGCTAAGGCGGGCATACTACACGAAATATAAAACATCAATCTTCGACTTTGTAGAGTAGAGGGCCCCACTATCAATTTTCTAATTGGGCCCGGCAATTCCTAGCACCGGCCCTGAGAAGATGTTGCCTGTTGCTGGCCTCCTGGTTGAATGAATGCTGGATAGCTAGGAGCTTGCTGGAGGAGGTGTTGCGTGTTCAGGAAGATGGGCCAGAATAAGAGAGTTGGTTGGTGAGGAAGCTCAGAGAAGGACAGCTGGTGGGTCGCCATGTTCGCTGGCGGGAGAGAGGACCGCCAGGCAGGCGAGGAGGAGCTAAGGCAGCCAGGCTGCGGCGGAGGAGGAGGTGTTGCTAGTTCAAGAAGAATGGTCAGAATGAATCTCAATGGAGAGACAGAGCTTATATACCCAGCAGCAGCCGCCATGAGTCATGTTGGGAAAACCCGAGAAGTCGCCAGTGAATAGTTTCGTTGCTAAGATACAGTAACATCTGGGGACAGCTCTCGCTTGGTTGCTAGGCGACGGCAGTTGGAATGTGATGCGTAGTTGTAGGGGAGACGTCCACTACAATATAGAGATCTACTGCAAGCTCTCTGTCACTGAAAGGTGTACCTTTATCATTTGTTTGTCTAAAACCAATATTTCTTGACAATCAGTCAAAATTATTATTAGTTGTGTTAGATTTCTCAGAAATTAGTGAAACGTCTTTTCCAAGGAGCCTGAACTTAAAATTCACAGCATTTGGATGGTCGTAGGTGCCATGCATCTGGCTTATGCACCCAAACAAATGCTCCAGACATTCTTGATTTAGTTTTCTAGTAAGAATGAATTCAAAATTAAAATACTTCTGGAGCATTTTGTACAACCTTATAAGTGACCAGGATGATAATATTACCCCTTTCTGAAACTTGTGGGTTTTTTTACCCTCATTGTTGCCACCACTTCACTCATTCTATGCAGAACATTTACTTGGTCACATTAATTAATTCCACATGCATTAAGTGATTGTTTTTCACCAAACTTATGAGAAGAATTCATAATGTCAAACCATTCGTCCACCAGATTTATGAAGTCAGCAGTATCCTTCTAATTTCTACTCTCCAGTAGTCCTCTTTCTCCAAGATATTTCAGTGAGCTAGAGCATGTTTTTGACACCAATTGGACTGCATATTCAATCCTCTGTCGTTGCTGGCCCCATACATTTAAATACATTTAACTTAGTTTGTATGCTAAACCATACTCTGTCTAACTTGCTGTCATCATTTCCCGAATAGAGGAATCAGTTATAAAGCTTCCATCTTTTAGGTAAAATCCTGAATCGAGAAAACTATTCCTAATTAATTTAATCAAATGTGGCCTGGGGTTAAGACTGGGGTCAACTTGTCATGTACAAGGAGACGCAGGCAGAGTGGTTCATCTGACGTAATCACTCCCCCCCGCCTCGGACCTCTCCTGCGCGCCGGCCAACCTTTCTATATTGACCTTGCCATAACCAAACTGTATAGAGGAAAATAAAGTGTGGCGTGATACAGTGAAGGTGGCACCCAGTCCCAACCATTAAGGTTGAGGTCAGAAGTCAGACACTGAGGTGCACGGCCAGCGTTCTGCCTGCTGCCGCCTATCTACCTCCCTCTTATGAATGGGACTATAGAGGTCAACTTACCTCGTATCATAAGAGGGTTGCACATCCTAGCCACCGTTCACCACCTGTGTGCCAAACACCACTCACTAAGGATAATCAAACTAACTTATACAGTATTTCGCGCATTGTGAAACAGAGTGTTATACTTAGTGACTTCACATCAGTGTCAGTGAGCTATGACCATGTGTAAAGTGGTATTTGTGGGTGTAGTGTAGTAATCAATGTGGCAGCTTCTGGCATCCACAGTGCCCTGGTGCCCGCGAAGCCTACTCCCGTGCCCCGGCCATGTGGCTACCAGCGTCAGCCCCCCCCCCCCCCCATCGCTCCCCTGATGGTTGACGTTTACCACACGTCATAATGACTTCATGTGGTGTCTCACGTGACTACGGCGGTTATACTGGGCTGGTGGGAACAGGAATTTAACAGTGAATTGGTGAATATTGGGTGTAACTCCTATCAGTGTTACTCAAGGCTCACTTCAAACAACTCAGCCCAACAAGTCCCTGTTACCTGGACACTGCTGGCCTACATATCACCTCTCTGCCCCAGTGTATAAGACCTGGATTTCATATAAATCTAACCATGGCAGGAGTCGACGCCGGGCAGCGTTCTGCTGATGTTCCTGACGAAGGAAACGAAGGAGATGAGGAGGACAGTCATGGCGACGCTGAAGCTTGCTTTCAGAAGTTTAAGACTCTTCAGCAGAAACGCAAAATGAGGAGCCAGGGAAGGAAGCAGAGTAGAGCTAATAGGTGCATCCCTCCCTTTGCTCCCCGGGCTAACTACATGCGCCTTGCCTTCCCCGAGTACACAACCAATTTGATGAAGATTAAGTGGTTGAGAGCCCTGAATGGGGAATATTGCAAGACTACGCTGAATGTTGTCATGCCAGGTAATGCCCCTAGTTTCGTCTATGTAGGCCGAGAGGAGACGGATGCTATCCAACGCTTCATTGATGGAAAGGTCGGCTCACTACACCTCATTAAGCGAGATGAACCAGTCCGACCACAAAAAATGAAGGAATACCTTGTCACCCACTTCCCCAAGGGTATTCCCCCAAGTGACGCTCTGTTACTTCCGGGCGTCCACAGAGCAAGAAGACTTTATAAGGATGGTGCACAACTTAGTAGGATCATCATTGTTTGAAAAAGGAAGGAACCACCTCCTGAGAAATACTGCTTCTTCGGCAAGTATGGTACCCCTAGTAACATGAGCTGGTGGACTCCCCCCCGCCCCTGTGGTGTGCTACAACTGCTTCGGGATCATTCATGTGGCGAAATACTGTCACAAGACAGCCACCTGCAGCATCTGCGCAGGAATGCATAGGACGAGGAACTAACCCACCAAGGAAGCTGCCTCTCGGGAGGGGAAAGAGCAACCCCCCACCTGGGAGGCAGTGTCCCAGGTGCAGGGAGGAGGGTGTGACGGCCTGGCACCCCGGTTGCCCTGGGAGGCCGCCTCCACCCACAATAGCGGTCACACTCAGTGATGCCAATGCGGCCGGATTGCCTCCACCACCTGAAGTCGAAAGCCACAGTGACTCTCCTTCGTTAGCCAATGCAGGTCAGGTTAAAGCTTGCCAAGTAAGTGTACCAGTGTACGAGCAGCGGTTTCTCTCTCTTACTCTCTGCCCTTATCTTACTCATACTTCTCTTGTCTTAGTTCTTTCAATTGTTCTTTTTACTTACTTCAATTCAATGGTTACTGCATAACCTTAGTTCTTTTTGGTAGCATGTCGAGGGTCTAAGGCACATGGACATTGTAATTCTGATATCAAGTCACTTGGACGGAAATAAACGTGAAATACTGTGGGGAAAAATGAATACTCCTAAAATACTCCAAGAACAGGTTTATTAATATGAAATCAAAGGGAAAAAGAGATATAATTAACATATAACTTCAAGGTGTCTGCTTATTGCAGACTCCGTATTTTCTTATTGCACACAACCTTACTGGTGTGTCATTACATTACATAGCAGGACCAGTTCCTTGGCCCTACTCACATTACATAGTTGCATGACAACTCCTTGCAGATTACTTAACTGCCACTCCAAGTGGGTACTTCTACTTCACCCACATCTTCTAGTGGTATATTTCATTACAGTTACCAGGCTTTATTCATAGTCCCAAGTGGACAACTTTACTTCTCACATTACTAGGTACTTTCCATTACATCCAGTTATAAGACAAACTGGCATATGATACTTCACAGACTGTTGGTAGTGCATATGAGATGCACTCACAACATACATGTAAATACTGAAACCAGCAAATACGTAGGTCCACTACACAACATGGGATAATTATTTCCAGTTAATTATCCCCAAACATATGCAACAACATTATGGGCCATATAACTCCAAGGCATGTCCCAGGGTATAGCACTGGCGCCTGTAACACTGACGATCGCTGTTGTGGTCGGTTGTACTCCATACACGTGGCGAGCGTCTGGGGTCCAGCCTCGCGATGTTGATGTGTCGTTAGTTGATCACGTCGAATCACTGACATCGATGCATATATTGATCCCTGCTGGTTACCCACCGGCTCAGCAGCAGATGGGGTGTTCACAGGAGGACACCCTGGAATCTGGGGAACAACGGGAGAGAAGGCGTCACTGGGAAGAAGCATGGACAACACAATCACAACAAATCCTTCGTCTTGCAACGTCAGACGACATTTACTGTACTTTATATTACTTTTTACACTGGGTGAATGACAATTCAACTGTTAAAGCATGAACACTGATGAACACTGATATTCACTACAATGACTAAATCAAACTGAATGGCTGGGGAACACATCTACATACCTGGGGAACAATGGGAGAGAAGGCGTCACGGGACGCTCTCTCTGCCTGCCCAAGGTATATATACCCCTGAGTTGCCAGCAATCGCTATTCACGCAATGACAGAAATTACAAACAAACCAAATGTTACTCATTCAAGGATGACCCTCAGCTGACAAAGGTCTGGCGAATTACTTGAGTTGATTTACACAAACTAATTCAAGATTGAGCTTGCAAGGAGAAAGTGGAATAAAAACTCAGTGACAACTGTCTTCACAAAGGCTGGGCTTACTGGAAGGGATCATGAGTATAAACATTGGGGAGAGAAAAGCGGTCCTCTTCTTCTAGGGGGTAGCTAACCAGCTATCCTTTATCATGTTTTGCGTTCGTGGAGTAAAATAAGAATCGGGTTCTAAAACAGACTAGCAGTCAACGTGACCATGACACCAGTGAACATTGGCAGTGATAGTGTCAGTGAAGCTTCTGAAGGAGCTGGTGCCTCCTCTCATAATGATGCGAACTTGAGGGTGAGTAGCCAGAGCGAGACAGATAGGGATGGAAACATGAATGGGGAGAAAGAGCCTCAGACTGCCAGCGTTGTCTCTTTAATAACCCCAGGTCTGAAAAATATCCATAACCCTGTACTTCTTCCAATATTTACAGAGGAAGAACTCGCGGGACTAATGAAGGAACCTGTGTATAAAAATCCTACTGGAATAAGGGCTGTGAGATGTATTATCAAGAACTCCAAGGGTGATGAATTTGAAACAGTTAACTTATTGGTCAGGTTGATCTATGAAGCCAACTCACGACTCGCTCTACTCAATTCAAGGTGGAACGAGTAACACGTACGCTTAGGTTCATTTTATGTAACACCCGGAGTCTTAACCGCAGATTTAATGACCTACAATGGCTTGTTAAAGTATTTAACATTATTGTAATTGGTTTACAAGATCCTTACATGTCCAGCACCCAGAAGAAAGTTGCACCCAGGATTAGTGGGTTTACAGCATACAATAGCGGAGCAGGAAGTGGCCTGCTCACTTACGCAAAGAATGGTCTGGTCTGTAAATGGATCAAAACCCACAATAATGAACGTTTTCACTATCAACAATTTACAGTAAAGACAGCAAACAGTCAATTTTCGCTGCATAACATCTATGTTCGGTGCAATAAGCTGTGAGCGAACGTGTTACCAAAGCCATCAGGTAACAATGCTATGCTGTATGGGTGACTTTAACTCGTCACACTGTCCTCGGTGATGTCCAGTGTAACTCTAAAGGGAGGGTGTTCGTGAATTACATCAATAATCATTTTTACTTTTTTACTTACTCTTTTCCTCTTCACCACTGATAGGCTTGTTAGCTGCTTGGGCGATCGGTCACGTCTCTGATTACTTTTCCTTTTCTTTTATCCTCTTCACCAAAAGATCGGCTCGTTAGCCGCTTGGGCGATCGGTCACGTCTCTGTTACGCACTGTTGGCAAGTACTGGGCATGCACCGGCTCCTGAATGTACCTGAACCGGCTCCAGTGTTGGTCAAGTCTTGTCTTGAAAGAGCTCACGCTCGGTACCGTCACAACACTTTCTGGTAGATTGTTCCAAGAGGTTACAACCCTCACTCGGAAAAAGTTTGTCTTCACAGTTTACTGGACTTGCGGCTTCTTCAATATTGAACTGTGACCCCTTGTGGGGCGAGCTTCCGCCAGCTCCAAGTAGGGACACTCGCCTGAGTAGTGCCTCTTGAGATGTTTATACACCTCAATTAGGTCACCCCTTGCCCGTCTGTAGTATAAGCTAGCAAGTTCAGGGTCTCCAATCTCTCAGGGTAGCTGAGGTGTCGTATGAGGGCTGGTACTGCCCACCATTTATAAGGGCCCCTGTGAGCCAGTAACAATTCCTTTTACTCTTATACTTATCATCATTGGTAGCGTGACGATAGGAGGCTCGTGGGTAGGTGTAATGATAGTATCGAGCAATAGGGTAGAAATAACGGTAAATACTGTAGGTAATTAATAGACCCAATTATACAAATACAAAGTTTATTTAACATGAATATGAAATTGAAAGAAAGAAATTATTTGTACTAACAGACGAAATATAGTACTACGCCCTCAGGCTCAACATACTCACACCATTATTGGGTGGACATAATAACACTTCCAACCCTACTGGGTGGACATACTCAATACACAACTAGTGTAGTCACTTAGCACCAAAAATACTAGGGCAACTGCCACTACAATACTCAGTCGTCAGGTGTGATACTCAAGCAACAGCCATGGGGTCCAGCCACCATGGAGTACTTTCCAACGACTGTGGAGATCCCAGTGGAGTAATTCCACCACACAAATAACCCTACTGAGTTAGACACTCATCCACCAATGATGGGGTCTGGTAGTGGTGGGTGGCTTGGTGACCCGGCGTCACCTCGTGGGCCGAGCGTTAGGGACAGACGAGCCAGCTATGGGGGCTATAGGTAGTCTGGAGTGTCTGACGGCCGGGTCTCACGAAGGTAAAAGATCCTACTGGACCTCGGACATCTCCCCAGACATTGTGGATACAACATCCACCCTACAGACACGGCCTAGGCTGCGTAAGGGACCTGTATGGATGAAGGGACGGGCACTTACTAACCGGTGACAACAACATCACGTTTCAGGGGACGTTAAGGACGTAAATATGACTTTACTCAGAGCATATCAACTACGTTACTGTAACACTTGCACAATCAACTATTAATTGGGTCAAATCACTCAAAGCAGGGCAAATTACAACACAGCGTGGATTCGCATACCTGTATGGATGAAGGGACGGGCACTTACTAACGGTTGAAATGCCCGCTGCGCCCTCACTCAAAACAGGCCAGGGAGTCCAGCTACTCCTATTCCGATGAATTAATTTACTGTACACTCTGATGTTGAAACTGAGACTATGAACTCATTTTCATTCTCTATTATTATCTCAACTAACAATGCTCTGACTCAGCTATCGAAAGCAAAATTAAATTGATTACAAAGTGTTGGGTGGCAACAGGTCTCCGCATACAGCGTCTGCTCTCGATGACGTCACCAAGGAACCGAGAAAACGGAGTACGTTTCCACTGGGGGACTCAAGAGGTTTTGTGGACGTTTGAGCGTAATATGAATCCTTAAGGTTTTCAGGTTAGCTCTTATCATGACCATTACAAAGCTTCCTCCTTCCTCAAGATTTATATTATGCGGTAACGTTCAGAAAACACGTAAGTAGTGACAGACACATTAAATCATTAATATAAAGTATGAATGCTCATACAAAACATTGCACCAATTATATCAATAAAAATAGAAAAATAATTCCCTACCGGTGGTCAGAATTAGGTACAAGAAATGGAAATCTGTTAACATACTACTAGAATGTGACACACCTTCATAAAAAATATATAGTGGGATACATATTACAAAATAGCACCAAAAATAATAGCACATGGGGTTAGGTACATCATGTCATAATAATACTGAATGGTGGTAAATACATCATATCATATCATAATAATAAATGGTGTTACGTACATCATATCATATAATATAATAATAAATGGTGTTACATACATCATATCATATAATAATAAATGGGGTTACATACATCATAGAATAATAATGATTTCAGTTAGATACCTCATATCATATAATAATAATAAATGGGGTTACATGTTACAAAATATACCTCACATCGGTAGATAAAGTGTACACTCAAAATTTCCTTACAGAACTCAAATTTCAATGTTCATAGATCATGAAAGTTTCTTTTACGGGATTTGTCAAATGCATACAGGACACACTGAGATTTAACATAGATTTCTCAAGCTAGGACATAGACGAACGGACCCCATCAAGTCAAAGGAATGATTTGTTGCCCTTAATCTAAAGAGTTGTGTAGCATTCGCGAGAGGCAGCACCATTCCAGGGACTCCGAACGAGCGGGTATTCCCAAGAATTCAATGCTAACGAAACGGTCCTCATGAGAACACTACCAAACCAAAAACTGTCTGTACTTATGGCATTTGCCATGTAGAAGTAATAGCACCATATTTCTATGCCCGACTACTCCCTGAAAGTCACGAACTCTACACCTATATACCAACAACACCCAGCCTACGTAGGACTTACCAACCGGAACTTGAGAATTCACCACTGGTATCTTTACTCATACTAGTAACAGATACCCTTCAGATGATTGCATAACTGCCAATCCATCTTCCAATCTCTGTCTTGACTGCAAATTGACCCTTCCTCTGCAAAATACTTTTAACCCCCCCCAAAAAAACATCCTCCATTCTTTTCCTTTCTCTCCATTTTTTCTTCTTCACTTCTTCAATTACCAAAAGTTACCTACAACAGATTGTGCACTTCACTACCCATCAACAACCAAGGAGGTTCACTTACAAAGCCCACCGTTTCTTAAAGATCCAGTCTAACCACTGGTTTTCTCCTCCTTTACCCATGGCTTTAGCGAGTTTAGCCAGAAGAGCTTGGACTTCTGTTGCTAAATCAACAGCGGCTTTGGCCGTCATGGTCCCCTGATTTGCGTTAGCATCTGCCATGGTGTTACAACAAATCACTACAATAACCCACTTTAAATACGATACATGCACAGTTCTCACTTAAGACCCAAGGACTGGTACTAATTTTCTGCAATACCACTAAACATTCCATGCATCAACTATTCAAAATACTGTTCAGATTATTAATCTCCCAAAAGATAATATTATGGCATGAAAACTTCACTGAGACACTTTGTCATTCACAAACTCAGTATGGTGCAACACTGCGTGAACACTTCACGAATTTCTGTACTCACAATTCTGGGTCCATACACTTGTATAACACTTTCCATATACCGTATCACCATAAGGTCCTCACATATATAATACTGTATTCTGAAAGTATACTGGCATTAGAGTTCGCATAACATACGTTTCACCAAATAATGAACCGTTAGCACCTGATTAAAATAACTTTAAAATTATAGCGTATACATAGAAATATTAATACGAGGAACTGTAAAATGCCCTGAGATATTAAGTAAATGGAATATATATCCTACCTAACACATAAACTAAAGAATATTACAAGTGCAGAATTAGCATCCACTTAACCTTTGCATATAGTGCAATGCTTCCGTTAGCACTCAGACTTAAAACACTGGGCACTCACACGATGGAACATTTCACAACTAGTGCCACGGCCCAAACATGTATTCACTGTCTGTAAGTAACACTGAGTTAACAACGGAAAAAAAATTTGGCAGACTGTTACACATCAAAATTCTCCCAATATTAATGAACCTTATTCACACTCTACACTCCAGTTATTGTTGCAGGTATCATTTACTTTAAACAAGACTTTTTTCTAACCTAACTCCAAGGTATTTCTTTGAACTTATTTCACTTTCTCTGCAAACCACCACAAAAAGCTGTACCTCGGAAAAATATGGAACAAAATCATTAGCAATCTGAAATACTCATTAGTTACAGTGGAATGGTTATTAAATACCCGTACAGAGAAATGGTTATCACTCAGTTAAAACTACAGTATCACAGTCATTCCTCCCAACTCGATACTATGTTCATTACATCACCATAGCTGCCACCATTTATGAGGGCTGGTACTGCCCACCATTTATAAGGACCCCTGTGAGCCAGTAACAATTCCTTTTACTCTTATACTTATCACCATTGGTAGCGTGACGATAGGAGGCTCGTGGGTAGGTGTAATGATAGTATCGAGCAATAGGGTAGAAATAACGGTAAATACTGTAGGTAATTATTAGACCCAATTATACAAATACAAAGTTTATTTAACATGAATATGAAATTGAAAGAAAGAAATTATTTGTACTAACAGACGAAATATAGTACTAGGCCCTCAGGCTCAACATACTCACACCATTACTGGGTGGACATAATAACACTTCCAACCCTACTGGGTGGACATACTCAATACACAACTAGTGTAGTCACTTAGCACCAAAAATACTAGGGCAACTGCCACTACAATACTCAGTCGTCAGGTGTGATACTCAAGCAACAGCCATGGGGTCCAGCCACCATGGAGTACTTTCCAACGACTCTGGAGATCCCAGTGGAGTAATTCCACCACACAAATAACCCTACTGAGTTAGACACTCATCCACCAATGATGGGGGCTGGTAGTGGTGGGTGGCTTGGTGACCCGGCGTCACCTCGTGGGCCGAGCGTTAGGGACAGACGAGCCAGCTATGGGGGCTATAGGTAGTCTGGAGTGTCTGACGGCCGGGTCTCACGAAGGTAAAAGATCCTACTGGACCTCGGACATCTCCCCAGACATTGTGGATACAACATCCACCCTACAGACACGGCCTAGGCTGCGTTAGGCTGTATGGATGAAGGGACGGGCACTTGCTAACCGGTGACAACAACATCACGTTTCAGGAGACGTTAAGGACGTAAATATGACTTTACTCAGAGCATATCAACTACGTTACTGTAACACTTGCACAATCAACTATTAATTGGGTCAAATCACTCAAAGCAGGGCAAATTACAACACAGCGTGGATTCGCATACCTGTATGGATGAAGGGACAGGCACTTACTAACGGTTGAAATGCCCGCTGCGCCCTCACTCAAAACAGGCCAGGGAGTCAAGCTACTCCTATTCCGATGAATTAATTTACTGTACACTCTGACGTTGAAACTGAGACTATGAACTCATTTTCATTCTCTATTATTATCTCAACTAACAATGCTCTGACTCAGCTATCGAAAGCAAAATTACGAAGTGCCCGCCGCCAGTGCTGGTCCACCTTATAATGCTGTCTGGCCACAGGAACACCGTCACGGAGCTGGCGGCCGGTGGCAAGTTGGACGGGCGACTTGTTCACCCCCCCGCAGAGGCGTGTTCAGATACTGGAGGAGGGCCTGGGATGTCCTATTGCAGTCCAGGCTACCCCCCGGGCCCAGTGTTATCCCTGAGGAGCCTCTTGGCAGCCTCGACCCCAGCCTCTGCCCTGCCATTGGACTGGGGGAAGTGGGCCGACGAGAGGTGCACCTCGACCCCCCATGACTTGAGGAAATCTGTCATCTCAAGGCTGGCAAGGTTGGTACCTTCATCCGTGGAGATCTGCTCAGGTACCCCCCACCTCGTGAAGTAGGCCCGCAGACTGGCGATGATTTTTCCAGAGGTGGCCTCGTTGGGGAAGTGGGCGATCTCCAGCCAACCTGTCAGTCGGTCAGCATATGCTATGTACGTGCGACCCTGCAGGTGGAACAAATCGGCCACCACTTGTTGAAAGGGATAGTCTGGCGCTGGGGTCAGAACCAACGACTCCGGAGGCTGGGAAGGGGCGTGGGTCTCGCAAGCAGCACACCGGGACCGATGATACTGCAGGTCACCCTCCATGCCAGGCCAATAGACAGACTGCCGGGCCCGCCTGAGCATTGAGTCGAGGCCCTGGTGCCCCACATGCAGGTTTATGGCGACCCGGTGGCGGAGGGAGTCGGGGATGACAAGGCGCACGCAGCCCTGGTCAAAGGTGTAGGTGACCAAACCCCTGACCACAGCCAACCTGTCCCTCACCGAGAAGTACGGGCGCAGACAGGCCACCTCCTGCGACTTGTGGGGGTGCCAGTCGCCCGCCAGCACCCTCGACACTAGAATCTGGTACACTGGGTCGTCCGCAGCCGCTTTGCACACTGTGTCTTCGTCCATAGTGATGCACCCATCCTGATCCAGTGCTGCGATTGTAACTGCACACACTGCAGCGCACAGGTCCTCCTCTTGGTTCATGTCCTCCGCATCAGGCGCCGCCCTGAGGGAGGGGAAGCGGGATAGGGCGTCAGCTGCTTAGTTCCGCTTCCCTGGCAAGTATTTGACCGTGAATCGGTACTGCAGGGTCTTCTCCTTGAGCCTGAACAGGCGCGGATTCGCCACATCCGTGAGGGCTCTGTCCCCTAGCAAGCCAACTAAGGGGCGGTGGTCCGTCACCAGAATGAGGTTCGGGCAGCCAAGGAGGAACAGCCTGGCCATGCGCAGGCACCACACCACAGCCAGGGCCTCCCCTTCTACTGCAGCATAACCGGCCTCGGCCGTGCTCAGATGTCGGCCACCACACAGAGCCAACCGCCACCCTCCTCTGCAGCAGAAGGGCATCTCTGGAGAGGCACAGGCACAGTATTGTTGCAGGACGACGAAGCCGATGCCTTCCCTGCTCCAATCAGTGACAGCTGCCATAGGCCTGGATTTGTTGTAGCACACCAAGCCATCTCTGGCCAACTGACAGATGGTGTCCTGGGCCTGGCGAAACTTGAGCCGCAGCTGGTCGTCCCAATACACCTGCTTGCCCACTGGCTTCTTGAGGAGCTCACGGAAGGGCTCCCTCACAGGTACAGTGGCAAGGAAGGGAGCCAACTGGTTAACCAAGCCATGCCAGGACCTGATGTCAGTGATTGATGGCTGATCCGGCATGGAAGTCCTTGATGGCTGAAAGACGTTGGGCAGTGGGCTGGTACAGGTCCCACCCCAGGAGGAAACCCACAAACTCAGCTTCTCTCCGGCAGAACAAGAACTTTTCTGGTTTCAGCGTGATACCTGTGCGAGCGCAGGTCTCCAGAAAATCGTAAGTGTGCCAGAACGCCCCCTTCACACTGGAGTCATAGAGGAGAGTGTCATCCACGCACTTGTACTTTCGGGGCACATCCTGAATAGCGTCGTCAAACCTCTTGGTGTAAGCAAATGACACTGAGAAATGTCCCATGGGCGTCCTGCAGTATCGAAAACGGCCCCACGGCGTGATGAATGTGGTCAGACGTCTACTCTCCTCCTCCAACTCC
Source organism: Homarus gammarus (assembly GCA_958450375.1). Taxonomy (NCBI): domain Eukaryota; kingdom Metazoa; phylum Arthropoda; class Malacostraca; order Decapoda; family Nephropidae; genus Homarus; species Homarus gammarus. The sequence goes on from CAUDMG010002589.1 coordinate 853,893, forward strand.
ACTTGATGAAATCCCCAAAAGGCGTCGGCGACGGTTTTGAACGAGTGCACTGGCACCCCAGACACCATGTCGAATGGTGCAGGTGTGTGGTGCGTCTCCCTCAGACAGCTTGCATTGAGGCGTTGGAAGTCCACAGTGCGCATGGGCTGACCGTTTTTCTTGGCCACCACGACCATCCTGGAGAACCACTCTATAGCCTCACCAGCAGGCACTGGCTGGATGATGCCTCTCCTGACGTCCTCCTCCAACTGGGCCTTCACCTCCGCTTCCCAGTGTTTCGGAACGGGAGCGGGTGTGTGACAGGCGTAGGGGGTCGTGCCGGGCGTCAGGTGGATAAAGTGAGGGGGACCAGTCATGACTGGCAGTGGGGACCTGCTGGTGTTGAATGCAGTAGACGAAAAGTGTGTGAGTAGCCATGCCTCCAGCCTGGCCACATTCTCCTCCAAAGGAGGCAAGGGTATCTCAACTGGCCTCGGTGGGAAACGGCTGCTCTCGGGTAAAGGGGTAGATCGTCGGCAGTGTGCCGCTCCCCTCCATCGCTCACGGCAGCCACAGCACGTCTATGGAGCAGGAAGTCGACAGGCACCAAGTTGAGGCACTTGCAGGCCTCCAATGACAGATAGAGGGCCTTGGCTGTCTGCACGAAGTAGACCTCCTGGACGGTGGACCCCTCGTCCACACCGAGGCGGCAGGGAGCGGACCCCAGACACTTGAGCTGTTTGTTTGCCACGTCCCTTAGGCCATTACGGGCCCGAAGTTGCCCCGGACACAAACCGATGTCCCGGAGCAGGGATGCGCCTGCCACACACACACCATAGCACCTGTGTCAGCTACAGCCAGCACAGGGGTGGCGGGGGAATTGCCCCCGGCCTGGGACACGAACACTTGTAACCTGGGGTGGCGGGATAGCTGGGCTGTTGCCACTGTAACAGCGCCTGACACATCCACAGGAGCACTTAGAGCTGACTTACTCCTACAACACCTTTTGAAGTGACCAACCTTACAGCAATTGCGACATGTAGCCCCACTTGCAGGGCAGTTACTTTTACCAGAGGCATGTGAAATACCGCAGTTACCACAGTGCGCGCGATTGGGGTGTCCAGGTCGGGCGGCAGCTACCTCGGACTCACCGGTGACGTCATCACCAACCGCCACTGCCTCCGAGGCTGTTCCCACCACTGCCTGGCCAGACGTACGACACAATACACCAGCATCTCTCACTGCTGCCTCAAATAACATGCATTTGTTTCTAAGTACTTCAACACTATTATAACTAGAGTACCCCTGGAAAATTTCCCTTTTCAACACTGGGTTACTCAGGCCCACCATAACTTTACGTAATAGCATGCACTCAGAGAGGTCGTTATCATAGGTGGGACATTTAAATTCACACTCCACCGCCTCTGCGAAGCATCGTTGAAAATACCTTTTCATGGGCTCCTCTTCACCTTGTTTGCTGTTGAAAAACTCGTTCCATTTCACTGCTTGGTTTGAAGATTGAAGAACCATTCCACTGATGGCGTCCAGGGCTTCTTTGGGCGAGAGCTGCTCCCACTGACCGCTGGGGTATCTCGAGTCAATCACCCTTTGGAGTGCAGGGACGCACTTCAGGCGAATGTGGAGTGTGGCTGTGAGGGGGCGGGTTCTTTAGCTGCCACCAATGTGAGGGGGCGGATTCTTGGTCTGTCACCAATGTGAGGGGGCCCGACTCCCTCTCTGTTTCTACACCACCCTCATCTTATTTACTTCTCTTAGTTCTTACTCTACTCAGTTCCGTCACCTATTCTTGGGTAGCATGGACATTCTCTTGGTAGCCTGGGCATTCTTTGGGTAGCATGGTCGAGGGTCTAGGCCCGTGAATATGGTAATTTTGGTATCAGGTCACTTGGATGGAAATAAAGGTAAAATACTGTGGGAGAAATGAATACACCTTAATTACTATAAAACAAGTTTATTAATAAAATCAAAGGGGAAAATAGATGTTATTAACACATACAGTAACTACCAGGCTCAGCTCCTGGGCCTATTGCACACTCTCTATGTCTTATGTACTGGTTTCCTTGTTTTCCTATTTACTCAACAGCAATTATTCGGACATTACACTCTTACCGTGCACCCAATACCTGATGTCACCTTACATTATATCGTAGGACCAGCTCCTTGTCTTTCCTCCCAAGACACTAATACTGATACAAACCCCGACATGGGTCCCCCACTTTTATACTTTTACTTTTATCCTCTTCGCCACTGATCGGCTTGTTAGCCGCTTGGGCGATCGGTCAAGTCTCTTTTCCTTTATATTCTTCACCAAAAGGTCGGCTCGCTAGCCGCCCGGGCGATCGGTCACGTCTCTGTCACGCACTGTTGGCAAATACTGGGCATGCACCGGCTCCTGAATGTACCTGAACCCGCTCCAGTGTTGGTCAAGTCTTCTCTTGAAAGAGCTCACACTCGGTGCCGTCACAACACTCTCTGGTAGATTGTTCCAAGAGTTTACAACCCTCACTCCGAAAAAGTTTGCCCTCACGGTTTTCTGGACTTGCGGCTTCTTCAATCTTGAGCTGTGACCCCTTGTGGGGCGAGCGTCCGCCAGCTCCAAGTAAGGACACTCAACTGAGTAGTGCCCCCTGAGATGCTTATAAACCTCAACTAGGTCCCCCCTTGCCCGTCTGTAGTATAAGCTAGGCAAGTTCAGGCGCTCCTATCTCTCAGGGTAGCTGAGGTGCCGAAGTGCAGGCACCAGTTTGGTGGCCCTCCTTTGAACATTTTCAACCAACTGACAGTCCCTAGCATATCTCGGGGACCAAATGGGGTGACAGTACTCCAGATGGGGAAGCACTTCACTCCTGAGGATCGTCACGAGGGACGGACCGTCTAGATATCTGAACGACCTTCTTATAAGACCCAATAATTTATTTGCCTGATTTACCTTCTTCTCACAATGGCCCGAGAACTTCAGCTCATTGTCAACATACACACCTAGGTCCTTCTCACACACAGTCTCAACTAGTAGGCTACATTTTCTTCATCCCGTTGGGACATATGGTACGCCTCCTTACCGTTGGTACGCCCCAGGTGCATCCTCTTACACTTCGTGACATTGAATCTCAGCAGCCATTCCTTCGACCATTCCTGGAGCCCACAGAGGTCCTTCTGCAGCTCTTCACAGTCCGCTTGGTTCTTAATTTCCCGAAATAATTTGGCGTCATCGGCAAACATTTGTATGGAGGAGTGTACAACGTCAGGCATATCATTTATGAAACAAACAAACAACAGCGGGCCCAATACACTACCCTGCGGTTCCCCACTTGTTACAGGTACAGATGACGATTTCGTGCCATTAATCACCACACATTGCTTGCGGTCATGTAGAAAGTCTTCTGTCCACGCTAGGACATTTCCCCGAACTCCGTACCCTTCCAGTTTGATTTTCAGCCTTTCGTGGGGTACACTGTCGAAAGCCTTGGCAAAATCTAGGTAAATATTGTCGATATTACCACCCCGTTCTAGAATATGGGTCCAAATATCCAATACCTTGAGCAATTGTGTCAAGCAAGAGCGCCCCGGCATAAAACCGTGTTGGCAATCTTTTACAAGGTTGTTTCGTAGTAGATGTTCCATCGCTGCATCTCTGATAATACTCTCAAGTACTTTACATATTATGCTGGTCAGGCTCACCGGTCTATAGTTGTTCGTGGAGTGCCTATCGCCCTTCTTGAAGATAGGACTCACATAAGCCACTTTCCATTCACTGGGGACCATTTGTTCATCCAGGCATTTACAAAACAGAATCTTCAGGGGCTCTGCAAGCTCGTTGCACAGCTCCCTTAGCACTCTAGGATGCACCATGTCAGGTCCGGGACTCTTATGGACCTTTAGCCTGGATAGTTTATTTCTAATACCCTCTTCTGTGAACACAATGTGGGTCAGTGCTGTGTCGAACCGTCTGTCCTCAAACGCAGGAAGGTTAGTTGCATCCTCTCTTGTGAACACTGAGGAAAAGAAGCTGTTCAATGCCTCAGCTATATCCTGGTCAGAATCTGCATAACTACCGTCTTCAAGCCTTAGGTCTGATACTCCTACTCGCGTTTTCAATTTCGACTTTGGGTTTGACTTGACCTCGCGTGCAACCAGCCTTTGGAATTCCTTTTCAGCCCTCCTACACTCTATCTTTGCTTGGTTTCTGGCTCTTGCATACATCCTCCTGTCTTGCTCATCGTTTGACCCAACCCACGTCTTGAATTTCTGGGTTTTCTTCTTAATTTTGTCGACCGCCGCATGGTTCATGTGTAGGGATCCCCTCGTATGCCTAGAAGCACTGGGTTTGGGTCCCCCACAACATGGGTAAGTATTAACAACACCTACAACCACACTGTGGACTATAATTCCAAGGCCTGTCACAGGGTATAGCACTGGCGCCTCTAACAACTGCTGTTGTGGTCGGTTACACTCCGACCCGAGATGGGTAGCCAGACACATGGCGGGTCTGGGGTCTGGCCCAACGAAGCCTTGGGGCACATTAATCCGGCCGCATCGGTGCCATCTTCTCACATATGATCCCGGCTGGACAACTAATACATCCGAGGCCGTTGTTGGATGGTAGAGCGATTCAAGAATCACAATGGAATCGGGAGACAAACGGGAATCAGCGTCAGGGGACCTGTATGGGTGAAGGGACGGGCACTCACTAACGGTGACAACAACATCACGTTTCAGGGGACGTTAAAGACGTAAATATGACTTCACTCAGAGCATATCAACTACGTTACTGTAACACTTGCACAATCAACTATTAATTGGGTCAAATCACTTAAAGAAGGGCAAATTACAACACAGAGTGGGTGGCCTACCTGTATGGGTGAAGGGACGGGCACTCACTAACGGTTGAAATGCCCGCGGCCCTCACTCAAAACAGACCAGGGAGTCCACCTACTTCTATTCCGATGAATTAATTTACTGTACACTCTGACCTTGAAATTGAGACTATGAACTCATTTTCATTCTCTATTATCATCTTCACTAACAATGCTCTGACTCAGCTATCGAAAGCCAAATTAAATTGATTACAAAGGGTTAGATGGCAACAGGTCCCAACATACAGCGTCTACTCCCAAAGACCAAGACGGGGGAAACAGAGAATGGGGGACGTTTCCACTGGGGGGACTCAAGAGGGTTTTGTGGACGTTTGAGCGTAATATGAATCCTTAAGGTTTTCAGGTTAGCTCTTATCATGACCATTACATGGCCACCAGTTGTGACCACCAGTTCAACAGCACCCATGACTCCATGGACCGCCTCCATGTCCTAAACGCAGCTGCTGGCATTTCTGCCTCACACTTCTCTGGTGCGACAGCTGCTGAGGGCTTCATGACCGGCATAGAAGCATGACCACCGCCAGCAACTAGAGACGCCATCTGAGCCATCAATGCACTCATGGCCTGCTGCTGGGCGTGCGTGGTGTTCCCCGCCGGTGTAGAGAAGCCCTGGCGTCCCCTTGAGGGCGTCGAGAATCGTGGACGTGTAGGGGCCATATCAGCGTTCTTGTCAGGGCTGTATTGGCGTGTCGGGCCCCGACATATCCTACTCACTTCGCCATGTGAGAGGTTGGAGTCATAGACCACGTTCTTTGTAGACTTTATTCTAACAGCGTCAGCTGGTGACTGGCAACCGGGCGCTGCCAAAGACAAGCCCCCATCTCAACATGGGAAAACATATCGTATGATGGTACAATCTTACACCTTGGAACTATGTAGCTCTTATAAACATCTTGGAATTTGTGTGAATGATGCAAACTTTGTCGGCAACCTTCGTGCCAAACTAATGCAGCACATTAATCCCATCAGAACCCTTGTTGGCAAGGGCTATGGAATTAACGTCACCTATGCTCGTACTTTCTATCTTCATTTCATTCGTTCTGTAGTTGACTATCATTCTCTCCATCTTGTGACTATTACACCTAAACAACTCAACAGCCTTGAGGTAGTACAAAATGAAGCCATGCGCATCATTCTAGGATACCCAAAATCAACCAGAATTGTAAACATGAGGAAAGAGCTCGGGCTGCCCTCCCTATCTGAGAGGATAGCTCTACTTAATACCATGTTTTGTGCCAAAGTTTTGAAGAACAATGGTCCCCAAACTACAGCTTAAACTAAGTTGATGTTCTATCTAAGTAATCTCGACTATCTCGCTAACCTTCCACAAAAGACCCTCTTTGGGGCGTGGCTTGAAACTGAATGTCTCAATCACCCCAGACGAGCCCATTAATGCCATTCCTTCTTGGCTGGATATATCAATTCCTATTAATTACACTCCTGTTGGTAGTAAGCAAATGTTAAACACCGCTGTGATGAGATGTGTCACACTAGAAACTAATAACAGACACATCGATAGTATTAAATCAAATGAATGTTATGCTTTTACTGATGGTTCTATGCAGACAAACACAGGTAGAACAGGCTGTGCCATTGTAATATATAAAGAAAAAGAGATGATAGGGTCAAACAAGCAAAGGTTGAACAACTGGGCCAGCACAACACAAACTGAACTAACTGGAATCTACTTAGCTACAGCCTACCTTAAAGAAAATGCACGTGGGGTGATATTCTGTGACTCTCAAAGTGAACAGCCCGTCAGGATCTATGTCTAAAGTTGTATGTGATATTAAAAGAAATGTGATAACTGCCAATGAGAACAACTCTCGTATCGAATTTCTGTGGATTCCGTCCCATGTTGGAATCAGGTATCATGACCGTGCTGATAGACTGGCCAATGAGGCATGTAAGAAAGAAAATGTTGACCGTGACCTTGGTCTGTCCAATGCTGTACTTAAAAACATTCAAGTCAGAATCATGAACTGTAACCTAGAAGAACTGATAAATGCAAAGAGACCTGGCAGTTGTAGCATTAGTAAATATGACAAATTTTGTGACAAGAAGTACCGGTGTGGCCAGCATAAGGACAGAACTAGACAATGAGATATAGTTTTGTCTAGAATTAGGCTCGGGTACAGACACATCTGGCAAGTTAGTAACGCTGTACCCATACCGGAACACTCTTTTACTTTTACTTTTTACTTTTATCCTCATCGCCACTGATCGGCTTGTTAGCCGCTTGGGCGACCGGTCACGCCTCTAATTACTTTTCCTATTCATTTATCTTCTTCACCAAAAGATCGGCTCGCTAGCCGCCCGGGCAATCGGTTACGTCTCTGTCAATCACTGTTGGCAAATGCTGGGCATGCACCGGCTCCTGAATGTACCTGAACCCGCTCCAATGTTGGTCAAGTCTTGTCTTCAACGAGCTCACACTCGGTGCCGTCACAACACTCTCTGGTAGATTGTTCCAAGAATTTACAACCCTCACTCTGAAAAAGTTTGCCCTCACGGTTTTCTGGACTTGCGGCTTCTTCAAGCTTGAGCTGTAACCCCTTGTGGGGCGAGCGTCCGCCAGGTCCAAGTAAGGACACTCAACTGAGTAGTGCCCCCTGAGATGCTTATACACCTCAACTAGGTCTCCCCTTGCCCGTCTGTACTATAAGCTAGGCAAGTTCAGGCGCTCCAATCTCTCAGGGTAGCTGAGGTGCCGAAATGCTGGCGGCCCTCCTTTGAACATATTCAACCAACTGATAGTCCCTAGCATATCTCGGGGACCAGATGGGATGACTCCAGATGGGGAAGCACTTCACTCCAGAAGATCGTTACGAGGGACGGACCGTCTAGATATCTGAACGACCTTCTTATAAGACCCAATAATTTATTTGCCTGATTTACCTTCTTCTCGCAATGGCCCGAGAGCTTCAGCTCATTGTCAACATACACACCTAGGTCCTGCTCACACAGTCTCAACTTGTGCAGCATGTAAACTTTGTGATAAACCTTTAAAGCATACAATTGAACACTATATTATTGAATGTAACACTGTCAAAGACTACATTGAATCAGGGGTGCCTGAGGACATTCTTGCTGTTTATCCAAAATTTGCTTGCCCACACTAATTAGTCTTGAATTAGAATATGACGTCCAATGTATATGAACCACTGACCTGCATGGCAGTGAACAGTGACATCACCCATATGACTCTGACCTATATATACTGCTAATGAATATGTTGTATTTCTTCGTGTACGAACCTCTGTCCTGCATGGCAGTGAACAGCGACATCAACCCACATGAATCTGACCTATATATACTGTTAATGAATAAGATCTATTCCTTTGTGTATGAACCTCTGTCCTGCGTGGCAGTGAGAAGTGATACCACCCTTAGTGTCAAGACCTGACTGAATTACTCAGAATACGGAATTATGTTAAACTAAAAAAACAAAAACAAAAAACATGAAGTGAATACACATGATATATATGTGTGTACAAATCAATTCTAATGGAATAGATATATTGTAAGTGGAGAGGGGATGACTTATGAGACTTGTAGAAAGGTACTGTACATTTTAACACAATCATTACAAAGAATATTGCACTTTTTCTTGTGACTTTGTTTCTGATCACAAAGAGGAATTGTAGTGGGAGATGATTATATAGGAAATCCCTCAACTTGATTATAGGAGGATGCATCTCCCCAGGATCTATGCCTTTGTGTACAATAATAGTTTATGTACAAGAAATAAATTTAAGGGAAAATATCGTCATAAATATCGTAGTTTTGGCTAAACATTAATTTTCTGTCATAGTGTGCCATTAAAATATATGGAACACCGTTTTCTGTCTACGGGACGCCTGGTCACTTGTTGGCAGGCCAATCGGAGCCACCACAGCAAAGTAAGGGAGATACGCTTCCTCCTACATACTTTCCTTGGACGAGACTAAATCAGAGTAAACACAGGTAACGTCAACGTACCTTTCTCTTTGAATACCTGCACTTTCTATGTACACTCACTGTGTACCTGCACTGTTTATATACACTGTTTACCTGCACTGTCTATATACATTATGTGCATACTTGGTCTGTTTATATACACTAAACCTGCGCTGTCTACACTGTGAACACTGTATACCTGCACTAATCTATATACACTGTACCTGCACTGTTTATGTACAGTCGAGGTCAAAAGTGTTAAACACTTAGCAATATCTGGCATCTACTTCGGAGTTATATAAGCGGTATATGATTACGATATACTAATAACACTACTTGTCATCACGTATCATGCCTGAACCACAGAATAGGATAAAGCTTAATACCTAAAGTCTTCGGGTACTTACATGTCAAGTGTTCAAGACTTTTGACCCCGACTGTACACTGTATATACCGGGTCCGACTAATTACCCAAATGTACCCAAATGTAGCCACAATGAAGTCAAATGATGGTCCTACAAGCGTAAATCGGGCTGTGAATCACTTCTCGATTAGTATTTGGTGTCATAAAGTCACAAAAAATTGGTAAACTTAATTTGATCTGAGTTGAGTTAGGTTAGGTTAGGTACATGCACTCGATCTATTAACTCAGATTAAATTAAGTTTACCAAATTTTTGTGACTTTGTGACACCAAATACAAAGTCGAGAAGTGATTGGCAGTCCGATTTATTCATGTAGGACCATTATTTGACTCCATTGCGGCTACATTTGGGTTCATTTGGGTAATTAGTCGGACCCTACAGGAATAAATCGAACTGCCAATCACTTCTCTACTGGTATTTGGTGTCACAAAGTCACAAAAAATTGGAAAACTTAATTTAATCTGAGTTACCCGGTAATAGATCGTGTGCATGTACCGAGGGAGCGAGTAATTACCCAAATGAACCCAAATGTACCCAAATCTACCCAAATGAAGTCAAATAATGATCATACAAGCGTAAATCGGGCTGTGAATCACTTCTCGATTAGTATTTGGTGTCATAAAGTCACAATAAATTGGTAAACTTAATTTAATCTGAGTTAATAGATCGAGTGCATGTACCTAACCTTACCTAACCTAACTCAGATTAAATTAAGTTTACCAATTTTTTGTGACTTTATGACACCAAACACTAATCGAGAAGTGATTCACAGTCCGATTTATGCTTGTAGGACCATCATTTGACTTCATTGTGGCTACATTTGGCTTCATTTGGGTTCATTTGGGTAATTAGTGGGACCGCTGTAATACCTGCTGCTTATATTATGTACTGTATATAACTATTATCTATATACACTAAGTATACATGCACTGCATATACATTGTGTAAATGTTCACTGGCTATATACAATACAGTCTGTGAAATTATCATTTCGGTTGTTTAATATTTAGAAGTTGCCACCACATAATTGACTTTTGAAAAATAGTGTTAAATACAAATATAACGGTAAATTTATAGAAAAGCACCGTCTATTCTTTGGATATTATAGATATGTTTCTCCTATGGTTTTGAACGCATTTAATATTTATTACCGTCGGAAGTCACTTTTTTTTTTTTTTTTTTTTTTTTTTTTTTTTTTTTTTTTTTTTTTTTTTTTAGCCCCCCCCCCCCCCCCCCTCCCCAACAATCTTAAGGGAAGATCTTGGAAATTGTGATTTTTTTGTTGGGTAAATCACAGAAACATGTGATTTTCAATGGAGAACAAGGCAAAAATTGCTCAAAAACCATAGGAAAAACATATTTCTAATACATAAAGAAATGTAACCTAACTTAACCTACACCTTTTTTCTGTGGAAAAAGAAAACAAACAAAAATACAATAAAAACAAACAAACCAACCAAACCTAACCTAACCTTTTTATTCACACCCCCACATCTTACCTTAATCTGAAGAAGAATCAGGTTCATCTGGGTCGTCACTGTTTGAATCGATATGGACGTTGTTCGTTAATACACCGTGTTTTCTAAAAAATTAAATTGCCAAGCTATTTACCTGATGAAACTCGGCAATTGACATAAAATAATCTATATCATCAATTTTGGCACAGCTCTCCACCCTGTTCAGCCATATCTGGTTCTGAAAAATAAATCTCCGCTCACGACACACCCACGCATTGTTCATTGGCTAAGACAAAATACTCTTGCCTTATAATAAGTCTCCTCTCGCTATAGCCAATAAGGAACACCCACACCAACCCCGCAAATACACTGTAGACGCTTCAGAGGCGAACACGGAGGTAGGAGCACTGGCTGAGGGGGGTCAGAGCTTCTCTGCGAGACTTAAACAACAAATGGCGAGACTTGTGACTGACCAAATATATTAATATTGGAAAATTAATATCTCGGTTATCCTTAATTTCCTGCAGAAATATCATAGAAGAAAAATGTCTTAGAAATGTCTAAACATTATGAAATTCATATTAATAACAGCGAGAGAAAGACCGGTGCTTTACTATAAATTCACCAATATAACTTTCATTTTCACCGGAAATGAGCCATAGTGAAGATATTGAAAAAACTAATTTAACGCAACCCCTTTTATGCAAGAAACTTACCCTAAGTGAGAGATACAGGAGGATAAAGTGATGCGACTTTAATGAGGAAGTGGTGCAGTATGGTGTCCTCGTCTGAGTGATATGCTTGGAACATATACTTAGCAAAATATTACCGATAATGTTTTTTTTGTTTTTCCCAGCACGAAGAACCTAATTTTTAATGTCATTCCAAAGATGTTTAATATTTTGTGTATGGACACCAGTTGAGCGGTCAATAAAGTTCTCACTGTGAGTAACAGTTTTGTGAATACAGTATAAATTTTTTTTAGGGTACTGTAAGCCCTCCAAATGTCAGTATGAATACAGGTACTCCCCGACTTACGACTGACTTGACTTACGTCCACCCGCACTTACGACCTGCCTCAGTCGTACCAAAATGTGGTCAAATTATGTATTTTTGAGTCCCAAAGTCAGTACACAGACAAAATTTTCTTCTGTAATTCACTTTAAAATGGCTGGCAAGCTTAAAAGTGAGTGTTTTGTGGTGCTGAGAAGAAAAAGAGACCCAAATTTTCGATTTTCTGTGTTATTTAAGCATTTCCGACTTACGACCATTTCGACTTGCGACCTGGATGCCGGTCCCTAACCCCGTCGTAAGTCGGGGAGTACCTGTAATTGCATCTGGTTTCACATAACGTTGAGTAAGTGGTATAAGTGTCTCAGCACTGCGGTCAGGAACTGGTATAATAAATTTACTTTTGACACACTTTCTATTCCACCCAACACCCACACTCCAGTTAACTCACTCCCATAATTATATTTTGATTTTCCAAATTTAATTTCGTCCACTTCCACAACAATACCATGCCCTCCAATTGGTTCCTGGTTATCTAGCCAATGTTTACATACCTCTGAGCAAAAACTTTTCCGGTCATCAGAACATACAGTAATCCTGTCTTTTCCGCGAAAATTACATTCCTGAAACCCCAGCGAAAAGCCAAAACCGCGAATGCTCTTTTAGGAATCAGTGTACCTGTGGCCACCAAACAGCTCAGGTAGGTCATGCAACTTAACCACGCCATGCTCTCCACTCACGGCTCAGTGGTCACACTGATCACTGATGCACTGTACCGGCAATTACTAACATCATTATTTGAAACTAATCATATTGTAGTATAATAATGGAAAAACACAAACACAGTTATACAGTGGTCCCTCGGTTAACAAGCACAATTCGTTCCAGAAGGTTGCTCGTTAACCGAAGCCATTGTTTCAATGGGTCTTTGGGTAATTGGTTCCAGCTCACCGAAAATTGCATACAAACTAAAAATAAATACCGTATATACTCGTCTATAATTCTACCTCATTTATAGGTCGACCCTGATTTTTTTACCAAGAAATCGTTAATTTATGACATTCCTCGTTTGTTGGTCGACCCAAGTTTTTGAGGGTAATGGAACAACAAAACCTTCAGTAAAAACACACTACGTCCTATAAACTGAGGCTCGCCGTGCCTGAAACACCGAGTGCCGAAGGCAAATTGTTTACCATTTATTATTACAACACTTTACACTGACACACGGGTAGTTTCAACAAAATATTGTATATTTCCATTCAAATATTTATTCAAGTCAATTAGGAGGGAATATTATTGTGATAAAACAGTTTTTTAACTGAAAACCATTCGAAAAGCGATTTCGGTAACATCTTTTGAATGAAAGAAAGCGAGTCATTGTTTTCATCACGATTTTATCCCACTTTCCACTGTAATACGTACTTCATTTCAGCAAAAATATTACTATTCCGTGAATGTATTATATCAAGCACAGTATGAATAGAATATCACTAATATAACAGTATTTTAACCGAAAACTATTTAAAAAAACCAGTATCATCTCTCGAACATTGGAAGGTTAGGTAAAGTCATTTGTTTTCGTCATGTAGTTTATCCTATTTTACATTCAAATACATCACGTTTCAGCAATACTACTATTTATTTCTGAGAATATGGAAATGTAATATTTTTGCTGAAATGACGTACGTATTACAGTGGAAAGTGGGATAAAATCGTGACGAAAACAATGACTCGCTTTCTTTCGTTCAAAAGATGTTACCGTAATCGCTTTTCGAATGGTTTTCAGTTAAAAAACTGTTGTATTGCAATAATATTCTATCCTAATTCACTTGTGATGTAACAGTTTTTTAACTGAAAACGATTCGAAAAACACGTGTACCGACTAGCTGATACGGCAGAGCCTTGGTCGCAATGGCTTTGTTTTTGCATCGGTCCTTCTTAAGCAGCCTTTAATATTAGCGTATGTTGAAATTGTGTTTACCAGTATATTCTTATTTTCTTGCTTCTTATTTTCCAGAAATATGACAAGTTTGTATATACTGGTTGACAACCCTTTATCCGAAATTCTGAAAGCCGAAAAGCTCTAAAAACCGATATATATATATATATATATATATATATATATATATATATATATATATATATATATATATATATATATATATATATATATATAGTATAGTATAGTATATATAGTATATATATATATATATATATATATATATATATATATATATATATATATATATATATATATATATATATATACATACAGTTCGTCCCCGAGTTACGTACATCCGATTTACGTACAAACGGCCGATACGTACATCGTTTCTGAAGTCTTTAATTGCAAAAATATTGTCTTAAAAGGGCGAGCAATTTTTAAATTTGGCGGGCGAGCCAGCCGCACCGCGCCGCCACTATCACTGACCATGCAGACGACACGCTAGATGCACCAAAACAACAAGTGTGGTCATTGTGCATACAGTACTTCTCCTGTGAATTTCTGCCCTATTTTGTACACTTTACTCTGTGTGTAATGACTGGTGTAAAGCGTAAGAGTGGTGAAGCCAGTGGGAGCGCTACGAAACGTCAAGCAATCTCACTAGAGGTAAAAATGGACATAATAAAACTGCTTGAAAGTGGTGAAAAGTTGACCAATGTTGCCCGCAAATTTAACCTGAGTCGGTCAACTGTTAATACAATTGATAAGGGCAAAGAAAAGATCAAGGAACATGTGAAATCTGCAGTGCCAATGCAATCTACAATTATAACTAAAAGAAGAGGGAAGGTCCTGGAAGAAATGGAAAAATATCTTGCGATGTGGATCGAGGACTGCACACAAAAACGTAAGCCTCTGTGTCTCAGTATGATTCAGGAGAAAGCCCTAAGTCTTTTCAACGACCTAAAGAAAGATCACCCTGATGATACTATGACATTCAATGCTAGCCATGGGTGGTTTAACCGATTCAAGGTGCGAAATAAGCTGCATAATGTTAGAGTGACTGGTGAGGCGGCGAGTGCTGATTGGAAAACAGCACAGGAATTTCCAAAGAAACTCGCGGAAATTATTGACGAGGGAGGCTACACACCACAACAGATCTTCAATGTGGATGAAACTGGGCTTTATTGGAAAAAAATGCCTGACAGGACGTACATAAGCAAAGAGGAGAAGTCAATGCCTGGGTTTAAAGTAGCGAAGGACAGACTGACGCTGCTTCTTGGTGGTAATGCAGCTGGTGATTTTAAATTAAAACCATTGCTTGTGTACAGTTCTGAAAACCCACGAGCACTCAAAAACATTGCAAAGGCATCCCTTCCTGTCATATGGAAAAGTAACACTAAAGCATGGGTTACACAGGCACTTTTCCAAGACTGGTTCTACCACCATCTTATACCAGACGTGGAAAAATATTGCAGGGACAATGGTATACCCTTCAACATCCTCCTGCTGCTTGACAATGCACCTGGTCACCCCCCTTTCCTGGATGACTTCCACCCAAAGGCAAAGGTTGTGTACATGCCACCCAACACAACATCTATCATCCAGCCAATGGATCAGGGCGTCATTGCAACATTTAAAAAATATTATCTTAGGCGCACCTTCCGCCAAGCACTGAAGGCAACTGATGACAATGGGATGATTCTCAAGGAATTTTGGAAGTCCTATAATATCTACAAGGCAATTAAAAACATCGGTGCATCCTGGCAGGAGGTTACATCATCCTGCATGAACGGCGTGTGGAAGAAAATCTGTCCACAGTTTGTCAACGACTTCAGTGGGTTTGAGAATGTTCAGGAGGAGCAGAAGGCTGTGATCAACAACTTAATCAAAATAAGTGAGAAACTGGAGTTAGACCTGAAGGAGAATGACTTCTCTGAGTATTTCGACGCCCACGGCAAGGACTTGACAAATGACGAGTTGATTGAGTTGGAGAAGCAACGACGGGAAATAGAAACAGCTGAAGAAGATCAAGTTGAAATGCCTACAAAGCATTTCCAAACTAAACTGATGGCGCAGGCTTTTGCAAAGGGGGAGGAAATGTTGGCACTTTTTGAACAGCAAGATCCAAATGAAGAAAGACTTGCCAAGGTGTCAGCAGCGATCCAAGAGGCTATTAAATGCTATCACATAATTTATGAAGAAAAAAAGAAGATAACACCCCAAACATCCATCCACAAATTCTTCAAACCAGCAGCCGTATTGCCAACATCATCTACACCTGATCCAGTGCCATCAACATCATCTACACCTGATCCAGTGCCATCAACATCATCTACACCTGATCCAGTGCCGCGTGATATGGATGATAGTGACGACTGCGACGGCTGACTGCGTCACGAGTGTTGCCGCGAGTGTGTTTACATAGTTCACCGCGCGGCTACTTATGCCGCATTTATGTTAAATAAAATATGTTTGCATTTGATAAGTTGTATTAATTACCACCAGATAACATTATAGGGTTGGGGGATTTTCGAGTTACGTACATTTCGAGTTAAGTACAACCTTTTGGTCCCCATTATGTACGTAACTTGGGGACTTACTGTATATATATATACACACACACACACACCTAGACCCCGACTTACGACTACGTGGACTTACGACCGTCGGGACTTACGACCGCCTCACATATAGATAAAAAAAAAAAAAAATTTTTTTTTTTTTTTTTTTTTTTTTTTTTAAATGACACACGCATTTTCTATACAGAAACGTTTCCAGTTAATGTAGTCTCCATGTATAATTAGAAAATTATGGGGGCCCCATGTGCATTCAGCTGACTACATTAAAGGTTAAGTGCTCAGTCACACTGTATCCATTCCTTATTATTTATTACTTTCACTGTACTGTATCCATTCATCATTATTCATTACTTTTACTGTACTGTATTTCATTGTAGATTTTTTATTAAAAAAAATTTTTTTTTTTTTTTTTTTTTTTTTTTTTTTTTTTTTTTTATCTATGTCGGACTTACGACCATGTCGGACTTACGTCCTGGATTTGGGTCCCTAACCCCGTCGTAAGTCGGGGTCTAGGTGTATACAGTAGTACCCCGCTTAACGCGGTCAATAAAACCCACAGGGTACCGTGTTAAGTGAAAACCACGCTAAGTGAACAACAGAACATATGGGATTAATTCCAATAGAAACTGGCCCGATCCCCAAACTCCACTTTTTCCTACACAATAACTATGTTGTAGTAAAAATAACATCTTAATTTTATGATGGTACATGCACACAATTAATACTTAAGAGAAATAGAGAAATACAGTCGCCAAGTTAATGTCCATTCAAATAATGGACTCAACTCCCTCCCCCTCTTCTCACACTACACTCGGTGGCTCTTCCCTCTCTGAGAAATTTTGGGGGAAATCCACTAAATTTTAATAAATAATACCTCAAACTAAAGTTAGGATAATACAATTGACATTGCTGGATTCCTTGTAAGACCAGGAATATTTTGAATATAAATGTCATATATTTTGCACAAAAGATAACATATTTACTGAGAGTAATCATTATATCTAAAATTTGTATGTCTAATGCAAAATCTATGATGTTTATATTCAAAATGATCACCAAATTGTAAGAATTCCAGCAATGTAAATTATATTCTGGCCGGGTAATTTGTATGAATTTTATGAGCTAAAACAAATATCTTCAGTTAATAAAAAAAAGAAATATTCTTCAAGATACTATCTGTCAATCAAAGTACCCCACCTTGCCTCCCCCCTCTTCCAACTGCGCAGTCAGTCCCAACCCTCCCCCCCCACCCCCCACCAATCCTCCCTTCAAGAGATGTTGGGTGAAAAAACTAAATTTTAACATTTTGTATTAAATAATACCTCAGATTAAAGTTAGGATAATATAATTGACATTGCTGGATTCCTTGTAAGACCAGGAATATTTTGAATAAAATGTCATATATTTTGCACAAAAAATAACATATTTACTCAGAGTAAACATTATATCTAAAATTTGTATGTCTAATGCAAAATCTATGATGTTTATATTCAAAATGATCATCATATTGTAAGAATTCCAGCAATGTAAATTATATTCTGGCCGGGTAATTTGTATGAATTTTATGAGCTAAAACAGGCAGGGTGGCGGGTGGGGCGAATCTAAAAATAGCTCTCGAGCCGGACACTCACGGCGTATACAGTTCGTCCCCGAATTACGTACATCCGAATTACGTACAAACGGCCGATACGTACATCGTTTCTGAAGTCTTTAATTGCAAAAATATTGTCTTAAAAGGGCGAGCAATTTTTAAATTTGGCGGGCGAGCCAGCCGCACCGCGCCGCCACTATCACTGACCATGCAGACGACACGCTAGACGCACCAAAACAACAAGTGTGGTCATTGTGCATACAGTACTTCTCCTGTGAATTTCTGCCCTATTTTGTACACTTTACTCTGTGTGCAATGACTGGTGTAAAGCGTAAGAGTGGTGAAGCCAGTGGGAGTGCTACGAAACGTCAAGCAATCTCACTAGAGGTAAAAATGGACATATTAAAACTGCTTGAAAGTGGTGAAAAGTTGACCAATGTTGCCCGCAAATTTAACCTGAGTCGGTCAACTGTTAATACAATTGATAAGGGCAAAGAAAAGATCAAGGAACATGTGAAATCTGCAGTGCCAATGCAATCTACGATTATAACTAAAAGAAGAGGGAAGGTTCTGGAAGAAATGGAAAAATATCTTGCGCTGTGGATCGAGGCCTGCACACAAAAACGTAAGCCTCTGTGTCTCAGTATGATTCAGGAGAAAGCCCTAAGTCTTTTCAACGACCTAAAGAAAGATCACCCTGATGATACTGTGACATTCAATGCTAGCAATGGGTTGTTTAACCGATTCAAGGTGCGAAATAAGCTGCATAATGTTCGAGTGACTGGTGAGGCGGCGAGTGCTGATTGGAAAACAGCACAGGATTTTCCAAAGAAACTCGCGGAAATTATCGAGTTACGTACATTTCGAGTTAAGTACAACTTTTTGGTCCCCATTATGTACGTAACTTGGGGACTTACTGTACGTGGAAAAAACCCGCGTTAAGTGAAAGTTCAGCTCTGGCGAGGCACCGCGTATATGGTAAAACGCGCGGTAAGGTTGCGCAGTGTGTGTCTTTGTTGCGTTATCACTGACGTCATATGACTTATCGGACTGTGATTGGCCATGCATCCCTACCCCCCTCTGCTGCTAGCTTTAATTGGCTTAAAGTATTATGACGTGACCACCCGGGGGAGGGAGGGAGGGAGGGAGGAAAGACGACGCTTGACCTAGCCGCGGCAGTTTCATCCCTCAAGGCCACACCGTGTAAACGCGCATCCATTGTTCCGTAAAATGGCTTCCGCCGGACCACCACCGCCACCAGAGAGAGACCTTTCCTTACCTGGACCCAGCAGCACTAAGCCAAAGAAGACACGACGTTCCTTAAGCTACGAGGTGAAGTACCAAATTGTTCAAGATTTGGAGAAAGGAACACGGCAAATTGATCTCGCTCGCAAGCATGGCGTCAACGAATCTACGATTCACACGATCAAGAAGGATGCAGCCAAGATCAAAGAGCACATGAAAATCACAAAGTCTGCAGGTGCTTCATCTATCAGGTATTGCCAGAACAGGGTGCTGGCAAAAGTGGAAAATTTGCTGGTGAATTATTTGATTCGTCAGGCGCGAAGCAACATGGCAGTGGACACGCGCTTAGTGCAGGAGTACGCACGTGAGCTATACGCAGCAGTGTCACGTAAGCTGGGAATTGCAGAGGCCAAACCCTTCAATGCTTCCTCTGGTTGGCTGCATAGGTTTAAGAAGAGGAACAAGATCACCAACATCAACATTGGTGGTGAGGAAGTGAGTGCTGACCGTGTGGCGGCTAGAGATTTTCCTCCGTTCTTACGTGAGATTATGGAGGAAGGACAGTACACTGACGACCAGGTGTTTAACATGGACGAATCTGGTCTTTTCTGGAAAAAGCTACCTTCCAAGACCTTCGTTGTCCAGTCTGCCAGCAAGGTAAGGGGTCGGAAGTTGCAGAAGGAACGCATCAGCGTCCTGTTTACCACCAATGCCTCCGGTACCTGTAAACCAAAGTTATCGGTGATTCACACAGCCCGCAAGCCGCATGCCTACAAGAATATGGACATGAACAAGCTTAATGTCCACTGGCTAACCGCACGTAAGGCGTGGATGTCCTCTTCTCTGTCCCTCTTCTGGTTTGACAACTGTTTTGTTCCTGACGTGAAGAAATTCTGCGAGCAACAGAATGTTTCATTCAATATTTTGTTGCTCCTTGACAACGCACCTGGACACTCGCCCCTACTTATGGATCGTCACCCCAACGTAAAAGTGGTCTTCCTTCCTCCCAACACTACGTCATTAATCCAGCCCATGGACCAGGAGTTGATTTGCAATGTGAAAGCTGCGTACTCTGCAAAGAAGTTCAAGCTCCTGAACGACTCTACCAACACCAAGGATGAGTTGCGTATGCTGGGTAACACCGACAGCGAGAGCAAAAGCGACGAGGACAAGGAACAAGAGGTGGCGGCTCAAGAACTTCTCGTCAAACAATTTTGGAAGAAGTTTAACGTTAAACAAGCTGTAGACTTCTTGGTGGAGGCATGGGATCTGCTGACTATTGCTGCGATTCGTCACGCATGGAGACATGTGTTGCATGGCATACCAGGTGAGAGGAGGAGTGAACCTGTGACTGGTGAGGTTCAGACTGTTGCAGTAGCAGTGGACCTTGCCAGAGAAGCTGCGCTCAATATTACAGCTGAAGGCTTCTCCGAGACTACCAACAAAGACAACCTGAAGGTGATCAGAGATCCTGAAGTGACCAGTGGCGGCTCGTGAAAAATAAAATGGAGGGACTGCAAGCCTCACACAACAGTAGGATACACAAATTTGACCTACCTCAGGTATGAGTTGTAGTTGATGTCCACGAATTCCCAGGGCATGGTAGTAGTGTTGGTGGTAGAAGGGATGGCCGAGGTGGTGATGGACCAGTATTAATTGAAAATAAAGTCGGCGTGTCTGCTCTTCGATGCAGCAAAATTGTTTATTACTATTTCATTATAATCCTTTATTTCTGTTATCATTTTATTTTCAATGGATATCACTGCTAAAGCAGACAGTCTGTCATTCACCATGTATTACTTGAAAATAAAGTCCGCGCGTCTGCTCTTTGATGTAGCAAAATTGTTTATTACTACAGTTGGTCCTCCTATTACGCGGTCCCGCATTCCGCGTTTCACCGTTAACGCGGTGCCTTGCCAGAACCTAACATTTTCACATTCCGCGGTCGTGAACCCCATTACGCGGAGAGCGGCTGGCAAGCCGCGCCATTTTTGGATCCAAACCTCCCGCCATCCGCCATGTTGTGTAAGAGGCGCGAAAATGGTGCGCACAAGGTCGCCCAGTCATCAAAACATTACCGAGTTCTTCACCCGCCACCCACTACAGCCGGCCCAAGTCAGTGATAGTGATAATTATAGTGAGGATATGGACTTATATGAATTTTGGGGGGTTTGACAAAGAGGCCCTGCAAGCCTCTGTGGTGGATAGTGATACAATTGATACAAGTGATACAGGTGAGGGCCAATAATCTGCCCTCTGCCTCGGAACCAACCGCCCATCCCCGTGTGCCCAGCCATCTTTTCTACTAATGTAAGTGTTAAAAAACCTAATATTATTGATATTTCTCTTAATTATTAATTGTGTGTGCATGCCATCATAAAGTTAAGATAATATTTTTACTACAACATAGTTGTGTGTCGTCAAAAAGTGGAGTTTGGGGATCGGCCCGGACTCCATTTCAATTAATCCCATATGTTATGTTATTCACTTTACGTGTTTCTCACTTTCCGCGGTACCCTCCGGGTTACATTAACCGCGTAATACGAGGACCAACTGTATTTCATTAAAATCCTTTATTTCTGTTATCATTTTATTTTCAATGGATATCACTGCTAAAGCAGACAGTCTGTCATTCACCATGGTACTGCGCAAAAAAGTTTTAATTCTCTTCAAAGTTGAAAAGCACCTTTCTGCTTCTGCTGTTGTCATTGGAGTTGTTATTAAAATTTTCAGCAACTTGACAGTGTCTGAAAATGTTGACTGTAGATTATTGTCATTCATCATCTCCAACAAGTCTATGAGACTTTCTGATTTACACAAATCACGATTTGACCACACCGTCCACACGCAATGTAAACACGTTGTACGAGACTGAGCTGCTTCAAGTGCAGCTCATTGTCTCCAGAAGTGGTGCGGCGGCGGCGCCAATTAATAACAGACATGAATCGTACAGCATTGACAGCAACTATGAAAGTAACTTAAATTTTGGTCTGATTTTAATGAAAATTCACTTAGCAACGTATTGAAAATAATTAAATAACATATAAAATGATATATTTGTTGGTAGTGTATTATTCAGCTGTCTCTCTAAAGGAATCATACGCCTGGCAGTGAGTGTCTGGGGGGACTGCAGCTCTGCAGCCCTATGCACGAGCCGCCTATGGAAGTGACTGCCGACGAGATGTTGGAAGAAGAACACGTCAGTGAAGAGGAGGAAGAAGGTGCGTCATTCTCCGAAGAACACAGTTTAAGTCATAGTGATATTAAGTGTGCCATAGAGTTTGCAGAGAAAATGAAGTCCGTCCTTTCCCGCGACAATGACGATGACCGCTATGAAGTCTTCCATACCCGGCTGGTGCAGGCTATGGAGCCGTACATCACGGTGTACCAAGACAACATAAACGCCAGCCGTCAAAAAAGCATAACCGAGTTCTTCGCCCGCAACCCACCACAGCCAGCCCAAGCCAGTGATAGTGACAGTGAAGTTGACTTTGAGGGATTTGTCAGGGAAGCCCTGACAACTGAAAGTGACAGTGATGGTGATTCACCTAGTAATGGTGATTCACCTGAGGGCCAGTAATCTGCCCTCTGCCGCGGAACCAGCCTCCATCCCCGTATGCTGACCCATCTCTTCTACTACCGTAAGTGTTCCACCTAACTTTTAGTTTCTCTAACCTAACCTTTATTTTTCCTATGTTAACCTTTATTTTTCCTAACCTAACCTCTTCAATATTACTTGTTTTTTCATACCATCATAAAGTTAAGATAAAATTTTTACTATAACATAGTTATGTGTCGTCAAAAAGTGGAGTTTGGGGGTCGGGCTGGTTTCTATTGGAATTAATCCCATATGTTCTGTTGTTCACTTAACGCGGGACCCTCTGGGTTCTATTGACCGCGTTAAGTGGGGTACAACTGTGTGTGTATATATATGTATTATATATATATATATGTATATATATATATATATATATATATATATATATATATATATATATATATACAGTGAGTTCTGCTATAACGCGTGTTTTGATAACGCGAATTTGCTCTAACGCGATTTATGAATTAGGAACGATATTTGTGTAACGCCAACGCTTGTTTGCTATAACGCGATTTTTGCTTACTATTTCTCCAATTTTGTGGTACAGTGGGGTATGCTATAACGAATCTAATTGGTTCTAGAACCTTGTTCGTTATAGCATTCGTTTGTTATAGGATTAATCCGTTCCAGGCCCCCAAATACAACCACTTAACACTGAAAAATATAATATAAAATTGTAAAAATTGTAAAAAAGTGCATAAATATGCATCTAAACCCCTGAAATAAAGAATATCATTAATATTTGTAATAAAAAAACAATAAATTAAACAAAAAAAAATAAAATATAATAAATTATGTTCGTTGTAGGAGTTTCGTTCGTTATAGCACTCTCAATTTTATAGGTAAAACCGTTCGTTATAGGAATATTTGTAGTAGGATCCGTTCGTTATAGCATACCCCTCTGTATTAACTGTGAATATAGTAAAGAAGAATATCAACAAGAAGCGTTCTGGTGATAGGATTCCCGGTGATGATCGTAATAGAAAGGATAAAACACTTGAAGAGAAGCTCGATTTTATCAACCTCAAAATCACCCTTCTCCCCCATCAAGTAAAGTTTTACATTTACTGTATGATTGCATTATTAGATATGAATGTAACATTTATTTAGACTGTGCTATCCTTTGTGTTAGGCTAACTACTAAATTTTTTCGATTTCGAGTAATCTGCACCTAACCCTATTTTCTCCATAAGCCCTGTTATTTCTATTACGCGATTTTCTATAACACGATATTTTACAAGAACACAATTATCGCGTTACAGCAGAACTACCTGTATATATATATATATATATATATATATATATATATATATATATATATTATATATATATATATATATATATATATATATATATATATATATACATCAGGGATTAGCCCACCCGGGCATAAATCACTGACTCACATCGGGGCCTGGTGGGCGAAAATGTAATAGTAAAAATAATTATAATACAGAGTAATAATAATTATTCATAGTAAATAAGATTTTTAATTAAGATACCCTTACTGTACACCAAAATGAAATAATAATGATAACACTAATACTACAGTAATAGTAATAATAAAATATAATAATAAAATTAATAATAATAATAATAACAATAATACTGTAATAAAATAATAATAATAATAAAGAAATACAAGAATGAAAAAAAAGATCAAAAGTGCGACCTAGACCTATGAATTATTATTACATTATTATTATTATTACAGTTATTATTATTATAATATTTTCGTCCCCCCTCCAGGCCCCGATGTGGGTCAGTGATCTATGCCCGAGTGGGCTTATAAAAAAAAAAAAGTTTTTTTCTAAAAACCAGTTTTTGTGATATAGCTCGAATGCGACGCTCAGCAATGCTACCTAGGTATGTTCATTCCTAGACAATTCGCCAGGCCAACATACAGGCAATTAAAACATCTAATAATTACTTAATAGGTAATATTAGGAGGACACGTCACTACCTGGCATTTAATTGCTATTTTGAAAGTCCCTCCCTCAAACCAGCCTCCATGCGCACTGCGAAGCTCATCTCTTGCCTCAGAGAGAGCAATAATTAAAAGTCAATTCTCGAGGGGTGGAGATGGGTGGGTTATGGACGTCGCATTCGAGCTATATCACAAAAACTGGTTTTTAGAAAAAAATGGCTTTTTGTTCAATGCTCTGAATGCGACGCTCAGCAAGAATACCCGAGTAGGAGATGGAGAGGGAGGTGACTTTGCATACAAGGCTCCGCTTACTTAGGTCCTGATTATATTATAAATTATTTTGAAAATTTCCAAAATTAAGAACATTTACCGGAAGGTAAAATGTTAATTTACTCAAAAAGGATACTCACTTTATTCTAATGAGGAAGAAGGTCCTGGTAGTGGAGATTGAATAGATGGGGGAGGGGAACCCAGCACCAACACATTTGAAGCATCTCTCAGAGATAGGTGAAGATGGCTGTCTTTGAAAGTTTTTGAAGATCTCCAAAAGCCCATTTCCTTGATCTGACTGAGACTCATGTGCAGCAGAAAGGCCACAGACCCTGCATATTTCCTAGTGTCATGTGCCAAAAATTTCTTGCCAGGGTCTGCTTGATTCACTAATTGAGATAAGGGTTTTGTCAATTGACTAGGAGATAATTTCTTACCATCCCTTGATGAGAAAACATAAGGGCCTCTATTAGGGAATCTGGTTAACCATTCCTGAAGATTTTGAACTGGACACAATATGTGAGGAACCCTAGTTTCATCCATTAGACGTTTTATCCTAATAGGTTGAGCTTGGAAACCTTCCCTTTCATTTTTTCTTAGGATCTCCGTAGGAAAAACGATAACATCCTCGTCAGAAAATACCAATACCGGTAATGATGGATTATTGGAAATTGAAATCAGTTCACTGATTCTCATACCCGTTGCTATTGCTAGAAGGAAAGCTGCCTTTTGGAGTAATTTATCCCTGTTCAGATTTATATTGTAGGGCCCATGAGAAGATTAGTAACTTTTCCAGAGACCAAGGCGGGATTCTCTTGGGTCGAGGAGGTCTCTGAATGAAAAAGGACGATCTTAGCATTTGATAAATCCTTGGGTTCAAGGTAATATTAAAACCCCAAGCCAGAGGGTCAACCAACGCTGATTTATAAGATGCAATTGTCGATCCTTGAAGGCCTTTAACTCTGAACAGAAATTCTAAAAATTCTAATACAACTGTTTCCGATAATGAATCCGGAGTTGTTAACTTGATAAATTGTCGAAAAAGATTCCAAGCTTTCTCATATTGAATAGAAGTTTGGGATCTATGACCTGCTAATACTTGATTACCTATATTGGAATTGCCCAACAACCTATTTAAACTTTTTTTGAGGAACTCCAAGCGTGAAGTGCCAAGGATATCTTGAACTGAGAATGCAGTACCTGGTCTAGACATCCTTGTTGCAATTGTAGAGGATTCGGGCACCAGTCCAGTAGATCCAGGCACCAAGGTTGTAGGATCCAATATGGTGCAATTAAGAGGACTTTGCCTCGGA
The DNA here is from genome assembly GCA_958450375.1 of Homarus gammarus. Taxonomy (NCBI): domain Eukaryota; kingdom Metazoa; phylum Arthropoda; class Malacostraca; order Decapoda; family Nephropidae; genus Homarus; species Homarus gammarus. The sequence continues at coordinate 880,068 of CAUDMG010002589.1, forward strand.
AGGATCTGAGTTTGTGAACCACTTTGGGCAATATTTTCACAGGTGGGAATAGATAGATTGAATTCCAAAGGTTCCAATCTAATAGGAGGGCATTTCCTAAAAGATTTGACCTTTCCAGAGATGCATAAATTGGCATCTTGTAATTTGTTAGGGAGGCAAACAGATCTATCTGTAGAGTTCCAAACTTCTTCACTAGACTCTTGAACTCCAATACCTTTAGGGACCATTCTGTTTCTGTCGATACTGGCCGGAGATGGGACAGAGCGTCTGCCCAATTGTTTTGCACTCCCGGTATACTGTATAAGTTGCTTTGAGGTAAAGTGTTTGTGTTGTACAAATACTGAAAATTTTTTGTGATAGTTGTAGAAGGGGCCAAGTCCTTGTTGACCCTTGATGATTGAGACAAAAGACTGCCGTTTTATTGTCCATGGCAAACAGGATCGTCATATTTTGTAAATTTGGGTTTGCCGACAAAAAGAATAGGACCACTGCTAATTCTTTTATATTTATGTGTTTGTCCCAAAGGAAGTTGCTCCACCTTCCTTGATTGAATTCCCCTTTTGAAGAATGGTATCCCCATCCTATTTTGGACACATCCGTACAAACGACCAAACCTGTTTGAGGCGGAACCCAGGGAGAGGGACCGATTAGATTGTCCCAGTTTGTCCACCATAACAGATGATTCTTTATCTGAATAGGGAGAGAAGAAGCAACTTTTCTGTTTCTGCGAAGCAACTTCGAGCCCAGATGAGATAGTTGCTTTGTCCTTAACTTTCCCAATGGAACCACTATTGTGGCAAAATTCAACAGACCCAGAAGTTTTTCCCAATTGTGCCAAGAAACCTTGTGCTTTACACAAAAGGCTTCTACTTTGTTTATCAAATCTGTTACTTTTGTTCCTGGTAAACTGACTGACTGCTGATTTGTATCCCAGTGGAGGCCTAACCAATCCAACTTTTGCTATGGTATTAAGTTTGATTTTACCTGTTTTATCTTTAGACCAAGGTTTTGAAATAGTACTAGTGTACGTTGGGTCGCCCTTTGACAATCTTCGAAAGAGTTTCCCATTATCAGCCAATCGTCTAGATAAGCAAAGGTTCTTATGCCCTCCTTTGCAAGGATCTTTCTGGGAATATTTGCCAGTTTTGTAAAGACTTTTGGTGCAATTGTCAGACCGAATGGCATCACTGTGAATTGATAACTTAATTCCCCTACTTTGAACACCAAAAATTTTCTATACCTGGGAGCAACAGGAACGTGATAATAGGCATCTTCGAGATCTACTTTTGAGATCCAAGCATTGGGCGGAAGTAGATGCCTCAGATGGTCATAAGTGAGCATCTTGAAACTTCTTTTGGGAATAAATTTGTTTAGGATTGAAAGATCCAAAATCCATCTTAATTTGTCGCTGCCTTTCTTGGGGACTGGGAATAGGCGAGACATGAAACATTTCTCTGACTGCAACGGTTCTATGACCCCTCTGTTTCGTAGTTGACTTACAAATTTTGTAAGTAATGGGGTTGGTTTTTGACCCTTCTTTGGGGATGCTAGGGGAGGGCGCCTCAACCAAGTCCATGTGAGACCCCCTTTGATTGTTTTGTAAGCCCATATGGAAGAAGTCCATCTGTTCTCACCAAACAAAGCAGGAGAAAGAGGAGAAGAACGTATCAACAAATAAGCGCTACCACTTGAAGCATTATTTGTTGCTTGTTTCCTTAGCTGGACTTTCAGTCTTCGGGCTTTCAACAAATGATCTAAGAATGAGTTGTACAGGGAATATGGGATTCCTTGTAGAGCAGCAGCAAAACATTTGTCCACTTCTGAATTTTCTTCATAGTCCAGCACAAACTTAATTAATAACTGACACATCATAATTGCAGACCAAACATCTGCTGCCAATTTCCTAATTTTAATTTCTTCAAGCAGCAGTGCAGGGGCAACTGGTTTCAAATTTTTTTCATAACTTATATCAACATATTTTGAAGCCGACAAATATTGGGAAAGATCATATAAGGAACTCTTTTCGTCATTAAATTGGAACTTCAAAAAACTAAACTTGTGAGCATTCCTGTCTGCGGGAATGAATGTTAAGTCTTTCAATAAATTAGCCCAGACTTCGTCTATTTCAGAGATCATCTTTGGGCAAATATCAGGCCAAGACAGTGTAGTATCACTCTCCAAAAACAAAGAATGATGACCCAAAGTTGCATGTCCTTCCTCTCTCTTTGTAGTTGCTGAGATATCAAGAAGCTTAGAGACATTTTCATAAAATATCTTGAATAAGGAATCCACAGATTCAGATGGATTAGTGAACAAAGAAGACTTAGCTCTTACCAATGTTATCCATGGTCTGTTAGAATCAACCTTACACTCAATATTATCCAGCAACTGCGTGCCAGTCGACAGCAGCTTGTTTCCACTCGCAGCAACCAACACTTTTGCCCCAGGTGGAAATGGTTGCCAAGATGTGGATAGGATGAAATCAGTCTCAACAGGTTCTTCCTGGTCAAGAGACTGAATACTATGATTAGAACTAGGCTCATTGTCCTGATTCTGGAACCCACTGAAATCAGATTGAGTAGATAGAGGTTTCTGTGGACTTCCTACTGCCTCACAGTCTGGAGGGTCCAATAACTTATTTTTCTTAGCAGGAGCAGTCTTGTCTAAGTGGGGGTTAAGTCTTTTACCTAACACCAATAATCCTAAACTTTCTGCCAACTTGGGATTTTTCCATTGTTGTACATTCAAAAATTTACTCTTCAAGGCCTTATTCCACCTATTTTTAATTTGTAATTGCAATAAATCTTTCTTATCACCTGTAGCTTGATGAAATTGAAAAAATTGATCATAACAAACTGCACAATCCATTGGTGAAAATAAGTTATTTGAGACACAGCTGCCATGAAGTATGCAAGCCACATGAGGATCTATCTTAGTAATCCAAGTCGCTGTACATTTTTTATAAGTACAGTTGGTCCTCCTACTACGCGGTCCCACAATCCGCGTTTCACCGTAAACGCGGTGCCTTGCCAGAACCTAACATTTTCACATTCCGCGGTCGTGAACCCCATTACGCGGAGAGCGGCTGGCAAGCCGCTCCATTTTTGGATCCAAACCTCCCGCCATCCGCCATGTTGTGTAAGAGGCGCGAAAATGGTGCGCACAAGGTCGCCCAGTCATCAAAACATGACCAGTTCTTCACCCGCCACCCACTACAGCCGGCCCAAGTCAGTGATAGTGATAATTATAGTGAGGATATGGACGTATATGAACTTTGGGGGGTTTGACAAAGAGGCCCTGCAAGCCTCTGTGGTGGATAGTGATACAGTTGATACAAGTGATACAGGTGAGGGCCAATAATCTGCCCTCTGCCTCGGAACCAACCGCCCATCCCCGTGTGCCCAGCCATCTTTTCTACTAATGTAAGTGTTAAAAAACCTAATATTATTGATATTTCTCTTAATTATTAATTGTGTGTGCATGCCATCATAAAGTTAAGATAATATTTTTGCTACAACATAGTTGTGTGTCGTCAAAAAGTGGAGTTTGGGGATCGGCCCGGACTCCATTTCAATTAATCCCATATGTTATGTTATTCACTTTACGCGTTTCTCACTTTCCGCGGTACCCTCCGGGTTACATTAACCGCGTAATATGAGGACCAACTGTACATGTAGTATGGCCCCCTTGGGTCTTGGGTGAAACTACTACTACTGACAGACAATTCCTTGAATGTAGTGCCTGTGCTGAACTTTTTAGTCCTTGTGGCTCAGCACTCGATAGTACGCTGTATCTCCTCAGGGACAGTTCCATAGTCTCCTCCATTATCCATAGGCCCGGAGTCCTGACCTTCATCCTCCAGTGGAACATCACTCATCTGAACTAGGAGTATACCATGACTCACATTATATCATTATAACACAAAGTAATAATAATAATAAGGGAGAAAGCATTTTCTCCCAAACTTAGTCAATATGACTCATAAATGTTATATTATTCGTAAGTTAGTGTTATACAAGTCACTCCTATGACCAATATAAACAATAACTCACTATTTCGTATGTGTCTCCCTACTCTTATTTATCAAGTATCCCTTAGCTCAATGAAACTTATTTATTTAAATTTGTTTTTATAAAATAATTTCATTCAGAACATTTTTTGAGAGGGATCATCAAGATCTTTATTTGTTGCCAATCAGGGGCACAGACATTATCCCCAAGTAAACACTTAAGGGAAAATTTCTACGTGCACACTATCACCCGGCAGGGTTGACAGTGCTGAGCCTCTAACATAGCACTCTATTGGCAGTAAAGTTCACTGTTACTCTAGCAATATTTATTGGGTTGAGAATTCCACCCTGAATTGGTCTCATATAACCCATAGAAGGTGTAAAGTCCATTTCAACATAACTCTAGATTGCTAGTAAGACCGGAAGGAACGCTAAGTCTAACAGCCTCGCTAAAGTTCGCTTGAACCCGCTACAGTACTGAGGACATCAAAGTTATGAAGAGACAAACTCAACTCTGGCCTTTTTGCGGAGAACAAATAGAAACCCAAGGGCGGAAGCCTAAAGGTTTTGTGAACGTACATAAGAGTAGGGAGAGAGACAGTCATTGTATTCATATTAGCACGTGAATAATTGAGACAAAGAGATCGTAACCAATATACACATATATATGTATACAGTATATATATAAATAGATATATTCACATATTCTCTTTTAGTGAAGACGAGCCCGGGAGGGCGCAGCGACATTCACTGAGTGACTTAAAGGCAAGGAATAGTCACAACGATCTAAACGACTCACAAAGGAAATGTGCTTTGGTCGCCATGCTGACCCAAAGTCGTATAAGAAAATGCCCCAAGTACCTGTACAATAATTGAGAGACATAACAAAATAAAAGTCACTCTACTTCATCACTGTGCTATTAAGTACAAATACTGTATACAGTCAACCCTCGCTTTACGCGGTTCCACTTTACGCGTTTCTACGTTTACGCGGTACCCTGCCAAACCGGAATGCTCACTTTCCGCGGTGCGTGTACCCCTTTACGCGGAGAGCGGCTGGCGAGCCGCGCCATTTTTGGATCCAAACCTCCTGCCCTCTCCCGCCATCCGCCATGTTGTGTAAGCGGCGCGAGTAGGTTGCGCAGTGTGTGTCTTTGTTGCATTATCAGTGACGTCATATGACGTATCGGACTGTAATTGGGCCATGCATCCTTACCTCCCTCCGCTGCTAGCTGTGATTGGTTTAAAGTATAATGACATGTCCACCTGCGGAAGGGAGGGAGGAAAGACGACGCTTGACCTAGCCGCGGCAGTTTCATCCCTCCAGGCCACACCGTGTATACGTGAATCCCTTGTTCTGTAAAATGGCTTCCGCCGGACCACCGCCCCCAGAGAGAAACCTTTCCTTACCTGGACCCAGCCGCCCTAAGCCAAAGAAGACACGACGTTCCTTAAGCTACGAAATTAAGTATAAGATCATACAAGAGTTGGAGAAAGGAACAAGACAGGTTGATCTCGCGCGCCAGCATGGTGTTAACGAGTCTACGATCAGGACAATTAAGAAGGATGCAGCCAAGATAAAGGAGCACATGAACATCACAAAGTCTACAGGTGCTTCTATGATCAAGTATTGCCACAACCAGGTGCTTCTCAAGACGGAAAAATTACTTGTGAGCTACTTGGTGCGTCAGGCGCGACGGAACATGGCGGTGGACACGCGCTCAGTTAAGGAGTATGCACGTGAACTGTATGCTGCAGTGTCACGAAAGATGGGAATTGCAGAGCCCAAACCCTTTAATGCTTCCTCTGGGTGGTTACAGAGGTTTAAGAAGAGAAACAAGATCACCAATATCAACATTGGTGGTGAAGAAGCTAGTGCTGACCGTGCTGCGGCTAGGGACTTTCCTCCGTTTTTACCTGAGATTATGGAGGAAGGACAGTACACCGACGACCAGGTGTTTAACATGGACGAATCTGGTCTTTTTTGGAAAAAACTACCTTGCAAGACCTTCGTTGTGAAGAATGCCAGCAAGTGTCGGGGTCGGAAGTTGCAGAAGGAGCGCATCACCGTCCTGTTTACCACCAATGCCTCCGGTACCTGTAAACTCAAGTTATTGGTGATCCACACAGCACGCAAGCCGCACGCCTACAAGAGCATGAACATGACCAAGCTAAATGTCCACTGGCTGACCGCACGTAAGGCGTGGATGTTCTCTACACTGTCCCTCTCCTGGTTTGATGACTGTTTCGTTCCCGATGTGAAGAAATTCTGTGAGCAACAGAATGTACCATTCAAGATTTTGTTGCTGCTGGACAACGCACCAGGACACTTGCCCCTACTGTTAGATCGTCACCCCAACGTAAAAGTGGTCTTCCTTCCTCCCAACACTACGTCTATATTACAGCCCATGGACCAAGAGTTAATCTGTAATGTAAAAGCTGCATTCTCTACTAAAAAATTCAAGCTCCTGAACGACTACACCAACACCAAGGAAGAGTTGCGTAACCTGAGTGACACCAACACCGATAGCAAGAGCGAAGACGACGAGGATCAACAGTTGGCAGAGCAAGAAGTACTTTTATAACAATTCTGGAGAACATTCAACGTCAAGAAAGCTGTGGACTTCTTGGTGGAGGCATGGGATCAGCTGTCTGTAGCAACTGTTCGTCACGCATGGAGACATGTGTTGCAAGGCATTCCGGGCGTTAGGCAGAGTAAATCTGTGACTGGTGAGGTTCAGACTGTTGCAGTAGCATTGGACCTTGTCAGAGAAGCTACGCAGAGTGTTACAGCTGCAGGCTTCTCCGAGACCACCAACGACGATATCCTGGAGGTGATAAGTGTGTGAGACTCAGATGATGCTTCCAATCAGGGGTAAAGGAAACACACTGGTGTCAAGTTCGTAAGTTCTATTTCTGGGACAAAAACACAAAAGGAGTTAAGACAGGGTAAACAGCGTCCTGTCGTGGAATCTCTCTCTGGGTATCTCTATCTGCGCATGCGCGTACAGCGCGCATGTGCTCAAAGTCTGAACTACACTCAGTGACAAAAGGGGGTATGATTATAACATATAATACAGAGACCTGAATCAATAATGGTAAATAGTACAGTTACATATTACAGCATATTTGTCTCATATATCTACACCTCCCTTCCCCTCACGCTCGTAGTGCAATCTCGAGCGGACTCTTTTTCCAGGAGCCTTTGAGAGTGACGTGGGAAAACTGGGGGGTCACTGAATGAGGACTTACTTTTCTCGTCCAAGCAAGGGTTCACAGGGATGTGGGGGAGGGGTTCACCACTAGGGGACGGTACTGAACGAAGGAAGCGGCGATTCCGCCACCATACCCGACCACTAGGGAGACGGACCTCGTAATCCCTGGTCTTGCCGCAGCCCATGACAACCCCGACCTTGTCCCAGCGGTGAGACGTCGGGTCTTGAATCCGAACTGTTTGCCCGATACTCAATCTGGGAAGGGGTCGGGCGTGCTGATCGTACTGTGCCTTTACCTGGTCAGCACGGGCGGCTGCACGACGATCGCAGTCCTCGGTCTTGGCCTGCCACTCCCTCGAGAAGGACTCAGGATGGGCAGGGACACATGACCGTAGTGGGTGGCCGTATAACATCTGTGCTGGGGAGCGACCTGTGAAGTTGGGGGTATTCCGCAATTCCAATAAACCCCGGTCAAACTTCTCACAGTCAATGTTGCCTGAGGGTGCCGTCTTGAGGATGAGATGCTTGACGGACTTTACGGCAGCCTCGGCATGTCCATTGGACTGGGGATAATGTGGCGAAGTCACCACATGATGAACTCCCCATCGCTCCATGAAGTCCCGGAAGTCGTTGCTGGTGAACTGGGGCCCGCCGTCAGTCCTCAGGCGGAGAGGGACACCAACTTCCCGGAAGTAGCGGCAGAACGTACGTACTGTATGAGAGGCAGTAGTGTTGCCTCCGCAGGGAACGACAACAGGCCACCCTGAGAGCCGGTCGGCGATGACGAGAAAGGACTTTCCCGCCACAACGAAGAAATCCGCAGAGACGGACTCAAAGGGCCTTGTAGGGTTGTTGTTGTTCATGAGGGGTTCCTGCTGCTGACTGCTGAGTGGAGCCGTCTTGAGGTCCTCCTTGGAACCCAGCACGTCCTTGGATTGCAGTAGGAGGAACTCCCTGGCTGCAGAAGGTGACGTATTGGGTGGGAGGGGCAGCTCCTTGCACCTGTTGACATTTTTAATTTCCAGAATTGGCTTGGGGAAGTCTGGAGATATTATGGCCAACTCTTGACAGTGGCCATAAGACAGTAGTGGCATCTGAACACCTTTGTGGACCTGAATCCTGGCAGAACATGACTGCTTACCTAGGGTGAGGGTAGCCTGAAATGTACCCAGAGCAGGTGCCATTGTAGAACCGTCTGCAGTGAGCGTTGTAGAAGTTGACGGTGGTTGCAAGCTGCTCCTAGGGATCCCCAGAATTTCGAGGTGTCTTGTGCCGATGACTGTGACTTCCGCACCTGTGTCAGGAAGCATCTGGATACGGGAAGTAATGTCGCCGTATGACAGGTGAACACAGATGGGCTGAGGTGTCTTGCTGACAGGAGAAGATGATCCCACGCGACAACAGATCTTGTTCTTCGCCGCCTGAGACATGCAAGTAGTATCCTTTTTCTTCCGTGACTGACAGCATTTGTCAAAATGTCCAATGCGGCTACAGGAGCGGCACTGAACGTTGTTGGCAGGGCACTTCAGTGTCCTAGCCCAATGGCCACGACGGCCACAGTTATTGCAGGTGCTGTCAGCGGCAGGGCATTCAGAACCATGCCGACGAGCACAATATTGGCATGAATTACCTGGCGTCGAAGTCTGAAGTGATGCTGAAGAGTGATGCGAAGCTGGAGTCGGATGTGAGGCTGAAGTCCCGTCACGTCCTATGTTCTTCTTATATGCGGAGATGGCACACAGCTGGTTAGATGGAGCACGAATAGCAGAAGTCGCACTTCTGGTGGCTTCGTAAGAGCGGCAGGTGGTGACAACATCCTGTAGAGAGGAGGCAGTGTTGAGGGAGATAAGCTTCTGAATAAGCTCTTCGTCCCGCACGCCCATGAGGATAATCATCTTCAGCTGTGTTTCCTCACAAGTCGACGAGTTCCCAGGACAAACGTCAACCTCCTCAGCGATGCGTCTGAGTCGTACGTAAAAATCTGCAAATGACTCACCCTCCAGCTGCTTACAACTGAGAAGCTCTCTCCTACGCAGAGCTTCGTTGCGGAGACCCTTGATATGCGTCTGTAAAGCATCCAAGACGTCCTTCACAGTCTTGTCTGTGTTGTGGGGGATTTGCAGGGTGTGCTCCAGGATACGTTGCGTCTCTAGGGTGAGACACATCCTCATCTGGATCAGCTGTTTCTCCCTAGGCAACCTCGATAAGTCGACCATCGTCGAATAATCGTCCCATCTCCGACGCCATTCACGGAATACCTGGAACGAGGCATCAGCTTGGAGTGGCGGTGGACTCTGAGCGAGTGCTTTCTGTGGGGGGGGCAAAGAAGTTGGAGAGGACCCTTCGGGCGCGCCTGTGGACGAAGGGGCAGGTGTGGCAGCTGCTCGAAGGTTCACAGGTGTCAACAACTCGATCATGGCACTGAATCTGTCATTTTCTTGTTGACGCCTGTGATCCTCTTCCTGTCGCCTCCTGATGTCGTCTTGTCGTCGGTTTTCTTCCAAAAACTGAATTAAACGAAGGAAGTCGCCGCCTGTGGCAGGTTGCGGACGTGTGTAGTGGGGGCTAAGGGTGGGTGGGGCCGCTTGATCCACTTCCCGCTCCACTTGGAGTCCACTTACTGCACCGACATCAGTCTGATGTTGGGCTTGTTGGGTGTCTGGAGAAAACCCAATAAATTCCTGATCTTCCATAAGGCCTGGTTTATTTCTCTCACAATTACTGTAATTAATAAGTGAGCAGAAAAGCAATTGTCTTTAAATGGAAGATATCTGCGAGCGTCTGTGAGTGAGTGAGTGTGTGTGTGCGTTCGTTCGTTCGTGCGTGTACTCGGAGCAGGCTGGCCAGAGAGCGGGTGGCTGGCGGTATAGCAACTCCTCTCGCTCCCTCACGCCAGTTCCAGCCGAGTCATGAGCGGGGAAGGATGTCAAAACTTGAGCTCTCCCCTAGGTCTTAAATGGGCTTCCCTCTTTTGTAAAAAGTGCAGGAACACGGGGAAACACTTTAAAGACACTAAAGGGCACACACAACACTGAAAAAGCACTTCACAACACTGCACTGTAAATCCAGGAATATCTTGAGAGGTACGCGCCGATATTCACTGGGCAGGAGGAGTTGACAAGATGGCGGCTCCGAGAGAGATTCTGCGTCCACTCCAATTCTGAATAATGTGATGTCCCAGCTAATCACTGCGCCATGTGTGAGACTCAGATGATGCTTCCAATCAGGGGTAAAGGAAACACACTGGTGTCAAGTTCGTAAGTTCTATTTCTGGGACAAACACACAAAAGGAGTTAAGACAGGGTAAACAGCGTCCTGTCGTGGAATCTCTCTCTGGGTATCTCTATCTGCGCATGCGCGTACAGCGCGCATGTGCTCAAAGTCTGAACTACACTCAGTGACAAAAGGGGGTATGATTATAACATATAATACAGAGACCTGAATCAATAATGGTAAATAGTACAGTTACATATTACAGCATATTTGTCTCATATATCTACAATAAGGGATCCTGATGTGACTACCGACGACATGGTAGATGATGATGACATCAGTGAAGAGGCAGGTGGTGCGTCATCCCAAGAAGAACGCCGCTTATCCCATAGTAATGTTAGGGGTGCCATCGAGTGTATCGAGAAAGCCAAGCTCCTCCTTTCTGACGACCCTGACGCAAACAGGTATGAAATCTTCACTACCCAGCTGTTGCAGACTATGGAGCCCTACATCAAGGTTTATCACGACAACATAAACACCAGCCGTCAGCAAAGCATAACAGAGTTCTTCGCCCGCAACCCACCACAGCCAGCCCAAGCCAGTGATAGTGACAGAGGTAGAGACAGTGATGATGACTTTGAGGGATTTGTCAGGGAGGCACTAGTTAGTGTGGATGACACCGATGAAGACTCACCTGAGGGCCAGTAGCCTGCCCTCTGCCTCGGAACCAGCCTCCATTCCCCTACGCCGACCCATCTCTTCTACTAACGTAAGTGTTAACCCCAACCTTGTTTTTTTCTAACCTAACCTTCAGTTTATTCTTCTCTTATTGACTGTTCCCTTCTATATTATGTGTGGGTGAATACCATCATAAAGTTAACAGGTTATTTTTAGTAAAACGTACGTATTGTGTCAGGAAAAGGTGGAGTTTGGGGGTCGGCCCGGTTTCTATTTCAATTAATCCCATATGTTATGTCGTTCACTTTACGCGTATCTCACTTTACGCTGGCCGCCGTGGGTTGAATTAACCGCGTAAAGTGAGGGTTCACTGTATAATATCCTTGTGGAGGTGAGTATTTCAGCAATTAGAACACAAATTCGTGGAGCTTCCCTTTGTGTTTTTTATAGCTGAATCGCCAGGCAAGAGATGAGGTTAGCAGTGCGCATGGAGGCTGGTTTGAGGGAGGGACTTTCAAAATAGCAATTAAATGCCAGGTAGCGACGTGTCCTTCTAATATTACTTATTAAGTAATTATTAGATGTTTTAATTGCCTGTATGTTGGCCTGGCGAATTGGCTTGGAATTAACATACCTAGGTAGCACTCCTGAGTGTTGCATTCAGAGCATTGAACAAAAAAAAACCCTAACCATTCTGAAAACCGAAAAATTCCAAAATCCGAAATGCCTCTGGCCCCAAGGATTTTGGTTAAGGGATTGTTAACCTGTAATACATTGTTACGGTACTTTTAATTTCCAAGTATTCATTTTTAAAAATACAGAAGACACCAAACAAATACCAGTACGGATATTTGCGTGACTCTCCCGCCAAAAAAGACCAAACAGCTGGTACTCTCTCCCTCAGCCCTACCAAAAATAGCCCAACGACATCTTTCTTGTTTATTCTCTTCCAATTTCTCACTTTAAATGGTATTTTTTACTTCATATTGCCTACATCAGATAAACTACAGTAATTGAGGTTAGACACTGTTATAAATTTGATTACCGGGAACTGGCAGGATGCCGTTAGAACCACCTGACCCTACCAACAGTGTTGCAAATCAGACACAGCATTTTTTTTTTACATTTTTGGTGTCTCCATTTCTGTTAAATTTTTTTTCTGTGGGGTTTGCACAATAGTAAACTGTTTTACCTACAGTATTGTAAAACTATTTGGGGAAAAAAATACTCAGTAACTTAAAATTTTAAATGGAAAATCTTGAAACTGGCAACTGTGTGCTGAAGACGATGACAAGGAAAATGATTTTGATGGATTTTAATGAAAATATTCAGAAATATGGTATCGTAGTATTTCTTCAAGTGAATTGGGATAGAATATTATTGTAATACAACAGTTTTTTAACTGAAAACCATTCGAAAAGCGATTACGGTAACATCTTTTGAACTACGAAAGAAAGCAAAAGTCATTGTTTTTGTCATGATTTTATCCCACTTTCCACTGTAATACGTACGTCATTTTGGCAAAAATATTACATTTCCACATTTATTTCTGAGAATATATTCATTCAGGCACAATTAAGGTAAAATATACTTGTGATGTAATATTTTAATGAAAATATTCAGAAACACTGTATCGTAGTTTTCTTTTGTTTCAAATTTAATTGACAAAGATTGATGTTTAAAATTTAATGAACAAAATTTGATGTATCTATAAATAAACTTTTAAAAATGAATACTTTATGTTTTACATCGTACTGTACTGTTCTACCATACCATGCATTTGGCCACTTTGGGCTTGCTATGATGATGCAAGAGATCTGCCCTGGCAACTGTACCAACACTCACAGCTGGTGGTGCGTCGTTTCCATTGTTTATTGGCAGTAACTGGTAAATATTTTTCAACCTAACAAAACTATTACCCATGTAGAGGTCGACCCCATTTTTTCGCCAAAAAATTTGGTTTTAAAAACTCGAACTACACACGGGTATATACGGTACAGTAAAGTATACTTACTTTGAGGTGTACATGTAGAAGGCTCCTGGTTGATGATGATGATGATGATGGGAATTAGAATGGGGGTGGAGGAGAAGGGAAAAGAGAAGGCATAAAATTTTAGTTCACTTGGTGTAATTCAAGATTATTTTCTTTAAATCAACACTGCACTGCATTATATATTGTCGATATACTGTATAGAATATATTTCAAAATGACCAATAATTTGATTGGAAACACAGAAAAAAAAAGCGTTTATGTTGAAGAGAGTCTCAAGCAAGATGTTACCTCCACTGAAAAGACACAGAAACTGACGCCTGTATGGTGTGTTGACAGGCTGTATGTCGCACAAAATACTAGCTTCCTGTACTTCAATTATGTTCAATAATTGTTAAAATGACTAAAAAAATTAATATAAAACTTTTACAATTATTGAATAGTACTGTACTACCTTCTTGATATTTACTAAAATGGTAAGGAATTTAAGCCCTAAGACCGATTACTGTATTGGCGGACTAATACTACAGCTGGTGGGCAGCCAAATGCAGGCGAAAACATGTTGGGAAAAATTATAAGGAATTCGTTAACCGAGGGTTTGCTCGTTAACCGAAGTGAAGAATCTTATGGAAGGTAATTTGTTAACCTAAATCTCGTTAACCAAAGCGCTCGTTAACCAAGGGATCGCTGTACAGTCGGCCCTTAACATATGTGGGGGTTAGGTAACAGAGATACCCGTGAATGTTAAAAATCTGTGTACTTTTGCTGCCGCCCCCCCCCCCCCCCCCCTAAAAATCCCCTGGCCCCCCATGTCCTTATTTACCGTATATACCTGTGTGTAGTTCAAGTTTTTAAGACCAAATTATTTGGCAAAAAATTGGGGGTCGACCTCTAAACAATGGAAACGACGCACCAACGCACCATCAGCTGTGAGTGTCGGTACAGTTGCCAGGGCAGATCTCTTGCGTCACCATAGCAAGGAAGATGTAAAACATAAAGTATTCATTTTTTAAAGTTTATTTATAGATACTGTACATAAATTTTTGTTCATTACATTTGAAACATCAATCTTTATTAATTAAATTTGAAACAAACGAAAAATACGATACCGTACTTTCATTAAAATTTTACATCACAAGTATATTTTACCTTAGCTGTGACTGAATGAATATACGTATTCTCAGAAATATATATGGAAATGTAATATTTTGGCTGAAATGACGTACATATTACAGTGGAAAGTGGGATAAAATCATGACGAAAACAATGACTTTTGCTTTCTTTCGTTCAAAGGATTTTACCGTAATCGCTTTTCGAATGGTTTTCAGTTAAAAAACTGTTGTACCATACTGTATTACAATAATATTCCATCCTATCATTAGCCTCATAATCCCACAACTGAAAACCATTCGAAAAGCGATTACGGTAACATCTTTTGAACGAAAGAAAGCAAAAGTCATTGCTTTCGTCACAATTTTATCACACTTTCCACTGTAATACGTACGTCATTTCAGCAAAAATATTACATTTCCATATTCTCAGAAATAAATAGTAGTTTTATTGAAATGTAATGTACAGTATTTAATATTAAAATGCATAAAGAGCTATAAAACAATTAATACTGTACACCCGTAATGTACTGGCTTGCATCTCCACTCGTCCCTTCTCCCGCCAGTCACCACTCCTCCCCACTCTATCCCTCCGCCTCCTCCACATCGTCACTACTGTTGTATTACAATAATATTCTATCCTAATTCACTTGAATAAATACTACGATACCATATTTCTGAATATTTTCATTAAAATCCATCAAAATCATTTTCCTTTTCATCGTCTTCAGCACCAAACAGCTCCTCCCAGTCTTCTCCTTGAACAGGGTTAGAGTGTACATGTTTATAGAATCGTTTTCAGTTAAAAAAATGTTACATCACATGTATATTTTACCTAAACTGCACCTGAATGAATATGTTCTCAGAAATAAATAAGTAGTTTTGCTGAAACGTGATGTATTTCAATGTAAAATAGGATAAAATTCATGACGAAAACAAAAGACTTTACCTAACCTTCCGATGTTCAAGAGATGTTACTCGTTTTTTTAATAGTTTTCGGTAACCGTATATCTTAGCCTACAAGACAGAATTTGAACAAAAAAAAAATCAGCCCAAAGTTAGGGGGTCGTCTTACGCACCAGAGATAAAATTCTTACCTCTTAAATATTGCGGTTTAGCGTGTCAAGAGTGGTGATGGAAACATGGTAGACCACTCACAAGGTCCTACCACTAATTATTTTATACTGAAACTTACGTTTGGGAAGCTGGATTAAAATGAAGATTACCAGTAAATTAAAATAATAAAAATGTATTATAAACCAGTCTAACATACCGTAAAAGAACAATATACCCCGGTAATACACACAGCTGCTATCATCACCCCCCCCCCCCCCAAACCCCATTTGCCAGTGACAAGAAAGGGAAAGTGACCTTGACTGTGACCGCCTGTGGCTATTTTTAACCGTCCTTGTGTTCGGAGGTGATCAGTAATGCATGTCTGTATATTTACTGATCATAATACTTATCTCCTATAAATAATTAATTTAAATTTTATTTTTTTGCAAAGAATATTCAGTAAATGACTGCGTTAATTCTTGAAACTACCGACAGTGGTAAATTTAGGATGAGAATGATGAACAGAAGTCACGTCATGGATTCGGAGTTTGGTCCTTAATGATCACCATAAATGTCTGGTCAACTTCACCTACCAGGTATAATGGTAGCCTCCCTTTTTTGCAAAACAAGTATATAAATTAAAGAAAATACTTGCAGTGTGTTTAATGTACTATTACAGTATATTATAAATAAATAAACAAATAAATCGGCAAATCTATTTCAAGTACAGTCAATCCTCATATTACGCGGTCCCGCATTCCGCGTTTCACCGTTAACGCGGTGCCTTGCCAGAACCTAACATTCTCACATTCCGCGGTCGTGAACCCCATTACGCGGAGAGCGGCTGGCAAGCCGCGCCATTTTTGGATCCAAACCTCCCGCCATCCGCCATGTTGTGTAAGAGGCGCGAAAATGGTGCGCACAAGGTCGCCCAGTCATCAAATCATTACCAGTTCTTCACCCGCCACCCACTACAGCCGGCCCAAGTCAGTGATAGTGATAATTATAGTGAGGATATGGACTTATATGAACTTTGGGGGGTTTGACAAAGAGGCCCTGCAAGCCTCTGTGGTGGATAGTGATACAATTGATACCAGTGATACAGGTGAGGGCCAATAATCTGCCCTCTGCCTCGGAACCAACCGCCCATCCCCGTGTGCCCAGCCATCTTTTCTACTAATGTAAGTGTTAAAAAACCTAATATTATTGATATTTCTCTTAATTATTAATTGTGTGTGCATGCCATCATAAAGTTAAGATAATATTTTTACTACAACATAGTTGTGTGTCGTCAAAAAGTGGAGTTTGGGGATCGGCCCGGACTCCATTTCAATTAATCCCATATGTTATGTTATTCACTTTACGCGTTTCTCACTTTTCGCGGTACCCTCCGGGTTACATTAACCGCGTAATATGAGGATTGACTGTAAATGGAAATATTTTACTCACACCAACATTAGTTCCAGTTAAATAACTGATGCTTAAGTGAGTCACTAGTGTACACCAGCCGGTAAAATTTGATGCCAATACTTGAAGTGAATTGGCATTATTTTAAATAACCAACCATAAATAAATGGAAAAAAGATTAGAGGTGAGAAACATCAGATTGTATGTATGTTGTATTGTCAAAGGAAGAGAAACAATTGAAACTCTGCAATTGTGTGTAAATGAGGCAGAAAGATAAATCAGCAACCTAAGACTTGGTCACAATTTTCGTGATGCCATATGGAAGTAGGGTCTACCATTAGACAATACTGTACATTGTGTTTCCAATATCTTCCCAGGCAGTAGAATCTCCCTGTTTGGTAGCTGCCTAAAACTTTTAGTAATATTACTTTGATACAACATGATAAATTAGACAAACAATGAAAATAAACAAACAAAAGTTATTTACCAAGACCTCTCTGAGAGCAGAGGGTAATAGATGGAGGGGAGATAAAGACTGCTATTCATAGCCTGTCTTTGTGTAGGAAGTCGACCACTTTAGAAATAAATCATTTAAAATTTATATTTTTTACATAGAATATTCAGTACATGACTGCGATTATAAAATATTGTGAATATATATATATATAATATATATATATATATATATATATATATATATATATATATATATATACAGTATATCTTGATAAAATCACACGGGAGAATGGAAACAACGGAGTACCTTAGCTTTCGTCTTTATTCAAGACATCTTCAGAGGCAACTGGATTACATAGACAGAGAGAGGCTTAAATATACAGGGTGACCTTAAAAACATGAGGTCAGGTCATAATGATGACATCCACTAATCCACACACCAACACCATCACACACGTAGAGGAGCTTAAGAGAAGGGGGTGACGTGACTAGTCAGGTCAGGTCACAAATAAGGGACCCACAAAATAACTATCATACATCTAGATCAAAGGTTTTCAAAGCATTTTTAACCTTGGGCCACTGACAAATAAATTTATGTAACATATTATCAGTTTTGAACTGACCATCACTAAGGTTTATAGA
Organism: Homarus gammarus; assembly: GCA_958450375.1. Lineage (NCBI taxonomy): Eukaryota > Metazoa > Arthropoda > Malacostraca > Decapoda > Nephropidae > Homarus > Homarus gammarus. The sequence continues at coordinate 897,843 of CAUDMG010002589.1, forward strand.
TTTTAATTCCTTAATCAAACTAGCTTCAACCAGAAGTCTTTCTGTGACACAAGATGATTTGAATACTTCTAAGCTTTTTTCCCAAGCAATGGGGTGATTATTATTCCTAACATGAACGAACAAGGCACTGCTTTCAGATGCAGTTTTGATATTATACTTATGTTGTTTGATTCTGAGCTGCAGAGTTTTTCCTGTCTGACCTACATAATTACAATTACATTTGCTACATGGAATACAATAAACACTTCCATTTACATTCAAACTTGGGCTATTCCTTATTAACATATTGGTAATGGTTGAGTCATACTTGAAAACAACATTAATATTTAGAAGCTTGAGGGACCGAACTAACGGGACAAATTCATTACGATAGGGCAGAGTCAAAATATTCTTAAGTGTAGGAACTTGTCTAGTTTGAGAGGAATGAAAGGATTTTTTAGCCCTTTTAAAACAACGATCCACGTTTTCATTGTGGATTTACATGAAATATATATATATATGTATATATATATATATATATATATATTTCATTAGCCCAATAAAGCACGCGGACTTCTACATACAATCAACACCTCAACCCGCCAGGATTCGAACCCACGGCCCACAAGCCTATGACTATGACCGGGGAACGCTAACCGCTGGACCACCAGGATACTAAAAGCAGTCCTAGACTTTGTTATATTTCACACAAAGCCTGTTCAACGAGCTTATGGCGCCGTGAACCTCTAATGGGGACCACCCGTACCACTTAGGTGGTCAGAGCCGGATTTGGTAAAACGTTACTCTGACCACCTAAGTGGTACGGGTGGTCCCCACAGGGTACCGCGAAAAGTGAGAAACGCGTAAAGTGAATAACATAACATGTGGGATTAAATGAAATAGAGACCAGCTGACCCCCAAACTCCACTTTTTCCAACACAATACCTCTGGTCTAGTAAAAATAACATCTTAATTTTATGATGGTACATGCACACAATTAATACTTAAGAGAAATAGAGAAATACAGTCGCCAAGTTAATGTCCATTCAAATAATGGACTCAACTCCCTCCCCCTCTTCTCACACAACACTGCTGGCTCTTCCCTCTCTGAGAAATTTTTGGGGGAAGACCACTAAATTTTAATAAATAATACCTCAAACTAAAGTTAGGTTAATATAATTGACATTGCTGGATTCCTTGTAAGACCAGGAATATTTTGAGTACAAATGTCATATATTTTGCACAAAAGATAACATATTTACTCAGAGTAAACATTATATCTAAAATTTGTATGTCTAATGCAAAGTCTATGATGTTTATATTCAAAATGATCATGAAATTGTAAGAATTCCAGCAATGTAAATTATATTCTGGCCGGGTAATTTGTATGAATTTTATGAGCTAAAACAAATATCTTCAGTGAATAAAAAAAAAATATTCTTCACGACACTCTCTGTCAATCAAAGTACCCCCACCTTGCCTCCCCCCCCCCCTCTTCCAACCACCAGATGGTCGGTCCGTCCCAACCCTCCCCCCCCCCCACCCCCCACCAATCCTCCCTTCAAGAGAAAGGTTGGGTGAAAAAACTAGATTTTAACATTTGGTATTTAATAATACCTCAGATTAAAGTTAGGATAATACAATTGACATTGCTGGATTCCTTGTAAAACCAGGAATATTTTGAATATAAATGTCTTATATTTTGCACAAAAGATAACATATTTACTCAAGAGTAAACATTATATCTAAAATTTGTATGTCTAATGCAAAATATATGATGCTTATATTCAAAATGATCATCATATTGTAAGAATTCCAGCAATGTAAATTATGTTCTGGCCAGGTAATTTGTATGAATTTTATGAGCTAAAACAAATATCTTCAGTTAATAAAAAAAAAAAATATTCTTCACACCCTGGTGCCAGGTGGTCGGTCGCCGGTCCCTCCCTCCTTCCCTCCCACCCCCCATCAACCCTCTCTTCCAGATGAATGTGTGGGAATACCAGACTGTTTACCTTTTTAGTAATAAATAATAAATCAGACTAAAGTTAGGATAAAATAATTGACATTGCTGGATTCCTTGTAAGACCAGGAATATTTTGAATATAAATGTCATATATTTTGCACAAAAGATAACATATTTACTCAGAGTAAACATTATATCTAAAATTTGTATGTCTAATGCAAAATCTATGATGTTTATATTCAAAATGATCATCAAATTGTAAGAATTCCAGCAATGTAAATTATATTCTGGCCGGATAATTTGTATGAATTTTATGAGCTAAATAAAAAAATTATACTTCACCCGTGTGAAGGGGTACACCCATCGCAGAATGTGAGCATCCTGGGTTCTGGCAAGGCACCGTGTAAACGCGGAATGTGGGACCGCGTAAAGTGAGGGTTGACTGTATATATATATTATATATATATATATATATATATATATATTATTATATAATAATTATATATATATATATATATATATCAGACTCTCCATATTTGTTATTTATTTATCTATGTGTTTATTTATCCCTAATGTACTGGGCATATACAGTGTCTGGACCATCACTGGCAGTGGTACAGATACATTCTGCAGTCAGGACTGTACATGCCCAGCACTTACAGGTATCCCCCTATTTACAATAATCTGCATTAACAATAATTAGGTTTTAACACCCTCACTCGATTTACATTGGGCAAAATCCACATTAGCGATAGTTATCATTAGGTTAAACTCACTGACATGGAATGTAAGCACTGGAGAAGCATATCCTTCCCTTGACTTGTCAAATCCAAGTTGGCCCATAGGTGCGGAAACTGCTTTTCCTTATTCTGCTCAGATGACCTACCTGTGCGTCTCCTCATGACCACCATGTGAACTACAGTCCAGCGCTTTGTTTCAATGTGATCGCATCTGCTCTCGCTCATGAAACAAACATTATTGTTATTAGTAGTTGCGTGACCTTTTAAACACTGTAAACCTTTGCCATTATTGGTGAGAGTAAACAGATTTTTGCTCCATTTTGGAGACTGAAGTGATTAGTGTACAATAACTGTAACTTTGAAGATGGCTAGCAAGCATCCTGCTGAGTCTCATATCCTGAGAAAGGCAAGGCTTCGAGGAAGACCATTTCTCTGGGACAATGTTCAGTGGCAGGCTTGTCGTTATTTAATGTAATGAATGTCAAATTTTGGGGAAATGGTGGAGGAGACAGTTAGCACCCGAAGGAGTTTATAAAATTGTACCAAAATTTCTGGAGATGTTATTTGCATGATTCTAAACAAGAAAATGTAAATAACAATGCGTAGAACTTAACAGAACGTGACCTAACCAGCCTAACTTACCTAACTTCCAAAGTCAATAAAATCATCTCTAATTTCATTAGACACTCCATTTTTTAATCAAAATAACCCTGAATAGTTTATCTAAAAGTTTGGTTAAATAAATATATTTAAAAAAAAATATCTACAGCTCCTCCATGACCTCCTCGATTACGATCACCCGCACTTACGACCTGCCTCAGTCGTACCAAAATTTGGTCAAATTACGTATTTTCGAGTCCCAAAGTCAGTACACAGATAAAATTTTCGTTGTAATTCACTTTAAAATGGCTGGCAAGCTTAAAAGTGAGTGTTTTGTGGTGCTGAGAAGAAAAAGAGACACCCTTTTTAGATTTTATATGTACGTAAAGTAGTCCCTCGGTTAACGAACACAGTTCGTTCCAGAAGGTCGTTCGTTAACCGAAAATTTCGTTAACCGAAACCATTGTTTCAATGGGATTTTGGGGTAACCAAAGTTTGTACCTCCCCATTCAGAGATGCTGCACAGATCCGCATTGCTAGAAGTAATGATATCAGTTCTAGAAACAGATCTAGTATGAGAGTTAGGAGGAAGGGTAAAATGAGAAGAAGAGTGAAGAGTAGAATCATCAGCTTAAGAATGGATAGAATTAGTTGTAGTGTGAAGTAAACCATTGATAAAAAGAAGTTATAGAGTAGGTGAAAGAACAGATTCCTGTGGGACACCACTACTGGTAGAGAAAGAACGAGAGATCGAACCCTCGACAACAACTACCATGGATCGGTTCTCAAGGAAGCTAGAGATGAGAAAACAAAGTGGGGGAAAGAAACCAAAAGATGGAAGTTTAGATAGCAAAGACTTGTGCCATACCCTGTCAAATGCTTTGGAGATGTGGAGGGCCACGACAAAAGTTTCCCCATAATCCCTAAGAGAGGATGACCAAAGATGGGTGCAATAGGAGAGCAGATCACCAGTAGATCTCGCCTGGTGAAAGCCATACTGATGGATTTTCAAAACACTAGTTCCCTGTACTGCATACATTATCAAGATGTTAAATAAATGTTAAAATGACTAATAATTTTAATATATAAAATGCAAAAACATTAAAGAGCACAACTTTCTTGATATTTACTCCACTGGAAACGAATGTAAACATAGAACAGATTACTGAATTGGCAGACTAGCCCATCAGCTGATCAGCTGATGCTCACAACAAAACGTGATGTTTGTAAGGATTTCGTTAATCGAAGCTTTGTTCGTTAACCGAATTGAAGATCCTTATGGGAGGTAATTCGTTAACCGAAATTTCGTTAATTGAACTGTTTGTTAACCGAGGGACCACTGTACTGTACAGTCGGCCCTTTACATACGTGGGGGTTACGTAACAGAGATACCCGTGGATGTTAAAAATCCGCGTATTTTTGCTGGCCCCCCCCCCCCCCCCCCAAAAAAAAAAAACCCTGGCCCCTCCCCCATGTCCTTATTTACCGTATATACCTGTGTGTAGTTCGAGTTTTTAAGACCAAATTATTTGGCAAAAAATTGCGGGTCGACCTCTAAACGGGTAATAGTTTCGTTAGGTTGAAAAATATTTACCAGTAAACAATGGAAACGATGCACCAACACACCACCAGCTGTGAGTGTCGGTACAGTTGCCAGGGCAGATCTCTTGCGTCATCATAGCAAGCCCAAAGTAGCCAAATCCATGGTATGGTAGAACAGTACAGTACGATGTAAAACATAAAGTATTCATTTATTAAAGTTTATTTATAGATACTGGACATAAAATTTTTGTTCATTACATTTGAAACATCAATCTTTGTTAATTAAATTTGAAACAAAAGAAAACTACGATACCGTATTTTCATTAAAATATTACATCACAAGTATATTTTACCTTAACTGTGACTGAATGAATATACGTATTCTCAGAAATAAATATAGAAATGTAATATTTTTGCTGGAATGACGAACATATTACAGTGGAAAGTGAGATAAAATTATGACGAAAACAATAACTTTCGCTTTCTTTCGTTATTCAAAAGATTTTACCTTAATCGCTTTTCGAATGGTTTTCAGTTAAAAAACTGTTGTACTCGTACTGTATTACAATAATATTTATCCTATTATTAGCCTTATAATCCCACAACTGAAAACCATTCGAAAAGCGATTACGGTAACATCTTTTGAACGAAAGAAAGCGAGTCATTGCTTTCGTCACTTTCCACTGTAATACGTACTTCATTTCAGCAAAAATATTACATTTCCATGTTCTCAGAAATAAATGGTAGTTTTGTTGAAACGTAGTGTACAGTATTTAATATTAAAATGCAAAAATAGCTATAAAAACAATTAATACACCCATAATGTACTGGCTGGCATCTCGTCCCTGCTCCCGCATCCAAGGTCACCACTCCTCCCAACTCGCTCCCTCCTCCGCCTCCTCCACCTCCACCACTGCCGACAACAAACACAAATGTTTTGTGAATAACTGCGCCTCCACTTCCTGTGTACAGTACTGAACTGTACTGTGCTGTGCATTTTTACAAACAATAAACATGGCAAGAAAAGCTATTAAAAAAAAAGAGATACAAATTTCACTTTACTGTACAGTACCTATCCTCGGCGACAGGATGGGGGTCATCGGGCTCATCGTCACTCAATTCCATAACGGGTGGTGAAGTGGGGGCGACGGTGGATTCAGCTGCTTCCTCACTGCCGCCAGTGATTGATGGTGTTAAATCTCTCCTTCGGTGATCAAAGAACATAGTGATAGGGAGTTGTCGTCTCTTTTTTTTTCATTTTTTCCATGATGTTTTTGTATGGAGCAAAAACGTCATCCATCCCTCGCATGAATTTCAGGGCATGCACCATGGAGGGGTCCATACTATAGTAGGGTGTGTCATACGGAGGCGAATTTTTTTTTTTTTGAGTTTGAAAAATCGGCCCATGGTATTAATGATGTAGTTCTATGTGCAGAATCATGTGATATCTTCAGATTTGAAAAGTTTTCATTTTTTGCTAGGTAAATTTTAACTTGAAATCTTATGAAAATTCAGTATTCCCACCCTTTTACCAACACCACTAAATAGCTTATTTAAAGTAAAGTAAATGTATCAGGTTAATTTATTAGGATGAAAATGATCCAGAATAGTGAAACGAATGATCTTGACACATTTATTAAATTTAATATTCCTTTAGAAAACAAAATCATCAAATACAAAAACCGGTTTTACTACTACGACCCGGTGTTGCTGCACACCATAGAGAACATGTCTTTCTTGCTTCTGTTTCTACTCATCACCTCCCTGCTGACCACCTGAGCTCGGATGTAGCCTTCCCTCCTCTCCTGGCTGTACACGTGACTGCTGGCCTCGCTCACTTGCTGTACACAACGCTCTATACTCTGGGTGTGCGAGGGCCAGGCAGGGACATGCATGGGGTTGTCCAGGAAAGCTCTGACTTGAACATTGGTGAGGCTGCAGGTAAGAGGGGGCTCACTGCCAGCCTGGATGTTATCCAGATCTATGAGATCAGTGAGGGTCTTGGCACCTAGATTGACTTCAGGAGTCTTCCTGACCCTGAAGGAATCGTCACCAACTGATTCGTCATGTCCAGATCATCTCATAAGTCTCATATCCAAGATCTTTTTGACTGCCACTCTTCTCTCCTCCTCATCCTTACTGCAGAGCATTGTCTGCAGAACTGCCTCGGGATGAGCATACCAGGAAGATCTCCTCACAGTCTGCTCCACAATCTGAACAACCTTCCTTGGCTGACTCCTCAGGAGCTCAAGCTGGAAGAGAACATGCCTCGGACCTTCGGAGAACGATGACTTGACCTTGGTGTTGAACCAATTTGGCAAGTAGACACTCACGATGAATTGGACAATAAGTCTCAGGTTGTGAAGCTGGTTCCCTTTCAGTTTATGATGAGCGACCCAAATTCTGCAGAACCTGAGAGCCGTTGTGAGCCACCTAGAATGTGAGACTGGACCTATCTGCAGGTAAGCAAGTCTATCAGGCATGACCCCAGTTTTGATGGCACTGCAAATCATGTAACCATAGTACTGGTCAGTACTCAGGTCGTCAATGAGAGTATGTGCAAGCTCAACGAGTGGAGGGCCAACTGTGATTTTTTCAAAGCTAGGATTTATTTCTAACTCAGTGGCAGAGTCCAGCATCTTGCCAAGAGGACCAGACCATCTGTTGTTTGAAAGAGTCTTGCCATCCAACTCCTGGATCAGATGTTTGAGTGGCAATTCGTTGGTGTGGAGACCAGCTTCCTCCCAATCTTCCGCTCTATCCACTGTATGACCCCCCCTTGCCACCCTGTGTTCGTGTTGGTGCTGTCCCCTCCAATGGCCTGCAGGGTCTGGTCTACGTTCCTCTCTCTGAGCCAGTTCACAATGTTATCTGCCACTATCTCAGCTGGTTTCCTGATGTCATCATTCTCTGGAGTGAAATGCCACAAATACTTCCCTCCTGGTTCACTGCAGCAGGAGTAGTGTTCCTCCTTCACCATGGCAGGGAACAACTTGTCAGAATCTCCAACTTTCATGAACACTTTAGTGTCATCCCTTCTCCCATCAAAGAACAAACAATTGATTCCATTTTCTCTTATCCCCTTATCAAACTCCTCTTCTAGGTTACTGACAAGTTTCTCCTGAGCTCTCCTTACTTTGTTATGATCTATCACCAGGTGAACATCATCAGGTGTTATCAAACCACCGTCAACCCAGGCAGCTGTTGCTATCTCTGCAGTTTCTCTGAGGCCAGTGTGGTGTCGCATGCTGGCCAGAGCTATGCTCGGGATATCCTTCCTATTTCGAATCTTATGCCTGGAAGGTTTGGGATCATTATTTTCTGGGTTAGGGACAAAGTCACCATTCTCCTGGTCAGCACTCGGATCAGCCATGGGGAAGTCATTAAACTCTGAATCAGCTTGACTCCAATCATCGGCCTTTTTTACCTCACCCTGGGCCTTCTCAAGTCTCTTTTCCTCGGCAACTCTTCTCCTCTTCTGTCTCTCTGTGGCAGCCTCCTGTCTCTTGGACTCCGGAATATCTTGGCTAGAAATCATGAGAGCCCCTGTACTGCCAGTCTTCTCTCTCTGTGCTTTGACAAATGCCAGTTCGATCACAGGAATCTTCAGTTAACGCTTGCAAATACAGGAGATGTGGGCCTCGGATTTACAGTCACGATCACATCCAAACTCAGGACAGAGAACAATTGAGCACTTGCAAGTAATTAGGTCAAATAACTGGTCCAGTTGCTTGGCAAAGCTGTCCTTAACTGCAAGTTTTCCTCTCCCAAGAGAGATATCTCTTGCCTTTTCTCAACTGGCTAGCAGTCTCTCACTAATCTTCTTCTGACTTGTTATGACTGGAGGCTTGAACTGAGCGTTAGCCAGAGTGTACTGTGCCATGACAGCTTTGGTCATATCACTGGCAATGTCTTTGTTTGTGTAAGTTCTTTGGTTCTTTTCTCTGATTTGCCTGATTAAAACACCGTATCTCAAAGCATCTCTCAATGTAGGCAACTCCGACTTCAGGAGCTCTCTCCCAGACCCAAGATAGTGACTGAGATGGCTGGATTTTTGGTTCCTCGTCCTGATACAAGCAGCCATCGCAAATATTATCAACTTATAAATGCATCAGAATCTGAAACAGAAAAAAATATTGTTAGTTGGGTTGTTAAAGAATGAAGTCAGAAAGCAATGTTCACTATTTAATTGTAATGCACTAATGCAGCTGTACGTTATATTTTCGATAAATTTCACGCTAAAATTTACCTAGCAAAAGGTTGCAGAATATTGAAACTGAAATTATTTTCTGTTTATATACACTAAAATCTACCAAAAAAGTGATGGGCCATTAGTTTTAGCTGATCTTCCCTCCTATGACACACCCTAATTACTATAGGCCAGGTTTTTCAGTGCCTCAATATTCCTGGTCATCTCCCCCAACTTCTCCAACGTTATTTCTTGGTGCTCTCACTCTTCCTCATCCTCTTTCCCTTTCGCTTCCTCTTCCTTGCCTGAGTCTACTAACGCCTGTAGATCCTCCTCGGTCAGCTCAGTGTCGTGCTCTTCAATTAGCTCCCTAATCTCGTCCTCTGCCATGTCTTGGAAGCCTTCAGCAGCCACTTTCCTTGACAGTGCCAGGGTCTTTCTGAATATTTTCATTAAAATCCATCAAAATCATTTTCCTTGTCATCGTCTCAAGCACCAAACAGCTCCTCCCAGTCTTCTCCTTGAACAGGGCTAGAGGGTACGTGTTTTTCAAATCGTTTTCAATTAAAAAAAATGTTACAGCACATGTATATTTTACCTAAACTGTGCCTGAATGAATATATTCTCAGAAATAAATAGAGGTTTTGCTGAAACGTGATGTATTTCAATGTAAAATAGGATAAAATACATGACGAAAACAAAAGACTTTACCTAACCTTACAATGTTCAAGAGATGTTACTCGTTTTTTTAGTAGTTTTCGGTTAAAATACTGTTATATTACAATGATATTCTATTCATACTGTGCTTGATATACTACATTCACGGAAATGTAATATTTTTGCTGACGTACGTATTACAGTGGAAAGTGGGATAAAATCGTGACGAAAACAATGACTTTCGCTTTCTTTCGTTCAAAAGATGTTACCGTAATCGCTTTTCGAATGGTTTTCAGTTAAAAAACTGTTGCATCACAAGTGAATTAGGATAGAATATTATTGTAATACAACAGTTTTTTAACTGAAAACCATTCGAAAAGCGATTACGGTAACATCTTTTGAATGAAAGAAAGCGAGTCATTGCTTTCGTCACTTTCCACTGTAATACGTACGTCATTTCAGCAAAATATTACATTAACATATTCTCACAAATAAATAGTAGTTTTGCTGAAACGTAATGCATTTCAATGTAAATTATGATAAACTACATGAAAACAAAAGACTTTACCTAACCTTCCGATGTTCAAGATATGTTACTCGTTTTTTTAGTAGTTTTCGGTTAAAATACTCTTATATTAGTGATATTCTATTCATACTGTACTTGATATAATACATTCACGGAAATGTAATATTTTTGCAACTACAATGCTGATGTCAGCACAAGCGTACTTACAGCAAGACTGACTGAGTGAGGGAGAGCTATGCGTGTGTGTGTGAGGTTGCGGGAGCGGGCGGTGTCCCGTGTTCGGTGCCGCGCGATTTGAATGTACTTCAATTACTTCAATGTACAGAATATTCCTCCGGCGGGGCAATCCGCGTATTTGCAAATCCGTGTATGCTAAACCCGCGTATGTTAAGGGCCGACTGTATATCATTTCTCATTATTGAATTTTTTTGTTCAATTTTTTATTTCTTATTAGTTCTTTGTTATTATTATTAATGTTGCAATATTATTATTATTGTTACCTGTATCATTATTATTTTATTTTTAATTGTGTATTTTTAATATAAATTCTATTTACTATGAATTATTATTATTGTTATTACAGGTATTATTATCATTATGATTATTATTATGATTATGATTATTATGATTATTATTATTATTAATTATTATTATTATTATTATTATTATTATTATTATTATTATTATTATTATTATTATTATTAATTATTGTTGTTGTTGTTTCGCCCCCCAGCCCCGATGTGGGTCAATGACCTGTGCCCGGGTGGGCTAATCCCCCGAAAAAAAAGTGAAATAAGCTGGGGTGGGGGCTAATCTGTTATGGTATATATTAAGATATGTACTTTATTAACTTTATTATAATATTTGTGAAAGTTGTTTTCATTTTTGCAGGTTGAAGTGGACAAGATTTGTGATAACGATGCAAGTTTAAACATCCACAAAAAGATGGACTTGAGATCTTTATTTGAAAGTCACCTGGAGAAGCAGGAGAAGAAAAAGATGAAACACAAGGATGGATCTCTCAAAAATGATATAGCAACTAAGGATGAAAATACAGATAAGTTGTTTGAGAAATATTATTGTGAGTGGAAGGGAATTAATAAAGAGTTAACAGCTAGTAGGAGTAAAAATACTACTTACTCAATCATTCCCAAATTTTATCATAAACTTCCTCCCGAAGATGATCAGCTGCTTCAGAAGTTACGTGAGGAGTCGCGTGCTGTGTTTCTGCAGAGGAGAAGTAGAGAACTGTTAGATAATGATGAACTGAAGAACCTGTGGATGCTCCTTGACAAGCATCAGTCTCCCACAGATCTTGGAGGTGAAGAACAAATGATCAATTATGATGACTTTTTGAAGGTAGCACAACAAGCTGGACCAAAATGTAAACAATACTTCCAGCCATCCACATTCTGCAAGTTGTTGCAGAATGATCCTTTTGGTCGCATCTCCATCATGAACTTCTTCAACTATGTGATGAGGAAGGTGTGGCTCCACCAGACCAGGATCGGACTCTCGCTTTATGATGTCACAGGTCAAGGTTATTTAAGGGAGTCGGACTTGGAGAACTACATCCTGGAGTTAATACCAACGTTGCCTCAATTAGACGGCCTCGACAAGTCCTTCCACTCATTCTATGTGTGCACGGCTGTCAGAAAGTTCTTCTTCTTCCTTGACCCGATGCGCAGTGGTCAGATCAAGATACAAGATATTTTGGCATGCAGCTTCCTCGATGACCTGTTAGAGCTTCGTGACGAGGAGTTACCCAAAGATCAACAACAGAACAACTGGTTTTCTGCCCCATCTGCACTTAGAGTGTATGGCGTGTACTTAAACCTGGATAAAGACCACAATGGAATGCTGTCCAAAGAAGAACTTTCACGCTACGGTATGGGCACCTTGACTCCTGTCTTCATAGATCGAGTCTTCCAAGAGTGTCTGACGTACGATGGTGAGATGGACTATAAAACTTACCTTGACTTTGTCCTGGCTCTGGAGAACCAAAAAGAACCACAAGCTTTACACTATTTCTTCAAAATCCTTGATATTGATAACAAAGGACACTTAAATGTGTTCACACTCAACTACTTCTTCAGGTCCATCCAGGAGCAGATGCGTCAACACAACCAAGAACCTGTCAACTTCGAGGATGTAAAGGATGAAATATTCGACATGGTGAAACCTGCTGATCCTTGCATGATAACTCTACATGATCTCATAAATTGTGGTCAGGCTGATGTGGTTAGTAGTATCCTCATTGACCTTAATGGATTTTGGACATATGAGAATAGAGAAGTCCTTGTGGCAGACAGTAATGAAGAACCTGCTCAAGTATGACTCCGTTGCCAACATATAAATTCGTACAGATATTGTATCTTTTCATTTTTTATTATATTGTAAGTTGAAATTTGAAAAAAAAAAGTACAGTTTGATATTTTGTGGATAATTTTTCTTAAACTCAAAAATTTATTCAATTATAATCTTCAGCTTATAAATAAAGATGAAAGTTATATGAAATTTTGATTATTCAGGATAAAACAACATTGCCGAATGAGATGAAATTTATTTTTTAATAATACTGAAAACAACAACCTTTCTATAGAGGAACCATATTCTGTACAGTATTGCAGTCATAAAACAATTTACAGTACAATACACTTTATCATTCATTGTTTTACATACAGTATTGTATTTAATGCTGCACTGACACCCCATGTCCCATTACATAACCCCCACACACCCCTTGGACCCCACACTCCCTTTGGCCCCCACACACACACACCTTTGGCCCCCACACACCCCTTGGCCCCCACACATCCCTTGGATCCCACACATCCCTTGGACCCCACACATCCATTAGCCCCCACACATCCCTTGGACCCCACACACACCTTTGGCCCCCACACACACCTTTGGCCCCCACACACCCCCTGGCCCCCACACATCCCTTGGTCCCCACACACCCCTTGGCCCCCACACATCCCTTGGTCTCCACACACCCCTTGGTCTCCACACACCCCTTGGCCCCCACACGCCCCTTGGACCACCACACACACCTTTGGCCCCCACACACTCCTTGGCCCCCACACATCCCTTGGACCCCACACATCCCTTGGACCCCACACACCCCTTGGACCCCACACATCCATTAGCCCCCACACATCCCTTGGTCCCCACACACCCCTTTGCCCCCCACACACTCTTTGGTCCCCCACACACTCTTTGGTCCCCCACACACACTTTGGCCCCTGTTACGACCGTGTCGTATTTTTCTATTTTTTTTTCTATAACATGCTTCTATGTTGTTCCATATTATTCCTGTAATGATGTGTTATATTTACTATTATATAATCTAGTCACCTTACCCTGTGCTGTTAAGGTTTTAACTGTTATTATTTGTTCAAGCCCATCTTATTTCTTCATTTAGTATTGTAACAAGCATTCTTTGTTCTCTAACGATCATCTGCATCGTTAAACGATCCACCGGCTGGTCGCACAGGCGGGAAAAGGCCATATATATAGTAGTCCACCAACTGACGGAAGGCAGTTCAGTCCTTTTGTCATACAGTTCACATCCTTTGAGTGACTCTCGTCACCTGTTACTTATACCTAATTTATTTGTGTTGTACCTGTCGCCACCAATGTGAGTACCTATTTATGTCCATCAGTATTTGCTTAGATACATTTAAGTAATTCAGTGTTTCACGTTAGTTAATTTCAGTGTTTGGTTTTATATGTTTATGCAGTGTTAACGTAATCCAATGCTTTATTTTTATTCTTTTGATGTTTCGATGTTTAGTATCATTTGTGTCTTAAAAGTTTCTATGGTGAATCAATTTGTTGTGACAGCCTACGAGGCTCTTTATTGTGTTAATATTTAATTAAATTCTTAAAGGTTTACTTTATTTATTTTTATTCCCTTTTAATTTACTAAACTTTTTTTGTTTGGTTACTCCTAGAACCTGGATATTTAAGTAAATTAAGAGACGGCGTAACACCCCCCACACACCCTTTGGCCCTCACACACCCTTTGACCCCCACACACCCCCTGGCCCCCACACACCCTTTGGCCCCCCACACACCTTGCCCCCACACACCCTTTGGTACCCACACGCCCCTTGGCCCCACACACCCCCTGGCCCCCACACATCCCTTGGTCCCCACACACCCCTTGGCCCCCACACATCCCTTGGTCTCCACACACCCCTTGGCCCACCACACACCCCTTGGCCCACCACACACCCCTTGGCCCACCACACACCCCTTGGCCCCCACACACCCCTTGGCCCCCACACACCCCTTGGCCCCCACACACCTCTTGGCCCCCACTCATCCCTTGGCCCTCACACACCCCTTGGCCCCCACACACCCCTTGGCCCTCACACACCCCTTGGAACCCCCACACACCCCTTGGCCTCCACACACCCCTTGGCCTCCACGCACCCCTTGGCCCCCACGCACCCCTTGGCCCCCACACACCCCTTGGCCCCCATGCACCCCTTGGCCCCCATGCACCCCTTGGCCCCCACGCACCCCTTGGCCCCCACACACCCCTTGGCCCCCACACACCCCTTGGCCCCCACACACCCCTTGGCCCTCACACACCCCTTGGCCCTCACACACCCCTTGGCCCCCACACACCCCTTGGCCCGCACACACCCCTTGGCCCCACACACCCCTTGGCCCCCACACACCCCTTGGCCCCCACATAACCCCTGCTCCTCACACACCCCCCATCCCTCTCACACCTCCCCTTGCTCTTGTAACAGCACCTTTGATTTATATAAATATTCACCCAAATGAATAACATCAACTTATTCACAAAGTGAGTAAAAAATGTTGTTGGCAACAGACACTTAGCTTGTGGATGGCAGCGGTGTACACACAGTAGATTGTAAGGTAAAGGCAGTGAAGCAGTTTCCTTGTCCCAAGACTGCAGATCAACTTCATAGTTTCCTGGCATAATCAGGATACTACCGTTCTTTCAATAAAGGTTATGCCAAGTTAGCCTCACCACTCACTAAACTCCTCAAAAAGGACATAGACTATAAGTGGAACAAAGAACAAGAGGACAGTTTTAATGCCCTCTGACACAACCCCATCCCTCTCACACACCCCCATCCCTCTCACACACCCCCATCTCTGACACACCCCCATCCCTCTCACACACCCTCATCCCTCTCACACACCCCCATCTCTGACACACCCCCATCCCTCTCACACACCCCCATCCCTCTCACACACCCCCATCTCTGACACACCCCCATCCCTCTCACACACCCCCATCCCTCTCACACACCCCATCCCTCTCACACACCCCCATCCCTCTCACACACCCCATCCCTCTCACACACCCCCATCCCTCTCACACACCCCCATCCCTCTGACACACCCCATCCTCTCACACACCTACAACTCTGAGACACCCCCATCCCTCTCACACACCCCCATCCCTCTCACACCCCCATCCCTCACACACACCCCCATCCCTCTCACGCACCCCAATCTCTGACACACCCCCATCCCTCTGACACACCTCCATCCCTCTGACACACCCCCATCCCTCTCACAGACCCCCATCTCTGACACACCCCCATCCCTCTGACACACCCCCATCCCTCTCACAGACCCCCATCTCTGACACACCCCCATCCCTCTGACACACCCCCATCCCTCTGACACACCCCCATCCCTCTCACAGACCCCCATCTCTGACACACCCCCATCCCTCTGACACACCCCCATCCCTCTCACAGACCCCCATCTCTGACACACCCCCATCCCTCTGACACACCCCCATCCCTCTGACACACCCCCATCCCTCTGACACACCCCCATCCCTCTCACAGACCCCCATCTCTGACACAACCCCATACCTCTCACACACCCCCATACCTCTCACACCCCCCCATCCCTCTCACACCCCCCATCCCTCTCACACACCCCCATCCCTCTCACACACCCCCATCCCTCTCACAGACCCCCATCTCTGACACACCCCCATCCCTCTGACACACCCCCATCCCTCTGACATACCGCCATCCCTCTGACACACCCCCATCCCTCTGACACACCCCCATCCCTCTGACACACCCCCATCCCTCTGACACACCCCCATACCTCTCACACCCCCCATCCCTCTCACACACCTCCATCTCTGACACACCCCCTTCCCTCTGACACACCCCCATCCCTCTGACACATCCCCATCCCTCTCACACACCTCCAACTCTGAGACACCCCCATCCCTCTCACACACCCCCATCCTTCACACACCCCCATCCCTCACACACACCCCAATCTCTGACATACCCCCATCCCTCTGACACACCCCCATCCCTCTGACACACCCCCATCCCTCTCACAGACCCCCATCTCTGACACACCCCCATCCCTCTGACACACCCCCATCCCTCTGACACACCCCCATCCCTCTGACACACCCCCATCCCTCTCACAGACCCCCATCTCTGACACACCCCCATCCCTCTGACACACCCCCATACCTCTCACACCCCCCATCCCTCTCACACACCTCCATCTCTGACACACCCCCATCTCTGACAAACCCCCATCTCTGACACACCCCCATCCCTCTGACACACCCTCATCTCCCACACCCCCATCTCACACACCCACCCCATCTCCCACACACCCCCCATCTCCCACACACCCCTCATCTCTCCCACACCCCCATCTCCCACACATCCCCCATCTCCCACACACCCCCCATCTCCCACACACCCCTCATCTCCCACACACCCCTCATCTCTCCCACACCCCCATCTCCCACACATCCCCCATCTCCCACACACCCCCCATCTCCCACACACCCCTCATCTCTCACACACCCCCATCTCCCACACACCCCCCATCTCTCACACACCCCCATCTCCCACACACCCCCCATCTCCCACACACCCCCCATCTCCCACACACCCCCATCTCCCACACACCCCTCATTTCCCACACACCCCTCATCTCCCACACACCCCTCATCTCCCACAACACCCCCATCTCCCACACACCCCCCATCTCCCACACACCCCCCATCTCCCACACACCCCCATCTCCCACACACCCCCCATCTCCCACACATCCCCCATCTCCCACACATCCCCCATCTCCCACACATCCCCCATCTCCCACACACCCCCATCTCCCACACACCCCCATCTCCCACACACCCCTCATCCCCCACACACCCCCCATCTCCCACACACCCCTCATCTCCCACACACCCCTCATCTCCCACACACCCCTCATCTCCCACACACCCCCCATCTCCCACACACCCCCCCATCTCCCACACACCCCCCATCTCTCACACACCCCCATCTCCCACACACCCCCCATCTCCCACACACCCCTCATCTCCCACACACCCCCATCTCCCACACACCCCTCATCTCCCACACACCCCCCATCTCCCACACACCCCCCCATCTCCCACACACCCCCCATCTCTCACACACCCCCATCTCCCACACACCCCCATCTCCCACACACCCCCATCTCCCACACACCCCTCATCCCCCACACACCCCCCATCTCCCACACACCCCCCATCTCCCACACACCCCTCATCTCCCACACACCCCTCATCTCTCACACACCCCCCATCTCCCACACACCCCTCATCTCCCACACACCCCCCATCTCTCACACACCCTCATCTCCCACACACCCCCCATCTCCCACACACTACCCATCTCCCACACACCCCCCATCTCCCACACACTACCCATCTCCCACACACCCCCATCTCCCACACCCCCCCATCTCCCACACACTCCCCCTTCTCCCACACACCCCCCCATCTCCCACACACCCCCATCTCCCACACCTCCATCTCCCACACACCCCCATCTTCCACACACCCCTCATCTCTCACACATCCCCCATCTCCCACACACCCCCATCTCCCACACACCCCCCATCTCCCACATCCCCATCTCCCACACACCCCCATCTCCCACACACCCCCATCTCCCACACACCCCCACATCTCCCACACACCCCCCCATCTCCCACACACCCCTCATCTCTCACACACCCCCCATCTCCCACACCCCCATCTCCCACACACCCCCCATCTCCCACACATCCCCCATCTCCCACACACCCCCATCTCCTAAACACCCCTCATATCCCACACACCCCTCATCTCCCACACACCCCTCATCTCCCACACACCCTCCATCTCCCACACACTCCCCTCCTTCCCACTCCCCCATCTCCTACACACCGCCCCTCCTTCCCACACACCCCATCTCCCACACACTCCCCTCCTTCCCACACCCCCTCCTTCCTACACCCCCATCTCCCACACACCCCATCTCCCACACCCCCCCCTCCTTCCCACACCCCCCCCCTCCTTCCCACACCCCCATCTCCCACACACCCCCCTCCTTCTCACACCCCCAATATTCCACACACCCCCATCTCCCACACCCTCCCTCCTTCCCACACCCCCCATCTCCCACACACCCCCATCTCCCACACACCCCCATCTCCCACACCCCCTCATCTCCCACACCCCCTATCTCCCACACACCCCCTATCTCCCACACACTCACATCTCCCACACACCCCCTCCTTTCCACACCCTCCTCCTTCCCACACTCCCCATCTCCCACACACCCCCATCTTCCACACACACACACCCCATCTCCCACACACCCCCATCTCCCACTCACCCCCATATCCCACACACCCCCTTCTTCCCACTCCCCCACACACCCCCATCTCCCACACACCCCCATCTTCCACACACACATCCCCCATCTCCCACACACCCCCATCTCCCACACACCCCCATCTCCCACACACCTCCCATCTCACACACACCCCTTCTTCCCACACCCCCATCTCCCACACACCCCCTTCTTCCCACACCCCCCTCTCCCACACACCCCCTTCTTCCCACACCCCCATCTCCCACACACCCCCATCTCCCACACACCCCCCATCTTCCACACACCCCTCATCTCCCACGCACCCCTCATCTCCCACACACCCCCCTCCTTCTCACACCCTTCATCTCCCACACCCCCCCCATGTCCCACTTACCCCCCCCATCTCCCACTCACCCCCCCATCTCCCACACCCCATCTCCCACACCCCACCTCTCTCCCACACCCCCCATCTCCCACACACACCCCCATCTCTCACACACCCCCCATCTCCCACACCCCCCATCTCCCACACACCCCCATCTCTCACACACCCCCCTCTTTCCCAAACCCCCCTCTTTCTCTCACACACCCCATCTCCCACACACCCTCATCTCACACACACCCCCCATCTCCCACACACCCCCATCTCCCACACACCCCCCCATCTCCCACACACCCCCATCTCTCACACACCCCCCCCCTCTTTCCCAAACCCCCCTCTTTCCCAAACCCCCCTCTTTCCCACACACACCCCATCTCCCACACACCCCTGTAATGATTGATTGTCAGACAAAAACTTACAGCCCAGAATTATTTCACATATAACAGCAAGTACACTACAGACCTCGTGGTACCACCACATTCCGGGTTGACACACCTCAGGTCGACCCTAGGGGACTTGACCTCGCCCGCTAATGACGTGAGTTAGCCGGGTGACATACAACCTCACCTAACCAAGACACCTGGGCAGGACCACACCTGCACACAGCGACCCAGATCAAACCAGTTTAGTGATAATTGGCAGAGGTCAAAAAGCCGGTTGGGCCGACCCCATATATAGGCCCTACAGTCCCGTCCACCTTCATTCTGGATCCCATCCTTATTCTGGTCATACTGATTCTCATTCTGGTTACTGTCATCTCTCTCCCGTTCGGGTCGTCACTTGGTTCACTAAGCAGAGTCACGCACGTCCCCTCCCCAGGTCGGGAGGGAGACTTCCCGACCAGACCACGGCATCGCCAGCTAAGCAGATTCTCCCATAGGAGGCAGCCCAGCCAGCACTCACTGGGCCTACGCCAGGGTACACGTGAGTCTTGTCAGAAAGATTCCTAGGGTGAGTTACCTATTGTGGGAAGTGTATTCATTCAGGTGTGTCCGAGAGTCAGTGTCGAGTAACGTAAAACATAATGTGTTAGTACCCCGATATAATGGTGATATTAATGTGTCCATGTTATTGAGTGAATTAATAAATAGTTGTATCGAAGAGGTGTTTTACAAGTTGTCCCTTTAAGAAGTGATATATGTGTATTGACATACGAGATAAGATAAGCTTATTGACGCTGAGTAAATAACATCCCGGCCACGCTGCCAAGTTTCCAATCTTTACATCCCTACTCTCTATTCTTCCTACTTATATGTAATTCTCTTCTCTGTGAGTTTGTCTCATTACAGTGGTGGCAGCGAACTATACGTTAACCCACGCCCTCCTCGCCTCATTATACCCCCATCTCTCACACACCCCCCATCTCCCAAACACCCCCCATCTCCCACACACCCCCCATCTCCCACACACCCCCTCTTTACCACACTCCCCCTCTTTCCCACACTCCCCCTCTTTCCCACACCCCCCATCTCCCATACACCCCCCATCTTTCACACACCCCCATCTCTCACACACACCCCTCTTTCCCACACCCCCTCTTTCTCACACCCCCCATCTCTCACACACCCCCCATCTCCCATACACCCCCCATCTCCCACACACCCCCCTCTTTCCCACACCCCCTCTTTTCCACACACCCCCCTTCTCCCACACACCCCTCATCTCCCACACACCCCCCTTCTCCCACACACCCCTCATCTCCCACACACCCCCATCTCTCACACACCCCCCTCTTTCTCACACCCCCCATCTCTCACACACCCCCCTCTTTCCCACACACCCCCATCTCCCACACACCCCCATCTCCCACACACCCCCATCTCTCACACACCCCCCTCTTTCCCACACCCCCATCTCCCACACACCCCCATCTCTCACACACCCCCATCTCTCACACACCCCCCCCTTCTCCCACACACCCCTCATCTCCCACACACCCCCCATCTCTCACACACCCCCCATCTCCCACACACCCCCCATCTCCCACACACCCCCATCTCCCACACACCCCCATCTCTCACACACCCCCCTCTTTCCCACACCCCCCATCTCCCACACACCCCCATCTCCCACACACCCCCATCTCCCACACACCCCCCTCTTTCCCACACCCCCCATCTCTCACACACTCCCCTCCTTCACACACCCACCCATCTCCCACACACCTCTTCCTTCACACACCCTCTTCCTTCATACACCTCTCATCTCCCACGCACCCCGTCCTTTACACACACCCCCCCCCCCCCCGTCCTTCACACACCCCCCCCCGTCCTTCACACACCCCCTGTCCTTCATCCCCCTCCTTCACACACCCCTCCGTACCCCACACCCCCCCCATCCCCTACACCCCCCCCCGTCCCCTACAGACCCCCCATCCCTCATACCCCCTCGTCCTTCACACACCCCCGTCCTTCATACCCCCCATCCCTCATCGCCCCCCGTCCTTCACACACACCCCATCACCAGCACACTTCATGTCCTATGCACCTGTACAGCGTGACACCCATCTCCCCACCCGCTCCACCTTTCACCCTACAAAACACAAGGGATACAGTAAACGAGGCAGCCACAGAGAATGGAGGGGGGGGGGGGGGCGGAGACAATACCAAGACCAGAGACATTACCGAGGACACTTTCCGGCTTGAACGTCATGTACACTAATACTGACATGTTCTTGACAAGAGAGCAGAGTTTGAAACACTACTGAGGGTACATCCTCAGGAGAATCGAGCTAGAGGAATGTGAGTTCAATATAGACGGATATGACTCATTTAGGAACCTTTCTCAAGAATCTTTTAAAGAGGGGTGTGGTTATCTATGCTAGGCAAGACCTTAGAGCCAGCCAGGCGAGGGTACAGGGAGAGGGTGTTTAAGAAAAATCAAAGTGATGTAAACTTAAACTGAAGGGGAGAGACTTATTCATTGTGGAACGTATCTACAGATCCTCAAAAAGTGTAGCATTTTAAACCAAAGGAACTTAAGAGTCTTAACTGAAAACATACTGACGCCCACCCCTAACCACCTCCTTGGCATGGGAGTCTTTAATTATGGCAACATCGACTGCAGAAATGAATCTACGTCAAACAACCTAAATAATCCTGCCAGTATTTTTGTAGAAACAATGAGGGACAATTTTCTATTCCAACATGTCAAAGATCCGACTCACTACAGGGGGGAGGAAACACTCAAACCTCTGGACCTTATCATAGCTACCGAGGAGCATATGGTAGCCAAACTAGAACACCTAGCAAACAATTAATGGAATCAAACAATTAAATGAATCAAGCAATTAATGGGAGTCGGCAATTAATGGAATCAAACAATTAAAGGAATCAACAATTAATAGGGGTCCGCAATTAATGAAATCAAACAATTAATGGAAGTCAACCACTGATGGAATCAAGCAATTAATGGGAGACAACTGAAGGAATCAAACAATTAATGGGAGTCAGCAATTAATAGAATCAAACAAACAATAGAATCGAACAATGAACAGATATTTCCTACGGCAGCAGCCCTGGGGAAGGTTCTGGAACGCGGTGATCCACTCTCAGGGGGAAGGTCCATTCAGCTTCTCGCTCAAGCGACAGCGGCTGATGTCTTGATACAGCCGGAGAAACACTGGGGCACAGACGGAGGAGATGAACTGACGGTCGTGGCAGCTGAGGAAGTGGTATGGGGTCCAGAGATTGACAGAGAGGTGAAGGTCTGGGGACACAGCCCACGAGTCCAGAGCCTTTGATGAGATCACAGCCAGAATTTGACGAACAGCTGGGAGGTAGTGACTGTACTGACGGCTGGGTAGAATCTGAGCCGGTGTCGCTGGTAGCAGTGACGTTCTCACCTCCGTCCAAACCCCCCCCCCCACCCACCCAAGTGGGGGTCACGCCAGCAAACGAGCGAGTGAGCAGCGGTAACGAGCAGGAAGATCGTTTCCGCCCTTACGCTACGTAACATTGACCTTCAGATTTAAATGTTACTTGGTTCATGACATAACCAGGTCTAGGTTCATTATATCTGATATATATTCAGATTCACCACCTGTAACTTCCATTATCTATGAGTAAGACATGAACAGTACACGTGAGAGGGCAACTCTCCCAAGAGGGAAGAAGCCCGCACTGCGATGCCCTTAGTCAGTCACTCACAGCAACTTATATCGTCCGGACATGATCAACGTTTATATTACATAAACGCCGTCACTTTCTCATTCACTCATATATAGTGGAACTTACGGTCGATCTACACTCAGGAATTATAGATACAATCCTTTTATAATAAAACAAGGAACTACAGTTGGGTTTCGTTACTTAAACCCAAATAATAAATATATGTGAACAGCCTGGTTAATTGGACAATCCAGCCGATTCAGACTTACTAAGATATAAGAACGCAGACACTACGCTGAATATCTTAGCCAGTAAAGTTAACCATTTGATCGATAAATATACACAAGACCAAACCCAGTGCCTCCGGGAATTCAAGGAGACAGCTACACATGAACCGTGTGGCGGTTAACAAAGTTTAGAAGAAAACTTGGGATTTCGAGACGTGGATTAGGACAAATGATGAGCAGGACAGGAGGATGTATGTCAGATCCAGGAACCAAGCAAAATCGAGAGTGTAGAAGGGATGAAAAAAAAAGAGTTCCAAGATGCAGATTGCAAGTGAGGTCAAGTCAAACCCAAAGGCTTTTTACCCCCACAAAAAGTCAAAATTAAAAACGCGAGTAGATATATCGGACCTGAGGCTTGAAGATGGTAGTTATGCAGATTCTGACCAGGATAAGGCGGAGGCGTTGAATAAATTATTTTCTTCAGTGTTCACAGAGAGGATGTGAACATTCTTCCTGCATTTGAGGAAAGACAGTTTGACACAGTACTGACCCACATTGTGTTCTCAGAAGAGAGTAAAGAAATAAACTGATATGTTACACCCCAGAGTATTAAGAGAACTGTGTAACAAGCTTGGAGAGCCCCTAAAGATCCTGTTCTGCAAATGCCTGGAAGAACAAAAGGTCCCTAGTGACTGGAAAATGGCATATTTTAGTCCTATATTAAAGAAGGGTAATCGTCACTCCACGAGTAATTATCGACCAGTGAGCCTGACCAGCATAGTGTGCAAAGTACTAGAGAGATTCATAAGAGATGCCGTGATGGAACATGGCTACGAAACAACCTTGTAAAGGACTG
Source organism: Homarus gammarus (assembly GCA_958450375.1). Lineage (NCBI taxonomy): Eukaryota > Metazoa > Arthropoda > Malacostraca > Decapoda > Nephropidae > Homarus > Homarus gammarus. The sequence goes on from CAUDMG010002589.1 coordinate 922,294, forward strand.
CCAATGCTCCTGCTTCACACAATTACTTAAGGTACTGGATATTTGGACCCAAATTCTGGAACAGGGTGGTAATATCGATTTTGCCAAGGCTTTCGACAGTGTACCCTATGAAAGGCTGAAAATTAAGTTGGAAGGGTACAGGATTTTGGGGAAGTGTCCTAGCGTGGATTGGAGACTGTCTACATGACCGCATACAGTGTGTGTAGATTAATCAAGGATGTGATTGGGTCTTGAAAAAAATTACTGACTTTTTTTTTTTTTGAGCTTGGGGTCCGGTGAAATACTTACCCAGGAAGTTTTTGCCATATTTAACTTAATCTCTCACATTGTTACTCATTGCCTGAGCGCCTAATTGTTAAAATACACAGTACCCAAAATCAAATATGTATGTTTATTGCAACAATATTTTTCATGCATATAGTCCAAAATAATTCCTTTACACATTTTAGTTGTGATTGAACTTGAATTTGTTTAATATTTTTAATTGTGCACCATTAGTGAGAGAAGATAAACTAAAAGGTAAGCTTTTTTTTTCACTGCATTGTGTGAAAATTCTCAATACTTACCAAAGGGATTTATCTCCAATGCACCAGCAACTGAGGTATCAATAGCATTTGTAGTACTGTACTAAAATAAGAAAATAAGCATGTTCAATGATATATACAAACGAACTATTTAGTTTTCTTTCCTGTGTAATATTCACTCATTTGGTTTTGTTTTATTCTTAGTTTTAATTGCATCAGCTGTTTTTGTTTTCAGGGAGAGTTAACGTTTCTGTTTTTGTTGCTGGAAGACCTCTCTGCTCTTCCTTGATTTCGAGCCATTTCCTCACACCTTGTTTTCTTTGATTCTACCCCTGTAAATGATTCTTTGACAAATAATTATTCTTATTTTCTTCCTTCTGCAACCTCTTCTGCTTTAACATGCTTCTATACCTACTGATGGAGAGTTTTATGTTCCTACGCGTCATAGGGTTCCCACCTGGGGGACACACACATGCCCTACAGCCCTGACCTCCTGGGGGACACACACACACATGCCCTACAGCCCTGACCTCCTGTGGGACACATACACATACCCTACAACCCTGACCTCGTGGAGGACACACACACACATGCCCTACAACCCTGACCTCCTGGAGGACACACACACATGCCCTACAACCCTGACCTCATTGGGGACACACACATCCCCTACAACCCTGACCTCCTGGGGGACACACACACATACACACACATGTGCCCTACAGCCCTGACCTCCTGAGTTGTCTATACAGCTATGAAATATGGCATGTGTTATAGAATAAATTGTGGTCATCAGAAAGTGTAAAATGATTATAGAAACGGAGTTAAATTGAAAACTGGATAGGGTGAAGGGGTCTATTATATTGCTTCTAATAGTGGTGTGCATGACGTAATTGATCTTTGGTCAATGAAATATCAAAGAATGGAATGCAAAACAAGCAATACGCCGCCAATGAGAAATAGAGTATAGGATGTAATGCATGAACATGTAGAGTGCAGCCACTATACTCAGTATACTGGCTCATTATCCTCGTGCAGCAGACCCATCGACCCTAGAGGGTCAATGTTATTTATTATCAAACATTTCTCTCGTCATGGTCATACCACTCCCCTCAAACAAAATTTTCAACAGATCTACACGTTTCACGTGGGTCGCTTAAAACGATGAAGAAAAAAATCCGGAGAAATCACATCCCTGTTAATGGTATGAAATCGTCATATGTACCCAAAGGGCAGTGTATTGGGCCAGAAGCTATACACTCATCCATACAAAAGTTTGTGGATGATGCCAAGTTATTTAGGGAAATTAAGAACAAACAGAGTGTGAAGAGAAAGACCTATATGAGCTTCAAGAATGGTCGAAGAAATGACTGCTAAGATTCAATGTTACCAAGTGCAAAAGGATGCACCTGGGTCGCACCAACAGTAAGGAGACATATCACATGTCCTAACAGTATGAAGAAACTGCATTAATTGAGACAGAATGTGAAAAGGACCTTGGTGTGTATGTCGACAATGAACTGAAGTTCTTGTTAGTAGGTAGTAGGCAGCTATCAAACTAGGAGGTACTACCGCCTGGGAAGATATTGGAAGCATAATGTATTGTCTAATGGTGGACCCTGCTGCCATATGGCATCACGAAAATTGTGACCGTCCCAGGTTGCTGATTTGACTTTCTGCCTCATTTATACACAATTGCAGGGTCTCAATTGTTTCTTTTACTATTGACAACACAACATACATATATTGTTTCTCACTCTTTATTATTATTATTATTTTTATTGTTATTATTATTATTATTATTTTTTTTTTTTAATTTGCTATTAATTTATTAATTGTTGTAATAATAATATTAGATATTATTAGTATTATTATTGTTATTATTATTATTATTATCATTATTATTATTATTGTTATTGTTATTATTATTATTATTATTATTATTATTATTATTATTATTGTTGTTGTTGTTGTTGTTGTTGTTGTTGTTGTTGTTGTTGTTTCGCCCCCTAGGCCCCAATGTGGGTCAGTGTCCTGTGCCCGGATGGGCTAATGCCCGTAAAAAAAAAAAAAAAAAAAAAAAAAAATTGATAAAAAATAGTTTACTCTTCAGTCGGTTGGCGGCGCCACTTTGGGCAGTAAACTCATTCATCTGTAGGAGTGGGCTATCCTTCTCTATACTCACTTTACACTAGCTTGGCCCAGAAGCCACTCCCCCTTTCTACTCTAAAAAGTAGCTGATTGGTTCATAAAAAGTGTTTCTTTACCTCTGCATTTATCAATTTCAATTTCAATTTCAATCGTTTATTCCTTGATAGAGGAAGCGGGATCCTAGTGCTGTCACTAGGTACCCCTGTACAATAACACCAGAAGCATCTGGCGTGTAACAAGTATATTGTAGGAGTTTGTGGTATAATGTTGTCTAGCACTCAGGATGGATGGAAACTCTAATGTGGTTTTCTTGTATAATATAAGTTATATAATAGACAGTCTGGTGCTGGAGGTGCCGTGTGGTGAGGAGCTGCTCAGTAGAGACGTTCGGTGAGCAGCGTGTTGAAGGAGGTAGATGTGCAGGAGCTTCGTTAGAGAAGATGTTGCCTGTTGCTGACCTCCTGGTTAAATGAAAGTTGGACAGCGTGGAGCTTGCTGGAGGAGGTGTTGCGTGTTCAGGAAGATGGGCAGAATGAGAGTTGGTTGGTGAGGAAGCTCAGAGAAGGACAGCTGATGGGTCGCCATGCTCGCTGGCGGGAGCGAGGACCGCCAGGCAGGCGAGGAGAAGCGAGGGCCGCCAGGCAGCGGCGGAGGAGGAGGTGTTGCTTGTTCAAGAAGAGAGACCAGAATGAATCTCAATGGAGAGACAGAGCTTATATACCCAGCAGCCGTGAGTCCTCAATGAGTCATGTTGGGAAAACCCGAGAAAGTCGCCGGTCTTTTGGTTCCGTTGCTTGGTTACCGTAACATCTGGTGTCGCAGCTCGTTTGGTTGCTAAGGAAGGCGTCGCAGGTGGGATGCAGCTACACAGTTTGTAGGGGAGACGTCCACTACAATATACAGTATAAATATTATAAAGGGGCTTACTAAAGCCTAAGGAAGGAAGGATATTCCTTTAACACATAATCAATGTTATTTACATAGTATCTGGCCAGTATGGGGAGGATCATCGTGTCTTGGTCAGGGGGTCGTGGAGTGGTGGTCCAGCAGGCGTCACGGAAGCGTTGTGTGTGGGGACATCTTAGGAGGTAGTGGATAAGGGTGCCGCTATCGAGTCTTCTGCATAATGCACACGAGCGTTGCTCAGGGGATGTGGGGATACCAATCTCCCAAGCAAAGTCATACCCAATGATGATACGGGCCTGCATTTATCATACAAATATGTTCACAATTTATAATTAGACCTGTTATTCTCAATAATAATGTTAAAAAATACGAATATAAAAATGCAAATGATTTCAAGGCATTAGCACTTCAAAGAGGATGTTAAAAATGTTAAAATATGTACGTATTACGAACGGTCGAAGTCAAGGACAAAAGTTGCATTCGGATGAAGCCAATCTATCATTTCTTTGTTTTGTAGCAAACAGAAACAATTAACACCAAACATATAGCACAATAGACAATTACCTACATTTTGTAAAGGCTAGATATATCGCCAATAATTGTTTAACTGAAAAAAAAAAAACATGCGCAGTTCGTGGGGGAGGTACGCTTGTAGTGGATTCCTTCCCTACAAGCACCGAACCTTCTCGAATTCCCCAGCCTACGCCTCCAGCGCCGCCCACGGAGCGGGGGTCAACTATCTACCTATGCCTACCCCCGCCTTATAAGTTCTGACACCGCTGTGACCGCTCTCTTTCTACCCGGTGCCACCAGCAAGCAACACCTCCCCCTCCGCGCCAGCCTAGCGGCTGCCGCTCCCACCAGCGGTCCCTCAAGCCACGTGTCCCTCCTCTGGGCCCCCTCACAACCCAGCTCTCTCTACTCAATGCTTATTACCATGCTACCTACCAAGCAACAACCTGCATTGTACACCCAATACAATATGTATACAGTGAGCACACTGAGTTTCCTTTCTCCATCCCATCCTGAGTGTGAACCAATATCTCATAACGCCACAAATGGTGACCCCCAGAGATTCGCACTCACACAGGATGGAGGAGAAACTGATCACTCTCCCAGTCTTCAAGCAACATGGAAGACTGGCTTACCCACGCAGAGGCAGCTCTCTCATCGGCTCCACAACTACTGTCTACACCGCAGGTTAGACACCCTAGAGCAGCTCTGCTACTCTAAGCAGACAGCCGCTCCTCTTCCTGCCCCAAGCACCACGTCCTGCCGACCCCAACACACCCGTCCTGCCTCAGACGCCGCCTCCGGCCAAGCAGTACCCCCTGCCACTCCTCCTGACGCGGCCCCTGCTCCTGACGCTGACCCACACACCCCTCTTTTCTCCCTCAGGTACCCCTGCTACTGTCCTGCACCCTGCTGCTGTCGTGGACCCTGCTGCTGTCATGCACCCTGCTGCTGTCATGGACACTCTTCCTAACGCAGCCCCTACTCCTGACCCAGGCCCACACACCCCAGCAGGCGCATCTGAGGACGCTGTACCTGTCGCGAGGGAAGCACAACATTCATCGCCTCCACAACCCTCCTTCTCCCTCTTTTCCCCCACAGATCTCGTGTATCTAGACAGAGCTGTCCCCCCCAGCGGCCGGCTCATCCGGGCCCTCGCCGTTGTGTCTCACAAGTGGCATGCCCCGCCCGTTCTGCCTCACATGTGGCACACAGCCCTGCCAACCTCCAGCCTCCCGCTGCACCCGGAGGGGAAGGGGAGTATTGTAGTGGATTCCTCCCCTACAAGCACCGAACCTTCTCGAATTCCGCAGCCTACGCCTTCAGCGCCGCCCACGGAGCGGGGGTCAACTATCTACCCACGCCTACCCCCGCCTTATAAGGCCTGACACCGCTGTGACACCGCTCCCGCCAGCGACCTTGGCGTCCCTCAAGCCGCGTGTCCCTCCTCTGGGCACCCTCACCACCCAGCTCTCTCTACTCAACGCTTATTACCATGCTACCTACCCAGCAACAAGCTGCATTGTACATCCAATACAATATGTATACAGTGAGCACATTGTGAGTTTCCTTTCTCCATCCCATCCTGAGTGTGAACCAATATCTCATAACCCCACACGCTCAGGTGAGCATCCACAGAGACGTAGCGAACTGCAGAGTTGCCAACATCCTTTTGCACCAAGGTGAGGCAACTCTGAAGGAGCAGCACCTAGGGGTGCTTGTGGTAGAAGCAGTACCGCTCTTGCCTCGCAAGCAAGATGTCACGGGTTCGATTCCCGGGCAAGCGGAAGTTGTTTGGACACTCTTCCTAGCCCCCTTGGTCCCTGTTCACCTAGCAGTAAAGTAGGTAGGTACCTGTTGTAAATCGAAAGGTTGCGAATTCGTATTCAGGGAAAGTTGTTGGAGCTTCTAAACTTGAACTGACACAATCCGGAGGAGTGGTGACCCAAGGATCACACACCCAACACAGACAAAACCAAATACTGTACGTGCGCTATGCGCTAACCAAATAAACGCAGTCGTGTAAAGCCACGGCACTACCTCTCCCACTACAATTCCCTTCCTAACCTCCTGCTCCTTCCTCTGTCATCTTCCCCGCTCTGCCTTTCGCTACCAACAACTTCATGGAGCTTCTAAACTTGAACCAGGGAGACCATTCTACTCTGACCTACAGGACCAGCAAGATCTCTCCCCAGCACCTCACCACCCAGCTTCCTCAGAGAGCTTGTAGGGGTATCGATATATTAATGTTGTCTAGCACTCAGGATGGAAGGAAACTCTAATGTGGTTTTCTTGTATAATATAAGTTATATGATAGACAGTCTGGTGCTGGAGGTGCCGTGTGGTGAGGGGCTGCTCAATAGAGACGTTCGGTGAGTAGCGTGTTGTAGGAGGTAGATGTGCAGGAGCTTCGTTTGAGATGTTGCCTGTTGCTGGCCTCCTGGTTGAATGAATGTTGACAGCGTGGAGCTTGCTGGAGGAGGTGTTGCTTGTTCAGGAAGATGGGCAGAATGAGAAAGCTGGTTGGTGAGGAAGCTCAGAGAAGGACAGCTGGTGGGTCGCCATGCTCGTTGGCGGGAGCGAGGACCGCCAGGCAGGCGAGGAGAAGCGAGGGCTGCCAGGCAGCGGCGGAGGAGGAGGTGTTGCTTGTTCAAGAAGAATGGTCAGAATGAATCTCAATGGAGAGACAGAGCTTATATACCCAGCAGCAGCCGCCAGTCCTCTATGAATCATGTTGGGAAAACCCAGAAAGTTGCCGGTGACTAGTTCCGTTGCTAAGATACGGTAACATCTGGTTGGTTGCTAGGGAAGGCGGTAGCAGGTGGTGGCTGTGGCTACGCAGTTGTAGGAAGTTGTAGGGGAGACGTCCACTACAAGCTCCTCGCGCTACAGGAACTCTGAGCAAGCTACACCTCACCTAGTAACTCCTTAGCACTACTCTGTACAACAATATATGTACAGAAAACGCATTGTGAGTTTCTATTCCACCTCATTCCTGAGTGTGAGATATCTACATGTACGTACGTTGTGTGGCCATACAAAGAGATAATAGACATCTAAAGAGAATTGACCACTGACCACAATACAGTACGCTACAGTACCTCCACACGAACTGCGCATGTTTATATTTTTTTTATTTAAACAATGCTTTGCAATATATCTAGCCTCTACAAACTGTAGGTAATTGTCGATTGTGCTATATGTTTGGTGTTATTTGTTTGTTTATTTTCTGTTTGCTACAAAACAGAGAAATAATAGATAGGCTTCATCCGAACCCAACTTTTGTCTTTGACTTCGACCATTTGTTAAACATATTTTAAAATTTTTAACATCCTCTTTGATGTGCTAGTGCCTTAAAATCATTTGCATTTTTATTTTCGTAATTTTTAATATTATTACAGAGAAGAACAGGTCTGATAATAAATAGCGAACACATTAGTGTAGTATGAATAAATAGACAGCGAAACGAACATTTGATATGAACCAATGAGCTCGCTTATAGAAATGAGGGCTTGGGTTCTGGACCAAGCTAGTGTAAAGTGAGTATAGTATTAGGATCCTTGATCTCCTATAGAAATGTAAACAAACAGCATTCTTACTTTTCATCTATTGGTTTCCCATATTTTTATTGCACATTTAAAAAGAGGAGAAAACAGTTATACACTAAAACAACCGATAAATATTCGTTTTGGTTACTAATAAAAATAGGTTTCCTAGTGTATTTTGGGTATTACTGCATTTTAAACCAATATGGCTCTCAAGTTGACCCATATCTTGCTTATTATTTAGTTGCTACAAGTAAAAGTAGGGTTCAGAAGATAGCTCTCGACAAGATCTATAATTTTTTTAGGTCAAAAACCTTCAGATGTACATTGGATGAAAATGCAACAATACTGTACCAAGATTAGGTTAGGTTTTGAGTTGAGCAATTGTTTTTCCGATGAGTTTTATTCTATTTTGATGTTGTTTTTTGTTGTTTATCACATCTCTTTTTTGGGGTGGGGGGGGGGGGGGAGTTATCTCAAAAACAAGTGATTTCTGACAAAAATCAATATCAAATTCGAATAAAACTCATCAAAAATCAGCGGGGAAACACACTGCTCAACTCAGGAACCATATTGGTTGAAAATGCAAATTTACCGTATTTTGTGTTGTTTCAAACGAATCTGACCTATATTTCCTTCACAATTGAGCCGTTTTGGGGGTTTTCTAGAAAATTTACCTAACCTTACTTACGTTACTAGCCAGGCGGTTTTACCCCCAGACCCCCTGCCATATTAAACAGAAAGTACTTTTCTGGGGGACACACACACATGCCCTACAACCCTGACGTCCTGCAGGGCACACACATGCCTTACAGCCCTGACCCCCTACTCAGTCGAGTGTCCACAAGGGGTCACAGCTCAAGATTGAAGAAGCCGCAAGTCCAGAAAACTGAGGGCACACTTTTTCAGAGTAAGAGTTGTGAACTCTTGGAACAATCTACCAGAAAATGTTGTGACGGCACCGAATGTGAGCTCTTTCAAGACAAGACTTGACTAACACTGGAGCAGGTTCAGGTACATTCAGGAACCGGTGCATGCCCAGTACTTGCCAACAGTGCGTAACAGAGACGTGACCGATCGCCCAAGCGGCTAACGAGCCGATCAGTGGTGAAGAGGATAAAAGTAAAAGTAAATAAATGGTACAAATGAAATCAACATTTTTTAAATGTCATGTCTCTCTCTCTCTCCAAAACGGCAGAGGCAGCAAGCCTCCAGAAGAGGTTTTATCATGAAGTGTCTGGAGGATCCAGTGGTAGCACATACTTTCAGAGAGCAGCTTGAACACGGGCTAATAAACAACCCGACATCAAACAACCCAAATCCTAATACAGAATGGGATATTCTTGACACTCATGACAAAAACCTGCAGAGACCCTCGTCCAGATCAAAAGAATACACCATGACTGGTTTGATGAAAATGACCCGGAAATCGATGCACTCGTCAATGATAAATGCGCAGCTTTAACTGACTTGCAGAACAACCCTCAGTCTCGGTCCAAAGCTGATACCTTCTGCAAGAAGAAAGCAGCTGCCCAGCGTGAACTTCGCAATCTAAAGAACGATTGGCTTAAAAATAAAGCATACGAAATGCAAAAACTTGCAGATCAGCACAAGATGCGTGATTTTTCAATTTCACTAAAACATTTTATGGGCCAATCACTCATGGCACAGCCCCCCCCCCCCCCCTCTGCTGATCTGACGGTAACTCCCTAATCAAAGACGAAGAAGGCCTCCTTCAAAGCTGGAAAGAGCACTACCATTCACTGCTCAACCGAAACTCTGATGTGGTTGTTCTGACTTCCTAACAGGTCCCTCAGCATTCAGAGCTGACCCACCTCAGCTATCCTCCATCCCTGGATGAGGGAGCTACTGCCATCAAACAGATGAAAAATAACAAAGCCTCAAGGCCTGATGATATTCCAGCCAAGGTATATAAAGCAGGAGGACCTCTGCTTAGCAGCCGTCTCCATTCTCTCCTGGAGAATATATGGGAAAAGGAGGAAATCCCCCCAAGCTCTTAAAGACACCTCCATCGTCAATATTTATAAGAATAAGGGAGACCGGTCAGACTGTGGCAACTACTGCGAGATCTCGCTGCTGCCCATTGCTGGCAAGATTATCACTAGAGTCCTCCTAAACAGACTTCTTCCTGAGGCAGAAAACTTCCTCCCAGAATCTCAATACAGTATAGCTTTAGACCAGTGCTCCGCAACCTTTTTTACTTCACGGCACATCATTTAATTTGTTCGACTCTTGCGGCACACTAAATTAATATTTGCGCACTTTTTGTTTTGCTAACTAATCTAGCCACATGGTAACTAGCCTCTTGTGCCCAATCAGACATTGTAGCACATCTGGTCATGCGTGAACTTTGCTTTTTGTTTTGCTCTCCCAATCACTGAAAGTAACTAATGTCCTTTCCAAGAAAAGATAAGTGCTTAGTAGCAAGATGACGCCTTAATTTATTTGAAACCATCACTTCATTTGACAATTTCTCTCTGCAGATGAGGCACTCAGGTCTTGGCGATGCTGAATCTCCAACCCACGTAAATCCATACTTCAGATTATAATTCATCTTACCTTCTACCACTACTGACTCTGTTAGCTGTCTTGATTTTTTTACTAGCTTGTTCATCTATTTCACTTGCATTAATATGTGCTGACGTCTTTTTAGGTACATATTTATCCATTCTGAAATCAGTAGGTACCTGAAACACCAATACATTAAATTAATCAAAGCGGTATCACACAAGGGTTTTCTACAACATTTTTTTCCAAGTGAATAGCTTGTAGTGGACTTCTCCCCTACAACTGCGTATCTGCACTCCAATGTCACCGTATCCTAGCAACCGAACCAAAAGACCGGCGACTTTCTCGGGTTTTCCCAACATGATTCATAGAGGACTCACGGCTGCTGGGTATATAAGCTCTGTCTCTCCATTGAGATTCATTCTGCCCATCATCCTGAACAAGCAACACCTCCTCCAGCAAGCTCCACGCTGTCAGCATTCATTCAACCAGGAGGCCAGCAACAGGCAACATCTTCTCTAACGAAGCTCCTGCACATCTACCTCCTTCAACACGCTACTCACCGAACGTCTCTACTGAGCAGCTCCTCACCACACGGCACCTCCAGCACCAGACTGTCTATCATATAACTTATATTATACAAGAAAACCACATTAGAGTTTCCTTCCATCCTGAGTGCTAGACAACATTAATATCTTGATACCCCTACAAATGGTGACTCCCGGAGATTAGCACTCACACAGGATGGAGGAGACACTGATCACGCTCCCAGTCTTCAAGCAACATGGAAGACTGGCTTATCCACACAGAAGCAGCTCTGTTACTCTAAGCAGACACCAGCTTCTCTTCCTGCCCCAAGAACCACATCCTGACGACCCCAGCACACCCGTCCTGCCTCAGACGCCGACCCCGGCCCAGCAGTAACCCCTGACGCGGCCTCTGTTCCTGAGTGCGGACCCACACACACACACACCCCTCTTTTCTCCCTCAGGTACTCCCTGCTAATGTCCTGCACCCTGCTGCTGTCGTGGACCCAGCTGCTGTCACGAGCCCTAATCCGCTTCTGCTGACGCAGCCCCTGCTCCTCCTGACCCAGGCCCACACACCCCAGCAGGCGCATCTGACTACCCTGTACCTGTCATGAGGGAAGCACAACATTCATCGCCTCCACACACCCTCTTTTCTCCCTCAGGTACTCCCTGCTAATGTCCTGCACCCTGCTGCTGTCGTGGACCCAGCTGCTGTCACGAGCCCTAATCCGCTTCTGCTGACGCAGCCCCTGCTCCTGACCCAGGCCCACACACACCCCAGCAGGCGCATCTGACGACCCTGTACCTGTCGTGAGGGAAGCACAACATTCATCGCCTCCACACACCCTTTTTCTCCCTTCTCCCACAGATAGTGTGTATCTAGACAGTTGTATTTCAGCGATTGGCTCATTCACGCCATCGCCGTTGTCTCACATGAGGCATGCACCGCCCGGTCTGCCTCACATGTGCTAAGCAACTCTACAGACAACAAGTCTCCTACACCGCCTGGAGGGAAGGGGAGTATTGTATTGGATTTCTCCCCTACAACTGTGTATCCGCATTCCAATGTCACCGTATCCTAGCAACCGAACCAAAAGACCGGCAACTTTCTCGGGTTTTCCCAACATGACTCATAGAGGACTCACGGCTGCTGGGTATATAAGCTCTGTCTCTCCATTGAGATTCATTCTGCCCATCTTCCTGAACAAGCAACACCTCCTCCAGCAAGCTCCACGCTGTCAGCATTCATTCAACCAGGAGGCCAGCAACAGGCAACATCTTCTCTAACGAAGCTCCTGCACATCTACCTCCTTCAACACGCTACTCACCGAACGTCTCTACTGAGCAGCTCCTCACCACACGGCACCTCCAGCACCAGACTGTTTATCATATAACTTATATTATACAAGAAAACCACATTAGAGTTTCCTTCCATCCTTAGTGCTAGACAACATTAATATCTCGATACCCCTACAAGCTCAATGTCAGGGTAAAAATCAACTAATAATAGTTGCGCTAAAACACACCGGCAGCCAGTGCTGCTACATGCGCAAAACTGTTTCGGGGCGCATCACGCCGCATGACTGACACATGCGCTCCAAAACGTTTTACACATTTCCGAATGAGACAGACCCTAGCGACGGTTTCATAAGTATTGCATGAATATATGAAAATGATAGTAAACTTTAATGTGTTCGTTTATTTACTTTCAATACTAATTTATATTTCTTATTTTAATTTATATAATATCAGTTTCCTTTTGGCAGCACTCCAGTGTGCCGCTGCACACTGGTTGCGGAGCACTGCTTTAGACCATCACAATGGCATCACTGACATGATCTTTGCTGCCCGCCAGATACAGGAAAAGTACAGAGAACAGCGTTGTGACCTATACATGGGCTTCATCGACCTAACCAAGGCCTTCGACTCTGTCAACAGGGAAGCCTATAGCGCAGTGTATGTGGCCAGTTTTCAAATTTCTCTTTGTGTTTGTCTATTTTCTCTTTTTAGGCTCATTTACATATATACATGTAGAAGATCTTGCAGTAGGGATGGAGGTTTTCTATATACTGTATATATATATATATATATATATATATATATATATATATATATATATATATATATATATATATATATATATATATATATATATATATATATACGCTGTTTCCATTTTCCCGTGTGATTTTATCAAGATTTATCTTATCCACGTTTTCATTGTGGATTTACATGAAATATATATATATATATATATATATATATATATATATATATATATATATATATATATATATATATATATATATATATATATATACAGTGACCCCTCGGTTAACGAACTCAATCCGTTCCAGAAGGTCGTTCGTTAACCGAAAAGTTCGTTAACCGAAACCATTGTTTCAATGGGTTTTTGGGTAATTGGTTCCAGCTCACCGAAAATTTCCTAAATTCAACAAAAATGGTAGAAAAGTTCACTTACTTTGAGGTGTATTTGTAGAAGGCTCCTGGATGATGATGATGATGATGATGATGATGGGATTTAGAATGGGGGTGGAGGAGAAGGAAGAAGAGAAGGCATTGGGGTGGAAGAGAAGTCACCCCATGGCGCCATTTCACCCATAAAATTTTAGCTCTCTTGGTGTAATTCAAGATTATTTTCTTTAAATCAACACTGCACTGCATTATATATTGTCAATATGTAAAATATATTTCAAAATGACCAATAATTTGCTTGGAAACACAGAAAAAAAGCATTTAGTTGAAGAGAGTCTCAAGCAAGATGTTACCTCCAGTGAAAACAGAGAGACTAACGCCTGTTTGCTGTGTTAAGAGGCTGGATGCCGCGCATTAAACTAGTCACTTTACCTTCAATTATGTTCAATAATTGTTAAAATGACTAAAAAATTTAATATTAAACTTTTAAAATTATTGAATAGTATAAACTTCTTGATATTTACTAAAATAGTCAGGAATTTAAGCCCTAGAACCGATTAATGTATTGGCGGACTGATACTAAAGCTGGTTGCCTGGTCAGTGCAAGCGAAAACATGTTGAGGTCGGTTCGTAAGAAATTCGTTAACCGAATTTTTGTTCGTTAACCGAATTGAAGATCCTTATGGAAGGCAGTTCGTTAACCGAAATTTCGTTAACCGAGGCGTTCGTTAAACGAGGGGTCACTATATATATATATATATATATATATATATATATATATATATATATATATATATATATATATATATATATATATATATATATATATATATATATATATATCTTGATAAAATCACACGGGAAAATGGAAACAACGGAGTACCTTAGCTTTCGTAGCTGAAGATGTCTTGAATACAGACGAAAGCTAAGGTGCTCCGTTGTTTCCATTTTCCCGTGTGATTTTATCAAGATTTATCTTATCCACGTTTTCATTGTGGATTTTCATAAAATATATATATATATATATATATATATATATATATATATATATATATATATATATATTCAACGACCTCACCAGCCAGGACTCGAACCCTCGACCTACTGTGTGGGACCAGGGAACACTACCGACCATGCCACAAAGACACTGTGTCGTTGTGGCATGGTCGGTAGCGTTCCCTAGTCCCACACAGTAGGTCGAGGGTTCGAGTCCTGGCTGGTGAGGTCGTTGATTATATGTTCAAAAGTCCGCGTGTTATATGGACTAAAAATGAAGTATATATAAATATATATATATATATATATATATATATATATATATATATATATATATATATATATATATATATATATATATATATATGCTGATAACCACCAGGAAAGAAGAAAACACGAAGTTCCCAAGCGCTTTCGTGTAATTCACATCTTCAGGGGTGAGTACTCACCCCTGAAGATGTGAATTACACGAAAGCGCTTGGGAACTTCGTGTTTTCTTCTTTCCTGGTGGTTATCAGCATATACCTAGATCACGCGCACCTACAGTGATTTACTTGCATATATATATATATATATATATATATTATATATATATATATATATATATATATATATATAAATATATATATATATATATATATATATATATATGTAATATTCAGAAATTTCAGAGTAATTTCGAATGCCCCGCCATTAGCGGTACTGAGCGTTCAAGGTCGTCTGAGGGAAGAGAGCGCTCCCCGCACATAGTGGGAGATTGCGGAACTAGGCCTATATGATATTAAATGTAATTTACCGGATTAATAATGATGCGATTCATGAAGTTAAGGGACTATTATTGAATTTGAAATTATTATAGATCGTTTAGCAGTCTGAATAATGTTAAAGGGTGTCCCAAGGAGTTATTAGTTAGGCGGAAAATAGGTCACGTAGGCCTAAGCTAACGCCTTGAGAGGACACGAGGCGGCCTCTCTCTCAGTCCCGGATAGCACTCACACAAACAAGACGTCTCTGCGCGTCTGTCCCAGAAATAGTCACGTGGCCTAGTCACCTGTGCTGAAATATTGCAGTATAACAAGTAAGTCTCATTCGATCTCAGACAGGGTTAGATAGGGCAGTGATAAAGTAAACTAGAGCTAACAGTGAGTTCATTTCAGGGTTTCCGTGAGAACCCACTTGACTGAAGTTGACTGGAGTTGACCTGAGATTGACTGCCGTTTGAGACTGCCGTTGAGGATTGAGGGTGGCGATTGTCGCCATTGGACCGATCAAAGTAGGCCTGTCACTGTTTAGCGGGGTAGCAAAGGATCTCTTGAGTGAACGAGTGCTCCCGACAACTAAACGACACGGGACGCTAAAGCTTCTCTCAACTGTACAAGGTCTGATTGGCTCACTCCCGTCCGCTTTATGGACGCACTGGGAGTACACTGAGGCTATCTGAGTAGACTAATGGTCACACACTGAGACCGTGAGTCTAGGTCTCTAGGAGATACCTGGAGGAACATTTTCCCTCCCTTATTACGGGTGTAATTTAATAGTTTCTAGATAATTTTGATAATATTGTTTTGAATGTTTGTGCCATCAAGTGGAACCAGAGTGATACTGTGATTTGATTCTTTTAATGCCTCTGATTGTTCTTCATAATTCTGATCTCAGGTATAACCTTGTTCCCCAGAGTAGTGGTTAGGTTAGGTTAGGAAGTGTGCATCTGTTGGGGTGCTATAATTTTGTTGAGTGCCCTTAAGGCCTATTCATTGTAGAGTATTTAATTTCATATTTTATGACCATTTCCTTAGTGACTGATATAATTTTGTTGAGTGCCCTTAAGGCCTATTCATTGTAGAGTATTTAATTTCATGTTTTATTACCATTTCCTCAGTGACTGATATAATTTTGTTGAGTGCCCTTAAGGCCTAGTCATTGTAGAGTATTTAATTTCTCATTTTTATTACCATTCCTCAGTGACATATAATTTTGTTGAGTGCCCTTAAGGCCTATTCATTGTAGAGTAGTTAATATCTTTTTTTGGTACCTAAGTGACTGATATTATTGTGTGAAAGCCTTTAAGGCCTATTTCATGTGTGCACGGAACAGTTCTTATTACTTCAAATTTATTGTTGCCTGAGGTTCTAATAATTTTTATATCATGTATAACTTTTATTCCCCAGAGTAGTGTTTTAAGTTCAAGTTAAGAGGTGCGCATATTGGTGTACCATTATTGGATTGTGTTTGTAGTGTTGGAGGGAATATAAGTGTCTAAATTTTACAGTGTGTCTCATTCATCCCAGTCACAGATGCTATCCTTCCACGGGTCACGGACAATTTATTTTGTTTAGTAGATTTAAGTGTTCTTGTGCTGGTTCGGGATTTTTCTCAAAGGGGCGCTTCCACTGCCATTACCATCTATTAATTTTAAATAAACCCCAAGTCAAGTGAGAAATTAAAGTCCAGTAAATTCCGACCGGTTACATATATATATATATATATATATATAATGTAAAATGTAGTGCTAGGGAGTTGCTGTGTGGTGAGGAACTTGTTGAGAGGAGGTTTTATCTGTTTGAGAGCGCTGAGTAGAATGACCTTCATGGCAAGGCTGGGGGTATTTATACGATTCTGCCGGATCAGAGAGACAGATCTGAAGTGAGCAGCTCTGCTGATTGGCTGAGGCTGAAGGCGGTAGCTGGCCATTCACCACGCAGTCCGAAAGCGAGGCCCGGTCTGTGGAACTCGATGCTGGTTGGCTGGTAAGCGGATGGCAAGAGACAAATCGGCAGTTGTAAGGGAGAGTATCCACTACAAGCCCTCCGGCGGATCCTTAGTCGTTTTGGTTGTCCCCCAAAATTCATTGCCATCGTCAGACAACTGCACGATGACATGAACGGCAGTGTCCTGCATATTGGCACCCAGTCTTTCTTACTCGTGCCTGTGCGAGGCTGGGGGTATTTATACGATCCTTGCCGGATCAGGTTCAGAGTGTGAGGTGAGCGGCGCCGCTGATTGGCTGGGCAAAGACTGGAGAGGAGTTGTAGGTAGAGCAGATCACTACAATCCTTCCCAGGCCTTCATACCAGGACTATCTCAGCGTCCTCTACATGGGGTAGCTTAAGTGGCGACCGAGAGACTTCTCAAACAGCGCAATCATTTTCTCCTGTCCTGGGTGTTGATATGTAGGGTATCCAGAGATTTACAGTGAAGGGTGCATAGTGGCCCTAAGCAGTGGTGGCTGCTACGCTATGCATCCCTCCGACCAGCACTAAGACTCTGTCGCTCATAGGCGTGCACCTACATGCCTGATGGGCTTTTGTATCACCAAACAACTTTACCAAATCTATTAATTCGCTTTATAACATTAGGCAAAGCTTTAAGATGTATATAAACTGCTAAATAACATGTGGTGTTATTTGATCTATCCTCTCCTGTCTGGTTTGTTTAATTGAAGGTGAAACACTACCAATTGGTAATTGGCTTATATATAAATAAGTTGAGGGGTTAAGTTACAAACCCACAATGGTCTTTTCTCCATTTATTTGCAAAACTATATTGGTCACAGTCTATTAGTAGATGTACCGTAATCAACACTGTAAGCTGTGAGTGTTAGTTAGAGGAAAGGCGTGAGGACGAGGCTAGAAGACGTGTTGAGGATGAAGAAAGGAGATTGGAAGATAGTGAACTATTTGAAGATTTGATATTTTGCCTCACTGCTAACCAAGCCCTCGGCTCTCCCACCGCTTCGGTACCGACTGGTTCAGGTACCTCGTCAACGCCTGCTTTGCGCCCTCCAGCCCCACCCAAAGCGGCTGCCCAACCCCCACCCATCTTGAGGCCTGATGTGACTTTCCAGACTTTTCGTGAATGGCAGCGACAGTGGACTAATTATGCTACAATGGTGGATCTCCAGAGCTTGCCACAGCCTAAACAACTCATTCAGCTACGTTTGTGCCTGTCTTTGGAAACGCAGCGTGTCTTGGAACATACGTTGCAGGTGCCCATGACTTCTTCGTTGTCTGTAGAGGAGGTACTGGAGGTTTTACAACGGCATATCAAAGGTCAGGGAATTGTTTAGCTGTAGACAGATGGAGGGCGAGACCTTTGATGCTTTCTATGTACGACTCAAGAAAGCCTCAGAAGAGGTAGACATTGAAGGTTCCAAGTGTTCCCTGAAGAAGGCAGTGATGGGTAGGGAAACACCGGGTAACACTGAAGTCCATTTATTAACGGATAGGAGAAATACAAGTGGTGACTAGCGTGTGCCTTGTACGACCCACAGAGTCAGACTGAGACTGCCTTGCCATATGGCAGCCTCGGGGCAATGTTGCCACATAACACGTGCAGTGTTGCCACGTATTTTACAGATGTAAATGCTACTCGGCACAGTAGCTTATTTACAAGGTTTGCTACTCGGCACAGTAGCATAGATACATAACCTACATCTCCCTCCCCCCCTCACGCTCATAGTCTTTGTCTTGAGCGGACTTCTTAGTCCTAAGTCACTCCGAGCGTCGAGGTGCACTGTGGGACGGATCCTCGTGAGGTGTAGGGGACTCGTCCTCGGTCAGGGGGCCAGCAGCAGGGGGTGGGACTGACCGGAGGAAGCGGCGGTTCCTCCACCAGGCATGGCCGCTCGGCATCCTGACCTTGTTGTCCCGTGACCGGCCGACGCCCATCACTATGCCCACCTTGTCCCAACGTGTCGTCGTCGAATCCTGGACGCGGAAAAGGGCACCAATCTCCAGTGGCTGAAGAGGGCAGGCACGGTCGTCATACCGAGCCTTGGCGCCCTGGGCACGTGTAGTGGCGCGGCGGTCGCAGCTCTCAGCTCTGGCCTGCCACTCCTTCGCAAAGGCCTTGGCATGTGCAGGCACGCAAGAGCGGAGAGGGTGACCATACAAGATCTGGGCAGGGGAGCGTCCTGTGTGGGTGGGAGTATTACGTAACTCCAGGAGTCCTTTGTCAAACGCCTCACAGTCTATGTTGCCTGAAGGGGCCACCTTGAGGATGAGGTGCTTGACTGTCTTGACCGCAGCCTCAGCGTGGCCGTTTGACTGTGGGTAGTGGGGTGTTGACACGATGTGGCTGACTCCCCAACGCTCCAGGAATCCTGTGAAGTCCCGGCTGGTGAACTGTGGTCCACTGTCCGTCCGCAGACGTACGGGGACGCCCAGGTCACAAAAGAGGTGCCGGAAGTGGCGAATGGTGGCCGCGGACGTCGTGTCCGAGCCAAAGATAACCACCACAGGCCAGCCAGAGAGTCGGTCGGCGACGACTAGGAAATGTTTCCCAGCTGTGCTGAAGAAATCAGCAGACACGGACTCGAAGGACCTGATGGGTTCGTCGTCGCACAAGAGGGGCTCCTGCTGTTGACTGGGCTGCAAGATCTGGCACGGCTCACAGGCACGGACCGTATTGACGATATCCGCATCAATGCCGGGCCAGTACACAGCCTGCCTTGCACGGCGCTTGGTGGCCTCTGCTCCACGATGGCTGTCGTGTAAGCGGGCCAGAACGCGACGACGGAGAGCTGCAGGGACGACCACACGGGCACAGTACAGGACGAGGTCCCCATCTGCGTAGAGGTCCTCGCGTATCTACCAGGGTGTAGGGCGTTGTGGAGGTCAAAACGGTCGCGAGGGAACCCAGTCCTCACACTCTCCAAGAGCTGAGTGTAGGAGGGGTTGTCGCGTGCCGCGGTCTGTCGTTCCTCAAGGGCCAGATCACTGTCGGGTGGCGACACTGAGGCCTGGGTGCTGGCGAGGGACTGTACGGCCTGCAAAGTGACAATGTTGCTGACGGAGAAACCGGCCTCGGTGCTGAGCATCTCGTCTTCAGGTGTCGGGCGGCTGACTGGGGAGTGGGAGAGGGCATCCGGGATGCACAACTCCTTACCTGCACGCCAAGCCGCGGTGAAGATGAAGGCCAAAATCTTCTCCTTCAGGCGCTGGAGACTGGGATTCTCGATGGCGTCCAGTGAATAGTGATTAAGAATGGGGACCAAGGGCCTGTGGTCTATGATGAGGTCGAAGTGCTGTAGGCCAATCAAGTAAAACTTGCACTTCGATAAGGCCCATACCACTGCCAGCAGCTCCAGCTCGATGGTATTGTAGTGAGACTCAGCATCGGTGAGAAAGCGAGAGCCACACTGTACGAGCCGGTACTTTCCTCCACCGTGATCCTGGAGAAGGGCGTAAACAACCCCGTACAGGCGCGAGGCGTCTGTCTGGAGGACGGTGGGGAGCGCTGGGTCGAAAGTAGCGAGGATAGGTGGACTTGACAGGGCCTCCTTCACTTTATGAAAGGCAACGTCGTAGTCAGGGGTCCACGTGAAAGTTCTCTTGGGGCTTATCAGGGGGCGGAGAGGCCCGGCAGCGGCAGAGACGTCAGGAGAAAATTCTGCCAGCTGGTTCACCAGGCCCATGAAAGACGTGAGATCCGTAAGTTTGGCAGGTTTGGCAAAGTCCGCTATGGCACGAAATTTCTCCGGGTCCGCAGTAATGCCATCCCTTGAGAGTCGGTAGCCGCAGAAAGACACTGCAGGTGCAGCCAAGACGAACTTCTCGGCATTCAGAGTGATGCCGTGCGTTCTACACCTGGTCAGTACCTTGTCGATGCAGCGAAGATGCGTCAGGTAGTCCTCATCGTAGAGGAGGACGTCATCCACTACCTTCACGCAGTTGGTCACGCCTTGAAGTGCCATGTCGGAAGGCGTCCCCTATAGCAGCGAATCCCATAGGGCCACGGCAGTAGCGGAAGCGTCCGTAAGGCGTGATGAAAGTGGTCAGGGGCTGATCCTCCTTCTTCAGCGGGATCTGCCAGTAACCACAGAGGGCGTCCATTGTCGAGAAGTGCCGTACCTTCGGGTCCACACTCCGTATAGCTGCAAAAGGTGTGGGTGAAGGGTGGGTGGGACAGGACACCTGGCTGTTAAGCTTAGACAAGTCGGTAGTAATCCGGACTCCACCGTTAGTCTTAGCCACAGCGACTAGAGGGTGGCACCAAGGGGACGGGTCGTCACCAATGGGTACGATGACACCCTGGGCCACCGTGGAATCCAGTTCCTTCTTGACTGAATCCCTGAAGGCGAGAGGGATCAACCGGGGAGTGTGTATGGCAAACGGCTGTGCATCTTCCCGCAGGTGTATCCTCATAGGCGGACCTGCCATAGCCTTCAGTGGCGCGGTCCATAGGGCCTCCTTCGTCACCAGCACATCCGAGTACTCCTTCAGGAAGTAGGCCCTTGCGGCTGAAGGAGACGTCTCGCTGTGAAGAGGAAGCAGCCGTGACTTCGGTGGAGGCGGGGCGGGAGTGGACGCGGGTTCTGGGCAGCTCTGTGCGGCAGCGCCAGGCGCTTAGCTCGTTGATTCACGCACCCTGCTGGCGGTGTACCGAGCAGCTGGGATCTGCTTGGGAAAGTCTCTGGGCACCACGCCTAACTCCTTGCAGTGCTCCCACGACAACAAGGGTGTAGCGAGAGTAGGCTGCACGTCGATCCATCCGTGACACGACCTGTCGCCGTAAGTGATCTCCGGTTGAAAGGAGCCCACAGCGTCTGGCATCTGGGAACCGTCCGCATTGTAGTACTGCAGCTGCGGCGGTGGTCCCAGGCGGTGTTTGGTGAGACCCAGTTTCTGGAGGTGCTTCAAGCCTATCACCGTAGTATCAGCGCCGGTGTCCGGTATCACCTCGATGTGACCCGACACATCACCGTGTGTGACGGCGATACTGATGGTAGGGGAAGGGGTAGCCCTGGGGCATGTGGTCAATTCCACCCTCATGATGTGACTCAGCTGCTGCTTGGGGCTGCGTGGGCCATCTGAAGGAGGCTGCGTGCGAACCACCCCGAGGGAAGTGCGCTGCTTTCCTCCTCGTCTCGGGCTTTTGGGCTTGGGTTGGCAGCAGCACTTGTCGTAGTGTCCATAGCGACCTCAGGCCTGACACTTGTGGCCTCGTGTAGGGCACCTGTCTGTGTTAGACCAGTGGCCCTAACGGTCACATCCACGACACAGTGCGTCGGCGGCTTTGGAAGCTGTTGGAGTAGCAAGAGTGCCTGGAGGATGCTGGTGTGGTGGAGGAGAGAGGGAACTGGCGCCTTGGTGCGTGATACCTGCGAGTGAGGGAGGGTGGGTTAGCGCCAGGGTCGCCAATATTGCATCAAAACGCGACTTTTCCTCCTTTCTTCGTGTCTCCTCCCTCTGAAATTCCATCTCTCTGCGTCTCTCGTCCCTGTCGTCCATCCACCTCAGAATTGTGGCAATGTCCATCGCTGTAGGTGAAGGATGAGGGGCGGTGGGCACAGAAGCTCCATCTGTGCCCAGTAGAGGAGAAGGTGGTGGGGAGTCGTGTCTCCCATCTTGACGTTGTCCCTTCTTACCGCCCATCTTAGTATGCTTGAACTGCGCTGTTTAGTATATAAAGTGGCGCCTCATTAGCTCGAACCACATATATATGACATAAACAGCGCAGAAATAACGCATAGAGTCCACTGTTCTGTCCGTGAGTGTGTGTGTGTGTGTGTGTGTGTGTGTGTGTGTGTGTCAGAGAGCAGATCGTGGTGGCCACCGCTGAGGCAAGAACGTCAGTGTCTCCCCGGATGTCACACGAGAAGGGTGTACGCCTGCATGCTCCGTGGGTACCACAAAAGACAGGCCAATGCTCAACTCTCAGCTCTAGACACACTAATACACTGACACTAACACTGCCACTGTCACTAAAACGCACTGTGACGGCACAACACTGCACGTCGCGGCGAAACACAACGCAGCACAACACAACACACTAAGAGTCGACGCGCACATCGCCGGCAGTCGCACATCGCCGGCTAACTGTCCATTGTTCACATACTTGTAGGTCCACAGACCCTACTCACTGCACCATAAAGGTTCCAAGTGTTCCCTGAAGAAGGCAGTGATGGGTTGGGAAACACCGGGTAACACTGAAGTCCATTTATTAACGGATAGGAGAAATACAAGTGGTGACTAGCGTGTGCCTTGTACGACGCACAGAGTCAGACTGAGACTGCCTTGCCATATGGCAGCCTCGGGGCAATGTTGCCACATAACACGTGCAGTGTTGCCACGTAATTACATATATAAATGCTACTCGGCACAGTAGCTTATTTACAAGGTTGCTACTTGGCACAGTAGCTTATTTACAAGGTTGGTACTCGGCACAATAGCTTATTTACAAGGTTGCTACTCGGCACAGTAGCATAGATACATAACCTACAGACATATGTCCCGGTAATCACCAGCACTGCTAGGAGACCCAGTTGAAGCAGGTGATCCTGATGGGTGTTAAGGAAGAGGAGCTTGTCCAACGCCTCACCTCCCTTGACTCTTCCTCTTCTCTTAAGGATGTGTTGACAATATGTTGCTCCTATGAGGCTGCCGGGTGTGCCACCTCTGCCATCCGAGCCCCCCCCCCCCCCCTACATCTGTATGGGCTATGTCCCAGTACAAGAAGGACAAGAAGTCCACCCCAACACCCTCGCCCACCACGCCCACGCCCGGCTCCTTTTGCAACAACTGTGGTAAGCAGCAGCGCCCTCCCACCAGTGAGGGCCGCCCACAGTCGTCAAATCAGAGGCATGACGACCCTGGACAACGCTCGAGCCACATTAGGAAGGTGTATTCCCCCTCGTGTCCCAGGACCAAAGTTCCCCAGCACATCAGCGTCATCGTGACCTACGGCAGTGCGTCATCCCGTCTCGAGATGCCTCCCGACACCGGCGCTGATGCTACAGTCATCGGTCCCCAGCATTTGCAATGCTTGGGGCTCTCTCCAAGTGATCTAGGACTGCCTCCAAAGGACATCCGCTTCACGGCAGATGGTTCACAGATGGCCCCAGCCCTGGGTTCACTTCAAGCACTCGTCACCTTTGGTACCAGGTCGTGTCAAGTCTGGATTGATGTGCATAATGGTGTCCCGACTCCTTTGCTGTCCTACAGACATTGTCAAGAATTGTCCATCATCTCCCAGGACTTCCCAAAACCTATTCTCGATGTAAAACACGCCAACAGGGTGCACGAAGGGAGCAGCAACCACCCTGCTGTTGCCCTACCCATACCTCTTGCCTGTGACACCTCTACTTCGGTAGTTGTCCCTGCTGCCTCACGTCCCCACGTCTTGACTCGCCTTCACGACAGTCACTGTGGAGCCGAGGCCACCAAACGACGTGCAAGACAGACTGTGTTCTGGCCTGGCATCGACTCAGACATCTCCAATGCTGTCCATGCGTGTGAGCCCTGCCAAGTACTACAACCCAGCCAGCAGCAGGAACCCTTCATGAGTGACGACAACCCCACCCGCCCCTTTGAGTCTGTGTTGGCCGACTTTTTCTGTGTGTCAGGAAAGTCCTTCCTGGTTATCGTCGACCGTCTCTCTGGTTGGCCGGTTGTCATCAAGTGCGGTTGTGATACGACGTCTGCCGCCACCATCAGCAAGTTCCGCCACTACTTCCGTGACGTGGGCGTTCCTGTGCGCCTGCGAACCGATGGAGGGCCCCAGTTCACAAGCCGGGACTTTGCTGTGTTCCTTGACCGATGAGGAGTCCGGCATGTGTTGTCATCGCCCCATTACCCGCAGTCCAACGGCCACACTGAGGTTGCTGTCAAATCCCTGAAGCACCTCATCCTCAAAGTGGCCCCTTCTGGGAATATTGACTGTGAGGTCTTCGACCGGGGTCTCCTTGATCTCCGCAACACACCCAATCACACCGGACGCTCCCCTGGCCAGGTCTTGTATGGACGCCCCCTCTGTTGTCGTGTCCCTGCTCACCCTCAATCCTTCTCCAAGGAGTGGCACGCTAAGACAGAGGATTGTGACCACCGAGCTGCCGAACGTGCTCATGATGTCGTCGCCCGCTACAACGACCACGCCCGTTCTCTCCCCAAGTTGAGTGTCGGCACCCAAGTCCGTGTTCAGGACCCGACCTCCCTACGTTGGGACAAAGTGGGAGTAGTCATGGGTCTTGGTAGGTCACGGGACTACCAGGTGCGGTTACCCAGTGATCGTGTGTGGTGGAGAAACCGCCGTTTTCTCCGCCCCGTAACAATGCCTCCTGCTGACCCCGCCACCAGTGTTGAGTCCCATATCCTCCCCAGTGATCAAGTCCCTCGACGCTCAGAACGGATCCAAAAGAAAAGGTCCGCTCAAGACTTTGCTATGAGCGTATGGGGGGGGGGGGGGGGGGGGGAGGTGTATGTATATTATGTATGTTGTATGTCTACTATGTATGTACTCCATTTTATACATTACTTATTTAGCTAGCAGCGTGTGGCAATGTATTTTTCATGTCACCACACGCTTAGATAATGTGCCTGGCGACATCTGGAAGCTGCTAATGTACTACTTGCCACATGTCGCCTGAGAGGTCACGTGACCCACAGAGAGAGGTCAGTTGACCCATAGAGAGAGTAGGGAGTACCGGCTCTTGTGTTGCACCTCTGTACTTCCAGCAAATAGAACCTACAAAACTCTACAGGTGTTTGTGTTTGCTCCTGTAGTTAGAATTGAGTACCCAATATAATATAACTATCATGGTACTGTACTTACTTAAAATGTACAACTCCAATCGGACGTTCTCTTGAGTACATTATAAATCATCTTCATCACTATCACTTTCCTCACTCCAGGCATTGCTTGATTCCTCTTCATCCACTGACAGAACGCTGATTTTGTCCACATTATCCTTAGGAGTGTCTGTGTTGGATTCGGGGACTGAACTACCTGGCTACCAGTCTGGCTCCAAAAAGTTTTCCTTCTTCCTTTCATCCACAGTCTGTGTGATTCATTTTACCAGATGGATCAGTTTGATTTGATTACCAAGTGTCTTAGTGCACGGGGGTAAAGAGGCACAGTTGAGGTTACTTCTTATTTCTACCACTTATGCTAGGGAAGTGTTTGTATCTTGCCTCATTTATATTGGAAGTTTTGAACCCATACAGCAAGCAGACAAAGCTAGTAACACCTGGAATATCAACTTTCTCAGACGTAAGAAATCACAATGCAGTCACATGACTCTGAGCTCCCTCTGCTTTAAGCTGCTCAAAGGGCTTCACTTTGCCCTTCCTGATAAAGCATGAAGCATGAAACCCCAACAATGCTTCAGTGAGACCAGAATGCTTTTCCTCGAGAATGGTTGCTATTTCCGAGATATTAATGTACTGTATCTCTGGTGGTTGCCCTGTAAGGGTCACGTTTTCCTCTTTATTCTATTTCATCTATTTATTCTTTATATTTTTCAATACTTATATGCTTGTATTCTTTCTTCTTATCTATATTTTCTATTAATACTCTCTATAAGTATATATCTAATATTTCTTTGCTTATATTTTCTAAGTCAATATTCTTTTCTTTACTTAATTTTTCATATATATTATTGTATTTTCAGAATTTCATGTCCAACCTTCTCTCAATTATATCCTGTTTTAGTTATATTTTAAACCATGGATTAGTCTGGGAAACCATGTCATTATCATTATAAAACTTATTACTTACAACGGTAGTCTGCCACCACTCAGACTTTTATTAGAATTTAACATATCTTAGTGAACTGTTAGGTAGCGTGCTAGCGAGCTTCTAGGCAAGTGAGTTACAATAGTTATTTTCTTAGAACCACTGGGTAGAAGGAATAGAGCGGTGATACTTGTAGTTTACTAATTTAATATTTATTAACATAAGGAGTGAATAAGATGTTAATTAAGTACACTCAGACAAGACTGGACCACTTAAGTTTTACTTTACCATTCATAAAATAGATCTTCAATTACTTATTACATCATTAAACAACTTTTGTATTATTTCTGACAAATAAGGTGGTTATTTGACACGCCCAGATAGGACTGGACCCTTCGGTCTTACTTTTAAAAGTTGCAAAATAAATCTTCAACTCTTGGTTACAACATTAAACAATCATTATATGATTTCATTGTCAATACAGATGGTTCTATGACACACTGTCATGATCGTAATGACGGCTAACCTGTTAAACTAATGATCCATATTACGCTTGCACGTCCACAAAACCTTCTGAGTCTCCCAGTGGGAATGTCCTCCGTTCTCCCTGTTTCTTTGATGACGTCATCGAGATGTCGTATGTTTGTTGACCAATTGTAAACTCTTTCTGCTACCGAGAACGTGTAAACCTTTTTTTCACCTATGATTAGCAGAGACTCTGATAATCATAGTGAAATTGTGGTAGGGAGGTTAACTGAGGAATGAGTTGATATTCCTGGAAGGGAACTTTTTTAAAACTACTCCTCAGGTTGCAGCAAGGCGTTGCATGTTGGGACCTGTTGCCGTCCTACCTTTTGTTATCAATTTAATTCTTGCTTTTGATAGCTCAGTCAGAGCATTGTTTGTAAAGATAATATTAGGGAATGAAACTGAGTTCATAGTCTCTGTTTCAAACGTCAGAGTGTTACAGAAACGTAATTCAGTGAAATGGTTGAGTAGATGGAATCCGTGACTTTAGCGTGGGTAGAAGGCGAGGTTCTTTTTCAAACCAGTCAGCGCCATGCTCCTCCACCCACAGGTAGGTCGCTCCACCTTCTCCGTGTTGTAATTCGCCATTTTTAAGTGAATTGACCTAACTAATAGTTTGTTGGTGCAAGTGTTAAAGTAACGTAGTTAATGTGCTTTGAGTGAAGTATTTTATGTCCTTACTTAATGTCCCTCTGAAACATCGAGGTTCGTTATGAACCGTGAGTCAGCGCCATGCTCCTCCACCCACAGGTCCCTATCGCAGCCTGGGACGTGTTTGTAGCTTGGATGACGCATCCACTAGTCTGGGGAGATGTCTGAGGTCCAGTAGAATCGGGTATCCCTGTGAACCCCTGTAAGGGCGCGTGTTTTCCAACACCTACACCACCCTTATCTTACTTACTTCACTGGTTACTGTATAACCTTATTTCTGTTTGGTAGCATGGACATTCTTTTGGTAGCATGGACATTATTTTGGTAGCATGGACATTCTTTTGGTAGCATGGTCATTCTTTTGGTAGCATGGTCATTCTTTTGGTAGGATGGTCGAGGGTCTAGGCACATGGGTATGGTAATTCTGGTATCAAGTCACTTGGACGGAAATAAAGGTAAAATATTGTGGGAGAAATGAATACTCCTAAAATACTCTAAGAACAAGTTTATTAATATGAAATCAAAGGGAAAAAGATCTATTAGTAGCATATAAATACCAGGCTCAACTCTTGGGCTTATTGCAGACTCAGTACTTTCTTCTTTACTTATTTCTTATTTATTTATTTTCTTATTTCTTTACTCAACAGTAATTACTTAGATCTTACACTCTTACTGTACACAACCTTACTGGTGTTACATTACATTACATAGCAGGACCAGTTCCTTGGCCCTACTCACAATACATAGTACATGGCACTCATTGTAGATTCCTGTACTTCTCACCTACTGGTGGTACGTGGCATTACAGCACAGATACAAGACTTTACTCAACATACACGTTAATACTGCAACCAGCCGATACATGGGTCCACTACCCAACATGGGATAATTATTTCCAACTAATTATCCCTAGCATACATATTACAATACCCTCTGTTGACATATACTTCCAGGGTGCGTCCCAGAGTAGAACACTGAGATTCACGACTGTTGTTATGGTCAGTGGTGGCCAGACACATGGCGAGTCTGGGGTCTGGCACCATGAGGCAGTGGAGCATATTAATCAGGCCGCATCTGTGCCATCGTTTCATATATGATCCCTGCTGGGTTTCTACTACATCCGGGGCAGTTGTTGAATGATCCACGAGTCACAATTGGATCTGGAGAAACATGTTGGAGAGCGTCAGGGGACGGAAGCATGACAACACAACAATTCTCTGGTCTAGAAACGACAGACGTGTTTACGTTATAGTACTTCTTACACTGGGTGAATGACAATTCAACTGTTAAAGCATGAACACTGATATTCACTACAATTGACTGAATCAAACTGAATGGCTACACATAAACATACCTGGAGAAACATGTTGGAGAGCGTCAGGGGACGCTCGCCCTGCATGATGCACGGGTATATATATATCCCTGAGTTGCCAGTGATCGCTACTCACGCACTGACAATAATTACAAACAACTCTAACTGTTACTCATTCAAGATTACCCTCAGTTGACAAAGGTCTGGCGAATTACTTGAATTCATATACACAGACTAATTCAAGATTGAGCTTCCCAGGAGAAAGTGGAATAAACAACGCATTGATAACTGTCTTCACAAAGGCGGGACAAATCGAATGGGAAAAACACTTCTTCTTCTCAGGGGTTGTTAACCCACTCATGTTTTGCGGTCGTGGAGTTTAATAAGAATCATTAGTTACATAGACTAGCAGTCAACGCGACCATGACAAAGCTCCCCCTTTTCCCGAGATTCTTATTAAGCGGTAACATTCGCTAAACATGTACAGTAATTACACAGATTCTTTAAACAACTGTTACCTTTCATCACGGTTTCACACTACATTCACTTGTAACAACACATCAGGACTATTACAGGTATCTGGTAGAAAAGCATACAAACTAAAAACACAATGGTTACATACATAGGATAAACGGTAGCTAAAAAAAACCAATCTATTATCATTGACAACATGGCATAGGGAAACAAAATGCAATTAATTAAACATGCATTGGAGAATAATGGAACAAGAAAGAAAAAGCATAAAAATGGGGTTACATACATAACATAAAAATTATTACACAATACACACTCTGAAGATACAGTTTCTCATATCAAAAATATTCAAAGAGGAGACTGACCAAATGCTAACTCAACACCACTGAGATTTAATTTAGACTTCTCAAGCTAGGATGTAAATGAACAGACCCCATCAAGTCGAAGGAATGATATGTTTGACTTTAAACTAAAGAGTCATGTCCTACTCGCGAAAGGCAGCAACCTTCGAGGGATCCCGAACGAGCGGAGATTCCCAAGAATACATGCACATCCTAACTGTCCTTATGGGAGCACAACCAAACCTAAAACTATCTGTACTTATGGCATTTGCCATGTAGTGAAATCAGCGCCATTGTCGAGGCCTGACTCCACCTAAAGGTCACGAACATTACTCCTATACACACCAATAGCAAGCCTAGCTAGGATTTTACTGGCAAAACTTGAGAACTCTCAACTGGTATCTTTACTCAACTGGTAACAGATACCCATCAGCTGATTGCATAACTGCCAATCCATCTTCTAATCTCTGTGTCTACTGCACTTGACAATCCCCATCTAAAAAAAAATCAAAGAAAAAAAAAATCACAAACACCTACATACTCACAAACATTCCCATTACAACACATTCCACAACTCACATGGCAAATAACGTACTCACTTACCAGTTGTACTTCTCAATTGCAACACAAGTATGCAAAACATCACTCTTCACCATGCACATCAACAACCAATGCATTCCAGTCAAAGTCTACAGCCCTTTAAAGAAATCTCGGCAACACTGATGCTCGTCTCTCACATAACTAGCAAGAGAGGCATTCCACACTCTTCTTTTCTACACTTCCTTGTCCATCAGGCCATGCACCTGATGAAACAACTGGTGGTGAAACCCATTTGTCATTCCTGAGAATGAACATGTCTCCACCCCCATACTTCTCAACTCTACCCATCAACTTACTGGACACAGGTTCTGAGCTGACTGCCCTGAACTGTTCTCTTGTGACTGCCATCATGCCTGGAGGTCACAACTCACTGTACTACTCAACACAGGCACAGTGCACACTTTCAAAAACAAATGGATTACTGCCTAGCTGTCCTTCTAATACATGAAAACACTTGAAATACTGGCTCAAAATTATTGCACAAATTACTACTCAACTTATTACTCATTATCCGTAGTGATAATACTGAAATGTGAACTTGTACTTCACTGCTTCACTGACGAATACACGAGAAAAACATCACTGTAATCTTTTGTCACTTTCCAAGACAAACTTACTGTGCACACTCAAAGGCAATTGTACTGTACTTGTTATTGTCAATCTCTGTATAGTTCAACACTGTAGGAACTCTTCCGGAATTACACTGTACTCTAGCAAATCAAACAACTTAAAAAAAAGATCATAGACATTTCCATTACTGAGAGTCACGCTCACAAAAAATAAAGTGGTAATACTGTAATACTTTAAGAGACTGTCCCCTCGGTACTCAACAAGTATTCACTGTCTTTTCAATTGCAATGATTTCAACACTGTTATCACTTCACAATGTACTCTGTTGTACTCACAAATGGGGGTCCTTACATGTACCTTCACCAATCAATTTCCAAAGATTGCATTCTTTTACAGATGTCCATATCACCACAGAGTTCTCAACCCATCAAAGCAATTGCTGAAATTATACATGTATTAGTTCTCAAATAAACATAAAACACACTTAATGACAATGCCTGTAAGTCTACACTGCTAGAACTTAATGCTCTATGCACTAAAATTATAATCTAATAGAAACACAAAAAATACAATATACTCGGGAATATATAACACAACTTGTGTTATACAAATAAATTTACTTGTCAAAACTGACGTCAACTTATAACTAAAACACTTCCAATTGAAATCAAAACAAATACCTCCAAAATATGTCAATTTCAAATAACACTCAGTTACATAACCTTAATATAAGTACAGTATGGCCTTCCGGTACACTCAGAAATCAACACTGCCCCAACACTCTTAACACGGCAGATGTTCACTGTCCCTCATTGTCTGTAAATAACAAAGTATTAACTTGAGTGATCACAACAATTGCTACGGTACCAGTGCAGAAAGGCACCCCAAAAAAATTACCTTGGCATACAACCAACACTTTTCTGAGATTTCCCAAAAAGACTGCAAAAAAAAATTAGGTAGCTAACCTCTGTTTCCCAGACACTTTTCAATACAGTACTTGAACCTTACAATTATCCACATTTTACTGTACACTTTACCTTAAAACAGATTTCTAATTTTCTCGAGGCAAATGCTCTAACCTAACTCCAAGTAAAGTATTTGCCGTGAATTGTTTTCATTTTCTCCGTAACCTCAAAATTTTTTTTAACAGAATTACAAACTATACTGTACACTGGAAACATTACAGAACAAAATTATTAGCACTCTGAAATATTCATTAGTTACAGTGACATGATTAGGTACCTGCACGGAGAAATGGTTATTACAACTCACACTTAAACAAAAATTACCCACAGTATCACATTTATTTCTCCTGACCTTAATACCATATACCATACCCATGTGCCTAGACCCTCGACCATGCTACCAAAAGAATGACCATGCTACCAAAAGAATGTCCATGCTACCAAAAGAATGTCCATGCTACCAAACAGAATTAAGGTTATACAGTAACCAGTGAAGTAAGTAAGATAAGGGTGGTGTAGGTGTTGGAAAACACGCGCCCTTACACCCCGACCGTCAGAAGTTCCACTACCACCTATGGGGCCCATAGCTGGCCAGTATTCCCCCTGACGCCATGCCCTGTGGTGAACCGGATCGTCAAGCCCACAAACCACTGCCAGCCCCATCATTGGTGGATGAGTACAGTACATAGCTCTGTAAGGCTATTTGTGTGGTGGTGTTAGTCCACCGGAATTAAGGAATTATCGGTGTGTTGGAAGGTGTCACTTGGTGATGAGACTCCCTTGGCGGCCGCTGGAGTGTTGCCCCTGGGGTATTGAGTTTGTACTGGCAGGTGCCACTGGTTTTATTGGTGCTACGGTGCTGTGAGAGTTATGTGTGTTTTGGTGTGAGTACACCCAGTATTGGTGCAAGTAAATTGAGCCTGAGGGCAAGGTACCAGGAGTTCCTATTTTGGGTGCATGTATTCACCGTCGTTCTTTCCCTAATACTCGATACTATATTTACATGTACCCCTGGGCCTTCCTATCATGTCACGCTACCAGGTCAGAGTATCAACGTAAGTTGTAAGAGTGCCAAGCCCTCGCAGGGTGGTAGCTTGTGTTGTGCGCTCTTACAGTCGGTGGCCTCAGTGGTTCTGCAGTAAGTAGTAGCAACCCTCGCTCTTACAACACTTGACAATATCCCAAATTAAGATATTATCTATAAAATCATGGTATTTCGGAATGAACAACATGGCACCTTTCCTTCAGTAGATGTACTCAACTTACATAACATATTTACTGGTACTATCAATATTTAGGGGTTCACTACTCAACATGGGATAACTATATTTCTGCTAATTATCCCCAATCATATACAACAATAATATTTTGGCCCATATAACTGTAAGGAGTGCCCCAGGGTGTAACACTGGTGTCACCACAACAAACGAAGAGTGATGTTAGGGTCGGTTGTAGTCCGACACACGGCGAGGGAGTTTGGGCCTAGTTCCCAGGGTGCGGACTCGCACAATTTAATCGTGCCCAATTAACGACATCCTGTAAGGTAGCCAGCTGGTGGGCAGCTACCGGTCCCCCTGTGTCTGTTGGGAATTCAGCTAACAAACACACTGTGCCTGAGATAATGATGGAGAAACGTCAGAGATGTGACAATAATAACTAAATCACACACAATCTTTCGTTTAGCAACGACAGACGATATTTACATTACATTAATTCTTTCACTGGGTATATGACAATTTTACTGTTACAACATGAACACCGATATTCACAAAATTCTCTGAGTTATACTGACTTAATATGGCAGGCAGAGAGTCGTACACATACCTGAGATAATGATGGAGCAACGTCAGAGATGTGACGCTACTCCCCGTGCACGAGTTTATATATGGCTAACTGGCAATTCAGGCCTGTGCGGTACACATGCCAGAAAGGCTAATCGGCAATGACAGAAATTACATTCAACTCAGTCGCTGGACATTTAACTATGAAAATCAATGCCTTGAGTCAGGTGAATTTCTGATGTCTATTTTTATAATCTAATCAGAGATTGAGCTTGCCAGGAAAAAGTGGAATTACACACGCTGTTAACACTAGTTTTACAAACTCAACGAGGCTGTAAACAAGGAACTGTTCACAGCGATACCTTAGATTTTGGAGATTATACAGGTTGACAGAATAGTTCAGGAGATAAATGACTTTCTTAAATAGATAACTGACACTAACTAAACTACAAATATCAGATTCTCTGATGTTTGGGCATCAAAACAATCTAACTTCAGTAGCAATTGGAAATTCATGGCTATCCCCAGGGAAAATATCATGGGATGCCTTTCATACTGGCAGACTCGACACTTACTTACTTAACAAGTGTTACTAACAATAAAGACAGTTAAAGGTTTCAAAATCACTCACAAAGGATCTTGTGTGCTTTAACTGTAATCAGACATCACTAAGTTGACTCAAAACAATGGTGTTCTCTCTCACATTCAAATTCACTTTTTAGAAAAGTGGGTTTCAGGAAGTCAGATAAAATGGACGGCACCTAAGCTTGGGAGCGATGAGAAAACGGACGCCTTAGATGGGAGACACATAAAGAAAACATAGCAACATGTTTTGTGAGCTATTACCCCAATATGAATCGTCTGATTTTATGTTAACTGACGTTTACGACCGTGGTTATTACAAAGCTTTCCCCTCCCAAAAGATTCATATTATGCGGTATAGCCAACAAAACATTTACAATACTTACCTAATCTTTCTAAACAAAATATACTGAAATACCTGCTTACTTGTCAACAATACAGACAACATACATGTTACAAAATTTTCACAGACATAAAATTTTGCACATCAAATGAATAAGTTACAAAACTTCTAGACATGGGTAAATGAAATGGTCCAAGCAATACTGTCATGGACACATAGAAGAACATAGAATCATACATCAATAGTACAAAACATAATAATAAAAATAAGATTGCCTCAATTACATTTTGGTACATCAAATTTGTTTTTACCTACAAACATCCAATTTGATTACATGTAGTTTCCATTTAGGCGATTGATCAGGTATGTACATTAGGCCAACACAAGTGGGGTACCACAGGGCAGTATAGTGGGCCCGCTGTTGTTTGTTTGTTTCATAAATGACGTGCCTGACGTTGTACACTCCTCCATACACCTGTTTGCCGATGACGCTAAGTTATTTCGGGAAATTAAGGACCAAGCTGATTGCGAAGAGCTGCAGAAGGACTTCTGTGGGCTCCAGGAATGGTCGAAGGAATGGCTGCTGAGATTCAATGTCACGAAGTGTAAGAGGTTGCATCTGGGGCGTACCAACGGTAAGGAGGCGTATCATATATCCCAACGGGATGAAGAAACTGCACTATTTGAGACTGAATGTGAGAAGGACCTAGGTGTGTATGTTGACAATGAGCTGAAGTTCTCGGGCCATTGCGAGAAGAAGGTAAATCAGGCAAATAAATTATTGGGTCTTATAAGAAGGTCGTTCAGATATCTACTTTTTTTACTTTTATCCTCTTCGCCACTGATCGGCTTGTTAGCCGCTTGGGCGATCGGTCACGTCTCTTTTCCTTTATATTCTTCACCAAAAGGTCGGCTCGCTCGCCGCCCGGGCGATCGGTCACGTCTCTGTCACGCACTGTTGGCAAATACTGGGCATGCACCGGCTCCTGAATGTACCTGAACCCGCTCCAGTGTTGGTCAAGTCTTCTCTTGAAAGAGCTCACACTCGGTGCCGTCACAACACTCTCTGGTAGATTGTTCCAAGAGTTTACAACCCTCACTCCGAAAAAGTTTGCCCTCACGGTTTTCTGGACTTGCGGCTTCTTCAATCTTGAGGTGTGACCCCTTGTGGGGCGAGCGTCCGCCAGCTCCAAGTAAGGACACTCAACTAAGTAGTGCCCCCTGAGATGCTTATAAACCTCAACTAGGTCCCCCCTTGCCCGTCTGTAGTATAAGCTAGGCAAGTTCAGGCGCTCCAATCTCTCAGGGTAGCTGAGGTGCCGAAGTGCAGGCACCAGTTTGGTGGCCCTCCTTTGAACATTTTCAACCAACTGACAGTCCCTAGCATATCTCGGGGACCAGATGGGGTGACAGTACTCCAGATGGGGAAGCACTTCACTCCTGAAGATCGTCACGAGGGACGGACCGTCTAGATATCTGAACGACCTTCTTATAAGACCCAATAATTTATTTGCCTGATTTACCTTCTTCTCACAATGGCCCGAGAACTTCAGCTCATTGTCAACATACACACCTAGGTCCTTCTCACACACAGTCTCAACTAGTACATTTTCTTCATCCCGTTGGGACATATGGTACGCCTCCTTACCGTTGGTACGCCCCAGGTGCATCCTCTTACACTTCGTGACATTGAATCTCAGCAGCCATTCCTTCGACCATTCCTGGAGCCCACAGAGGTCCTTCTGCAGCTCTTCACAGTCCGCTTGGTTCTTAATTTCCCGAAATAACTTGCCATCATCGGCAAACATTTGTATGGAGGAGTGTACAACGTCAGGCATATCATTTATGAAACCAACAAACAACAGCGGGCCCAATACACTACCCTGCGGTACCCCACTTGTTACAGGTACAGATGACGATTTCGTGCCATTAATCACCACACATTGCTTGCGGTCATGTAGAAAGTCTTCTATCCACGCTAGGACATTTCCCCGAATTCCGTACCCTTCCAGTTTGATTTTCAGCCTTTCGTGGGGTACACTGTCGAAAGCCTTGGCAAAATCTAGGTAAATATTGTCGATATTACCACCCCGTTCTAGAATATGGGTCCAAATATCCAATACCTTGAGCAATTGTGTCAAGCAAGAGCGCCCCGGCATAAAACCGTGTTGGCAATCTTTTACAAGGTTGTTTCGTAGTAGATGTTCCATTGCTGCATCTCTGATAATACTCTCAAGTACTTTACATATTATGCTGGTCAGGCTCACCGGTCTATAGTTGTTCGTGGAGTGACTATCGCCCTTCTTGAAGATAGGACTCACATAAGCCACTTTCCATTCACTGGGGACCATTTGTTCATCCAGGCATTTACATAACAGAATCTTCAGGGGCTCTGCAAGCTCGTTGCACAGCTCCCTTTGCACTCTAGGATGCACCATGTCAGGTCCAGGACTCTTATGGACCTTTAGCCTGGACAGTTTATTTCTAATACCCTCTTCTGTGAACACAATGTGGGTCAGTGCTGTGTCGAACCGTCTGTCCTCAAACGCAGGAAGGTTAGTTGCATCCTCTCTTGTGAACACTGAGGAAAAGAAGCTGTTCAATGCCTCAGCTTTATCCTGGTCAGAATCTGCGTAACTACCATCTTCAAGCCTCAGGTTTGATACTCCTACTCGCGTTTTCAATTTCGACTTTGCATAGCGGTAAAACGCCTTTGGGTTTGACTTGACCTCACGTGCAACCAGCCTTTGGAACTCCTTTTCAGCCCTCCTACACTCTATCTTTGCTTGGTTTCTGGCTCTTGCATACATCCTCCTGTCTTGCTCATCGTTTGACCCAACCCACGTCTTGAATTTCTGGGTTTTCTTCTTAATTTTGTCGACCGCCGCATGGTTCATGTGTAGGGATCCCCTCGTATTCCTAGAAGCACTGGGTTTGGTCTTGGGTATATATTTATCGATCAAATGGGTCATTTTACTAGTTATGATATTCAGCGTAGTGTCTGCGGTCTTGTACCTTAATAAGTCAGGCCAGTTGATACCCCTCATCTCTTCCCTCATCCCATTGTAATTTCCCTTGTAATATTTGCACCTTGGCCTGGCCTTATCTTGAACTAGGTAATAGTTAAATCTGAATGACAACACTGTATGGTGACTGGTGCCAACTGGGGCAAGGTGTTCCAGTTTGGCCACCATACCCTCCTCGTTTGTTATGATGAGGTCAAGTGGCTTGGGTGTTTGCTCCCCTCTGTAATGTGTCGGGTCTCTCACATGTTGGAACAGAAAATTATCTCTCAGAGTTTCTACAAAAAGAGTAGCAGGATTATTCAAGTCATTCGGGGTGGACTCGTTTCTCCAGTCGATGTCGCCATAGTTAAAGTCCCCCATGATAAGGAGGTGGCTGGGGTTGAGCATCGCCGCATTGTTTATTAAGGTTCTTAAGTTCCTTTGATTTAGTGGGCCACAGTTCGGGGATCTGTAGATACACCCGACGATAAGTAAGTCCCCTCCCTTTAATTTAATTTTACACCACTTGGACTCTTCAAAAACATCCTCTTCCTGTACCCTCGCCTGGCTGGCTCTAAGGTCTTGCCTAGCGTAGATAACCACACCCCTCCTGCAGGATTCTTGAGTTAGGTTCGTAAATGAGTCATATCCAGCAATACTGAACTCACATTCCTCTGGGTCGATTCTCCTGTTCTTGTACAACAGTTCTACAACTCCTACAATATCTGGTTGGTGTACTCTTAGTAGTGTTTCAAACTCCTCCCTCTTATCAAGGATCGTGTCAGTATTAGTGTTGTGGGGTATGAGATTGTTTTGTTCACACTCAGGATGGGATGGAGAAAGGAAACTCACAATGTGCTCTCTATATACATGTTGTATTGAATGTACAATGCAGCTTGGTGCTGGGAAGGCAGCGTGGTTACAAGTGTGATGTAGAGAGAGCTGGTTGGTGAGGATGCTCACAGGAGGACAGCTTGTGGGTCGCCATGCTCGCCAGCGGGAGAGAGGACCGCCAGGCAGGCAGAGGAGCGAGGCCCGCCGGGCAGCGGCAGAGGAGGAGGTGTTGCTGGCTGTGGCTGTATGTAGAGAGTGCTGGTTGGTGAGGATGCTCACAGGAGGACAGCTTGTGGGTCGCCATGCTCGCCAGCGGGAGAGAGGACCCCCAGGCAGACGGAGGAGCGAGGCCCGCCGGGCAGCGGGTGGTGGAGGAGGTGTTGCTGGCTGTGGCTGTTGGTAGAGAGAGAGCGAGAGCGAGAGGCAGATCACCGCGAGGTCAGGTCTTAAATAGCGGGGGTAGGCGTGGCTTAGTAGTTGACCCCCGCTCCGTGGTGTATGGCGGCGCTGGTTGACCTAGGTCACGAGGCATACACTGGGGAATAGGTGGGGTCGGCTAGGTAGCGACAAACAGCGTTTGTAGGGGAGAATTCCACTACAGTACTCCCCCTTCCCTCCAGGCTGTGTAGGAGACTTGTTGTCTGCAGAGTTGCATAGCACATGTGAGGCAGAACGGGCGGTGCGTGCCTCATGTGAGACAACGGCGATGGCGTGGATGAGCCGGTCGCTGGCGACAACTGTCTAGATACACAATATCTGTGGGAGTAGAGAGGGAGAATAAGTGTGTATGGAGGCGATGAATGTTGTGCTTCCCTCACGGCAGGTACAGAGTCGCCAGATGCGCCTGCTGGGGTGTGTGGGCCTGGGTCAGGAGCAGGGGCTGTGTCAGCAGCAGCGGATGAGGGCTCGTGACAGCAGCTGGGTCCACGACAGCAGCAGGGTGCAGGACATTAGCAGAGAGTACCTGAGGGAGAAAAGAGGGGTGTGTGGGTCCGCACTCAGGAACAGAGGCCGCGTCAGGGCGGCGGGGGTTACTGCTGGGCCGGGGTCGGCGTCTGAGGCAGGACGGGTGTGCTGGGGTCGGTAGGACGTGGTGCTTGGGGCAGGAAGAGGAGCTGGTGTCTGCTTAGAGTAGCAGAGCTGCTCTAGGGTGTCCAACCTGCGGTGTAGAGACAGTAGTTGTAGAGTCGATGACAGCTGCTTCTGGGTGGATAAGCCAGTCTTCCATGTTGCTTGAAGACTGGGAGCGTGATCAGTTTCTCCTCCATCCTGTGTGAGTGCGAATCTCCGGGAGTCACCATTTGTGGGGTATGAGATTGTTTGGTGTTCACACTCAGGATGGGATGGAGAAAGGAAACTCACAATGTGCTCTCTATATACATGTTGTATTGAATGTACAATGCAGCTTGCTGCTGGGAAGGCAGCGTGGTTACAAGTGTGATGTAGAGAGAGCTGGTTGGTGAGGATGCTCACAGGAGGACAGCTTGTGGGTCGCCATGCTCGCCAGCGGGAGAGAGGACCGCCAGGCAGGCAGAGGAGCGAGGCCCGCCGGGCAGCGGCAGAGGAGGAGGTGTTGCTGGCTGTGGCTGTATGTAGAGAGTGCTGGTTGGTGCGGATGCTCACAGGAGGACAGCTTGTGGGTCGCCATGCTCGCCAGCGGGAGAGAGGACCACCAGGCAGACGGAGGAGCGAGGCCCGCCGGGCAGCGGGTGGTGGAGGAGGTGTTGCTGGCTGTGGCTGTTGGTAGAGAGAGAGCGAGAGCGAGAGGCAGATCACCGCGAGGTCAGGTCTTAAATAGCGGGGGTAGGCGTGGCTTAGTAGTTGACCCCCGCTCCGTGGTGTATGGCGGCGCTGGTTGACCTAGGTCACGAGGCATACACTGGGGAATAGGTGGGGTCGGCTAGGTAGCGACAAACAGCGTTTGTAGGGGAGAATTCCACTACAGTGTACATGACATTCAAGCCAGAATTTGTTCTCGGTAACGTCTCTGCTCTTAGTAATAAACCCGCTCCACCCACATTCTCAGAAGCTGCAGCATTTGCTAGGTACACTGTATTTTGCAGGGTGTGGTTAAAAATGTCATTGTTTACACGGCGCTCGTTCCCTCCTGTCCGGTAGGCTGAGCTGGTGCCGCCTCCCGGGTGGGGGGTTGAGCTGGTGCCGCCTCCCGGGTGGGGGGTTGAGTGGGTGGAGGGTGCACTGCTGCCCCCTGGCCCTGTGTCGGCACACTTGTTTCCACTACCCTCCCCCTGAGTATAACCCATGTGCACCTGTCCCCGTTCCTCCTCGACTCCTCCCTCTTCTGCTTCAAGTCCTGCAGGAGCTTCTTGTGCTGTTCCCTCTGCATTACCGTGCTGTTCAAAGGAGGGCCACCAGACTGGTGCCATCACTTCGGCACCTCAGCTACCCTGAGAGATTGGAGCGCCTGAACTTGCCTAGCTTATACTTCAGACGGGCAAGGGGTGACCTAATTGAGGTGTATAAGCATCTCAAGGGGCACTACTCAGTCTAGTGCCCTTACTTGTAGCTGGCGGACGCTCACCCCACAAGGGGTCACAGCTCAAAATTGAAGAAGCCGCAAGTCCAGAAAACTGTGATGGCAAACTTTTTCGGAGTGAGAGTTGTGAACTCTCGGAACAATCTATCAGAGAGTGTTATGACGGCACCGGGTGTGAGCTCTTTCAAGACAAGACTTGACCAACACTGGAGCGGGTTCAGGTACATACAGGAGCCGGTGCATGCCCAGTACTTGCCAACAGTGCGTAACAGAGACGTGACCGATCGCCCAAGCGGCTAACGAGCCGCCACGCCAGATGCCACCTGATCTAACACGTTGAAGCGCAAAAATATGTAAACAAACAGCCGAAAGGAAACTTTCCTTACAGCCGACCAAGGAAATATACAGTATACTTTTCTTGCATCTGACGCAACAGCCATTCAGCGTCACCTATACGATAGGCATCTAACTAATATTGATTGAATTTCCGTAAAACTACGTCTACAAGTTCCTTATGATATTCTTTGTCTCACTACAAGGAATATACAGTATATCACACTACAGCTGTGCTCCAGTACCATCATTAATCATAGGTCTGCTCAAACTTAATTTATTCCTTTCTTTTGTTTTTAAGTTGTGAAGTGTTTCATATGCCTTTCATGATTGAAAGTTTAGATTTGGTAGATAGAGGCAAGGACTAAAAACAGTATTTTTCCTTGGGTAGAGGGGCTAGTAGGCAAGCTGAGAGGATCAGCTGGTGTGTGTAACAACGTCCCCCTCTCAATACAGGTAAATCCATTATTTATCTTTATAAATAATGTAGACACATAAAAGAAAATAACCCTGGTAATACTGAGGAGATGGCCAACGCCAGAAGGCGTTGTTCAGTTTTATTATAGTAAGTATTTTAAAAGAGGTAAAATTTACTTGAACCTAATAGAACCTGACCTAACCAACCAAATGATGACGATCCGCTGTTGATTTTTCATAGAAAACTATTTTAAAAACTTAGCGAGTAGGTGGCTGTGACCAGCTAAGTTCCTACTAACGCTATTTTACTTTGAGTGCGCTCTGATTGGCTAAGTACTTTCTGTTTAATATGACAGGTCCCCTCTCCCCCCCCCCCCCCCCCGGCTAGGAAGTTTGGTAAGGTTAGGTAGGTTTCTGTGGTTGGTTAGGTCAGGTTCTAGTAGGTTCTAGTAAATGTCGCTTCTTATAATGATAGAACATATGTGGAAAATTCAACAGAATCAAAACTCCTGTTTTTTTTTTTTGTTTTTTACGGGGATTAGCCCACCCGGGCACAAATCACTGACCCACATCAGGCCTGGAGGGCGAAAATATAATAATAATAATAATAATAATAATAATAATAATAATAATAATTAATATAATTAATAAAATAAATAAACAAATTAATAATAATAATAAAAAAATAAATATTTTTTTTTAATAATAATAATAATAATAATCCTTGGGGCCAGATGCATTTCGGATTTTGGAATTTTTCGGATTTCAGAATGGTTAGGTTAGGGTTTTTTTTTATTATTATTACAGGGATCAGCTCACCCGGGCACAGGTCACTGACCCACATTGGGGCTGGGGGTGTAAAATATAATAATAATTATAATAATAGTAATAATTCATAGGTCTAGGTTGTCTTTCTCACTTTTGATCTTTTTTTCATTCTTGTATTTCCTTATTATTATTATTATTATTATTATTATTATTATTATTATTATTATTATTATTACATTTTCGCCCCCAGGCCCCGATGTGGGTCAGTGACCTGTCCCCGGGTGGGCTAATCTTTGTTTAAAAAAACAAAAACAAAAAAGTTTTGCTCCACAAAAAACTTTTGGTTTTCAGAGGTTTTCTGAATTTTGGATAAGGAGTTGTCAACCTGAACTAGTAATAATAATAATAATAAAAATAATAACAATAATAATTAATATATTAAAAAAATAATAATAATAAATCAAGAGTGATAAACGACAGTATGTATGTTGTGTTGTCAAAAGTAAGAGAAACAATTGAAACCCTGCAATTGTGTGTAAATGAGGCAAAAAGTAAGAGCAGCCACCTGGGACTTGGTCACAATTTTTGTGATGCCATATGGCAGCAGGGTCCACCATTAGACAACACATTATGCTTCCAATATCTTCCCAGGCAGTATTACCTTTCTGTTTGATAGCTGTCTACTACCTACTACTCTGTTAGGTATGTTTATAGCTACACAATGATCGATTCATGGCGATATAAATGCCAAATGCCGTCAAGAGCCACGGTCACATATTACTCTTGCGTTGTACACCAGTAATGGAAGATAAGCCAATCAGAGCGCACACTCATGGTAAAATAGCATTAATAGGAACTTAGCCAGTCACGGCAAAATATCCACTGCCTTTTAGAAATGCCACACTTAAACTTTGTTTTATAGTGGACACTGTCTTAGTTTGTGCAAATGTGTTAAGAAGTGGTGGTTAATATTCGTTCATTGGCTGTCCTCAGGTTTTGGTATGAGATTTTTTTTTTGTGTGTGTAATAATAATAATAATAATAATAATTAACGGTTTATTGAAAAAGTTCTGCAGCCCGAAGGCTGAAAATATACATTGGACATAAATGACTTATTACATACATTGGTGGTTTAACAAAAGCCTTCATTAGAGAAAGGTAAAGGCACATACAGTGAACATACAGATTAATGTAGGATTGCACATGTTGAACAGCAAACACGTAGTGTAGTAACTCCCTCCCAGATGGTGTTAGGAGGGACCTCACATGGCGTAATTACCTCACAGATGGTGTTATGAGGGTCCTCACGTGGTGTAGTAGTTCCCTCATATGGTGTTATGAGGGACCTGACGTGGTGTAGTAATTCCCTCGCAGATGGTGTTATGAGGGACCTCACGTGGTGTAATTACCTCACAGATGGTGTTATGAGGGTCCTCACGTGGTGTAGTAATTCCCTCACAGATGGTGTTATTAGGGACCTGACGTGGTGTAGTAATTCCCTCACAGATGGTGTTATGAGGGACCTGACGTGGTGTAGTAATTCCCTCACAGATGGTGTTATGAGGGGGCCTCACGTGGTGTAGTAATTCCTTCACAGATGGTGTTATATGAGTGAGGTTTGGTTCCAGGCCTTCCTATCGTAGACGGATTAACACATTGCTGGTTGTTGTTGGGTCTCACGGGCCGTTACCACTGGGTACCTGGGACCTCACTGTGTGAAGGTTAACTTGGGTACGACTGTTACTGTTGAGTTGTTCTCACTGTTCACCTCTGTTTAACACTGGTTCCAGTCCTTTCCTAAATGAAATTGTAACTTCTGGCGAGAACTTGTTGATATTCCGGTGGGGAGGAGGGTTCAGGGGAGGGGGTTGGTATAGGCCAACTTAACAGTTGACCTGGCTGCTCCGAGAGGAGCGCCAGGTACGTCTTGACCCTTCGGTAGTCAAGGATGTGTGTGTGTGTGTGTGTGTGTGTGTGTATTTTACTCAAATCTGACATCCATTTTTTTTTGTATATTAGTAGTTTCTGTTAAAAGTGAAAAGGTTAATTTTTTGCAAAAACTGCTAATTTACACAGGAAATAAAAGTCAGATTTGAGTAAAACACACCTAACAACACCAAAAAAACCCCTATTCTCTTACCATAACCCGAGGACAGGCAA
Source organism: Homarus gammarus (assembly GCA_958450375.1). NCBI lineage: Eukaryota > Metazoa > Arthropoda > Malacostraca > Decapoda > Nephropidae > Homarus > Homarus gammarus. The sequence continues at coordinate 967,038 of CAUDMG010002589.1, forward strand.
TGGACAAATATTTACCAAAGCTGTTATTTCTAAATTAAATCAAACTTAACTTTAGTTGATAAGAAAAACAAGCAGCAGAAGTGTTGTTAGAAGACCTCACCAACCTAACCAAAGAAACTTACTTAACCTTACCAAACTTCCTAGTCATGAGGCTCAACCCTCCAGGCCCCTCCGGCATATTAAAGAGAAAGAACTTACTATGATGTGGTGTAATTTTAAGTTTTTTTGTAGACATGAGAAGAGCAGGCCGGACTGCGCAGTTCATAAAGTACACTGAATGAAGGTGTTGATTGGAGTGCCCCGCATCACCGCTGAGAAAGACAAAGTAGTGAAATTCTATGTGCCTAATTATCTACCAAATGAAGCATTTGCATAAGAAATGATTATCATAGAAGAACTCACTGATGAAATAATGGTAAGAAAATAAACATCAAAACCAATAATGCATCGGCGGGTTTGTCATTAATATTAACCAACCTACCATCCCATATTAAACAGAAAGTAAAGTATTTTCTCGATTTATTGAACTAATTTGAGCCACCCCTTTCCATTAAATAAAAATTTCCACTAACTTGAATTTCCTTTATTTTCGCTCTATTTAATGGACTAGTTCTCTAATTCGAGCATGATTTTGTTAAATTCCACACCAAATGCATGGGGTTTGTTTATATCCGCAAATATGGAAAGGAGGCGGGATAGCAATCTATGTCGGATAATCTGAAGTGTGAAATAAAGAAGGAAATAAAAAATGAACTGAATACAGAAACAATTTAGATAGAATTGACCGATGGTAGGGAAAAATTAATCACATTGATAGAGTTAATGAGCGATTTATTTGGGATGAAATGCGCAGGGCATCCAGACATAGCAAAGTCTGCATAGTAAGGGACTTTAACTTTAGCCAAATCGATTGGACTGACCTAACGGGTAACTCAGAAACAGAGGATTTTCTTGAAACAGTTCAGGACTGTTTCCTAAGTCAACATATAGCAGAACCCACCCAAGGTAATAATATACAGGGGGCGCCCCAAATTCACGGGGTTTAGGTTCTCAAAATGGGCTGTGAATCGCCAAATCAGCGAATAACATTTGCTGACCACGGGGGAGGGGGGGGGGGGGTACATTTTTACTTGTGTGCAAAGAAATGTATATTCCCTTTATGTGTTTACCCTTAGGACAATTATTTCTTTTAACTGTACAGTATTGTGTATACTATATATATATATATATATATATATATATATACAGGTAGTCGTCGACTTACGACCGAGATTGGTTACGGCCAACCGGTCGTAAGTTGATCTGGTCGTAAGTCGGCCTATGTTATAATTACCTTACGTATATTATAATGTGTAATCATCTTTAAGTCATATTTTATCAACATTTTCTTTGTTCATTATTGTTACGGTCGTCAGGTTTAAGTAAATCACTGCATATTACAGTACAATTGGTTTATTATTTACACAACATACAAAAAAAAAAAAATACAGGTGCAAAACATATAAAACATTTTAGTTGCAAAACATACAAACATACAAAAAACATCTTATTGGCCGCTGGTGCTTGGCTGTGGATCGTCGGGGTCGTCAGCTGGGGCAGCCTTTGGGGTAGCCGGAGGAGTTGTTTTTTTCATGAACATGGTGAGCTTTGTCTGAATTGTTCGTTTCTTCTTCTCCTCGTAAATTTCTTGATATGGACGAAACGAATTGCGTGCCATCCGCTCAATCCTTGCAAATCGTTCAATGTTTGGGTCCATTCCTTCAAAATGGGCAAGAAGTTTATTTAGTAGAGATAAACCTTCTGATAATCCCTTAGTGGTGAACGTCCTTTGTGGCTCCTCCTCCTCTTCGTTATCCGCTGCTTCTCTCCTTTCTTCTTCTGCTACATTTTCTTCTTCCAATTCGATTAGCTCTTCATTTGTAAGTTCCTCTGATTCTTGGTCTAGCAACTCCTCAACATCTTCCACTTCACATTCCAAAGAAAGATCTTTTGCCAGTTTTACTATTTTTTCCCGAATAACTTCAAGCTCATTTTCACTGTCAAATCCTGCAAAAGTATGAACATAGCGCTTAACACACTGTTTCCAGATGCCATTCATGCACTTCTCCGTCACAGCCTCCCAGGCGTTTGCCAGATTCTTGATACCCATAAGAATGTTGTACTGTTTCCAAAAGTCACGCAACGATAGTTCTGGGTCGGCATCTATAGCGGCTATGGCTTGGGCAAAGGTGGTTCGGAGATAGATAGCCTTGAAAGTAGCAATTGAACCTTGGTCCATAGGCTGCAAAATTGAAGTCGTGTTTGGCGGCATAAAAATCACTTTCACGTCCGGATGAATATCTGATAGATGAGGTGGATGTCCAGGCGCATTGTCCAGTAGCAATAAAATCTTGAAAGGAATTTCTTTCGTCAAACAATATTCACGAGCTTGAGGAATAAAACAATTTACAAACCAGTCTTCAAACAGTGCCTGTGTCATCCATGCTTTACGGTTAGAACGAAAGTAAACGGGCAGCGTGTGCTTGTTTACATTTTTCAACGCCCGCGGGTTTTCTGAATGGAAGATTAGGAAAGGTTTCAGCTTAAACCCCGCGATGTTCCCGCCAAGCAGCAGAGTAAGCCTATCCTTAAATGCTTTAAATCCAGACATGCTTTTGGCTTCTTTTTGGATGTAAGTGCGTTCTGGCATCCGTTTCCAATACAATCCCGTTTCATCCACATTAAATATCTGCTCTGCTAGATATCCCTCATCCGTAATTAATTCATCCAGACTGTCAACAAACTTGCGTGCTCCTTCCTCGTCTGCACTCGCTGCTTCCCCAGTCACTCGAACATTATGAAATTGAAATCTTTTCTTGAATCTCTTGAACCAGCCAGTACTTGCTGCAAATTCTTGACTGTAGTCTTCTCCGGCGCGCTCCTTCAAAGTCTGAAATAGACTTCTAGCCTTCGTCTGCACAGTA